>OX297879.1:6055174-7307849 GCA_946478455.1 Eupithecia vulgata | reverse complement strand
TAATCATTTTTTCTAAACTATTACTTGTTTCGGCGAATAGAACTAAATCGAAACAAAGATAAAACGTTGGAAATTACGTGGAGTATGAACTCGTCGTTTCATTAAAATTGCACGATCATCCTTTTATCACAAGATGTTTTAATAACACAGAATACGTGGGCGTAGGTACCTACTAGAGCAAACATCGACGTGGCGATGCCAGCGTGGCGGGTAAATAGTAAGTGTTGTATGTGCCAATGTCCTATAGATAACTACGATAATATGGGGTAGTGGGCTGGTGATAGCGAAATCAGTTGTGGTTTGTTTTTTAAGAGACTTGTAATGTAAACTCAGGGTAAGCTCACGACGTGATGCGCAGCTGCGCGCAGTTTGATTCAAGATATTGTTCTATTTAATACGCAAAAAGGTACAAATTACATTATCAACTCCCTGCGGCGCCGCACTTGCGCCAATTTGTATCTTTTTGCGTAGTAAATAAAGTTATATTTTAGAAAGTAAAGTCATCATCATATTTTCATCAGCTGCGGGCGCGGTTAGTGTTTTGGAATACATTGCTGTTTTTTTTTTATTTTATTAATTTTCTGCTTATTTAAATTTTATAATTAGGTAGATATGTTCTTATAGTGTTGTGCTATGGGTATGTACCTAGAAAAAAGAACGTTGATGGGTCAACATATTTTTCGCGTTTTTTTTTTCGCAATTTTTTTAAATCTTGGTCTGATTGCACCCCCAGTTTTCGGTAGTAGTCTTGACACACCCTGTATAAAGTTAGGTAACTTACATCAGTAACAGACTGCTGTTGTCTATCCTTAGACGCGGGCCGCAATCTGGCCAGCAGAGACGCGCCGCCGCTTCTCCGTCGTTCAGAGGCGTTGCTTACTGATTTCTTCAGCTGGAAGTAAAGATAATACCGATCAGAAACATGGTTTTTTTTTATATCTCATAATCTTTAATCTTATGTCTCTAATATTATACATGCGAAAGTGTGTTTGTTGGTTTGTTTATTTGCCCTTTCTTCACGCCCTAACTTAGCAACCAGTCGACTTGATTTTTGGCATAGAATTATTTAAAAGGGTGGAGACTTACATACGCTTTTTATCCCATACGTCAGTTCCCATGGGATAGAAATAACCTTAAACGAAGTACTTGTAATAACCTGAAGCGAAGCCGCGGGTAGCAGCTAGGTATAATACATACAGACCAATAAAAAGAAGCGGATATGTGATAGTCCTTATGGTTAAAGACAGGTTAAGGTCAGTTACAATTCAAAAGAAGCGGATATATGATAGGTCTTATGGTTAAAGACAGGTTAAGGTCAGCTACAATTCAAAAGAAGCGGATATATGATAGGTCTTATGGTTAAAGACAGGTTAAGGTCAGTTACAATTCAAAAGAAGCGGATATGTGATAATGATAACATATAACTGATATTTGTCATCTATTAGAGATAAACCCCACCTTGATAATTGATTAATTTTATTTACATAGTTTTTTCCTTTCTTTATGTCTTAACTAGCGGTCCACCCCGGCTTCGCACAGGTCGTTCTTGAGTTATAAATGGTGCAACTAACACGACTTTGTTTTATCTACATAGATTTTGGCGATATAATATAAACTCATAGAATTTTCTTTAGGTGTTAATTTAATACTATAAAATTTAATTATATTTGGAGTAGGTTAGGTTTGCAACTTACACTTCCATTCCCTTTATGCTGTTCATATTTGTCTTGCGGCAGATGGTTCTGCGCGTACGGCGGCGGCAGCCCGCGCAGGTCTGCGCGTGCGCAGTCCGCGTGCGTCCCCGACCGCAGGAAGCGAGGATAGCTGTCGAGCTTCATCAGGTTGAAGATCTGGTTCTGCGCCTGATGACATAAAACAATCCCTTTTATAGTAAAAACTAACTTCTGCCCGCGGCTTCGCCCGCGTAGCACTTTCTTGACACTTATCGTTATATTTTGAATAGTAAATAAATAAATAAAAAATAAATAATGCTGGAAAATTCACACAGCATTATCTAGCCCCAAGTTAAATAGAGCTTGTGTTATGGGTACTAGATAACTGATATAGGCACATAATACAATACATTACTACATACCTACATAGATAGATATTTTTTATCATGTATATAAAAAACGACCAGAGCACCCGGAACAAATACCTGCATATCGTATGTTTGTCCCAAGGCGGGAATCGAACCCGCAACCCCTTGCGTCGCAGGCGGACCTTCGCCGCGCCACAGAGGTCGTCAAATAATATTACAATATATCTTTATGAATTGTAGCCTACGTGTTATTCTGATATGTAAGCTATATTATTGTGAAGTTTCATCAAAATCCATTCAGTAGTTTTTTCGTGTAAGAGCAACAAACATACTTACATACATCCTCACAAACTTCATCGTTTATAATATTAGTAGGATTGTGTTTATTTTAAGGCTAGATGTTGTGTGGATTCTCCAGCATTGTTATTTACTAGTAGCCTGCTCCGACTTCGCAAGGGTTAGACTCTATCGCATATGTTCATGGGATAATGAAATAATTTTTGTATGGGTCATTTTGGGGCCTATTAAATTGAAACGAACAAACATCTTTCCTCTTTTTATTACTAGTCGCCTCCTACGACACCCTGGGAAGAGTTGGTGTGGTGGAAATTCCCGGCACCACACTGCCACACTGCTTCGTCGGGTCAGACTTCACAGAGTCAGTAGGTACATACCTGTGCGAACAGATCAGCCGGCGGCGGCTCCTGACAGAGCAGGAGGGCGGCGTGCCTTCTCGCTCCGGCGTCCACGTTCACTGCCTCGTCAGCTCCAGCCGCCAGGTGCCGCGCCCAGATCTCTCCGGCCAGCGCGCTGCGGGCTGACGGCTCCGCTGTGCGGTACTGCTCGCATGACCACCAGAAACTATGAACAATTACAATTTTGAGTCGCTAGCACACTTTAACATCCTATCACCTTTGCAAATATTTAACAGTCGACTGTTCAAATAGACTTCGACCAGGTGGGATGACGATTTACGAAAGACTGCTGGTAGAGGCTGGATGCGGCAAGCTGACAGGGCGCTATGCAGCTCATTAGGGGAGGCCTATGTCCAGCAGTGGACTAATATAGACTGATGATGATGAGACTCGCATAAGCCCTGCTCAGGGTCTACCATAGTCGCAAAACCGACCCCAATTGGCGCCAAAAGAGTATGATCAAGTATTACAGGTGCAAGAAATATCATTGGATCCCGTAGATACTATCGTATGCTATCGGATCGAAGATCAGAGCTTGGTTTTTTTTGAGTACGGTATCCAAACGAATGTAGGAGTTAAAGCTGTATAAAGTGACTGTATATATTTACTCACTGTATATTCTCGACTGCGAACTCCTTGTCCAGGAAGTATGCGAAGGCGGCGGCGCCAGCAGGGTCCGCCAGCAGGTGCTCCAGGCCGAGGGACCAGCGCGCTACGTTGGAGCCGCTACTGTGGGACACGGGGCTTGAACCTTCGCTCATTTGCTGGAACAACACGGAGACCATTGCAAAGAGATGATAATGACAATGTTTTGCAAACTGTTACGTTGTTAACAATCGATGTGGCCCGTGTGTGGATGTGGTCGGGAAGTCCGCCTGCGACTCTGGAGAGAGGTTTTGCAAATATTTGTTCCCGGTATTCTGGGTCAATACCTGTCAATTTATGTAATGGATTCTATCAAGTATGTCAGTCAACTAGTACCCATTACACAAGCTCTGCTTAGCTTGGGGCAAGATGACGCTGTGTGGATTGTCCAGCATTATTATTTTTACATTTATAATACGAATATTTGTGGTACTGGCAAAGGCACTCGCAACGAGCAACGAGCATTGGACGATAAAATCGTAAAGCCTTTCAAAAAAACTTCTTCAAAACATACACATATTTCTCTCACTCTCTCACGACTCTTTGTCTATCTAACTCGTGCAGCACTGTTCAAACTCACAAACTTGCAGTATAACACACGACATCGAAGGCCTCTATAAAGGTACTTACCTTATTGTACATGTTCCGATGTTCGTGGTGGCGGTAAGAGCTTCCAGCACCGCTGCCGGTCGTCCACCGCCGGAACGGAGACGACTGCTCGCTCTGTGGACAAACAGACGAACTTTAATACACAAATGAACGTTATAGGAGAATTTATGTTATAATGCTTACCTGCACTCTTGGTATCTCTAATAAATGATTTTCGATGGAACCGACTGAGATTTCGTGGCTTAGTTGGTTAGAGCACACCCGTACTGAGAGTGGGGCGCGGGTTCGAATCCCACCGAGGTCGAAATTTTTTGGGAACTTATTTCATTTCTTAGATATAGGAGAAATTTATATAATGGCTAGCAGGCATACCTATAAATTACAGGGTCTTATTCAGCAGAGTATAGTAAGGTTTACGATGTTGAAAACAAGGAGGTGCCTTTCAGACGTATCTTTCCTGTTTTGGTTTGTAAGCGTTAGAGACGTTTAAAGACAAAGCGGTGACCTGTAGACCTTCGATGCCGTACTACTGCAAGTTTGTGACACTAGCTTTCGAGTAAAAGAGGGCTGCACGAGTAAGTAAAAAGACCAACCAGGTTAACTGCTTTATTTTTGAACGTCTTGACCAACGACATCGACGGTGTAGCCAAGACAGAGTGGATGAAGGTGGCACTGGCAGAATGATAAAAGACACCAGAATTAGGCGTTGAGAAATTTTCTTTCAACAACACTCAAGGGTAGTCAATGGAGGCGGTTAGCACAGGACCGTGGTGGATGGCACAAACTTCGGGAGGCCTATACTTAGCAGTGGGTAAAGTACGGCTGCGAATGATAATGATGAACACTCAGAACTGACCTCAAATCGTTGCTAACCAACACAAACACTAAACGAAAGTAAATATTTATTCAACGGCTACATAAACCCTGTCAAAAAACAGAACTAATTCAACTGAACTCTGCAGTCAAAACGAACCACACAACTAAAAAACAGAGCAACAAATGACAAAAGTGAATGAAATGACGACATAGATAAAGAAGTAGGTGTGAAATTTTATACGGAATGAACGTAAATGGAAAACCTGTACGTAGGTATGCTCATAGCCAAATGATCCTCTAAATAAGTAGGTACCTGTGTGTAATTTACATTACACATTGTTTTCATCATCACCATCAGCCTATGTTAGTCCACTGTTTGACATAGGCCTCCCTTAATGAGCGCTATAGCACCCTGTATTCAGCTTGACGCATCCAGCATTTGCCTGCAAAGACTGCAGGCACGCTTTGCTCTTACGTTTTTAGTCGTGGTCTCCACTCAAGAACACGTTTACCCTAGCGGTTGTCGGGTCTTCGCGAGATATGGCCGGCCCACTGCCACTTTAGCTTGTTAATTCTCTACACATTGATATAACCCACACTATTTATGGACCAATGACGTAGTTTTATCATAGATGGAACAATGTTTTACTTATGAAGTTGTGACATGTACCTACTTATGCGAGTCGTTGAATTTTTTAAAATAGGGGAATGAATAAGTCTCGTATTGCCATGAGAATATATAGCCAAGTTGCTCGTAAAACAGGGCAGAAAGATAAATTTTTACTCCATCTATTCGAACTCAGAATTTAATTCGTACCTACCTTTTCCCCTTTACTGCGGAATCGGGGTCAAAGAAATAACAATATCCCGAGTTCTTAGTAAAATGGAGGTTTAAGCAAAATAATAAATTATTAATAATTAGCTTCTACTACCGACTTTGCTCACCTATTATTACCTATATTTACAGAAACTGGCCAGTACTTCCCGAGATTACCATGTACGGTCAAGCAGATTTTCAAAATTTTGTTTCTTCTTATAAATTAACGTATCTCCTCAACAAACTATAATAGTCCACTGCTAGACGCGGGCCTTATCCTGATAAGAGTATTATTGGCTTTTATCTCATCGGGGATATTAATGTCCACTAACACCACGCTGGGCATGCGAGTTGGGAATCGCAGTTTTGTGGTAGATCTATTCTGCAAGAGGAGCTGCTGCACGCCTCCCCCGGTGAATGTCCCTTAGTCGTCCCAGTCCCAAGACACCTTCGGGAAGAGTTTGAGGTGGTACAAATTCTAAGCCGGCACCACACGGCTAATAACGTACCTACCACCACGTAGTTAATATACCTATACCTTGTTACAGTAATTCAAAGCAGAGGATTATTTTCAAACAATGGAAATTAAAATCATTTTGTGCGATGTAGATGTCGGTCGATGGTTTATGGACTCGGTAAATATTTTGATTAGATCGTCCTCACAGGTGTACTTACCCACTACTAATTACCTACAAAATATGCTCATTTTGTTTGCAAAAACAAAATGTTTACAAAGTCATAGCAAATAGTAGACAAGACAATACATATAATGGATGTAAATATTATTATTGGGTAGGTACTGTTTAGTTTGATTTAGGCACCAATCCGTCACTCCAAAAAAGTTTTCTAATTTGGCACAATCATAACGCAAAATGCATTAAAAGTTTCATATTATTATGTTAATATTTTTACTAGTATAATTTATCTCTGTCCTCTTATGTGTTTGTTTTTATATTGTTCTTTAGTTTTTGTTGTTTTATTCTTCTAAGATGAATTTTATTTGTATATTTCTTAGAAATTAAGCTCAGCATAAGTTTCAAGTTGTGATCTAGACGACCCTAAAACAACACAAAAAATGGAATTTAAAGCTTTTTTTTTATTTATATAATATAGTATAAGGGTTTTATCGCTTAGCGATAACATTACCCATGAAAAATAAAATAAAAAATACGGACAAAAACAAATTATAACAAAAACAACTTATTGCTTAACTAAACATAACTCTAACAGAATTTAAAGTTTAAAAACTCTTATATGAACATTGATTTTAGAATCGAAGTAAATTATATTTCGTATTTCATCATTAAACGGTACAATTACCCCATACATTTAAGTCATCACGACCATGCAAACATTACCGATAGAAAAAACAAATATATATCGCTAAAATCATTACAAATATTGAAACGCACATATATAACAGAAGTCACATTGATATACGCGTTTACAGAGACAGATACGAGCTCGTGTGTTGACACAGGTCGGAAACATGAAAAATCTGATGGACAGTATGTTTGCACGGAAAACGCCGCACGTAAAAGAGTTCAATGGAAGATTTTTACACTAGATATCAATGTTAAGATAAAAGAGAAACTAAAAATCAGAAATTGACTGTAGAGACTGAAAAAAAATATACTTATATCAAATTGCGGTCGCTAAGAGCTATGATTTCAATGCAAGCGGTAAAAGGTGTGGTGTGTCTTCTGTTAAAAGTATATCGACAAACAACACATAAACTGTGGGTATTTCCTCTTATTGTGTTGGAAACGCAGTAAGTTGAATAATTTTACCCTTCGTAGATTTTAGCTTGCCCATTCATTGATTGATGTAGGTATAACTACATTATGAAGTACTTCATTCATTTCATTTCAGTGGATCAATGAATACATTCACATCTTAATCCATGGACAAGTAAACCTATTTTTGGTCATGTCTTATTCTTTGCTAAGCATAAGCCTTTGCCCAGTACCTATTCAAACGAAATGGCCTGTCTAAAAAATAGGTTTAATACTATAATGGACAGTATGATTTAGGCAACAATCTGTCGTCACTTCGTAGTCCGTCCTAGTTTTCTAAGGTCTCAACGCAAACAGCATTAAAAGTTTCAAGCAGTCATATGTTAAAATATCAACTAGTATTGTTTGACTCCGTTCTCTTCATGTGTTTTTTACATTTTTCATTTTTGTTATTTTATTCTTCTGAGATGTATTTTATTTGGATGTTTCTTAGAAATTAAGATCAGCATATTAAGTTTCAATTTACTATACCTTATTCAGATCGCAGTCAATGTACCATAAAACCATTTTCACCTATCACTAGCACATTATCTGACCGGTAGGTTGTACAAAAACACAATTTGGAATTTTTGAAGACACAGAAAGTTCTATAAGTTCACTGGACAATTAATTACTGTATTCACTTATGAATGAATCACTGAATCAGCGTAGTGTCCGCTCTGATCAAATAAACGAGGACAAAATGGCGCGGGCAGGATAGCATTGGTCGGAGTTAGTCGCGCGACTGGATGGATACAAGGAACCCCCCTGCCCGCTCGCCACACACAATGCGAAATTACAATAACAATAATACTATACACACTAAACAAAACCATTTCCGTCGGATTGTGTCGTATATGTACGGATCTTGAGTGTGATATTGTGTTGAGGGAAAATAATTACAAACAAAAGAAGGAAGAGAGGTCCCGAAATAGGACCTTGAATGTTTATAATCGAGTGCGAAAATGAATCAAAGCAAGTTGTGTAATCCGTAAAAAGCATATAGCGCAAGTACTCAAAATCTCTACTTATATAATAAATGCGAAAGTGTCTGTTTGTCCTTCCCTCACACCCTAATTAAGCAACCAATCGACTTGATTTTTGGCAAGGATTTAGTTGAAAGGATTGAGAGTAACATGGTACACATTTAAAATCCCTTGAATCAGTTCCCATGGGTTTGAATTAACCTTAAACAACGCGTGCGAAGCATCTAAAAAGCGCATAAACGTCAAAAGCCTTATAGAAGGTATAGAAAGGAAGTAGAGCCGAAAATTACCGAAGCAAATCAAGTAAAGCGCGAATTACACGAGATCTACCTATTTATGTATGTGGGGCGGATTCTACTGTAATTCACGCTGCAGCCTATGACTTGGCCGTAGAGGAAAACTAGCAACCTAGCTAGTGTCTGTGTAGCTACACGTATTTAGTGAGTCCCGTCCGGATGCATAACATAACAGGATAGTTTTATCACTTCTGGCGATCGACCGCGCACTTCTCGAGGCCGCTTTGTTATGGAAACAGGAATGTCCTTCGATTTGTTAAGTTTACAGGTAAACCCATTCATTTGAATTCTATTGTGATAATCTGAATGACATTTCAGTGAATGAGCAAAGTCATCTTTATCTCTACGAATGAATAGAAATGAATTCATTGCATTTTAGCGTAACTTAGCGGGTTCAAGGTAAAAATATTTGCGATTCAATTTTAGGCTGCTTTTTTAAATCCCTTGCCAAAACCAGAAATGGATAATAAATAATGATAATAAATAATGCTGGACAATTCACACAGCATTGTCTAGCCCCAAGCTAAGCAGAGCTTGTGTTATGATAACTGATATACATAATATAACACAATAAATAGTTAGTTATTTTTTATTATACATAGAAAACGACCATAGAACACCCTGAACAAATGCCTGCAGATCGTACAACCATTTTTCCTGCGGCGGGAATCGAACCCGCAACCTCCTGCGTCGCAGGCAGACCTTCGCCCACCGCGCCACAGAGGTCGTCAATATTGGATATTTAGATAGTCTTCACTATAAGCAGCAACGAAAACGCTACTTCTTATAGGTAATGTCAGAAATCATTCGGACATACAGCTCTTTTAGACGATTATATCGAAACCTAAGACACGTGGAAAATGTCTTTGATGGTAACTTATAGCTCTATAAGAAGGCAGATTTAAATCTTCGTAGCTCTGACGTCGGATCTGATGATGATGCAGCCTTTTTATAACGTTTTGTACAGCTTTTGATTGGCAGCTCAATGATTGAAGAGATATCAAAGAATGTAAAGCGTAAACACAAAACAAACGCCGACGATTCGTATACTATTTTGAGGTCGATGAAGCAAACCGGAAAATTACCTCTATTCATCAATCAGATATTTTTAGAATCTTGTTATTTATAGTACCTACAGGATAGCTGCAAATAGTTGGCAACGGGTTTTTACGGGTGGCAATATACAATAGGCGCTGTTAATAAACCTCTAACTAAACAATCCATCTAGTGCTTTAGCCGACGACCGATGGGCGCGGCGGGCTAAGCCTCCGCTTGCGACGCAGGGAGTTGCGGTTTCGATTCCCGCCTCGGGACAAATGTTGTATATTAGAAAGTATACATTTATGTTTTTTTGTATTAAGTATATCAGTCAGCTTAGGGCTAGAGAATGCTGTGTGGATTGTCCAGCATGTTTACATTACATATATGGCTATAGTGACTTGTTGTATGTATTTAGTATCTAGGTATAGAGTTGCTCAACTGCTCTTTTGACAAGCAAACCAGTGTTGAAAGACACAGTTCTTTACTTTAATTTGACATCAAACCTTCTATTTGAAATAATAGATAGATAGATACTATTTTATTGTACCACACAAATTAAAAGAAATAAATGCTACGAGTAGACGAAGTACAAAGGCAACCTAATCGCTATGAGCGATCTCTTCCAGGCAACTTTGGGATGGAATGGAGATGTAAGAACTAGATAACATAGAAATAAAAATAGCTATAAACTTTAACAAAATAAATGGGTCACTGAATGAAGTTTCCACACTAATAGTGGAATCGATGAATGAGTGACGCAAGTAGATAATTATGCCGACTGAATGAACGGTTATTTGTCGATATGCATAATTACATACACGAGGTACTTACAATATCAATTAATTATGCAATGTTATTATAATTCTGATTGCGATAGTTACGTTTTGACAAGCTTCTAACAAGGCTATATGTTTAACTAACTACTTTTAGCATTTCGAAACCCTACACATGCCAGTCATGCATATTATGATTAAAATTATCTAAAATTAGTACATTTACCCAGTATAAAACGAACATGATATCAAATTTTTGCTTCTCTACCTAGAACTGATAATTCCGTCAATTACATGGCGCCAATAAAATATGTTTATATACGCCCACGGCATGTCCCTGACTAGCAGAACTTTTAAGATATATATAATCTTAAAAGTTCTACAAGTTTTGTAACGATGAACGAAACCAATGTTTGTGAACGTGATTAGTACTATTCATAACAATCTCTGTACACATACACATAGGAGTTAGGCTTAGGTTAATAAAAAAAGTGAAATATTGACATAAAAAAAAACTCCAAAAATAATGAGTCCATCCATAGGCATCCTGAACTAGTTAAAAACTGTGATTTAGGAGCCAGTGGCTTCTCCAGCTTATAATATCAGTTAATTATGTCATACCAAATAAAATCCTCAATTTTACTGTGCAAAAATACATAGAAAAAACATGCAAAAATAGAGCTAATAAATACTCCAAAACTAAAACACAAAAAAAGTATGTTGTCGAACAAAGTGTAGATCGAAATAAAATGTAAATATCAAAAAAACCAAAGATCCTAGGATCCTACGTTCCATAGCAAAAAACAAACGACTTTTAGCTATTGTGCGAAGATAAGACAGGTTTATTGAATTGAATAAGAAAGTATAAATTCAATACGGCAAATATCAATAACAAATTAGATGTACGATTGTACAAATAAACATATAATTGTAGGCCACTATTTATCCGAATTCCGAGGATAGGGCGTGCGAACCGTGTAGTAGCTTCTGGAAATGTATAACATAATTATATTCATATATCGCGATAAATACAATAGCAGCAACTGCGTAAACACTCGAGATCTCCTACGCAAGTATTATCTACCATGTTTGTTATTTCATAATTAGAATCTGTATGATATTCTGAACGAGGTAATTTTGTTTTCAACTTATTGATATTTTTGTAAAATTTTATAGCTATAATACTGTAGCTATTGTGGATCTATAATATGATGATAGGTTAAGTAGTGAAAATGTAGATTAATAAAAAAATGATGGCGTAAAAAGAGATGAAGTGATAAAAGTAACAGTGATAGATGATAATAATCAGAGAAAACTTAAAAACAAAATAAGTCGTAAACAAAAACCAATACCTACCAAAATAATAAAAAATAATTCAAGAAAATAATAACAAACATAGATATTTATGACATAAAGATAGTAGTACAGAAAGATAGTACTAAAATAGTAACGGCAAAATCAAGTTACTGGGCGGATAAAAGCAAGAATCGATCAATCTCTTTACACATATTCATAGATTGTGATAAACACACTTGTTCTGGACATCCAAAGAAGGCAAGATAAGTTAAAGATAAACAAATAACCAGGTACTTTCAGCATATTCTCTTGGACGCAGCTGGAAAAAGACGAATTTCTAGTCCTAGGTATGGCAAAATTTACACAATAGCTATGGACCTATTGTGCCGTGTGTACCCGCTGTTTCATACAATTCAGATTTATGGAAATCTGAATCGAAACAAGGGATAACCCTAATTGCTAAGAGGCTAAAGAACAGTTTAATTGCAAATAATAATATAAAACTGGGTATTAACAAAAGAAAACCGGAAACTATGTAAGGGTATTTACTAGTTTTAGCGTTAGTGTACATAGTCAATACAATACAGAACCTAGATGCTTTGAAATCAGAAATGTATGAATAGAATAGGTATAGACTTACAATGCTAACGAACTTCGCGACGAATCTCTCAAGGGCGTCCGTAGGCATTGCTAAATCATCAGCGATCTTAGCCGATTACTCACAAACACTAAAATAATCTTAAGAATCTCCTAAATTTTATTGTTTTTAAACGCGTACGTTCGGTGCGAGGTTCGCGTGTGAACTGAAAGCGTACTCTGCTATCTGGCAATTTCATACAGGTATGAAAGTATTCGTAGGTGTTTAATTAGTTCTGTTATCAACTACTATCGAAGGCACGCGCCAATGCCGTGCACGCCCCTGCTAATCATTTTATGTATTATTGTAGTTTCATGAAAACAAATTCCTTGCGCAAGCGGACTTAAAGTTGACGAAAGTAATGTTGACGGAAGTTGGAGTAAACAGTCATAATTTATATCGAATAAATAGAATTTAAGGTCAGCTTGCGTGAGGGAATTTTTTTTTAATTTTATTCAGAATTTTCTGATTTTAATTTTGATTATTTTATATAAAATTATCTAGCTTAATCTTAAATAAAAACTAACTTATTTGGCTTATTTATGGCATTCATTTTATACAGGTAGTTGGTTATTTACGGATATATTAAGATAGAGAGATTTTTTAACAGTATTTTTGTGAGATCATTCAGTCTTTTATTACAATATGAGTAAACTCTACGTCTCGATGTAAATAACGTCAGATACTTTGCTTCAAAGAAGCTATTAAAAACTTATCGTTATGACGGCATCGAGTCTATAATGAGTCGAGAATGTCGATATAAATAAAACAGCTACTAACAATATTCTACTTAGTATCAAAACTTCATCAGACAGAATTCCCCAGTTTCTCAGATGCGTTGGCGTTAGTTTTTGAGAACCCACGTGCAAATTCCGATGGAAATAGAAAGGTGAAAGAACACGCCCCGAACTCGATGTAATTTTGATGCATTGTCTGAGATGATGACGAATGCTAATGACGTAAGAGTCGGAGCGGATCTTTCTGATGAGATCCAAGGTCTGGGAAACCAGAGAGTTAACAATATTTTTTTAGGTGTCAATGAATTTAAAAAAAAATAAGATGAACTTTTATTGAAACTTTTGAGTTTGGCTTGGCATAAAGAAAAGAGTTCATTTTAAGCGATAAATCTCGAGATTAAGATGCTAATGGAGTTGAAGCGTTATTGTAGAAGAATAAACTGATCGATTCTACAACAGACCACAAATTATTATTGTCTTTCACACAATTTTTTTTTTTTAGTTTTTGGAACGTATATTGAATTTGTGAAGCAGCAATGAAATGCATGTGTATTTTAAAGCCATAGAAAACAGCATCACCCCTTTGTAGTAATAGGTAACGAAGAGGAATTTATAAATGAAAAAGTCATCTCATCGAGGAAGTTCGAAAAGCCCTATTGAACTAGTTCTGGATGAGTAACCGGTTTCCAGCTCATTTGTAGTGCATTCAACCCCCGCAGTGGGTCATCAGACTAGAAGGATTTTCTATCAAAGAGCTAATTCAGACCACATGTTGATATGAAAGCTATTTTTATTGCCGTCTTAGATTAACGCGGATCAACCAATCATTGGCTGTATTTGTTTTTCAGAATGGCAAATGTTTGTTCGTTATTCACACTATTCAAAGTACCAATCAATAATTTTAAATTGATATAAACAATATTTCTTTTGTAACACTATATATTCATAGTTTAATCATTTAGTTCATCTTTTGGGTCTTCTTTCAATCATCTATTTTTTACGTAGCCATTAGGTACTTATCGTTTGCCGACACTTGCCTTTTATATGGTTTGAAGACTGATGCTATTGGTAATACATAACATAATACCGTAATGTTTTTCATAATAACGATAATATTCGATCAATCTAGTTAATATCTTTAGACTTATTCAAATACGCTCAAATGGAGATATCTCAATTTGGCAAATACTTATGAAATAGCAACAGCAAATAGTACTTACCAATGTTTGCTAAATTATGTTATCGTGAAATTAATTTACGACAAGTTGTATAAATTCATAAATGCTTTATTTCGGCAATCCGGTTATTTCTATGATAACGATGTTGATTTAGTTTAGGTTAAGTCGTTTTTAGAGATCTTGTTAAATATTATTTAATCGTGTATCTAGTAAAATCATCTATCTACTTAAGTACCTATGTACTTGACCTCTGTGGCGCGGTGGGCGAAGGTCTGCCTGCGATGCAGGAGGTTGCGGGTTCGATTCCCGCCTCGGAACAAATGTGTGTTCGATCTGCAGACATTTGTTCAGGGTGTTCTGGTCGTTTTCTATGTATAATAAAAATATCTATCTATGTATTATGTTATATTATGTATATCAGTTATCTAGTACCCATAACACAAGCTCTGCTTAGCTTGGGGCTAGATAATGCTGTGTGAATTGTCCAGCTTTATTTTTTTATTTATGTAACATATTCTTAGTTCTGTATTCTACCTTGTGTGTGTATGTCTGTCTGTGCTGTTCTTGTTGAGTCAAATAAATGTATCTTTATCTTTTATAAGACTGAATGAACATTTAAACTAATTATTAAATAAAACCCTTTTGGTTAGTTGTATTTAGTGACATCAATTAAAACTTAACAAATTACGGCTAAGCTTCCGTACAAACGTACTTTTCGATTAATTTCTAAACTACATCTCCATTAACGTAACATTTAAAAGAAAAAATCATTTAATGAAAGCGAGTCTTAAAATCAATTGCAAATTAAATGAAATGAATTTTCGCTCTCGATGATTTTGTATTTGGGAAAACTAAAACAGTACAAACAGCTACTTCTTACCCGATTAGTACGTAAAATTTCATTGCAATAAAGGGTGCAGTTTCCAAATGAATCGGAAAGTACGTGTGTGCCGGGCTTAGGTGTTCGCACAAACCTTAAGCTAATTTTTCTTACGTGAAATATAAGAGTTAAGTATATTAAAAATATCGAATGTTCCCGAATATGCAGGAACTTAAAGTTTTAATTTTGAGGAGAAAAAGAGCATGACAAAAGGTAGTTCTCTATAAATAGCGACGACAGAAATAGGCGCCGAGACAACTGAGAAAATAAAAGATAATACAGATAAAACTGAGATTTCTATTTATGTTCCATCTGTTATTTGTAGAGGTGTGAGTGAATGATAATAAGATGGTAGGTAATAAGAAATCCCACATTGTGTTTACAAAGTTAATAGATAAAGATAATAAAGTTTTAGGTATTATAATTTGTATTTTATGATGAACATGGCAAAAGCTACGTGAAAAATATGCGATACTCAACATATAGTAGAAAGTGTTTAAGTAATATGATAATAATAATTATAGAACACATATTTGCATTTACAAAATACTTCCAAGGCTGTTTGTTGTCGAATATTACAATTTTATTGCAAACAAGAATCAAATATGTTTATGATATGTGTGAAGAAAGCTCTGAATAATATTTATATTCTATTCTATACAAAGTTTCCCATTATATCGATTAAAGATTGGGATGTGAAAGGAATTTTCGACAATCTTAAGATCAGATTTTCATGCATTTTCATTCTCCAATTAGCAATGTCAACACATTAATACAGTTTTATGGTAGCACTCGACTTATCATTGCTTGTTTTTATAACTAGGACGTGACTTTGAAATAATGTCAAGGTTTGTCACATACTTGACAATTTGGGGAAATCAGCTATGAATCATCTTTAGGCATTATACAAATCAATCGAAGAAAAAGTAAACACTACTTGTACGAGTATTATCCATTATTGACTATGGCAAAACTTAAACAATTTATTATAATTTAGTGTATAAAATTCTTTCCTTTCGAAAATTCGACTTAGGCACCCGAAACTTCGTAACTCCGATTTTATTTAGCTCAACATCCAAACCAGATCTCAAAAATTTAATCTGTTAAATCACTTCCTTTAAACCAACCTTTGTGTTATGATCAACTGAGGCACGCACGATCCCAAAATCAGATTTCGTTGAGCAGACACAACTCACAACACTAAGCACAACTTTCACTGTACACACTACTATAAAGACAAGAGAACAAGCCACACTACTGCCCGTCGGAACTTAGAAGGCTGTGGTTCCACCGCCGCGCTCCGAACAACTGATCTAAGCACGCCGGGGCCGCCACCTAACCACTGGTTCCCACACAATTTTGTACGAGACAATAAGGGAATAATTAAACAAATAGTATTTAATTGTGGGTAAAGTTGAGATCGCTCGTGCGTGACGCATGAAGCTCTGATTCTAAAATGGAATTCACGAGGAAAACTTTTAAGATATCTGAATAATTGCCACCGACTTAATAGAACATTCAGTTTTTTTTGAGACCATCGGCATAATTTGGAGCTAACTGTTCTAATTTTACTTACAATTGACCCTATCCAAATTACTGTTAATACAGATGTTGTAATTCAAAAGCCTATTTTAATAATTGACAAAATACCCTACTTCTCTAGAATAATGCCGGTACAGTATGCATGTTAGCTTACATAAATATGGCATACCAGCTGTTGCCCGCGGCTTTGCACGCGTATGTCCGTCCCCGGGATATCATTTACCTCTGTGTGGCAAATTACATTGAGATCCGTTCAGCCGTTTAGGCATGAAGAGGTAACACACAGACAGACAGAGTTACTTTCGAATGGATAATATTAGTATGGATGATTGTATCATACATTATTATTAAGTCTGAGCTAATACGAGTTGACAATTGTCATAGCCATCTACGTGATCTACGTCACAGTACAGATATACTTAAAGAATACTCCGATTGAGGGCGGAATACGTGGGCGTAGCTAGGGGCTTGTCCACAGAGGGACATAGGAAGTTTTACAAGAATCTTTGGATATACTAGGTCGTGTAGTCGAGTAGATAAAGAATGGGATTAAAATATTAAAAAAGTACAAAGAAAGAGACAGAATTACAGAAGATATTTTGATAATTTAGAAAGTTTTATAATTAATGTTGGAGAACATAGCACTGATGATAGCAGTGACTTCGATGTATCACTTCAAGTAGAATTTTTAGATTCAGATTTTGATTATGACGAAGTTTTTTTTTTTTTTACTAGGTATATAATGGCGACTTTTAATTTTATGACCTAAACTAAGATCTTACTGAGATGCATCCTAGGCCTGTGTAAGAAGAATATTACCCTTAAGAATATTACTTAACATTGGAGTAAGTCATATACTTTTCATTTACTTTAAAAAAATGAATATAAATTTTTATTTATAATAATTACAAAGTATCAAATTAAGTAATTCAAAGTTATCGTAATGAATAAATGGGTTGCCATACTATTTTTTATTATTTGCCGCGATTTTATAGGGCCTTCTTTCGTTTGACAGACTCTATCTGAGATTGAAAAATCAGACGTGTCGTCGAGTCCTGTAAAGTCAGCACTGACTTTTGTAATTAAAAAAATGGTTTCTCTTCATTTTCCCAACGGGGCACTTTCATTGTTAATTTCCCCCGTAGGGATGGGTCCTAGCTTTGCCCTATTCAATCAGAGCAGCCTACGCAATCGCCATATGACGTACAAACCTATCGATATCTATTAACACGCATCATCGCCGGCTTATAGCACTCTAATGCCATTGATGGGCTAGATAAGGCAAATAGTAAACATATTTTGATGGTTGCCTCGTTTAATACTTAGCTATGTACGTAATATAGGATAGGGTTTATGAATGTTGGTATTGGTAATTTGGCAGTATATTACTGCGGTAACTATACAGACTAAAGTTTTCAGAAAACTGTACATAAATACATACCACATATTTTCTGTGTCTATTTTAATTCCCATATAAATTACTATTACTGAAGTTAAAACTATACAAAAAAAGAAAGAAGACAGTAATAAAAAAATATAAGAATGAGGTAAAAAGGGCAACCCACCTCAGCATGTGTAGCATTCGGCTAGGCCCAATGCTATGCTGTTTTTCAGGTAGAGCCCGGGTGAGGACTTATTTACCTACTTAGCTAAGATAAGTACATGGACAAAGAATTTAAGATGTTTCTTAGAGTACATCTGTTGTATCTATGGAAATATAGAATTGAATAATTTTGTTTCTTTTTTTCTATATGCATAAGATGTTTGTTGAATTTGTTTAAGAACAGACGAATAAATTATATAGACGAATAAGTAAATATCGACCTCAGTGGGCGAAGGCCCGCCTGCGACGCAGAAGGTTGCGGGTTCGATTCCCGCCATGGGGCAAAAATATTTGTACGATCTGCAAGTATTTGTTCCGGGCGTTCTGGCCGTTTTCTATGTATAATAAAAAATATCTATCTATGTAACGTATTGTATTATGTATTAAGTTATCTAGTACCCATAACACAAGAACTGCTTAGCTTGGGGCTAGATAATGATGTGTGGATTGTCCAGCATTATTTATATTATATAATATCACATTCGATTTCTATTGGAAATTAATTGAAGCCAATCAAGCGTGAATCTGTAAAAAGTATGGTAGGTATGTTTTTATAATTTCTAACTTCTGAATGTTCCTCGTAGTTCAATTAAAGGACATACGTTGCTACTTGCCCCAGGGAAAAAGTTTCTGCCAACGGCCACGCACGCGTAATTCTTAAATAAAAATTCGCCTATTTAATTCCAGTTTTGTGTGTCTACACGAGTTGATGAGCAGTTTTAAGATTGTAGGTAACAAACAACTTTACCTACCAACTTTCGTTTTTATAATAGTTAATATTAGAGTAGAATATTTAATATGTACTGTTAAACTTAGTCATATCATAGATAAATTAAACACTATTGTCCATGGTCATATCGAGCGAAGTAAAATGTTCAACGAAGTAGAGTTCAGAGGTTACATAAATTTAGAGGTCAAGCGCTGTATTCTTAAAGTCAAGGCTGGGGCAGGTAGGGGGCAGACCACCTTTTTGTGATAACGATATACGATTACTATACTAGCAGCGCCTCGCGGTTTCATCTGCGTAGTTCCTGTTCCCGTAGGAATTCGGGATAACACATAGCCTCCTGAAAAGTAAGCTTTCTAAAGAATTTTTGAAATCAGTCCTGTATTTTTAAGTTTTTCGTTACATACAAACATACAAATCTTTCCTCTTAATCATATTAGTCTAGATTTAGGTATTTGACATGGCAAAACTCATAAAACGTAGGTAGCATTCAGGGATAACGTAGTGGTATTATTATTATTTTCAAAGTGAAGGTCACGCGTCGTGCGTGACCCGAGAGACGAGAGCCGATCAGCCGAGAGCATATGGCCAATTATTTATATATTAATTTCTATTATTTGATTATAATATTTTCAAAGGGACTTGAAATTTTTGACCATCAATTACATATCAAAAGAGAAACATAAAAAAATGTTATTGATTTTACTAGACGTTGGCCAGGATGCGCCAAGATTTATCCATATGCTTAATCATCTGATCGGATAGAAACATATATTTACTGGTTTCCAATGTTTTCGTTGGCATCGGCGATCCCGTGAAGCCCTGCCAACAACTCTATACAAAGAACTGTGTGCATTGAGGAATCAATTGATTTTGAGATTAGAATGAAGATAATCGAAGCTGGCGATTCTATTTGATGTTGGATAAGGACAGGAGAATGATGATGTTAGTGACGATCATTAGTTACTGGCAGAGAAACAGAGAAAGATATACAAAATATATGCTACTGACGAAGAACATATCGATCAAAAGCGTTAAATTCCTTGACAATAAATGAACTATGCAGAAAATTACAAGGAGTGCACAAGATTCTGTAAAATAAGGGTACCTAGATGCCTAATAACTAAAGTAAGCATTTTAGGACGCACTTTTCATCACATTCAACGCAAGAATTCAAAATTCTAGGAATACAACGTTTTGGACCCTTTGGAAGACGTAGGTAACTCTTACCTTACCTTCATCCAAGATCTCAATGATAAAACCATTAGCAAACATTCGTGGGTGAAATTAAAGAAGAGTCGAGGGCGGTGCTTCAGGGCCAGTTGTTTTGTTGTGGACGCTCGAGTCACAAGTGTTCCGTTGAAGATCTTTCTTCCGCGGTGTATGCGGTGACAAGGGCGAGGTTATTCAGCGTGCTTTGACAGAAATAGCGAATGCGGGGTCATGCGTCAAGTGAGTTAATCAAATATATCGCGCTTTACAAAATAATTCAAACAGTTTAAGAACTTGTGTCAAAAATGTTTGTTTAGAATTTCTGGCGTCGATAGGTAACAAACATCTAATCATTAAAAATTATATTGTATTTAAATGTATGAAACAATTGAATCGCTACATCGCTCAAATCGCCAACAATAGCCACTGAAACGTAATAATAAGCCTATTTACGCTGATATCGATGCCAATTTATTGTTCAGGTTGTGTCACAATAATATTTTAAGTGTTCCATAATGGATTCAAGGTAAAACTTTTCAAATTATCTAATAAGCAAACTTGATTTTTGCGCTTCCGTTGCTCTGTCTGCTCCTATAAACGCGAAATCCGATGCCTATCCTTTTAACAAAATAGTGTCGTGGTTAAGGCTCTTAACCGTCGCGTCATGTTTTTCAACCAAATAATATTTCTTACGAGTTTTCTCGTATCATCTAGTGTTTGTTTCGCGGCACACACCGTACGCGTACACCCCAGTAACCTCTTAATCAATACTTTCGTAGACTATAAAAACATTAACATATCAATATGCACAAGTGTCCAAAATATTTGCGCACGCGCCACCAATTGTTCCGCGACCCCGACAATGGTAAGTAGCACACTTGACTAAACAAGAGGAGACACCAAAGGTACAGTGTGTGTCTTGTGACGCAAATGTATTGAGGAAAGGTGGTTTGACTGTTGCCAGCGAAATTCTATTATAGTACTAGACTAACACAAAGGCTAGTTACCTCTTATGAGTAAAAGATATGCAAGCTGTGAGAATGTGAGGAAGAATTAAAAAAAATACAAGATCTGTCAATTGCGAGACTGACTCGCGCATTCGAACTTTTGTATTAGGTAACAGTATAGGCACCTGATGAATGGGTCTGAAACTTCGAAATAAACTTCGGAAAGTTATATAGTGGTAAATTTTTAGAATCTTTTCAATTTATTTCAAAAAGGATCAAACTTGTTCTTGTGTACCTTTTAAAATTTAAACATCAGAATTTGTACTGAAATTTTCATTTCTTTTTCTTTTTGTCTGTATAGTCGTAAGATATTCATTGCTATTTTAAATTTTAGGTTACCTAATAGCTTAGGTGGTTGCTGAGATACTCATCATCATCATCATCATCAGCCTATACCAGTCCACTGCTGGACATAGGCCTCCCCTAATGAGCGCCATAGCGCCCTGTCTTCAGCTTGCCGCATCCAGCATCTGCCAGCAGTCTTTCGCAAATCGTCGTCCCACCTGGTAGGAGGGCGTCCTACACTACGTTTTCCGAGTCGCGGTCTCCACTCAAGAACGCGTTTACCCCAGCGGTTGTCGGTTCTTCTCGAAATATGGCCAGCCCACTGCCACTTCAGCTTGCTAATCCTTTGAGCTATGTCGATAACCTTGGTTCTCTGTCGGATGTATTCGTTGCGAATCCTATCCTTCAGAGAAACTCCGAGCATAGCTCTCTCCATAGCTCGCTGAGCGACTTTAAACTGGTGGACCAGCCCTACCGTGAGTGTCCACGTCTCAGCTCCGTAGGTCATGACGGGTAGGACGCACTGATTAAAAACTTTCGTTTTCAAGCATTGCGGTATGGATGACGAGAAGACTCGACGTAGTTTCCCAAACGCTGCCCAACCTAGCTGGATCCTCCTCTTGGCCTCCTTCTCGAAATTGTTTTTACCCAACTGCAGAATCTGCCCAAGGTAAGTGTATTCGGAAACAATTTCGAGAAGGTGGCCATGTACGACGATCGGTCCCGGATCAATGTGGCCATTGATCATGACCTTGGTTTTATCCAAGTTCATGCCAAGACCGATGCGTCGTGAGGCTGAAGCTAGGCCGTCCAGCATCAGGTTCAGCTCCTCCAGCGACTCCGCCATCAAGACTATGTCATCAGCAAATCGCAGGTGTGAGATGTAATCGCCATTTATGTTTATGCCCTTACCTTTCCAGTCCAGCGTCTTAAACACATCTTCCAACGCGCTTGTGAACAGTTTCGGGGATATAACATCCCCCTGTCTCACACCTCTGCGCAGTTGGATGGGTTTAGACTGCTGGCCCTGTACTTGGACACTCATGGTGGCGGCATCATAAAGACATCTCAACACCTCGATATAACGATAGTCTACTTGGCAACGCTGTAAGGATTCCAGAACAGCCCAGGTTTCGACAGAGTCAAAGGCCTTTTCATAGTCCACAAAGGCCAGACACAGGGGCTGATTATACTCTTCGGACTTCTGTATAATCTGCCTCACTGTGTGTATGTGGTCTATGGTACCATATCCTCCGCGAAACCCGGCCTGTTCCGGTGGCTGGAACTCGTCGAGCCTCCTGGCGAGACGATTCGTGACCACTCGTGAGAAAAGCTTATAGACGTGGCTCAAGAGTGCGATGGGTCTGTAGTTTTTAAGAAGGGTTTTATCTCCCTTCTTAAAAAAGAGCACCACCAAACTCCCGCTCCACGCCTTTGGAGTTCTCCCACTGTGAAGGACGGCATTAAACAGGTTCTGCAGCTCCTGTATAACAGGGGCTCCTCCTGCCTTCAGAAGCTCTGAAGTAATGCCGTCTTCACCGGGGGCTTTTCCATTTTTAAGCTGCCTCAGAGCAATCCCGATCTCGTCTTGACTGATGTCTGGCAGTTCGTCGGTGTAGTGGCGTGTCAGGGTGGCTCGTGAATCGTGGTCGTCCCGCTGAGATACTCAAGACCGAAAAAAAGAGACACAGCGAGATCACAAGGGTTTCGTACTCGAACAATATCCTAAAAATATCCTGACAAGCAATGAATTAAGAGGACTCAACTTCCAACAGGACCACAACTAGGATCCATCTACAGCAACGTTTTTATGATTGATGATTACATAAAAAAAATTGGTATTTATTGACACACGGAATGGCAACTGTGCGCGAAAAACAAGGGCTTTTGCGTTATTTTAATATGCTAGAAACGTTTTGCTCAGATCGGATTTCCGGCTGTTTCTGAAGTTTTTTGTACTAAAGCTAAAATATATCGTGAAGAAATCAAATAGCATTGTGTTAGTTAAGCTTAGGAGGTCCTAAGTACCTCTATATGAAATAATATTATTTCATATACAAATCTAACACTTTCGAAATGCTTATGGTTTTATGGCTTCGATGAAGTATCTCGGCAGATATCTTGATCGATGTGTTACGGAAACAATAATCATTTAGGTTCTGATTGCGGTCAACCGCAGAGATTCCTCGCACGGGGCATAACTTCTGTTCCAAGATATTGTGCTACTCTCTATCCTCGATCAGTATTCCGATCAGCGTAGTAAATCGAACAGTTCACGGATAGTCAAGCACCTCACGAATATCCGATTACGCAGATAGCAAGTAAGCTATGCTAAACTGTGGGTGTAGGTTTACAGACATTAACAGATAAGGTGTGATGTCCGAATCAGCATCATATTTCCCGTTTTAAAACGCCTGTCGTGCACGTGAAGAAATGCTTACATCATCATTATCTGCCGTTGTCGACCCTCTGACGTCTACCGGACATAGGCCCCTCTATAACTGATCCAGATATGCTTTTCTTTTCAAAAACCTTGACTTGATGAGCTTTTAGAACTATTAGGTATAAGATTTCTGGTCAATCTGGATATTCCAATACCATAAAGATCTTGCATTTTGTAGGCGATTCTACAAATCATACACCGAGGAAGCGATTGCGCGAGGCACTGGACACTTTAGATTTTTTTATCTGCTTGTCGAATGATGTTGTGTACGCATAGGCGTGTTCGACTATCCGACAGCATTCGTTCCATACATTTGTAAATACACAAATCACCTTCGGATAATCGAATACACCCACCCGTCGGACTAAAAATCGGACGTGTGCGGCCGCCCTAGGTCGTGGGTACCAACTTTCTTAGGATCGTTACGCATGGAGGGATCAGCGAGAGGTATTCGCCCAACAGGGCCACCACGAATTCCCAACATTAAAAGTAATGTATAAACTAAGACATTTCAAGTCTCCAAATCGTCACGTCACGATGGCCAGCGGTTTATCGAGCGTTGTGTGATAGATAAGCTTACATAAGTTATGTATATTATTATAAATGTACACTGGTTTAAATGAGACAATATTTATTTTGAAACTAGTTCACAGTAGTTAGAACCAGAGGCGTGGAAACATTATGACTACTGCATTGTAAGCCTTATCTGATAGGAATAAACATCTAGTCCGGTAATTTATGGCTGGTAGAACTGCTTTGACATCTCGTTCGGTATACTTTCCCACATTTTATAGACAAACAGGAATAAAGACGTATTTTAATAGGTGGTATGCTCGATAAGGAAAGATTTCTTAATTTTACGATTATTTTTGTTAGTTGAGAGAAATGTAGGAACTCAACTTTCCTTATAACAAAACATATCACAATGTTAGTAAATAAGGTCTTCCATCAATATTGCTGGGAGATTGAGTAGACCGAAGTAAACTTAAGAAAATTGATGTATATCAAAGATATGAAATAAAATACTGCTCCATAAATAGGGCGCCTTGAAAGCAACTTACAAATCATACCAGAGAAACGAGGCCGGTAACAAACAGACAGCCAAGCAGAAACTGATTGATAAGCGATCTAGGGTCTAATTCTGCTAACCAAACAATTTCTATGAAAATGCTATCGTCGCGTAGACTTCTTAGATGAAAGAAGCTGAATGGTTGATAGAATGGTTTTGACTTGGTGTTACATAGTTTTAACCTTGACACTTTTGTAGCGCGTCCCTCATTCCTTCGTCATTACTAGTATAGTATTTTATTATCTGTGTCTGTAGTTTCTTTCATTAAAGGTAGAATGTTAAAAAGAGTTATTCTGTGATGATTCATTATCATTTGAAGCCCTTAGTTTAGCAGAATAGGCCTATGTATACTTACCACTGCGGTATTTGAACCAATAGAATTAGGTTTCATTTGACTTAGCGTATGTATTGTAGAGCCAAAAAGGTATATAAATGTGACTTCAAAAGAGCGGATTATTTTATTTGTTTTATTTTATAATATTGAAATATATCTGCATATTTATTTTTGTATTTTTTGGTGTTTTTATTGTGAAATGTAATTATTAAAAAGTGGGTATTTTAAGACTCAATCGCAAAATTTCTAAACGCGACGTCACCCGAAACTGAGTGCAGTTTTGTTTCCGTTTTTTTGAATAAAAATTTGGGGGTGTTATGTTTTTAAACATTAATAATCGATTTTAAAAAATTATGCGGAGCCGAACAGAGCTTGTGTTATGGGTACTAAATAACCGATATACCATAATTACGACCTCTGACGACCTCTGTGGCGCGGTGGGCGAAGGTCTGCCTGCGACGCAGGAGGTTGCAGGTTCGATTCCCGCTTCGGGACGAATGTGTATGATCTGCAGATATTTGTTCAGGGTGTTCTGGTCGTTTTCTATGTATAATAAAAAATATGTCTATGTATTGTATTATAATTATTATGTATATCAGTTATCTAGTACCCATAACACAAGCTCTGCTTAGCTTGGGACTTGATAATGCCTTGTGAATTGTCCAGCATTATTTATTTATAATTATAAAGGCATTCTATAGGTACTTTACGGAGAGGCCTACCACCGTGCCACTCAAATAGTCTGCTCCATCTATGGTGCAGTGCTGACCATATGGCCGTGTGAAACGTGTCTTATGTCGTTATCCACGCCTATCTCTATCACTTTTGAATAGTTCTTGTGATAATCAGCCTACAAACCATCACGATTCTCACTATTACTTGTTTAAGGTTATTTATACCCTAGAACTGATTTATGATACAAATTGTATAACCTACGTTACTCTCCATCCTTTCAACTAACTCTATGGAAAAAATCAAGTCAATTGGTTGCTTAATGCTTAGTTAGAGCGTGGAGTAAGGACAAACTAACAAACACACTTTCGCGTTTATAACATTAGTTAGAAGAGATTACTCACCTCACCTCAACAGCCAATAATGGTCTCCTTATTTTTTATCTCATGGGGGTAATGCCCATAATCCTCACGCTGGGCATGCGGGTTGGGGATAGCAGTTCGCTGGTAGATCTATTCTGCAAGAGCTGCTGCTGCCCGTCCCCGGTGTATGTCCCTTAGTCGCCTCTTACGACACCCACGGGAAGAGTTTGGTTGGTGCAAATTCTTAGCCAGCACTGCACGGCTCAGATTACTATTACATAATATTACTCAACATACTATTTAAAAGCACAACATGCGTAGAAGATTAAATAACTGGACAACACACACAGCATCATCTAGCCCCAAAGTAAGCAAAGCTTGTGTTGTGAATACTAGAAATATAATATTTGAAAAGAAACCGGAGGTTATTTTAATAACAATACTTACATTGTTGTATCAAAATATATAACAGTTTGATAAGTTTGATAAGCAAGTCCAGTTTTTATTGGCATTACAATGGGCTAATTTCCTGTAAAAAATCTAATAAGTCCGTCAGTTAGATTATGACGACCTCTGTGGCGCGGTGGGCGAAGGCCCGCCTGCGACGCAGGAGGTTGCGGGTTCGATTCCCGCCTTGGCCGAGGTATTTGTTCCGGGTGTTCTGGTCTATTTCTATGTATAATAAAAAATATATATCTAAGTAACGTATTGTATTATGTATATCAGTTATCTAGTACCTATAACACAAGCTCTGCTTAGCTTGGGACTAGATAATGCTGTGTGAATTGTCCAGCATTATTTATTTATTTATCAAAAGATACTGGACGAGTATTGTTTTATTTTGTCAAATAAAAAATTATGAAGATATAGCCAGTCGAAGTTCCTCGTGACGTCACGCCGAGTGACACTTTTTAGCGACTTTGTGACGTCACTATCTTTGACGCCCTACATATTCGTCTTTTTTTGTTTGATTGTCAAAATAAAGAATACGTGTCCAATATCTTCTAATTACCTAACTGACGACGCGACGGACTATATAGATTTTTTTCGGAAACTAGTCTATTGATCTGTACTGTAAGAAATGCTAAATTTAAAATAACCCAATGAAAATTTTTTATCGATCGACAAACAATTCAATGTTCAGGGAATGATATGCACGCTGAAGGCTTCTGCACGGAGCACGGAGGTCCAGAAGCCTCGATCAAATCGTTACCTATACACTAGCAAAACTCTATATAGAATGTTTTACACAAACCTCCCATACTTAACCTAAAATTTACTCGGTTGCCGTGTCTTTTTTTAAACAATTTACGTGACTTGTCGATTTAAGATCCTTCCTTGAATAAATATAACTCAAAATTATAACCGTTTCTATAAATTATTTATGTCTATATGTTATATCATGGGGTTTGGAACACGCTGCTGTTTCCCCGGCCTGGTCTCTTATAGACAAGACAATTCTAGTCTAAACCTTCGTGATACACCTTCGACCACATCTTCACTTTTTATCAGGTGAGATTGTGGTCAAAAATGGTCTATTAACAAAACTTAATCTAGATACCAAGTGAATTTTAGTTATTAGTAAAGAAATTTCAATCAAATAATAGAATTAAATTAAAACTTGTATTTACAATAGAAACAATTGAGCTAACTGCAGACTGTTGCAAACAATGTACAGGTAGCTCAAATGATCGATATCAATACCGGTCGGAAGCGTGCCCAAGTAAAGTATTAGTGTCGTGGTTTGTTATAAGTTATTGTCACCGTTCAACAATAAAAAGAGAGAGTTCAAAAGAGTGTCCACAAGGATTTTACCATGACAATACAGATCGGCTATTTCCTGAGCATGACACCTAGTATCCGAGGATGACCATAATAACAAACGTTAATTATTTTCGAGACCATTTGCAACAACCATTGTCGTCGATCGTAACCGGACAATAGGTGAAACAATGCAATGCGAGAGTGGAATGAATTAGTGGGATATCTATATTCGAGCGATGCTGCGCTGGCGCAACCTTGACCTAAAAGCAGACAGGAGTGCGCGCAGGCAGCAACGAATTTAATGATAAATGATAATGATAAATGCATATAAATACAAGGTTACAATCAAACCAAAAAACCGATAGCTCTAAAAATTTGCAAGCTGAAGTGACAGTGGGCTAGTCATATCTCGCTAAGAACCGATAACCGCTGGGGTAAACGTGTTCTTGAGTGGAGACCACGACTCGGCAAACGTAGTGTAGGACGTCCTCCGGTTAGGTGGGATGACCTGCGAAAGACGCAGGCAGGTGCTGGGATGCGTCAAGATGAAGACAGAGCGCTATGGCGCTCAAAAGCGGAGGCCTATGTCCAGCAGTGGATTATCTTAAGGTAGGCTGATGATGATGATGACTATGATGAGTTAAAGCTTTAGCGATATTATTAATCGTTTTTTTTTAAAAGCAGCGAGTCTCACCTACTAGGGTTGGTTGTCAAAATAGGCCTATACCTCAGTAGGTAGTGTAGGTACTCACGAGATCCCGGTGGTAAAAAACGCGAATAATATAAAATTCCAAAATTTTTTCTTTAGTTCCTTTAAAGTGAAAACACGATAAAGAAAATACGATGAAAAATTCCTGAAAGTACACTGTTTTGCACCTAATTTGGTCGAGATCTTAGGAACCCTGACGGTCTATTGAAATGAGTTATGTTATGTTATTATTATTTATTTGGTTCCTTGAACCAGTTTCTTCATAAGTTGTGTAGTTTTCTTGTAATTAAACAAAAACTTGATTTTTGCGCATACGCCGTTCGAAAACGGATGCTCTGTCCCACTCCAACGAACGCGAAATCCTATGCCTATCATTATTACAAAATGGCGAGCGTTGCTCCCTCTTACGCGGAGGTGGAGTGGAATGGAACCTTTTGGCGGGCACCGTTACAGTATGGAGCATAACCTATTATGTAGTGAACAATGTTGTATCTGCCTAGTTGGTTCTTGGAATTGTAGCTACTCATGGTTAAAATATACCGTCCACAGAGTTTTAGGTATAATCCCCTCTACCCACATTCCGAGGTGGGTGCCTACCAACTAAATGAATACCTTTTTCCTCTTAACTTAATTTATGTTGCTAATTAATATTATGTTCTTATATTGTGTTTTCCTCTTCATAAACTGGTACGTTCATTTAGTCTACCGGTGCTGGGTGGGTGTGTAGATGCCTCCTACCTACTGTCTGAGTATTTTGTCATTTATTTATTACATTTGAACCTTATACATATATCAGTCAGTATCTATGGTAATATAATAAAGAGGAAAGATTTGTTTGTTTGAATTGAATAGGTTCCCTGAAACTGTACCGATTTGAAAAATTCTTTCACAATTAGAATCCTACATTATCCCTGAAGAACATAGGCTAAAATATACACGTACGAAGCCGGGGCGGACCGCTAGATATTACTATTTTTGTTCTGTGTTTTTACTGAGATATAAACATTTCGTTACGAACGATACTAAATCTATCACAATACAATGGATGAAGCAATTAAGGATTATGTCATTTCGTTACAAACAACAATGAAGATACCACTGAAAAAGGTAAAAACAATAAAGAAGGTGAAGGATGTCCTGAAGTAATTAGCAAGTAGAACATCGGAAAATATTTCAAATTGTATGACGAATGGTAAATGTTTATCCGTGAAAGGAACAATGCATTTTAATGCAAATCCTCTTACGACCGTCAAAGGAGGATTTGCATCAAAAATGCAATTTAAAGCAACTATAGAAGAACCAAGTTCAGCTGAGGGCAATGCACGGAACACCTGGCAATGTGGACCGTGCAATTGCACGAGGTTTGACGTTAATGGTTAATTTTTCAGAGATTTTAGGGTTTTGGAACGCAAAATATTATAATGAACATCTGGTTCATCGCTTAAGGCACAGCTTACATAAAAAAAACTTTTGAAATTGTACTTAAAAGGATACCAATATAAAACCTGTTAAGTCGGTAATCATATCTAAATCTCAAAAAGCTAATTGGGTGTAATTTTTTTTGCAGTTCCAACATGAAGAGAGAGGTCGAGGTCTTAGACTAACTATATTTACATCAAGATCATATTATAAAACAAATATCCCCGCCTGTCTGAATTCCATAAACTAAAAAACTTCAAAACGGATTTTCATTGGATTTTCACAGTGGACTGATCTGGTTGGATTTTCCAGAGATTTAGCTCCGAAAATTTTAAATATGACGAAAAAAATTACAATTGGCAGCATAGCTGCCAGTCACCGCGTAAACCAATCTACGTTAATGAAATCAAGGTGTTAGCCGTGTGGCCAGCTTAGAACTTGCACCACCCCAACTCTTCCCGTGTGTGTCGTAAGAGGCGACTAAGGGACATACACCGGAGGCGGGGCAGCAGCTCTTGCAGAATAGATCTACCACCGAACTGCGATCCCCAACAAGCATGACCAGTATGGGAATCATAGGCATTACCCCCCCCCCCCCCATGAGATAAAAATAATCAGGGGGAGGCCTGCGTCCAGCAGTGTACCATTATAAGCTGTTGAGGTTGAGGGAAAGCAATGTATAATGGAACTGCTCTGCTACACGTGGAAGCGAGGGATTGCTAAAAATTGTTAAGATAATAAAGTACAACATTATGTTTTCAGTCTTTTTGTTTAGAGGATATTTTAGTGGTATCGGATAATTGCCTTCGCCTGCCCCACTATGTTTGTATGATCTTCAAATATTTGGTTCAGGTTGAATGTTTGTGTACTTTTACAAGACTTTATAACACGTATTGTTTGTTGTTTGGAATGTATGTTTGCCTGTAACGTTGGCAAGCAAAACAAGATAGTCGTTATAGGTCAATTACACACGGTTTCCTTTGCACTAAAGCGACAGTTATAAATAAATAAATAATGCTGGACAATTTACACAGCATTATCTAGCCCCAAGTTAAGCAGAGTTAAATACTAAATATTTTCATCTTTATATTTTGCAATGGATTTCCGCAAAGTAACGCCTGAATCTATTTTTTAACCTGCAGATCGTACAAATATTTGTCCCAAGGCGGGAACCGAACTCGCCACCTCCTCGCTTCGCAGGCGGACCTGCGACCACAACGCCACAGAGATCGACCAGTTGTATGAAAACAACCGAAAGAATGTAGAGTATAATATTTGACACAACTTTGGTTGCTTTTATCTCTTCTCGCTGGTGGAACTCAGCGCGGCTGATGGCGTTCATTCTTTCATAAAAACGTTTATGCCTTTATCGTTAACAAGCTTCTAAGCATCAAATAACATTAAACTTTAGCCTTACCAATATTAGGAATGTCAATAGTTCACACAACCTGTAATACTAGATTCATAAAGAATATTCTTGAAACCCTTGACTTATCTGTTAGGCCAAAGAGCGCATGGCGACACAAAACTGCGAGACAGAACAATGAATCTGTTGCGTCGATGTTGTACGGTTGTACCACGGCAGCGAACAAGGTGACGAAAACAATGATATAACCGATAACAATACAAAATTAATTGAGTTAGGCCTATTGTATTCAAAACATGTCAGGATAAACGAACAAAGCGTGAAAACTTCTTAGATATACAAAGTTAAGTTAAAATATAGTATTTTTTCATTTATACCTATGAATAAGTACCAAGTTTTAGATAGTATACTTCAGAAAGGGCGATATGCACAAAACTGACTTTTTTTTACATTTAGTGTAAAAGTTCAGGACTTAATCTATCGATCATGTTTCGAAAACACGATTCTATAAAATTTCGATACAAAAAAAATCACAAAGTTACGTCTATATTTTTACTAAAACCATAATTTCTCAATAAATACAGAAGTTAAGATCTTGGGAATAAGCATGGTAATAGAACTCAGTATAAAAAACATTTAATATGTTTCGGTTTTTCAAAATAAAGTCCTAATTATTAGATAATAAGCTAAAACTTGATTTTTGGGCTTGCGTTCGTTGTTATGGCATGCCCTGTTCCGCTCCTATGAACGCAAAATCCTATGTCTATCCTTTTTATAAAAACTTGAGGTTGTATAGACTCTAAAAATATCGAAAAGGCTCTTAATTCTGAAATTTAGGAAAGACTTCAACAATTGTCTATTTCGGAAATTCCTCTTGAAATTAATTTTGTAGATACGCAAACAAAGAGCTGCCAAAACTAAACCATATTTAATTATCGATAAGGGCTGGCGATGATGCAATTTCTAAAATCAACGCACCTTAGCAGCTATCTGCAACTTCGCCGGATACAGCTCCTGCAGCCGCTGGCAGAAGTGCGCTGCACTGGTGGCCAGGCGAGCCATGGCGACGTCACAACCACACTGTAGCCGATAACACTCAACCACTAATCCGCTCTCATCCGGCTTTGGAGTGCCGGCTTTATCTCCTTTATAAGAGAACGCAAAACATCTCTTGCATTTAAGCCCGAGATACCATAGTTTTCAGATATTGTTCGGATCCGACAAGGTCTTTACCAAATTAGGTCAAAGGACCAAGTTCCTCTGAAAGTTCACAAAAACCTTCCAATGTCCCCGGTAAACTATTCAAAACCAAGACAAACATATGCTGTTCCACCAGTTCAATCAAGTACGTGGTGAATTTTCTCCACATCGATATATAAAGTTCAAACTGGCACAAAGGTCCTCGAAAACTCTATATTTATTTATTTAACGAATCCCAAACACTCGCGTATCAAAAGAGTCTTCACAACTGAGTACCAGTTGGCAATACCGATCGTGAATGGTATTACGTGAGAACCAATTGGCACAACATCCTAAGTTTCTTTCCTTAACGAAACAATAGCCCCGAACACTAATTATCCAAAAGTTTTCACTACTAAGTTTCAAATGCCGTCACTACGTGGTTTTTTTCGTTTGTTACGTGGTTCGTTTTCATCCAAAATTTCTATCACGCAACGGTGTCCCCTAACACCCGCAAATGTCTAGAGTTATCACAACTGCGTACAAGAGTTGTACAAGTCAAGTACCGATAGTTCGTAAAAGTGTCAAGCACCGGACAGGACGCGTGCTATACCGCCACCGGTCGCCGTCCAACTGTCGATGTCGAGAGCCAAATTGAAGAGATAAGCAAGTCGTGATGAGTCGATTGTTGGGAATTAGCGCCTTATCTGAAGTTTTGCACCGGTTACCTCCCCGGTGTTTGAGAAAATAGACTATGTTTGAAATTTATGAGGACATCCGCAAATGGCTTCCGAGTTCAAAGGTTGAGGCCAAACTAGCGTAATTGTTTGAGTTGTGGTGAGTCGCGTATTAAATTGTACTATCTGATAGTCAGTCAGATTTTTTGTAGTAGTTAGAGTTAAAACTTGATCAGCTCCTGCAATCCCTACATCATTTCACTAAACACCCTGTATGTATGTATAATGTGAAGGATTCAACCATAATACGACCAAAGCCATATACACTAGCTTTATGAGAGGCTTTAGTTAGTAGCTGTTTGTACATACCAAATTTGACGTATAAAATTCAGCAGTGCTTACCTGAAAAGAGACAAACACATAAATAAGATAGATACGTGCTTAAGTTTTGATGGCAATGCAAGTGGTATGATTACGCAAAATTCAAAGATAGGTAGTAAAATGCAAAGCCATTTTAAATTTGTAAAGTAATTATAACAAACCTGTATTGTTACAAAAAAGATAGGATCGACGAGACCTATCTTCGTTGACCAATTTGCAAAGTAGCATATACATTGCAAGTCCGCTTCAAAGGACAACGTAACATTCGACGGTAATGTCCACAGGAAGCCATTCACAAGATAATTCCGAATATCCGCGCAAATACATTTGGAAATAAACGCCGTCCGCGTTCAACGCACGCTTTACGGCTCATGACAGTGAATTCATAGTTATATACTGTTAAGCAATTTTGTAATAGACAATTTTCCGCGGATCATTCACTATGGCTATTTCATTTAGTTTCGCACACGCACAGATAACTGAAAACATTTTTTAAAATAGGTAATGATTGTTGTTAGATTGCTAGAGATAAATAAAAAATTGCTCATTTATGTTCTTAGTTTTCCTGGTTATTTTTATAATGGAACTTAAAGTACATATCTACCTACTCGTATATACTAATATTTTAACGAGGAAAGATTTGTTTAATTGTTTGTATTGCATAGGCGACGAAACTACTGGACCGATTTGAAAAATTCTTTCAACATTATAATCCTACATTCCATTATCATTCAATCCTACACCCTGATGAACAAAGGCTATAGAGTATACCCGTGCGAAGCCGGGGCGGACCGCTAGTTAATAATATTTATAATAATATGCATTTATATATTTCTTATAATTCAAATAGTTTATTATTTTAAGTTTTTACATTCCTTTGTAAAATCGTGAAATTATTTCGTCAGCAACATGTTATTTGAGGGATTTACGAGTCAAGTCATTCCCTAATCCGCCAAACAGTCTCAAGTTTCGACAAAAGCAAGATAAAACCAGATTAATTTGATACAAGAGGTTACTGACGTAAATAACGTAGGTAAGTCTATTCAGACAAAGAATGTGTATTTCCATGTGTGTGGTATGCGATTGCAACGAAATGGTGATGGCGACAGTTGTGAAAATGATATTGCACACATTCAGAGGAGTAAATGCAAGCTATAGACACAACTGGTTCTGTAGTTCTTCATCAACGAATTAACCTGGCTTGTATGAACTATGCACAATCTCTAGTTAAAAATCATTAAGTAGGGCTTGTAAGCAAGAAAACAAAACTTGATTCCACCTACATAGTGCAAGACGATGAAAATGATGTGTGCACAGGATTAATTTGAAGTAGATTGGTTAGCTTTCTTGCTAACCAATCTACTTCAAATTAATCCTGTAACCTTCATCATCATATAGTAGTCCACAGCTGGACATAGGCATCTCCTAATGAGCACTATAGCGCCCTGTCTACAGCCTGACGCATCATGATTGCCATATCTTCTAACCATATTTACTGGTGCTTTTTTAATTTTTATAAAATTACTATCCAATTTGGTAAGGTTAATGAAATGAATAAGTTTGGATTTGTGTTCATTCATCAAAAGCCTAATTTGTTATGTTATTTTTCTTGACACTTATGCTTAGTCTAGCATCTATTACTCTACGCACGCACATATCGCATCAGGGAAGCAGTTATGCCACACAAATGCGACAATGTACAGCAATAGGGTATTGAACAGATGTGTAATTCTAATAGAATATTGCATTATTATAAGTATATCCTATTACAGATTAGTTACAAATACAAATACGATGCTGTGGTGAGCTAAACAATATCTTTTACATCATTAGCTCGCCATATCATTTTGCTTGCATCAGAGTTTCTTGACTTCTTTGTAATATAACAGTCGGTACCTTACTTAACAATATCCACCTCACGAATTCACGATTTCAATTATTTCTTAGATATTTAGAAGTTTTTACTTTACTGTACGTGACTCTACCGTAAGAAAGTTATAATAAGAACTTAGTCTATTTCTTTTGACTTAAAGAGGTTATAAACACGTTTTTGTATTTTGAATCAAATAAATATCTAGGGACATTTCTTCTGTACCCATCTCAGTAATTAATAGTTTTAAGTTTATTTAGTTTTATGTGTTTTGTTAGTAAAGTATTAGCTATCTATTTATTTACTGCATTGATGTCCATTACATTACTTTGTACTTAGCATATTGTAGTGTCGGTTATTGAATCATGTAGATTAGCTAGGGTAACTAAGTTATCACTATCAGTTACATTATCTAAAGTTCCTTGACATGTCAGCTCAGTATTACAGTGTCATATGAGCTTCATGACTCATGTTACGTTGAGTGATTTGGATCAAAGATCCATATTATCGTTCGACGGAGATATGAGAATAATATGTATGGATTTGTGATTATTTATGGCATTACTCCTACTTATCAGGTCGTTGATGTGAAGTGCTTTTGTATCTTACATCTACCTAATTACTTCTGTTCCGCGACACGGAGTAGTTGTATTGTATCTTACTTGCTTTTCTCCAGTTGTTCAGAGACACAAAAGTTCGTGACTTTTTCAAATTCACGTCTACTTTAGGTTTTTATTCCGCTGTGTCTGTGGCATATTGAGAAAATCTGATAATTATTCATCAGCCCTAATCACCTAATTAACCAGCTCAGACATAACCACTTGTAGTTTCTGATATCCACGATAACCAAACCGAGAATCCGAGTAAAGTCAGTCTTAAAAATCCATAACTACACACGGCACCAACACGGGTACCACGGAAGCACACGCAATCACAATTTTGACAGATTGGAAGGAAGTGCGGAAAAATTCAAACTGGAAGTTTTGGGAGCACCAGCCACATACCTCAAAATTAGGACTTGTGCGCTAAACAAATTACAGGCGGTTTAAAGTCACGATCAGTGATTAGCAAAGCTGGTGAAAATTGATTTGTTTGCGACATGCTTGTGGGGCATGGCGGCGAATAACAACTGTCCTTGTGGTTTTGTGCCCCATGTGAAATCCGGACTTAGATTAGGTGCAAACTGTGCAAAGTCCAGGTGCTGACTCTTGGCAAGATTTTACTAGGTATGATTTTTTTTTTTATCCATATGTTGATTCTGTAGAATTTTGGCTTTGCTAAATACTATTCCATGGGGATTGGATAAGGTGCTTCTGGTTTTTATCACAAGGTACTACGGTGGTGGTTATAATGTAAATTATACTTTAATAATGACAATTTTTTTTGGACCAAACAATTCAATGATTAGATTACTTTAAAATGATAAATTTTAAATGTAGCCCATCTTTAGATCTTAAAATAAATAATTAACCATACAATATCCAGTAATTAGCATGAGAAACGTGTGCACCCTGGCGCCGCGGCCGCCTCCAAATATGGATATGAGGAGTCGCCGTTCAGTTTCCTATCGATTTCCTTTCCTGGTGCTCTATTTCTGATACAACGAATTTTCCACTATTTATAGGTGTACTTTGCGGTTAGTAACTGGGACTTACCAAATAAGCAAACATGCAAGAATACAAGGTGGCGGGATTAACATTCACAAAATGGCTGTCGAAACGTTTGACTTTACCATGGCATTGTTACTATAAGTTTCAGCAAAAACTTGGATGTCAGTTTGGGGACGTACTGTACGTAGTCTTGCGTATACAGCAGTTAGGTTTAGATTCAGAAACCTATAAGATGTGAAGCACGAATGAGATGTGAAATACGTAATGTCTCGTAGATCTACTTTGGGTAGAGAATTAGAGTGCTTTTATATTTTGAGTGGAAGTAAATATTACAGCTCGGCTGGCAAGATATTAGCGGGAGCTGTGTTAAGTGCCATCTATTGGCACAAAAAAGAACTAGATCTAACCAAACTGTCTGATCTAGTTCTATTTGTGCCAATAGGAGCAAAGTGTGTCTCTTGCCGGTTTTTTCGGAAAGCAAAAATGTTTTGTCCGATCTCGTGATCAAGTTGGAAATAAAAAGATCGTCTCGTTTGATCACGAGACATAAAATTCAGTTTATGTACTTTACGTCTTGTCAAAGAATGCATCCGTCATTTGATAGTTGGATGGGTACAACCCATTGGATGGATACTTCTTTAATGGATTGACCCTTCTCCTCTTGGTTGAAGTATTCTAGAGGGCCTACGTGACCTCTCTCATACATCCAGTAGACGTCCAAATACGCCGCTAACGATGCATTGTCCCGCTGACGTACGCGGCTTTGTGTAAAATTGCTAGACAAATGCGACCGTCAAAGGAACATCCAAATACGATGGTGGCCTTACATAGTACCATTGTTTAGTAGAGGATTGTTTTTGTTAGTCATAATTAGAATGTGTACAGTCTAACGAAGTCGGAGAAAAAGGTTTAGTTACAAAAAAAAATATAGTCAGGACGTAGATAAAGAAAACAAGGAACTGAGATGAAAGGAGAAATCTGGGAAAGGTTGAGATTTGATTTGAAGTGGGGATTTGATAACTTGAATAATAATAGGCGATATTATTAGAGTACCACTACACAAACTACAATTGGTGAGTTACTGTACTTACAACATTTACGTTGGAGATTACAACAACGCTGGAAGCACCGAAGACCAGGTTAGAAATTCTATTTACCTGAGTGATAATAAGCGACATCCCAAGCTCTGTCTATGCGCAAGGGATCCCTACTCTTAAACTCGCCGAATATATTAACAGATTCTGAATAAAACATCAAGAATGTAAGAAATACATCTACAAGTTGTAGAGATTTACTCTTTACACCGGCGACTGTATCAGAATAACCAGGTGGCTTGTTTTTGTAACATGCAGTTAGTTAGTCACAGGTCCTTATTTAGACTGATTTGCGATCGTGAATTCTCGGATATGAATGCATACAATTAATTATCTATTGAATAGGAAAGAAGCCAAGACGTTTCTTGAAAGTGATAGCGAATATTTTTGCATTCGTTTGATTATTCTTTAAATTCTTTGACTTGTGAGAGAACTGCGATCTGTACTGATATCTCGTCACTACCCCCCGCTGAAGCAGGCTTTAGTCAGACAAACTCCTCGCAGAAACGGATTAGTACTTATGAATAAATAATGCTGGATAATTCACACAGCATTATCTAGCCCCAAGGTAAGCAGAGCTTGTGTTATGGGTTGGGTACTAGATAACTGATATACATAACACAATACTTTACATAGATAGATATTTTTTATTATACACAGAAAACGACCACAAATACCTGCAGATCGTACAAATATTTGTCCCAAGGCGGGAATCGAACCCGCAACCTGCGTCATAGGCGGACCTTCGCCCACCGCGCCACAGAGGTCGTCAATGGTTGACTATCTGCTTCCCGCGGCTTCACATGCGTTGTTTAAGGTTATTTCTATCTCATGGGAACTCAAAATCCAAAATTCAAAATGATTTATTTCTTTTAGACATTACAGGACTCGAACACGTCACAAAACTGAATTATGGTATAAAATTTTTATATCCTATGTTACTATCCATCCTTTCAATTTCAACTAACTCTATGCCAAAAATCAAGTCGATTGGTTCCTTAGTTAAGTCTTGAGGAAGGACAAACAAACACACTTACGCATTTATTATATTAGTTAAGATGACAGCTATCTCAATATCAGCAGGTTATGTGACTGAGTTGTTGCTTCAATGATTCTTTTTAGACCCGTGTTTTGTTTGACTCTTTTATAGCCTCCTTGCCCTCTTCCATAGTTCCGACAATTTCAGTAGGTGGATATAGGTATAGTTTTTGACTGAAGCTCATTTATACTATCAGTTTTGTGATCATTTACAAAGTAACCCAACTAAACATTGTACAGATGTGCAGGATATCGCAACGCATCTATTTATTTACGTAAGTTTCTACGTAATTAACACAAAAAGCTACACGCGTCAGCTATTACGTTGGTCTAAGCCGACAATTATCAATGACGCCGGAAACAGGTTAAAGTATATAAAAGACAAATAGTATTATTAATGACAGAAGATGATTACGTCTTAAAATAGCACAATGCAGAGCAGGTTATTAATCAAGAGACGAAATGAAGACGAATCGTTAGTGGCAATTTTTGTCAGATGCTTGGAGTTGGAACATGGAAAAAAGGGTTCAAGGTGATAAGTGGAAAGGTACCGAATCAATATAGAAGCAACAACGCAACGCATAACGCAGTACAGAAGACTGAAGAATAAAATAAGAAACAAACTAGAAACATTAAAATCTAATTGAAAAAGACGCCTAAAGCCTACTCGTAAGCTAACAAAACACTGATGATTGAAAAAGTACATTAAAAGGCGCAGGACTTTGTCCCATCAAAGGCACGTGACTATAGAAAGTACACAATAAGTTTAAAAAAAAAGCTCACTAAACAATGTTCCCAGTAAAGAAATACATAGCCACGCCTCCTCACGCAAATCCATCATCCTTCGACACTAGCTAGAAGTGTCCAATGCGATCTAAATACTATAATCAACAACTCGACCGCTTCCCACGATGACAAATTACAGTCACGTTGCAGGAAAATGCACTGCAAAAACTGAAAAATCCATGAATCGTTACGAGGAACGATTAAATTCTATTTTCGCTTCACAAAGGGTCGTTGGAAATAATTTATCTGAGAGGTATTCATTACAGAGAAAATTGATTTACTGGTAAATGGCATTTTACTGATTGAGCCAAGTTTAAAATGTGAGAAATGTTCTACGTGCTAAGAATCTTAACGGCTATCCGTATCCCCTTATGGTACTCTACCTTTGCTATTTTTCGTTAATTATAAATTTTGCAATGTTGTTTTCTAGATCCTGTTCCTTCCTACAGCAATTAAACACCCGAAGCAAGCGTTCGTGACACAAATCAAGAAAAGCACACATCTAGATCTGCTAGCAGGAATGAATATAAGTATAATAAATAACTGAGTATTTAAAAAAAACGTAAATTATTTAATAAAAAATATTTTACGTTCGATATGATGACAACTTTCTCGACAAAATCTTTGTCGGTGTACATTTGTGCTTACTCCACGGACTTAATATACTACGCCGAAAACTAGTTGCTACTTGACAACTTACTGATTTTTGTCTTCACTGCACTATATTTAGAAACAAATATAAATGCTATCACTAATAAAAGGATCGTGCCATTGCATCGATTCATAGACGACGTGCGTCACGATGATACGAAAGCAGCATTCTAATGAAGCGCAAGAAGATGTGGTGAATGATAAGTGAGCATAACCACCTAAACTAGAGGCGCGAGGAGCTTATAGGACAAATTCTAAAAAAATCGAATCAAATATTAATTGCTATGATGGTATAGACCAGTGGTAGATGGTTAGTACCAGGGTACTAGACTAACAATAAATAATAGACGGCCTCTGTGGCGCGGTGGGCGAAGGTCCGTCTGCGACGCAGGAGGTTGCGGGTTCGATTCCCGCCTTGGGACAAATATTTGTACGATCTGCAGGTATTTGTTCCGGGTGTTTTCTATGAATAATAAAAAAATAAAACTATTTATGTAAAGTATTGTATTATGTATATTAGCTATCTAGTACCCATAACACAAGCTCTGATTAGCTTGGGGCTAGATAATGCTGTGTGAATTGTCCAGCATTATTTATTTATAAAGACAATCTAGAATGTCATAAAAGTCTTATTTAGGTAATCAAAAGGGAACACTATTAAAAAACGACGTGAGAAGTCAAAGAGTCGTTTTGGTATCTTCACGTAAAGCCGTGTTTGTAAAACAATCCATGGCCAAACAATACAGATATTTTCTTTATGAATTCACATCGATCCTGAAACCCGCCGTTTGCATCATGCCGTAAAAGTCTCCACACCATAGCACGTAAAACAAAGATCACGTTCCCATCCACATCGTCTATTTTCTGCATGGTTGGACACTATGGAAATTGCTTTTTGCGGTCGTTGATGCAATTTCAACCGTTAAGCACTAGGAAGATGCCATACTCGTATGCCGTAACGCCTGTTGGCATGCTGCGGTCATTTTTGCCTATTAAGCTGGGAATGCTGGCATGCGGAAAGCTAGCTCGTCTGGTAGCCAAGGCTAGTTTTTCCCCGATTAGCTTTCGCAGTATGGTGCTTCTACAAGATCTACGAGAATGTTCCATTCCATAGTCATAAGGTAGTACCTAACAAGAAAGTTGGACTAGTTTTTATGACTCGACAAAAAACAGGTTGGAACTAATGAAGAATCTTCTTGTCCTTCCTATTTCTTCAAAATCCAAAATCAGTGGTGACTCAGGAAACCAATAATGATCAAATATAAAAATATAAGAAGGATGCGCCTTTACATGTTTTACTTTCAATACCTCCACAATACCTCTTTATATTATAATACGAGTCTTGTTTTTGTACAAAGGGTAGTTTTTAAGAAGGTTGGATTACATATTGGAGGTGTTTTTATTGAATTAAATTTTGAATTGAATTTACGTTCATGAAAAAGCAAACCTATCTTGGAAGGGACATGCGATAACAAAGAAGTTTATAAACTTCAAACAAAAGATAGGATTGAAAAGGATGAATAGACAAATAAAAACAATCGAATATAAATAGAAGTTCAAAAGAGATGAGGGATTAAATTGACTACTTATTTATTACCTCAGACTAGACCTATTTTTTATAACTAAAACTGAAGTAAAATAGGCTGATGATGATTATGATTATTATAATAATTCTAAACAAGGATATGTATGATGGCGAGACTAGCTGGATGCTTGTATCTATATCATGACTGCATCGCAAGGAACGGAAGGATAAAAGACAACTTTTCTGCGCAGTGGGACAACAAATGCAATAATAATTATGCATATAAACGAAAAGGTCAGTGAAGATGTTGATGACTTTATTTGTGATGATGAGGATAACATAACAAAAGCTGCATGTGTGCCGTGCACTTTGAGTGTGTGTAAATTGAGAGATGTGCGAAATGGTCAATCACGCCTCCAGTTCAGTTTTAATATTGGTTTAGGATTTATTTTTGTGTCTTGTTTAGCAAATGTAATATAACAAGCACAATACAGTTTTGCAAAGAGTTTTATGAGAAAAAAAATTTCGAATCTATTTATCCGGTTAAAAAAATTGTTTTATTGACTTCACTGATTATGTCTATCACGTGAGAGAAGCCACGGACAGAAGTAAGTAAATAAGCAATTGCAGAATAAATAAATATAAATAAATAATGCTGGACAATTCACACAGCATTATCTAACCTCAACTCTCCACAGCTTGTGTTACTGTGATGTACGTAATACAATACATCACATAGATTGATATTTTTTTATTATACATAGAAAACGACCAGAGCACCCGGAACAAGTATCTGCAGATCGTACAAATATTTGTCCCATGGCGGGAATCGAACCCACCACGCCATAGAGGTCGAAACAGTAATAATAATAAGTAAATAATGCAGGACAATCCACACAACATCATCCCCATCAGCCCCAAGCTGAGCAGAGCTTGTGTCATGGGTACTAGATGATTGATAATATAATACATAATACAATAACATTACATAGATAAAAAAACGGAATAGGTACTAGTAGTACGTTAACCTGGATAGTACACACTGTAACGTACTGTACATTACACAAGTACGTTACTGCTCCCACCCTCTCATTGGAACAAGTAGAACTGAAGGCTCTACGAGGGGTGCTCAGCTGCCGTGACGTCGGCAGGTGGCAGGTGGTGCCGCACCTGTGGCTTGCTGAGCTTTTAACGGAATTTCACAAATATAAATCGAACTTTGGTAAAGTGTCCAAGAATAAAGAAGGCCGTAGGTGGAATGGAAATGAGAAGGAGAGTTAAGATTATAATAATAATAATAAAAGCTACTATTTTGAATTATATAAATTCCATATTGAGAAGAGAAAAGGTACGGTACACCAACATATCAAATATTTAGGACAACCAGTGTCGAAAGAAGCAATTGTCTGAACATTCAATGATCGTCCTAAGAATATTATTCTTTGAAGCCCTTAAACGTGCCCAAAAGGACACAATTCGGGCTCGGAGTATGGTGAAGAAGTCGGGAAGTCGGGCACTCCGGCGTCGGCGAACATGCCTGACGCGCTGTAATACTCGTATTATAATCAAAATAAATGGTAAACTAAAAGTTGTTCTCAGGAATCAAACTATGTAATGGTAAAATGACCAGTACAAATGTAACATTAACTACAGAAAGAAACGGAAAAGAAACTTCCAGGAAATGTGAGAAACCTTACGTGGACTTTGTTATATCCAGGCGCGTTTTACATAAGGATCAATCGAACATTCCTAGATGACCTTCTGTCAATGTACTTTAATGTTCTGATATCGGTGTGAACTTGCGTAACATGAAGCCCTTAATCAGCAAAATATAAACAAAGAATTACGTAAGGTTTTAAAATAGATCTCACAGCAGGCAGACAGTGTGTCTGATAACAAAAAGTTTACTATACCCATAAAATACAACGACGTTGTTTTATTAATGTGCGTCCGCGCAATGATGGATGTTAAAGATTGTAAATTTTCCATTGTGATCGACTTTGCATAAGATGTAGAGATTTGCGCGCGAAATTTATATTTTAGACCGGATTGCAAAGAATCTGCGCACGAGAGCTGAAAATAGGAACTAATATATATTGCTGAAGTATTGATCAGGATTGATATAGGCTTAGAGACCAGTGTGGAAATTGATTTGTTTAACTTTTGATCTAGTTGATTTGAATGACCCAGAAAAACATACCGAACGACCTCTTTCTTACACCCCGGCAACACTAAAATGACAGATGAAAATGTCGTTAGTCATCGTTTTATAGACAGGACGCATAATATGATCGGCCTACATAATTTTGGTAGATTTTACAAACAAAATATACATCCATTGGCCCAAAATACAGCAATAATCAGAGCCAAATTCAGTGAAACCTAAAACGTCGGTTAAACACCGCCCCAAAACAAATAAACAACGGCGAAGTCAGTAATCATAAGATTGTAAATCGTAATCGAATGTCATTCAGATATCCGGCCAGTCGTAAACAGACAGATCCTTGTTCCAGATATTGAAGATTGGAAATGTACTGAATTTACAGAAACTTGGCATGAGTAATGTTTCTTTTGAGGTCTAGGTCTTGTTATTGTCCAGACAGCATACATAGACTGCAGGAAGAAGCTGCAGTGCAAAATGAAAGTCGTTCAATACTTGCAGATTATACAAATTTTAGGGTATTCTGCGTCTCTGAAATTCATTTCGTTTATGTATCACATGAAACGTACAAAGCTAAATAATCAAATTGTGACACCACTCAGCGTGTGTTGCAGGAAGAAACTACACAGCTGGTTTTACCTTAGCATTGATGGTTACGAAATAACATTAACCAAATCAGGATGCGGCAAGCTGAAGACAGGGCGCTATGGCGCTCATTAGGGGAGGCCTATGTCCAGCAGTGGACTGGTATAGTCTGATGATGATATGATTAACCAAATCTGTGGTAGAGCGCATAGAACTAAACGTACTATTATTATATTATGTAGATGTGGTGGAAATGTGGCCCAAAACACTACATCAGATCTAAAGATTCTCCAAGCTCTGGTTGTCATTCTAAGTTTTTTATGTATGATTGAAAGGTTTACAAATCCGGGAATTCTTATTATTATCGTATTAATCATACTCGTCCAATAAATTCGTGGTACGTTGTTTTATAATCGATGTCGGTGTGCGCCGGACACCAGAAATCTGTGTTTGGTTCCGCTTATTTTATGTTTAATTTAACGTAAACTTTCTGAAACATCCTCTTGGAAACCAACTGGTCCAAATTACCGCGAAATTCGACTTCCTAAACTAGTTTTAAATAAATTTAGGATTATGGGTTCGAGATGGTAATTGGAATGATAGGTGTCTGGCTGGACTCATTAAAGGTTTCCTTTGCGGTATATTCAAAAAACTAAGTGGTTTAAGCTATTCTTGGCTAAAAATATCTTTTAACCAAGAATAGCTTGAAGCACTTAGTTTTAGAGTATATAGAGTTAAGTTAGAGTATATAGAGTTTAGAGTATGTAGAGTTTTGAGTATATAGAAAGGCTACATACATTAAGTACTATTTTAGTATGAGGCATTTGCTTTTAACGGTAGCCAAACATATCCTAGGGTTGGAGGTGGCAATACCTTTCAAACTAGAAGACATTTCCTTACACTATCCTGACTAGTTCCAAAAGTAAATCATAACTTTATAATTTAGAAAGTTGAGAGATTTTTCCGACGTTTCAACGTTCAACCGTGTTACAATGAAAGAACCAACCACAAAAGTTATTTTTGATTGTCAGGTTTACATATAAGTCAAATTGTCGGCAGCATCCCATCACATACCTATAACTCCCATATACCTATATTAAGTACAACATGTTTTGCATATTGAGTCATCTTCATTCGCAACGTTCTTTGTATAAATACACATAATGTCCTTTCCTACTACCTACCTTTCCTGGCATTCATTAAATCATACATAACCAACAAACAACCATCGATCTATCAAACATCTTTTTATAAAGAATTTATTTCGTCATTTTTATTATGAAAACTTTTCTTAAGATACAATGACAATACAAATCAGTACCAACCGTTTTATTTGCACTGGGCTTGCGCGCGCGCAATGACATGTAAGCGCGATCCATCGCCGCTACAGCACCGTTCGTCCCGCACAACATCACTTAAAACACTAATCATTAACACGATATCAAAATATTAAACTATCGGACTATTTTTTATAAATTTGCGATTAACGTCCTAACTACCTCGGTCGGAGTCTTGTTTCGAACTGGCCGGGCATTCCCCTCCACACAACACACTATTTTCGGAGCCCTGCGGTTCCCCTTTGACACAGTCGAACGACTACGGTAGGGCAAGTGAGTGTCACAGTTTATTCAAAGCCACAGTTTAGGTGATAGTTGTATGAGTCAAGGTAACATAAACGCAGGATGTGAGTGGGGTGGGTTCAATGTTTTATAATTGTGATGATACATTACAATTGAAATAAACGAATTGTACTAGATAGCATTGTAATTTTTGTAACGTACATGTTACAGTTAATTACAGTTAGGTTACTGTTAAACATTCGTCAGAATGCAATACGTTAGAGAAAAACGCAAAATGTTTACGAAAATATCAATTGTTCTTTTTCATTAGATAGTTAATAGAAGAATGCTTTTTCGCATATTAACGCTAGTCTTATATTTGTATTCAAGCAATACAGACCATATCAATTTAAAAGTATAACATAATGTAACTAACTAATTTTCGTGACATTTTGCAGTGTCGACTTACTGCTTTATTCTTCGCTGTAGCCAAGATTGAGAAATCGCCAAGATAATAATGTCATTTTAATAAACAGCGCTGATGGATGTGTGTTAAAATATTTTGATTAACTAAATCAAAATTAGAACCACCCATGTTTTTAAATCATCCACTATTTCAAGACAACTTTTTTTTGATCATTGATTAAGATTATTGATTTTTCAAAACATTATAGTGCGTTTATTTTCTATATTAACTTGACCCACTGCATTGTTTAATCAATGGCCGTCTCAGTTTGGAACAATTACGCCATGTGCGACTCCCTCCATATATGGGAGTAGGCGACATTCTATGCACTGATCTACATTATAGACTTTAACCCGAGGCACTAAGCTTTATAATAGACGTCACAAATTTACAATAGGTACGCAAACTTTACTAAAAGATGCCATAAGTCAAGGTGATAAGGACCACAGTCTGTTAATCCTCAGTCGCCTTTTACGCAAGGCTTTATGTTAGTGAATAAGACGTGGTCAAATAACTGGATCAGGTTGACGGCAATTCATACAACCTTAATGAAAAGCCTGGTCCGGGGAAGGACTTTCTCATCATGCTTATTTGCCAGTAGAAGCATGCTGCGGAACCCTTCCACAGCATGTTGGTATGTCGCAAAGGACAAAAGCACATGGCTTAAAATATACACCCGTTTGATAAATGTGTCTCCGAATACTCATTATTTCATAATCATATTAGATTGAGAAGTCGAGTCGCGATTTTTTGACAGTTTTTATTGATAATCTGCTCGCTCTCTCTCATTACAGTTTTCAAGTGTTCCTTGACCGTAACCAGCTTAAGGCAGTGCATCATACCACGTGCCAAAGCATTAATACTTTAGTCAGGCTTAGCTATGAGGTAAAAGGGCGATGTGTGGTTAGTTACTATCACTCCACAGAAGATGATAAAATGTTTATTTCTAGTCAAATTTTATTGGATCCCGTAACTTTCCGTGTCGCAACTTGTCTTCGGTTGGGTGCCAGTGCGGTACTGCTGTCGAACAGCTCGGTCATCACGGATTATCGTGTACTAGGGCTGCCGGTCGGATATCTCGTCATGCCAGCCTGAACGACATCATCCGGCGGGCCTTTACCACCGCTAACGTACCAGCTATTCTCGAACCGAATGGTCTGTTGCGTGACGATGGTAAGAGGCCTGACGGCATGACTCTAGTCCCATGGGAGTTGGGGAGGCCTATTGTGTGGGACGCTACATGTGTCGACACACTCGCGCCTTTCCATCTTCCTAGGACTTCCGTGAGGGCTGGTGCGGCGGCAGATTTAGCCGAAGATCTCAAGAGGCGCAAATATGCAGGTCTCGACAGAGCCTACACATTCGCTCCCCTTGGAGTCGAGACCCTAGGTTCGTGGGGTACCGAGGCTCTCCGAGTTTTCAAAAAATTATCTGAGCGTCTGATCGAAGCAACGCGTGACCCGAGAGCTGGTGAGTATCTGGCACAGCGCATCAGCATTGCTATACAGCGGGGCAATGCAGCCAGTGTCTTAGGCACGCTTCCAACTGGTATTGATATGGATCAGTTGAGCTACCTGTAGATTGTTTGCAACATTTTGCAGATAGCTTAATTGTTTCTATTGTAAATATTAGTTTTAATTTAAATTTGTTATTTGATTGTTATTTTCTTTCTGAATAAAGTTTTGATCTTTCAAAAAAAAAAAAGTCAAATCAAGAAGATATTTATGGTACTTAATTCTATACAGAGATAAAACTGGACGATTAGACCTTTGGTAGTTTACTTCTACGTAAAATTATGAAACTTCTGTCAACATTACAATACCTTATTAATAAATTCTTTTACTTTCATTGAGCCATCAAATTGTCGCACACAAAAACGGTTTTGAGGCCTGCCTGTGGCCTCAAAACCTCTCTTAGCCAAAACGCCTGATAAAATGTAATTGTAATAATAATATTAACTAAGAAATCTTAGAAATTATTAGGACATGAACGAAAACGAAGCACGAAAATGTTTGCCAAGCAACAACATAACATCTGGTGGACCACGCGCACAGCTTTTCGTAGTCACGTAGTCACTATTATTCCTAGAAGCCTTGCTAAGTTTCCTCGACTACTAAATATAGAACAAAAATCGATTTATTAGAACCTGTAGCGAATCGAGTTCAAATTAATTAATTGTTGATTTTCCTTGAGCGTGCTCGGAATACAGATTAAAGTAGATAATAATAATTGAAAAAAAAAATACAATCGTTAGCTAAACGCCGGCATTCACTTAAACGCCTAGGCCAATCGTTTTGTTTCGGCCCATAGAAAAGTATATCTAAAATAACCATCCTTCGTTGGTAGGGACAGGTAAAAACTACAATTATCTTTATGGTAACATGATTTTTCTCAGTCACGTTTTACAGAATAATAGTCAATTCCCGCGTAGGAACTGTAATGGGATCACTTTTCCAGTTTAAACGCATTAGCGACATTTCTGTGTTGCCAACATTTCTTCCGTACCCGGCAATCAGCCAATTAGGGCAAGTAATAAACTTAAATTGCCGTCAATTAAATGCTGCTCTCTCAACGTCCTACTATGGGAACTCGAATGTGGTGGCTGAATCCGAAGTCTGAACTCACTAAGAGGTCGGCGCGGTGAACTGAAGCTGAACTTGGTCTTCGAAAACACACAGATCGCTTGTCGATATCAAAAAATAGTTACTGATTTAAGAGAGTAAAATAAATATTAAGATTTATTTCAATCGCCCTAGATCTTCCATAGATCTGCAGATTGCTGTATAAACTGAACATCGACGACCAATAGATATTAACACATAACTCAACTCTCCGTTGCTCAAACTAAAGAAAAACTCCATTCGATATAGTCTCGAATTTTCGATCCCAAATTGTCTTTACCATAACCAATTAGTTGGTAGTTCTTTGGTAAGGGTACAAAAACAGAACTCCATCTCAATGTCCGGCGGTAAAGGGCTCACTTCTTTGGTGTGCGTTATTTGTTTACTTAACACTTCCTATAGATGGTCATATAAATCCTTACATATTTATCTTTACTTCATATTTTATCCTTTTTGCATTTTCAGGTCCCAATTTTCACTGCTCAGCGATAAGAACAGTAATCCAATTCACCCAGTTGACTGGTCGCCACAACTCAAATACAATTGAGTGAATGCAACAATCGCCCCATTAAACAATTCCCGGTTCGTCTGTGGGAAGCTGGGCGCCCGTGAATCAACACAACACTTCCTAGACTGAGGTCACGCAGAGGTCAATACTTTCTCCCATTACAGTAGGCGAAACGTCGGACCACTTAGAGGAGATATCGACTAACTCGATAATTAACTTTTCAAAGACGGTATAGGAGTATTGGAGTCATCTCGAGTCAATATAAAGATCTTGCGGATTAGGGATACAATTACGGTGAACATTGGGATACATAGCCGTTACAAATACTCCCTGTATTTGTAACGGCTGTCATATTGCTAGCGGTGCACGTTCCCTTAGAAATTGTAAAAACTCCGCTCTCGCTGTTTTACGAAAATTAGGGACAGTTTTCTCGAAATATTAATTTTCAAGAGAACTTTCGAAGGATCGCATGTGCCAACAAATCCAAATAGAAAAGCAAAGCAAAATTCATGAGTAGGATATCTTTTTTTGCGAATGTGTGATACACGACTTATTCTAGACAGATGCAATGTCACATCAAAATGCATAATCTAAAAGTTTGCTTATCTGAGAAAGGCTTACACAGATCATATCTAAATATAAATTGACCAAATTGATCTAATGAGGGACGAACATTCCTCAATCGTTACTCTTAATTGAGGGTTTGGTCACGCTTCGTGGGCAGAAGTAAGTACATAAAGTGCCTTCTTCCGGTCGGCACGACGATTTGTTTTTTCTGGAGCAGTCTCATTGTCTTTTTGCGTGGAGCGCCTGTGATTGTTTCCTGCTTAGCTCGTGATTGTTTTGGGGACTTTTTGTTGTTGACACAAAAAAAAGTCACCAAAACAATCATATTGTTCTTGGGGCTGTTTGCGTTATGTTTTCGCATTGCTGTAGATAAGGTAGGTCACTCCTTTATTGCTTCCGATGCGAACTAATTTTGTTTAGGGAGAAACCAGAATATTATTTATGGGTTGTTCATAACCTTTATACTACACCTACTCAGTAAGTTGATTATTCCTGCTCCAATCATAACCTAGAAAGTTCGTCATTGCAAGCGCACTTAAAAGCTGGACGGAAAACTATGGAATTTCATTTCTCACGCGTTTAGAGGGAGAGACAAGTGTATGGAAATCCATTTCTAACGTGTTATTCTTAATTTCTGAAATAGCTATGGTTATTTTCATATTAGGTCAAACGACATTTTTTTTTATTCCGAATCCGTATGATTTGGTCTCTTCCGTACTTCATTGAAAGATCCATGTGAAAGTACGATTTTCATTCGCGTATTTATTGCGTACGATTTTCACATAATTCGAGTTTAAATTTTTGCACAAGTGAGTTTGAAGATTTAGGTGTAGTATCTAGCACTATGTATCACTGGGGAGAAAGTGCGATTCCTACCTTGTGTGTTTTAAGGCAAACCCAAAAGACACACTCGATAGGAATCAGACTGGTGTACAATGTACTATTTCGCTAACATGCTGAGGGATCAATGAATAAAAAGATAGAGTAAGTCAAATCGTGCCAGGTCTATGTCTAAGTGTAGATTCAATCTGTAGATTAAATCAGCCAACCACCGGAACAATAAATTAACAAATTTCTGGCCAATAAACATGTTCAGAATACGCATCACGTTAAGCAGGCCACATCAAAGACACCGTTCATCGGTGGCGACGTTAAAGGCCTCTGCGATTTGGAGACTGGTTAGACGCTTTGGATCACTGGAGGTTCATCAAATCAAGACTGTTATTTATGTGGTGTTCTTCATTTTCAGTTCATTTCAAGGTCGTAAAGGTAAGATGGCTTATAGCGATGAGACCGAGACGTGATTGTTAACGCGATTCCTATTAAATGTGCTTTGTTACTATTTGATTTATTATGTCTTCATAAAGTTATTAAGATTAAGGATTAGCAGTTTTAACAAATATTATTTTCCCTATTGCAGATACGTTAGGATTTCCTATTAATTTGCATACCGAGATTATAATGTTCTTATGATTGATTACCTGTGATTTATATGTGTTTTTGTGTAGTAGATTTAGGATAAATAAAATTACTTTCATTTCATTTACGTAAAAATCTCGAATGTTGTCAAATATTGACACTAGCTTCTGAGTTTTTATGGAGTCGGGTAAATTAGCGTATTATTGACCAGACCAGTTCTTCATACGTGCAAAATTAGCTTTGGCGTTGCGTTTTGGCGTGAAAAACACACATCTTCACAAACTTTTCCCTTTATAATATTAGTAGGGTGGCTTTCTAACTATAAATTTGTTCTTGTGATGACTTAAGACTTGTTTGTTCTGTGAACTGTACCTACGATTAAGAAGCGCTGGGTATGTCAGCTGGGATTAACATAGCGAAACATGCGTGCTTGCGGAATGACAGTGAATTGGTATTTGTAACATCAATGGCGCCGTCTGGCCCAGGCGGTGTGGGAGTGCGAGGTTGTTTGCTCATCTACAGTACAGACTACAGTCAATAGGCGTTTGGTGCTTTTATTTTCTCTTGTGTTTCAAAATAGTACACGAGAGAATGATCAGTTTGATCAGATAATCGATGATCTTACAGGCACATGGGCTAAAATTTTGCTGCTTTTCAACGGAGTGACTCGGTATGCAAAGACTTTCAAATAGTTTATACTTCTGCATTTGTACCGACGCCGGAAGCTTCGATATTATCGAAGTTTCTGGGCGATGAAGATATACTTATGGAAACTATCTGAATACCTCCGCAAAAAAGTTTTTTTTCTCGATTTTGATCGACAAACACAAGAACTTTTCAAAGCGTTCCAGTAGTTTCGGACCCTATTCACTTCAAACAAACAAACAAATCTTTCCTCTTTATAATATTAATATATATAAATGATTTTAAATTCTTTAATAAAGATTTCATCTACAAATTCTGATTCTAATTAAATTTTCAATTTTCAAATTACGACGGTATCTAAAAATGACCCTCATTGTTTAATTTTACTAATTATTGCAATTCGGAATCGAACAGGTACCTAATTCGAAAACTTGACTACACCGAAATGACACTCGTCGGTAAAGTGTGTTTACTTTACAGAGGAAATAAAGAAATATGGGTCACGACGAGGCGCTTTCACAGCCGGCTGAGTCAGTCAATGAATGATGACAAGCCTCTGGATAAATATTATAAAAAACATGACTGTACGCATGCTGTTTTAGTTATTATTAGTGACGTTTATGCTAAGCGCCTTCTCACGTAAAACGATTCACAAGCGACTGACTGAAGCCCGGATTCCACCAAATCAAATATAGGAATACAAGGATCTTTGCAGGCAGTTCGTGATGATTATATCAGGCTATTGTGACACTATGCTAAAAGTCTATTATTAAAGCAGCAAGTAGTTGCTATAGAGTCTAACACTCACAATCTGATTATGATTTTGAATAGGCTAGTTTCGTATAAAAAAATCAATCAAAATTAAGTCCGTCGCGTTGTCTCAATCTAACTGACTGACTATGGGAGATATTGGACTAGTCTTTTTTGTTTTGTTAATTAAACAAACAATTATGCAGATATAGTCAGTTAAAGTTACGCGTGACGTCACGCCGTGCGACACTTTTTAGCACGGCGTGTCTTAGCGGGTCCCACTCTCAAGCTTTGAAGCGCTTTATCTTTATCATTACTTGTTTGATTGTCAAAAGAAAAACTACCTACTACGTGTCCAAACTCTTCTGATTAAAATCTAACCGACTGACTCAATAGAATCTATACTAATATTTAATAAAATGTGTTTGTTTGCTTGTTTATTTATTTGTCCTTCGTTCACGCCCTAACTAGGCAAACAATCGACTTTATTTTTGGAATAGAGTTAGTTGAAAGGATGGAGAGTAACATACTTTTTATCCCATAAATCAGTTCCCATGAAATAGAAATAACGTTAAACAAAGCGTGCGAAGCCGCGGGCAGCGTCATGCGTACTTGTTGTACGCATGAAATTGCCATAATGGCAAAAAATTAAAAATGTTCGTGTAGGTCGCATCTACAAAAGCTTGTTCTAAAATATTCCAAGTATATGTTGTGAACAGCTTCGTGAGAAAGGAAACCATAGATAGATTCCAAGCTACGAAGTATTTAAGACTTTATCAAACGTATTGAATAGGACAATAGTAATAAGTACTGTTAACAGGGAATGACGAATAGTCTCAAAACACTAGTATGAATCACGCGCTGCGCATCCCTATAACCAGGCGAGTGTTTTGAAAAACAACCGGCTGTTATGAAAACCTGAAGTAAATTCAATTATATTGGTATAGAGAATTATTTAAAACAGCGTCTGAATTATTTATTTTAGCAGCTCGTTTACGGTGTTCGGAATAGACTTGCACTTACCTCGACATCTTTGACATTCGGGTTGTTCAGTTCTTTCGAACAGATGAAGGTTTACGAGTTTACGACACTTAGCACGGTCACTGACATTGGCAGAATTGTGTCGACAAGACACAGAGCCATTAACGAAAAGAAGAAGAAGAGGCCCAGGTTTTTGATTCTTGAAGGTCAAAATTGGTAATTTATATTTACATGTCAGTACCTAAAATTTATTCAAATGAATTAACTAAAGTAGGTATCTCAAACCAAAAGCATCTAGTTAGAATGCCTTACAAACATTAATACTTCGTTTATCGGTAGAAATCACAATGCAAAAGTGATCTGTGTGACACGAATATCGATAACCCTCCTCCTTTGACATTTGGATAAAAATAAATCATATAAATATGTGTGATCTTAGCTATATCACAAATCGCCTCTGCCACTGCTTTGCTTATCTATACTAATAGGTACTATAAAAAGGAAAGATTTGTTAGTGTCTTTGAATTGAATAGGCTCCGAAACTACTGGACCGCTTTGAAAAATTCTTTCACCACATTAGTATCCGTATCCGTGATGAACGTAGGTTATAGAATAAACCCGAGCAAAGCCGGGGCGCTACTAGTACCGGCAATTTGAATGCGGTTTTGCAGTTAGACTACAGTAAGCCCAGAGTGCGGGTAAGCACTATAACAAAAATCCTTAGACTGCAGTTAGTACGAATGCAATAAAACTGCAAACCAACTGCATAGGTTCGCTTGCAGTCGGTGTGCAGTTGGCGTCAGTTTCAACGACTGCACGCTGGAACTGACGATGGTAGAACCCTCATTCAAGAGTATATATTCCGACACAAATCTATGTATTTATTTGATAATAAATAAACTGATACCGCTACTGATAGAGCTATGCTCGGAGTTTCTCTGAAGGATAGGATTCGCAACGAATACATCCGACAGAGAACCAAGGTTATCGACATAGCTCAAAGGATTAGCAAGCTGAAGTGGCAGTGGGCTGGCCATATTTCAAGAAGAACCGACAACCGCTGGGGTAAACGTGTTCTTGAGTGGAAACCGCGACTCGGCAAACGTAGTGTAGGACGCCCTCCGACCAGGTGGGATGACGATTTGCTAAAGACTGCTGGCAGATGCTGGATGCAGCAAGCAAAGGCCTATGTCCAGCAGTGGACTAGTATAGGCTGGTGATGAAACTGATACCTCTCCTCAGTACACTACTTCAGTGTACTGGTAGTAAGTGGACTATGAAGTCATCCATCACCATAAGCTAAGAATAGCGTAAATTACTCCACTATTTGTCACATCTTGAATCTTCCATAGAAATAGGTGCATTGTGGTTTTGTATTACTATGTCAAGTTGATTCATTTATTAGTAGTAGTAATATAAAGTAGTAAGTAGGTACCTACAGGGGCCGCTGTAGGTACGGCGCGGTAATTAACAGTTACGTATACTGTTCCCTTGGCCTAATTTTACTTTTTCATTTTCTTATTTTATATAGTTTCTTTATCTTGGCCTCTCTTTGCTTTAAGTTGGACCCATACCTTTTTAACACTCAAAGATTCTGTCCTAATTTTAGCTTTTTTTAAAGAACGTTCGAATCAGTTATCTGTTTTTAAAGAAAATTCGCCTAAGTTTAGCTGTTTTTAGTGTTATTTCGACGCACCGCTAATATAAAGCTCAACCAAACCGTGCTGTACTGAAAGTAGATAACATTACACGTTGGTGAGACCGCTAGTAACCGTATCGCACGGGGCAAAGCCCCAGCAACGGTGCATGGGTGCGACGGAGATATAAGAGGTGTGAAGGGGCGAGGGAGACGTGATGTGTTGGGTATCAAGATTTTGAGGCGGAAGATGAATGGAGAGAATATTCTTAACACCCAAATCGGTGACCGATAAAAGTCACGCTCTACTTGCTACCTATAAGAGCTAGAGAAAGGCTTTGTTGGGAAAAACTATACAAAATAAAACTTCACAAACTGACCAATGAAATTTTCTAACTTTCCTTTGATCAATGATCAATAATAAGATAAAATAGAAAGCATGGCGGTGGAGACGCTATTTGGGTCGGAGTAGCGCCTGAAATTGTGGCACTAACTGACTTGACTGCAAAATATTAAAAAGTTGTCAGTTTCTTCAGGTACAGCTGCTATGTCTTATCATCAGCAGCCTACACCAGTCCACTGCTGGACATAGGCCTCCCTTAATGAACGCCCTGTCTTCAGCTGCTATGTCTACATAGAGCCTAAATTCACAGCACAATACAAAACGGTTTTGTTGAGACTATTTTGTTTTCAGCTCTACATTCGACGATAAACGATACCTATTATTTAGTATTCGAAATGACGCGTGACAAAATAAGTTTGGATAAGATTTCTATTAAAATTTTTGAGTGTTGCCATCATGATGATGACTCCCAGCCGATTTCGACTACGGTGACTGCATTACTGGGCAGGCATTTTAATTCCGACTATCACGACCTCTGTGGCGCGGTTGGCGAAGGTCCGCCTGCGTCGCAAGAGGTTGCGGGTTCGATTCCCGCCTTGGGACAAATATTTGTACGATCTGCAAGTATTTGTTAAGGGTTTTCTGGTCGTTTTCTATATATAATAAAAAAAATATCTATGTATTGTATTATGTATATCAGTTATCTAGTATAGTACCCATAACACAAGCTCTGCTTAGCTTGGGGCTAGATAATGCTGTGTGAATTGTCCAGCATTATTTATTATATATTTATTGATTACAGGGCGTTGGTTGACTATCTACCCTTTAGTGCGCTCTTTGATGGCTTGCATACCCAAGTTTATGGCTAAATTTACGGGCGCACTTAGGGCAAGTCAAAAGTTGCCATCATATATCATGTTTAAATAAATAAATACCTAATGCTGGAGAATCCACACCGCATCTTCTACCCCCAAGCTAAGTAGAGCTTGTGTTATGGGTACTAGGTGACTGATATACACAGTACAATACATGTCACACATAAATATTTTTTTACTTATCTTTGTACAATAAAAATACCCAGAGCACTATGCTATAGGTATACATTATACAATATTTGCTGATCGTACAAATATTTGCCCCAAGGCGGGAATCGAGCCTCCTGTGTCGCAAGTCGACCTTCGCCCGCCGTGCCACGTCGGTCGTTGTATAAAGTTTAATTATAAGTTAAAAACAAAACAGGTAAACAAACAAACGATCTAACGTCATTAATTATAACGTGTAGCAGAAAATAATTAGGTTTAAATCAGGTCAGAACAAATGCACTCATTATATTACTATTTACAAGAAACAATGTTGCATGAGGAAGGCGTAAGGACCAACCACTTAATTAGCACTGAACAATGCAAATTGACATTTTGAAATTATATGCAACGAGGCTACTAAGGGGTTTCCTGTAGATTCAAACTAGATGAAAAACTAGAAACCGACACGAATTTCTTAGTTTTTAACAGTTTTTTAAGTTATTTTATTACAATATATTTCTTTTACAATATATTTCTATCCTCCTCGGTCTCTTCCTATTTCTAGTTTACATTAACGATCTGCCTCATCTTGTTAAGAATAATTACGAGATTGTGTTATTTGCTGATGACACTTCATTAATTTTTTAAATGAAACGACAAAACAAAAACTTTGACGATGTAAATAATGCAATATCAAAAGTAGTCAATTGGTTTATAGTGTCAATAATCTTTTGCCCAACGAAACCAAAACTAAATGTATTAGATTTATTTTACCGAATGTAAAACAAGTTAAGGCTAATGTATACGTAAAAGAAGAATCGGTAGAATTTGTGGACAGTACCGTATTCTTAGGAATTAGATAGTAAACTTCAATGGGGCCCGCACATAGATAAGCTATCGAAGAGACTAAGTTCTGCAGCATATGCAGTCAAAAAAATCCGTCATCTTACAGACGCTGATACTTCTAGACTAGTATATTTCAGCTACTTCCATAGTATTATGTCTTATGGTATACTGCTGTGGGGGAACGCTGCAGATATTAACACCGTATTTGTGCTGCAGAAGAGGGCTGTTCGTGCAATCTATGATATGGGTCCCAGAGAGTCCGTACGTGATAAATTTAAAGAAATAAACATAATGACAGTACCATGTCAATATATTTATGAAAACTTGTTGTACACTCATAAGAATATCAATCGGTTCCCCAAAAATAGCGATATACATAATTTAAATACTAGAAATAAGAATAAACTCTCTGTGCCCACAACTAGGCTACACAAGATTAGTGTATCTTCAATGTATACGCTTCTACAACAAAACTCCAAGTGAGTTGCAAAAATTATCAATAAATACATTCAAACAAATTGTCAAACATATCCTTTGTAAAAAGGCTTACTATAAAATATCAGATTATGTAGACGATAAAAAAGCTTGGGACGAGTTTTGCTCCAACTCGAAAACTAACATTCTAACAAGGTAAAGGTTTCTTGTTCGCTTCTTTACTTTACCTTAAAAAGATTGAAGTGGACAAAAAATCAAAGTGATCACTTTATTTCCTAGTTTTACTTATGTAATCTGAGTTTTGTGACGTGTCCAAGAGTCCTGTAAGGTCTAAAGAAAATAAAGCAATGAATTTTGAAATACTAGCAGTGCCCCGCGGTTTCATCCGCGTACTTCCCGTTTCCGTGGGAATTCCGGGATAAAACATAGCCTAGTATGTCTCACTGAAAAGTAAGCTTTCTAATGATAAAAGAATTTTTGCAATCGGTCCAGTAGTTTTTAAGTTTATTCGTTTCATACAAAAATACGAATCTTTCCTCTTTATAATTTTAGTGTCGAAATGTAGATTAGTAGAATCTTAAAATCTCCCTCTAAAAATCTCTCTCCTGCTCCTACTCAATTATCTGCTATCACTTTAAGGCGCATACCCCACCCAAAGTAGCGCCGCCACCTAATTTATGTTATTATTCCGTTTAACAAAAGAATTTTCAAAAATCCATCTTCCAGTTTGTGATACCTATCATAAGCTTTTTTTAATGCCTCTATAATAGTTTTATTCTATTTAGTTATTTTAGTTAAACTATTATAGAAGCATTAAAAAAAGCTTATGAGGTATCACAAACTGGAAGATGGATTTTTGAAAATTCCTTTGTTAAACGGAATAATAAATAACATAAAGTAGATGGCGGCGCTAGTTTGGGTGGGGTATGCGCCTTAATGACATAAAACTAAGACAGCCAGTGTCCTAACTTAGACAAATCTCACTAAGAGTCGATATAACAACTGGAGCCACTTGTTCACAGGATGTTACGAAATTACTCAATAGGTTTACGTGCTGAGTGTTACCAAAAGGAAGCCGGCCGCACGTGTTCTATAATGGACATAAATACGTGAGCAACATATTTTTAGCAGAGGTTCAACTTATACAACGTCCAGTTGAAAATTGTTAACTCGACTAGTTACTTTTCATCATCATCATCATCATCATCAGCCTATACCAGTCCACTGCTGGACATAGGCCTCCCCTAATGAGCGCCATAGCGCCCTGTCTTCAGCTTGCCGCATCCAGCATCTGCCAGCAGTCTTTCGCAAATCGTCGTCCCACCTGGTAGGAGGGCGTCCTACACTACGTTTTCCGAGTCGCGGTCTCCACTCAAGAACACGTTTACCCCAGCAACAGCAAGCAGTTACTTTTGTCTACTTATAATCTAGAATTTTTAAGCGCTATATCGGATACGTGATCGATGATCGAAAAACTTTCGATTATATTAATATTATCGTTACCTTTCATTTGAGCCCAAAAATGAAATTATTCAATGCGTAGGTTCCTAGATATGGCCTAAAACGGGCACATCTTTGACATTTTGTGTCATTTTGACATATACATTGAAAATTATATTCTTATAATTGCAGAGGGATAGTCACTATTGAAAAAGATAAAAAATATATGATATAGATTATAAATTAAAAGACGACGCTCTGACTTTCGTGAGACGTTGGGATTGGGAATGAGCACATCTCACGTGAGACGTTAGGAATAACCCTGTTGGAGTCGTAAATTTTATTATACATGTATCATAGGTACAGGTACCTAATACACAACGACGAACTCTACAGCTATGTATATACTTTACCGAGGTTAAGTAACTCCCTAACAACCTGTGATATTAAATTATTTACAAACAATAATTATCATTTAAGATAATTGCCCTCTCAAAGCAGCACTATTACTTTACAATTTTATTTTTGAACTTGACTTTAACGATGCCCATTTACAGCCGATATGGTTTAATTTAATTTACGTATTTATATAAATTTCTAAGTTCTTTAAGTATCTGCTGGTCTGTTTTATGGCTTTTAACTAAGCATAATATTAGATACATACCTTTTATCTACCTATTGTAAATTGACATATCCAAGTGTACCTAGTGCTCCTACGGAAACAAATTGAGTATGAGTATGAAATTGTGATGTTAATGCAAGCAAGCGCACGTTTAGGGTCAGATTGGAGAGAAATTAAAAAAAAACCTTTTTGTTTGATTTCATTCAAATAAAGACCAACGACATTCTTTCATTGGGTGCGAACCAACTAGGGCATGACATGGGGGTTAGAGATAAAAACTATTCAAGTAAAGCACCTTGAAATACCTAGATAATAGATAGACAGACATTTATTTATTTGCTGCTGCAGTACAAAACATACATAAAATTATAATATGAAAAAAAAGTGATAAAAAAGCCTGACTGCTGTTACAGCAGCAAAAAGGTCTCGACTCAGCATGATTGCCTTACTACTCTGAAGTAGATAGGCGCTGATATTCTATTATTAGATTATTTTATTATTGGATTAGACTAAAATAACATAAGAGGTCCCAAAAGCCGATTATATCTTATCACATTCGACGTCGGCCGTCCAACCATTGGGCCGTCTATTAAAGACAGGGGTAGCCTATCTATAATTAGAAGACGAATGATGAAAGAAGAATGATGTGTAGAGAAAAACCTTGCGGAAACGAATGATTCAACGACCCATTGAATGACAATGGTAATGGTCTCATTATCGCTTAAGGTGGTGGTTTGCGCCGCGACCGCGACCTGAGACCGATATTAAAGACGAGACAGGATATCGCGTCCAGTAGTTGTCATTTAGCTCTGTACGGGGGCCAGTTCGTGCGGCGACAGAGATATGAGACAGCGACGCGAGACCGAAGACAACGAGACAGTCGCGCGCCGTCGCCGCCCGTACAAAGCTAAATGACAATAACTACCATTCAGCTTTAGTCGCGGTCTCCGGTTGCGGTCGCGGCGCGAACCGACGCCACCTTAAAGTAGGGATGCGCTGGGTGATTTTCAAAGAGCAACTCCGCAACATGTCATTTTTCGGAATTAAATTTGCACTAACTTGTAAATGGTGAATCAATAAGAGTGCACTATTTAAATTTAGTCTTTTTTTTTCAGGCATGTGGACTCTCAGAATATTGACACATTTTGTCGTCTATGATCATTCCGTTAGTAAAAATTGGGCGTTACACTAAAGAAGAACGTGTTATAATTATGAAAATAAATATTGTGAACGCGTTGAATCTCGGCCTAGTCAGCAGTTTACTTTACAGTGAAAACTGACTTATCATAATAACTATGCGCATTACATATAACTTTATTCCGGTCAATCTCATAACTTTAGAAATATGAATAGTGATGACACTTATCAGCGGTGGTCACCCCCTGTATTCACAACTCTAATCGAACCAATCTGTGCAAACAGAACAGATATTCCGACTAACACCGGCAATTTCGAGTGCTGGCACGTGTATTCACATCCCTAACCAAAATAATCTTAAATTCTATCAGAATAGTTATTCCGAATAACACCGGCTATTTCAGAGTGCCGGTATGTGCATTCACATCTAGTCAAAACAATTTATTCTATCAAAATACTTATTATACATATGTATGTATATTACTCCGAATAACACCGGTAACATCGGAGTGCCGCATACCGGTCTGTGTGGTCACATCTCTAATAGAAACAATCGATGCAATCAGAATAGCGGTAGAAACATCTCACGTTGCCGCTAATTATTGAAGGTTTTCTATCGAACAATGTTTGGGAAAATTCTACACGATAACGGTATTTTTGTTCCGAGATATTGATGAACTGTTATTGACATTTCGCTAGAAATTAATCATACAACATTAATCAATAAATATCTTAAGTCTAAGAGCGAATTTACCGGAAATTACAGACTAATAACTTCCACGCGCGAACGCGGCGTGAAGAATCGACCCCTGCGACTCAGCCCATGGATTGTAAGATCCGAATATGGTGTACCTACGACCACACGACTGCTTTCCGAGTATTTTAACACCTCCACTGTCACACACCAATCCACCTGCAAAGCGTGGTGATTATGGCACACACTTAGTTTAGGGCTCCTTTCCTGTCATGCGGATTACTACCCGCGTGCGGACTACCCTAAACAGCACGACAGGAAAATAACCCTTAGACCTTGTCGAATCGATGCATTTTCAGCACTAAGGTTTTAGGGTAGAGTACCTACTATAGGTAAATTTAAATTTATACATTAAGAAATAACCTAATTATTTTTAAGTTCTCTGTTAACCCGTTGGAACCATTTTTGGAAATAAAGACTTTTATTTATTTTTATTAATGCATGCAGATCTCCTTAAAGGAAAAGCTTCCTGGCATATTATATTAAGACTAGCTTAGAAGTCACATTAAAACAATAAAGAGAGTTATATTTATTCTACATACCGCGTATTGAGTCTTTACTACAAGGCGATGAGAAAAGTCTTGTTGTCAATTATGTTATAATGTATAAAGATTTTCTAATGTAAGATTAGTTATGATAAGACTAGGCTATTGCTAGAATATAAGGTAGGTACTCTATTGTATTGGGTGTGCCCGTAATGATATGTACATGTTTTTAAATAAATAAATAAAAATAAATAAAATAAATAGATATGTCTAACTAAGACAAACAAATAATACAAGCTAGCTTCGCTTCTCAAAATATCTTTTGGCGGAAATAATGATTATACATATTATAGAGATCGCGTCTCAAAAATATCGATATTAGCGCCAGTATTATGAAAGTTCGCTTAGTAATCTATGCTTGAGTAACGCTACTCAAAAACAGATTGACGAAGTTTCCTCAGTCAAAACATAGCTGCAGTTCAGATAATAAACTCTCATACTCAGCTAACTTCATGCGCTTTCGTGACACAAACAAGGACAGACAATGTTCTAATTTCAATTTTATCTCATCAAGAGCGAGTCGAACTAACCAGCCAGTACCAACTGAATGAATTCGCAGAGGGGTCAAGGAATTGAGACCTCTGACTTGCGAGACCTCTTGATTGTTAGTTCCAAATTTAAATAAGGCTATGAATCAAGGCGGTTGTTTTATTTTGTACCAATAGCAGAACCAATTAAATTGGTCTTTGGCTATAGTTTTACAATGGCTAATGAAAATTATTAACGTATTATGTGATTTTATTTAAGGGCGTATAGGCCCTACTACCTCAAATCAACTCCGTCAGACCTAAATATCTTCCAAACGACTAAATATTTAACTTTGAAATTTATATAAATGGTACAGTTCATATTTTTGTAAAACACGATTCCATAAAATTTTCTCGATAGAAAAAAATCGCAGTTACCTCTAAATTTTTACTTAAACCTTAATTTCTCAATAAATACAGAATTTAAGATCTTGAAAATAAGCACGTTAAGTACTAGAACTCAGTATAAAGAACATTTTAAATGTTTCGGTTTTTTCAAATAAAGTCGTAATTAATTAATTAGTTTGCAGATAGCTTAATTGTTTCTATTGTAAATACTAGTTTTAATTTAAATTTGTTATTTGATTGTTATTTTCTTTCTGAGTAATTAATAGGTAATAAGCTAAAACTTGATTTTTGGGCTTGCGTTGGTAGCTTGTATGAACACGAAACCCTATATGTCTGTCCTTTTCACAAAAATTTGAGGTTGTAGAGGCTTTTAAATTTAATGGCTAAAACAGAATTGTTTGTGCCACAACGAAGTACAGTATTAGTTACCTTTCAGAGCTACAAGGATAAATAATATAAACCGATACAAAAATAACCTATGTTAACCCGTCATATCTATTTCGGGACGGACTAACAGATGAATGAATTTAAATAAAATCAGACTATAAAAGATTCACCGGTTGTAGTGGAAAACATGTAAACATTCTTGGAGTTCACTTTTCTATAGTTGATTTCAATTACATTTTGCAGAAGTTAAAATAAACTTTCCTAGATAGAAAACAAGGTTTAGATCTGTTAATCGATTGATTTTTAACGCGAGTGAGTCCTAACCCCGTAATTCTTAAAAAGTGTAGACCAAAGATCGTAACATCCTTACGTAGGTACGAGTAGGTAGATAGAAAATATATTATAAATAAATAAACCACGACACAAATAACTAAACTCACTTGCTTGGCGTCGACTTTCAGATATAATTGTAATCAATATTTATTGAAGGACGGATCTTAAATCGTCAGGTAATGTAAATTGCGTAAAAAGACGCGGCAACAGAGTGAATTTTAAGTAAAGCATGGGTGGTTTATTTACAAAAATTCTACATCGAGTTTAGCTAAGGTATAGGTATAATATAATGTAAATTTTCTCTCTGCGTTATGAAAGTGTGAACAGTAATAATTATTGTATCGAAGGTTGAACTATATGTAAAGTCTTAATTTTAAGGCTTTACAAATATTTTAACTTTGGAAAACTTACGTTTTATTAGGAAATAAGTACACGTATTGTACATGTAACATGGCTATACAAGGTATCAGCCTATATACATATATGCAGATCAAGACCAAATTGAGAAAGAAGAATAGATTAGCTACCTATTGGATGATTTCTAAATAATTGTCCGAGTTTTATCGTTATCATTTCACTACAGGAACGCAAACAAGGAAGATGCATTCAGTTTATAATTAGGTTACTTACCTACAATTGTAATGAGCAATAATTTCCTCATAAAGTTTTCCTTTTACTGTTTTAACAAGGCATAATTAACAAGATAACTATTATATTACGACCCGTGTTTACATTAACCTAACCATTACGTTTAATTGTGGGTAAATTTTAGTAAAATAAGGTTGTGTTTACTGCTTATTAAACCACGAGGAAATTTGGTATAGACATGTGAAGTACATTTTGTCTTTTTATGAAATAAGAAACAATAATTGTCGCTCACCATAAGATTATCAACGGAGTTATATCCACAGATCACATAGCCCATGACACGATTAGCCATTTTAACTAAAAAATCACATATCAACAAACACTGCAATTCAGCACTTATTCACAAACACATAAGTCTTCAAATCCAACGCAGTTCGCAGTCCTTTAATCCGATGTAATAATCCTTATGCTGTTGTCATAAGATTAATAATCCTTTCACGAAAGTAGGGAGAAGTGAACCTTATGTCGATATAAGGAGATTTTGATGTAATGAACGCGGTAACACGTCTGGTATTGCCCGAGGTTGGTGAGTGACTGATTGGTGATTGCTCTTAGCCAGCACCCGGGATGTATGAAATAAGAAATAATTGATCTCAAGTGCCTATGAATGGTCATAATATAAATATACAGAAAGCCGGGCTGATAGAGAAATATGGTAACAATGGGTGTTTGTAAAATAGACGAAGGTTGACGGTAGAGCGATATAGGTTGTTGAAAATGTTGAAATAGATAATACAGTTGTAAAAAATATTCTCTAGAGAACCTAGAAAATTTCAGAACACAGGGCCTCATGGGGGCGCGAAACATAACCTGAAAAACTTGTCCGTTTTAGTTAGAACCACAGAATAGATATATACTTTATTTTACCACACAAACACAGAAAACAGTACAGAAATGCTACGAGTAGACGAAATATGCCGGCCTTATCGCTATGAGCGATCTCTTCCAGGCAACCCAGTTAAGGCGTGAAAAGGTAACAAACAGACATACAGAGTTAGTTGAATTTATAATATTAAGTATTAGTTTCTGCCTACGGCTTCGCACGCGTTGTTTATATGGAAATGTTATTGCTATCCCATGGGAACTGTTTTAGGGAAAAAAGTCTATGTTGGATTCCCGGCTTAGGTATAGCTTCATCGATGCAAAATTTAAACAGGATCCGTGCAGTGGTTTTGGCGTGAAGAAGTAACAAACATCCATCCATCCATCTAAACTTTCGTATTTATATTATTAGTGTGATAGTGTGATGGATATTGTATATCATCATCATCAGCATGGGCTGATGATGATGGACTGGTATGGACCAGTCCACTGCTGGACATAGGCCTCCCCTAATGAGCGCCATAGCATAGGATATTGTACACATACATATCTATAATAAAAAATATCTATCTATGTAATGTATTGTATTATGTATATCAGTTATCTATAGTACCCATAACACAAGCTCTGCTTAGCTTCGGGCTAGGTAATGCTGTGTGAATTTTCCATTATCATTATTGTTATTATATCATTTCAGGCACACCTTTGGATAGTGTAGGTAGATTACAATTCACAATCATAAAATAATTATAAGGGACGTAAACGAACGTTTATCTATTACGGACAGAGTAACATTAACGTTTTACACGTTTATTATTACGACCCCAATAGCGCCTCCACCTATTTTATCTTCTTGTTACGATGAAAAAGGAAATTAAAAAAAAAAACATTAGGCATTTTGTGATACTTACTTATTATAAGATATTTTTAAAATTTTTAAAGTTACTCCTTCATGATTTAACGGTTTTTTAAAGATAACTGAAAATACTTTAAAATCTCCTTACTATCTTATTCCCAAAGGTCACAATCGTAAAGCAAGTCTTATCACACGACATGTCCCAGATTCCAATGAATGGTTCCTTTATTGATAATATTTATCTGGTTCCCATTCCACATACCAACTACGTAAGAAACATTTTGGGTTAAATAAAAATACTATCTACAAAGGGCGAGTTTTTTTTCAAGGCCACTGAGGAGAAGTTTGAAACCGTGAATTATCGAAAAGTCATGTTAGGAGTTACGTGCTATATTTTAAAAATTATAAAATTAAAAAAAAATAGGAAGATTTTTTTTTAGAATTTATGGAAGTTAAAAATAAATATAGTTATATTACTTACATTTTTTCTTTAGTCGATCATAAAGAAATTAATGTAAGACGACTATGTACCCAAAGTAGTTGATGAATAACCTTAAAAATGGAATATTTATAAATTGATAATTATATAAGGCTCAATGAATACATCTTTTAAATAATTTATAAATTAATTTATATATTAAATAATTTATCAAAGGGTCAATGGATTTTTTTATGTACTTACATAAAATACATGCATAGAGCCAAAAATAGAACATCGTCTTTTTTGAAATCGGTTAAAAATAAAAGTCCCTCATTGGTCGCAGTAACAACGCTGATGGCGAACCACCGAAGCGAGTGAGGAAGGAAGCGTGCGCCAGCGCATCGCATCACGGCCATTAACTGCGACGGATTGTAATTAAAGCAGAGCTGATTGAGAGATAAAAGCTTGCATTCCAGGATATATTTCAGGGATTCTAGAGCTACCACGAAGAAAGAACCGAAAAGAAAGAAGGAATATCTCGATTGGTGAAAATAATATTAACGTGCCTGGGTTCATTGTTATTTGTTGGACGCTCGTATTTGAAAATATTTTTCTATAACAAATCTAATAGAAATAAAATAAAAAAATCACAAAATATGACCTATATTATATCAAAATATAACCAATAAGGTTAAAATCGTTTTGGGAAAAAAATTACTTATGTATATTCGCAAGGTTTTTTTACAAAAACATGTTTTTTTCAGGTACCTAATTATGAAAATTAAGATATGAAATTGAAGTAAGAGTATAGTTTTAATGATTTTTATTTATTTGGTGTTTTCTGTTTCCGGGTTAACACGGGACGCGAGTGTTTACGAGCAAATATAGAAACGTCAAACCTGAATCGAATCGATTTTTTTTTTACAAAACGCTTCCACGCAAACTAAGCATTTTGCTGCACTCCCGAAAATCGTTCTATGGTTTAGTTATAGATTATTATTATTATTATTTAAGTTATAGATTTAGTTATGTTTAGTTATAGTAGTTTATAGTGATTATAAGTTTATAGTTATATGATAATATACTAGTTAGTTCTATTCTAGCTAATGAACTAAATAACCCCGTCAGCCGACTGAGACCACTCCCCAACTCCAGCTGTTTATGGTCAGCGCGTAGTAAAATCACAATAAAACCGGCCAAGTGAGAGTCGGACTCGCGCACGAAGGGATATCACTATCTATAAAACGGCAAAAAAGTCGTGTCTGTTGTATGGAAGCCCCCCTTGAATGTTATGTACTATTTATTTATAATTTTTATTTATTTTGTGAATATTTCAAGCGTCTACCAGTTGCCGTTATCGATATCGATCAAAAACGTGCAAAAAAAACAAATTTGTTGTACGAGAGCCCACTTAAATATTTATTTTATTCTATTTTTTGGTTTTTGTTATTATAGTGTCAACAGAAATACTTCATCTGTGAAAATTTCAATGTCTAGCTCGTCCAAGTTCATGAGATACAGCCTGGTGACAGAAGAACAGACAGACAGATAGACGGACGGACAGCGGAGTCTCATTAATAGCGTCTCGTTTTACCCTTTGGTTACAGAACCCTAAAAAGGTAAAACTTTCAGAGACATTAAAGTCATTTTATAACGGGATATTTAAGATGATTCGATTTTTGAGTTTTCCAATATTTCGGCAGTTTCACACTGAGAAAAATGTAATTTTTGGGTAACCTTAAATAAGATGACGTTGGTCTAAAATAGGTGCGTTGTCCTAAAATAAGCAGATAATAAGTCAATATAATGATGTACTGAAAAGAGTAAAAACGTAATCGAATTATTTGAGTAAATAAGGTAATATTATGATGCTCGTAATCGTAAAATTTCGTCACATAAAATAATGTTCTTGTCATCATATAATAACACTTTGTAATAGAAAATTACAGAGTTCCTGTAAATTTTGATGATACCCACAAATAAGATGATAATGATAAAACACAATGAAAGTATCCCCTTATTTATAATGATTTCTTATTAAAATAAGAAGAAGTATCTCTTAAAATACGATGAAGTCATCATACCGTATTATGATAAGAATAGCATCATAAATAATTTTACAGTCATGCTATTTTATGTGACTAGCTAATATTTATACGTTACGGTACCTCATTTAAGAATAAGTAACAAATTTGATCGGATTGTCATACCAACATACGATGACAGCACGACAAATGAATGAATCATTTAAAAGTTCACTCTGCTAGTTCGTTCATATTCATTTCGTGACATCGCATCGTACGTATTGGTTGAAAAATTGGTCCTGCCTGTTTGTCGGTTGAATTAAATTGTGTACAAGTGTATACAGGTGTGTGATGGATGAAGCTAACAGCAATTTACTAAAAAAATGGAATTTAGCCCATTATTAACATATTCAACATTTTGAAGGTAAGTTCGGGCGAGCCCCTGTCGACAACTAAAATTTATTTCTTCGTCAAATATCTTTCTTCAAGATTTTCTAATATGAGTTCCAATTAATCATTTATTAACTACAATCTAATTCAATTTGTTGTGTTTTTTTTAATTTGTAGGATAGCACATGCAACTCGTCTCTCTTGAAAGAAGTTCTAGGAGGTGAATTGGATCTTAAATATAACTTGGAGACGTGTAAGGAGCAACAAAACTTAATAATCAGTGGACCATCTGAGTCTAGCTGCCAGAACATCCCGACGAATTTGGTAAGTTATTTGAATTTAGTTTGGGTACCAACTGTTATAGTTTCTAGAGCAAACAGTAGCACTCGTCGCGCCGCCGCCATGCGCCAGCGCAGCGGCGAGCCCCTGGGCAGTGAATGTATTAACTTGGGTAGCTCATAGTATTTTTCGTACATAAAAGCAATTTCTGTTTTCTTCCTCTTATTTTTTAGCGAGGCAGTTGATGTGTTGTTTCAAATTGATTAATTATTATTTTCTTTTCAGATGCAAAACCAGAGACAAAATTATCGCTGCCATATACTCGTACTCCTCGGATGTTTATTCGACATACCTCCTTGATAAAGTGTTAAATTAGGTACTTTGATAATACAGTAATTGGTACTTCGTAGGGACTGCGTTCTGCACAATAATAATTGACGACGACCTCAGTGGCGCAGCGGGCGAGAGTCTGCCTGCGACGCAAGAGGTTGCGGGTTCGATCCCCGCCTCGGAACAAATTTGTGTACGATCTGCAGAAATTTGTTCCGTTGGTCTGGGTGTTTTCTATTTATAATAAAAAAATATCTATCTATGTAATGTATAATATTACGTATATCAGTTATCTAGTACCCATAACACAAGCTCTGCTTACCTTGGGGCTAGATAATGCTGTGTGAATTGTCCAGCATTATTTAAATATTTATTTAAATTTAAATAATAATTGTGTAGTAATTAATTATTGTGTATTATGAATAAATGTTATTTAATGATTCAAATTGCTGTTTTTTGTTTTATGAGCATTCCGTATTCTGTTATTTTACTTCTACCTATTATTTTCGTACGCGTTCCTCTCATTTTTGAAGCTCAAGTATGGTTCCTATGTGTATATTTAAAACATGGTCAGTCAGTTCCTGACTGAACATGTTTAAAATACAAAGGGAATCATACTTGAGTTTCAAAAATAAGGGGATCGTACTACGAAATTGTAGGACGTAAAAGTAAATAACCCGAGGTAGGAGGACGTCACCGAGAAATGGTAGGAATATTAATAGGACATAAGCGAATATATGAGGATATCATCAATAAATAGTAGGAAAATTAATAGGACGTAAGCGAATATATGAGGATATCATCAATAAATAGTAGGAAAATTAATAGGACGTAACCGAATTTATGATGATGTCACCGAAAAATAGTAGAAACATTAATATGACGTAACCGAATATATGAGGAAAGGAACCATATCTTCTACGAAAGCCATGGTGACCTGTCATTTTAAACACCGTTATCATCATAAATAGTAGGATCATCGAACTTTTTGCTGATATCACTATGCTCCTCCATTAAAGTGATTCCTCAAATTATAAGATGAATTCACCTCTTTTATGATGGCCAGTTTTCTCAGTGCATGCGCCATGAACACGGAAAAATCGATGATGATCGATGGATCGAATCATGGTAAATATCCCGTTTTAAATGACTTTAATATTAATAACCATGATAGTTTTAAAAGTTTCTGAGACATGTCTGGTGTGCGGCCTCACTTAAATCACAAGATCACCAGTCTATAGCAAAATATACAAATGCGTTTCACGTGGTCAGGTCACCCCGCCCTGAATAAGCCGTAGACGGAAAGTTAATAAATCAATCAAGCCGTCTAAGCCCCTATAGTACAGGACCAATTTACACTAATTGCTTGATAACTAACGGATGATTTAAATTGTCTGAAGCGAAGAGAATACCAAGAGTTGAATGGATCGAATTGGTGGACTTAAGTGTGAATAGCAGCATAAGAAACGGGACAGAGCAGAGCGGCGTAAGCTCAAAAAATCTATTAAGATTATCTATTAATTAAGACATTTGTTTGCAAAAATAAGCCGAAGATGCCCTGGGAAGTCTTCTATTTAATATGGTGATGAAAATAAAAAAATCTTGCGATTGATAGTTTAGGAGAAAAATTTTAAAAACTAAGAAAACAGATGGTACTTTGCACAATTATTTCTAGTATCTAAAATAGTTATTTTTACATTTTAGAAAAGAAGGGGATCTGCTTTGTTCCCATAGATTATTAAGTAGACTTTACAAAGGTTTATCGATAAAGACAACGGAGAAAAATTGTTTTAATGTAACCCAAATTTGCCCATTTTACATCTATCCTCCCTCACCTGAACTAGCTATAAGTTGATGAATAAAAAGGGTGATTTGGAGTTCCAAGTTCACAGACACAATTTAAAAGGGTTGTCTTGGCTATTGATTTCGGTCTATCAAATCTCTCTCTAGAGAAACAAAGGTAAATAGAAGCTAATATTTTATGTATGTATTTGACGACGCGGTGGGCGAAGGTCTGCCTGCGACGCAGAAGGTTGCGGGTTCGATTTCCGCCTCGGGACAAATGTGTGTACGATCTGCAGACATTTGTTCAGGGTGATCTGGTCGTTTTCTATATATAATAAAAATATCTATCTGTGTATTGTGTTATATTATGTATATCAGTTATCTAGTACCCATAACACAAGCTCTGCTTAGCTTGGAGCTAGATAATGCTGTGTGAATTGTCCAGCATTATTTATTTTATTGTTGATAGGTACGATTCGTACATAAGTAAATTGACTTTCGCAAATCTATGAAGTAAGAAAATAACATAAAAGCCTATAGATACCTAAAGTTTTTGTGGAAAGGATAGACTTAGGATTAAGTTAAAATTTACATTTAGTATTTACAATAGAAACAATTGAGCTAACAGCAGACAGTTGCAAACAATCTACAGGTAGCTCAACTGATCCATATCAATACCAGGTTGGAAGCGTGCTTCCTTTCACAGCGCATTAGCATTGCCCGGCTGTATGGCAATGCTGATGCGCTGTGAAAAAAGATATTAAACCTTAATTCTAAAGAAATCTGTCGACAGGCAATAGTACATTGTTCACCGAGGCAAGAAAGTGACAGATTCCTTCCGTGTGTGTCATTTGATCCGAGGCGCAGCCGAGGGGAGGGCTTTATAGCACCCGAGGTAAGAATCACACTTTCTACCGAGTGATACGTAGTGGTTTATAGTCCATTTAAGAGGATAATCATCGTTATAGAATCTTCAAAATCACTCAAGTTAAATTAAATTGTAAACTCAAACGTGGCATTATATACGCGCACGAGCGAGGTTGACTTTTTATTTGTCATATGTTAAAGGCTAATATTTCAGGAAATGAATAAAATAACAGTTACAAATTGATTTCCATAAACTTTTCTCCCGCGCTAAACGCGAGAGGAATGAAATTCTATAGTTTTCCGTCAAGCATTTTGGTACGCCTACAATGACGTAGGTACATACTTTTTAGCTTATGTTTGGAAAAGGAATAAGCAACTCTTTAAGCAGGTGAAGTACCTATAGAAGCTCTTATTATTCACTCTTTTTCTTTTAGATGTAATTCATGATTGTACTACTCGTATTATTTTCACCAGGCAACGACTGTACTTACCTATTTGGGTCACTATAATGCACGTCAATTTATTGCACGGTCGAATAATGTACACCTTGATAATCAATAAAAAATCTTGAAATCCGTGTCAAAACCTGTAAAACCTATTAAAATTGGAAGGCATGACGCGGATTATCAAGGTGTACATTATTCGGCCGTACAATAAATTGTCGTGCATTATAGTGACCCTATATTACACTCACGGGTGACTGAATCAAGCAGCCCTCCCGATAAAATCGTTACATGGAACTTTATCCCCACTGTCTATCTACGTGACAATACCAGTCCCACAAACGTATCTAAGCAGACACCGGCAAAGTTTTTCTCCTCGTCTGTCCGTAACATGACAATAATAGAAAACATTAGATAGTGTCTGGTATTGTCTCTGTGCCATTGAAATCAGGGCAGCATCGTCGTAGATAAGTAGGTAGGTCGCCTGCGACGCCGTAGGTACCGTAGCGTTGCCCTCAATTCAATTGTTAGAGGATGGTTGTACCGAGAAGTGGAGTGCCTATTGGAAGGCATAGTGTACATTACCGATGTGCCAGAGCTTAATGTCTGTTTGTTAAAGGAGCGGGATAGAACAGAGCGGCGGCGCGGCGTAAGCTCAAAAATCAAGTTTTTGCTGATCTTTGAATAAATATTTTTTTTTGCAAAAATAAGTGTATTCCTCTATTTAATATGGTGATGAAAATAAAAAAATCTTGGGATTGATAGTTTAGGAAAAAAATTGTAAAAAATAAGAGAACAGAAACTTTGCACCATTATTTCTGATATTGATGTTTTTTTTTTTTTCGAGCCGAAGGGGATCTGTCTTGTATTCCATATATTATATATTAATATTATTATATATTATTGTGTATTTTTTAAAAGTTTTTTCGATAAAGATGACGGAGAAAAAATCTTTTAATGTAACCCAAATTCGCTCACTTCACATCTAACTGGGCCTTAACTGGAAAAAACATGATTGAATTCTGTGTGGACTAACGAGATAGCTATCTGGGAATCAGGCCTACACTGACTCAAATAGAAATACTAGAATAGAAATCTGTGTCAAGCGTTATTAAAGTTTATGTCGTTAATTATACAGTTTCTCTCAATGACATATTGATAGTGCAATAAGACCAAATAAGGTCTATGAGAACGATAATTGTAAATTGGACTTACTGACATTTCGAACACAATATTTTCGGACACTTTGTCCGAAATGACATTTTAATTTTAATGTTTTCTTCACTGACGTTTCGGACAAAATCAAAATATTGAAGCTGTTTTGTACAATCAGCTAGAAAAGGCTTAAAGTATATTACATTACATACTAAGAAAAAGAGCGTTACCAAGCTGAGTATTTAAGAATAATTCTTAGCCATTTTACGGCAGCATGACTGTTCTGTGGACGTGTATGACTTATTCACCACATCAGATTATATTAGGGTTGTGACTTTATGCGACTCAATTATTCCCCGATTAACACATGCCTTTTAAGTTGGTAGTAAAGTTAAAAGAAGGTATTAAGTAATAGATCGCGTGATGGTACGAATTATTGCAGTTATCGCAATTTCTGGTGAGCCTGGTAAAAAATTATACTCTGGTAATAGTTACATCAGATTATGTGTGGCTGAAATTACGTCAATGATTATGATAGCCTACCTAATTGAACTTGCATATTATTGTTAGTTTTGTAATAGCTGAGTTTTCCGTGTGAAGTTTTTGTGTTTGTTCATTGAAACGATTCTTGTGGAAATGTAACATACATTTCCACAACAATCCGCTTGTTCCTCTGCTCTAATTTGATAGCGCGATTCGCTATTATTTAGGACACTCACTTAGAATTGACCACTGAGTTCTATCATCGCTGGAGTGAATATTCTATAACTACGCAATGACAGTTGTTTATTGTGCAGATTTAAAGCGCCCGCGCCGCCCTATCGACAGTCTCTGGTATAAAATTGACATTTGTCGAGGCGTACCAAAACAACATAACAATCGTTATATTACTTCCACAGACAGTCACGTGCCGCGCCGCCGCTCACGCAAACGCTCATTGACAAAATGGCAAAAATCAAATGGCCTTAATACGACATAATATGACCTTCAGTATACCTACTTGTCTGATGAAGCTTAGTGGAATAGACTAAATAGACCAATACAGTAAGACTTAATGCACTGTAATGTGGAACGTAAAATAATCATTACTTTTGAAACTATCGCCCATTAGAGTACAATACTGAAATTTAATAACTTCGTGGTGTTGTAAAACACCATTTGGCGCGTAATTTCCATCATTACAGCTGCACTAACATTTTACAGGCAGTTTAACATTCTTCGGACTAAATGCTAAGTCTGCCACAACTGCCGCAAGAGAATGTTTAGTTTTTGAGAAGTTAATGGGTTTACTAGCGAAAGCGGCGCAGTATAGTGGGAATTTCAGCAATTGTATGTAAATTAAACCTGAAATGTTCATTTATCTATGATTCAGTTCTTTCCTAGTTAGTTCTATTCAGTGTCGAGCCAAAAGTTTCAGATTTTATTATCATTATTTCTTAAGGCTTACAAAATAAGCACTTAGACAAGTTAAATGTTTTACTAAAATTATTATTATTTGTGATTGAAGATATAAGGTGTTATTGATTTCATCTCTACTTACGAGCTATCTGCGTGTGTGTTTCCGATTATAGTTTGTCTAATTTAGGATGATAATTTTGACAGCTCACGCCTATGTTGTAACGATTTTTTTTTATACAAGAATACCTCTAAAATTATCGTAGCACATAGACGAGTACCGCCCACTTACCGTAGTGAAGCGCCATGCAAGAATACCGCACAACTGACTATAGACAAATTAATGTAATAAATCGAATTATATTAATTTAGATAAAAGTTAAATTTTTAAGTACTACAATTTACACTTGTAAATGAATATTGATTTTTTTTTCGTTTGATTTCACTTAAGGTATTCTATACTCCTATTCCTCAACAACGATCTGGACGTGTATTCTAAATAGGATTTTTGTTACAGTGCTTACCCGCACTCTGAGCATCTCTAAGAAATGAAATAAGTTCCCAAAAAATTTCGACTTCGGCGGGACTCGGACCCGCGTCCCACCCTTAGTATTCTAAATAGGTTGATTGCCGAGTGAAAATGTGCAGGATGCGAAATCCTAGTCGTGAGAGGGCTTTTACTGTTAAGTATACAAATATTAATAACATTATTTTTACCTACTTACATAAAACCAAAAAAAACGTTATTGTAATTTACTACTTATTCATAAAACATACCATGTAACTATCGATTCCAAATTCTATGGGAGCGAACATCGAATAAATTCATTAACGATTATACACTACCCCATCCCTACTGCGACCTGTCAAAATTATCATCCTAAATTAGACAAACTATAGTAGGTATCACGGTCTGTTAAAATATAAAGAAAAAAGCACAAGCTAATTCTTAAATTTTATTCCTCAAAATTTCACATGTCATCATCACGTGACTGACATGTATTCGAGACTAAAACCTCGTGCTTTATTTCCTTTAGATCTTACACGACTCTAAGACACATCACAAAACTCAGATAAGGTTACTTATGTAAAACTGGGAAATAAAGTGGTTACTTTGATTTTTTTGTCCACTTCAATATTTTTAATTAATACACGCGTTTCTGATCATTTTACAGTCTTGGTGAAAAGTTACGAGTAATGTTCAGTCGCCCCGTGACCACGATCGCTGAAACGCAGTTGAAACGTTGGGGAAAAGAAAGCAAAAGGTACGCGATAAATACCCGATAAATAATCTTAAATATGTTATCAAATCGCGAAAGTTTAAAAAGTTTTAATGTTAAGGAGTAAATGTTTAGGGAGTAAATATTGACAAACGTAAATGTCCTTACGTATAACTATTTGCAGGTTTGCTGTCCAAACACTCTAAGTAGGCGGTCACGAGTATTCACGTGCCAGCTCTACATAGCAGCAAATGTTGCACGAGAGTCGTGCTTTATACCCATAGTATATTCTATACGGCAAGGTGACGGCATCTCAATAATTGTAATTTTTATCTGAATCGTGGTCCAGCGGTTAAAATATTTAAGTTGATTATTTACTGGCGTGGTTTAGAGCTGAAAGGACACCTTCCTAAATCTAGATGTCAGTTTTTTTTTGTAACTATTCATTAATAAATTATGTATTAAAGTCATCTGGATATTTGGAAAGAGGGCAGAGGAGAAAGGACTTTACACTGAGATTCCGGGAGTTCTAGATAACATCTGCTCTTATGAACTGCTACTTTGGGGCTAGCAAGCTATTTTCACTAAAGTTATCGACATATCTCAAAGATTTAGCAAGCTGAGATGGCAGTGAGCATATTTCACGAATAACCGAATAATGACCGCTGAAAAAAAAAAGGTTTTCTTGAGTGAAGACCTCGACTCGGCAAACGGACGCCCTCTGATCAGGTGGGATCGCCTATTCCAAAACATGCTCTAGCCAGACCAATTCTTTGAAGAAGCGGATTAGGACCCAAAGATCCGATAAAGATTCTCGACAGCTTCGTTTCGTCACCTCAACACGAACGTGTTGTGTTTACTTGTGGTGTGTGTACATGTTGTGTTGTGTTTTCAAGGGTGTGTTGGCTCGATGACTGACTATAGATCACTGTATGCTACACCTCAACTCAACAGCTTATGTTGGTCCACTGCTGGACGCAGGCCTCCCCTCAGCGGCTTTTATCTCCTGGGGGGAAAAGCCATAATTCTCACGCTGCTCATACGGGTTGGGAATCGCAGTTCGGTGGTATTTATTGTTCTACAGGAGGCGCTGCAGCCCGCCCCCGGTTTATCTTCCTTAGTCGCCTCTTACGACACCCACACGGGAAGAGTTGGGGTGGTGCAAATTCTAAGGCACCACACGGCTATTGGCACACACAAAGGCGCAGTCGCGAATTCTCTAAATTCAGTAGTAATTCCACATTATCAAGATTTTATCTTTGTAACACGGTCACAAGGGCCGGATATAGTTTTCGTGACTAATACAAAGGACGTAGCTATTTGTCGAAGAATTATTCTCTATTTTTAGAACAGATAAGGTACGGAGAACGTATTTAGTTCAACTTCTGTTTTGTTTGTTTTGTTGTGTCTGTCGTTTTTGAGATTATTATTTTATGTTTGTTGGAAACTGAACAAATATGGTTGTAGGTATTTAAGGTTGTATAGTCATTAGCGATGTACGAGTGTTCTATGAAAACAAAAATTAAAATGCAGCTTTGCGATGTTATTATATTAATATTATTGGATCAACCACAAGTACTGGGATATATCTCTTTGCACACCTTATTTCTCAACTTCAACAGGCTTTAATGGTTCACTGCTGGACGCAGGCCTCCTAATTTTTTATCTCAAGCCCCCGGTAATGCCCATAATATCCACGCTCGGTATGCGGGTTGGGGATCGCAGTTCAATGGTAGATCTATTCTGCATGAGGCGCTGCTGCCCGCCTCCCGGTGTATGTCCCTTAGTCGCCTCTTACGACACCCACGGAAAGAGTTAGAGTCGTGCAAATAAGCCGGCACCACACGGTTCACACTTCTTGAGTTTAAATTATGTCAGAAGTACTAATAGAAACGTGACTTCAGTAAGTTTTTCGATGCCGTTAAGGGCTCTCCATATCTTCCAAACTACCTACTACAAAATTTATATATGGTTAAGTTCTTTCAGGACTTACTCTATCCATCATATGTTTCGAAAACACGATACCATAAAAAATTCTCGATAGTCGAAATGGCAAAGTTATCTCTAAATTTATACTAAAACCTTAATTACTCAATTAATACAGATGTTAAGATCTTGAGAATAAGCATGGTACCTATATATAACATTTGTTTCAGTTTTTTTCAAATAATGTCTAATTAATAGATAATATGTTAAAACTTGATTTTCGGGCTTGTGTTGCTATGTTCTGTCCCGCTCCTATGAACGCGAAATCCTATGTCTATCCTTTTCACAAAAAAAGGTTGTATATAGGCAATGTTTCAATAACCGTGCCTATATCATTTCATTACTTACAACCGCGAAGTAGGCATAGGAACTAGTTTCTTGTTCCGGCTCACGTTTCAGATTAGTGCAATCAGTTCCACTTAGCGCGATTACCACAACTTTCTGCAACTGGTTGGTGGTTAGAAAGTGCATTATATGTGCATCGAACCTTCGACCAATGCAGTCGGTTTGATGCCTAACCATAGGGTTTCATATGAATGGATACTAACTATAAAACTTGAAAACTGTATACTGTAATGCCTATGCAATTACTCACCTACTTTACTTTGGTCGAAGCATATAAAAAGCAAAAAAAAACAATGTGATAAACTGTTCCCATTGTAAATGTTAATAAACTTACGCGATCTGAACACATTTGTAAATAATTGTCATCCCATGACCACAACAGTGTGTAAACCTGTCCAAACATCGGGAAAAAATAGGTAAGTAAACGCGATAAATACGCGTTAAATAGTATTTTTAAATATTTTCTCATTGTTTTTATGAAAAGTAAAAACAATGTGAAAGGTTTGTAAAAAAATTATCATATACCCAAATATTTAAATCGTTAGATGCGCCCCGTGACCAAAAACTGTGAAATTGTCTTTGAATGTGTGCGTTGACAAAATACCGACACACGCACACAACTACACAGATATAATAATACTCAATAGAAATAAACGTTATTTGTGTAGTTAGTGTCATCATTCGCCTAGTGCGGGGGTCATTGTTAATCATTATTTTAAAGTACCTATCTAAATTTATCACCATTTAAGTATATTAAGTAACTCTTTGTCGTCTCAAAAATTCACCCTGTATATCATACCCGAAAAATAGGATACATGAAACTGCGAGCGAAGCCGCGGGCAGCAGGTAGTATACTATAAATATTTATATCAATGAATGTCAATTCAAAGAATTGAAGTCAGTTGGACCACCCCGGCTTAAGTTTATTCTAAGAAATGTCATATGTTCTAAGAAAGGATTGAAGTAATAAGCAGTGTTTGTTTAGTCTAGGAATTAAAAATGTCGGTACTGTGAGATTATGTGCGATCGCGTAGAATAAGAATAATTTATTTGCTTAAAACATGAGTATTAACATGGTGTAGGCGATAAGAGATGGTATAAGTGCATTTATATACAACTATAGTCATTATAAATGTACTACACTTATACATAATAACGACAGTTTTATATTCAGCCATTTTATTAAGACGGTAGTTACCCCGAACCAAACGCGCCGCCGCCACCTATTTTATCTTATTATTTCGTTAAACAAAGGTAATTTCGAAATTTTCCTTGGGCAATTTGTGATACCTTATATAAGCTTTTTTGCCTCTATAATAGTTTTATTTTGTATAGTTTAGTTAGGGAGATGCAATAATTGAGTTAGGTGGCCACAAAGTGCAACATCGTATCTCTATATTAATAACTATACAAAATAAAACAATAATAAAGGCATTAAAAATAAGCTTATAATAAGTATCACGAACTGCTCATTGAAAACTTTGAAATTACTTTTGTTCAACGAAATAATAAGGTAAAATAGGTGGCGGCGCTAGTTTGGCTCAGGGATCCCGTCTTAAATAAACTTCAAAAGTACATAAAGAATTATTATCACTTGTTTTGCTGTCGTTCTTGAGTATTTTCTAATCTCTACACTAACCTGTGTATCCCTGAGGTCAGGCTCGCTGGCCGCCGCCGCCATCCCCTCCTCAGACGTCGCCGCCGCCGGCCCCGTGACGTCACCTGCGCTCGCGCTGATGGCTCGGCGCCGAGCCTCCTTCTCCCGCTCCCGGTCTTTGCCGGTTATCATGTTTTTGGTTCGCGAGAGGAGGTTGAATGGTTTTACCGATTTACGGACCTGAAAATACTGGAGTTGGAGATTTGTTTCTTAAGGCGTAGGTATACCCTACCCAAACTAGTGCCGCCATCTACTTTATCTTATTATTCCGTTTAACAAAGGAAATTTCAAAACTAAATAGAATAAAACTATTGCAGGTATTAAATAAAATCTTATAATAGGTATCAAAAACTGTGCGATGGATTTTTGAATTTTTTTTTGTTACGGAATAATAAGATAAAGTAGGTAGCGGCGCTAGTTTGGGTGGGATATGTGCCTTAACCCCTTAACATTCTATGCTAGTTTGGGTAGTATGATTTTTGGTTAATGTTTATCTTATGATTTTTGGTTACCGTTGAAAAACCGGGAATCCTGGAGTTGTCCTCTTTAAAATTTCTACTTATTCACACAGCGTGTACTTACAAGACTGTTTATTTACGAAGGGTTCCGAACCATATCGTACATAACTATTTTGCAAATAGAACCCAAAAAACGAATTTTAAAAATATACAAAGAGCCATCATGATGCGGCCACCCATCCACGTACTGACCGCGCCCGACGTTGCTTTACTTCAGTAATCGGTACTCAACTTGGTATAGACAATGGACCCCTTAATTATTATTTCGTTTTATTTGTTATAGCGGCAATAGTAATCTACACCCTGAAATTTCGACAATCTACCTTTTACGGTTCATAAGATACAGCCCGCAGACGGACAGACAGCGGAGGTTTTGTAATAGGGTTCCATTGACACCCTTTGGGTAAAGAACCCTAAAAATGAAGTTTTTTGTATGGGGGCTTCTTAATTATTGATTTTATTATTATTAATTCATTTGTTGTTATAGCGGTAAGAGATATACCTACATATTCTGTGAAAATATCAACTGTCTACGCCCGTTGCGTTGACGGACAGATAGATGAACAGACAGCGGAGGCTTAGTAATAGGGTCCCGTTTACACCCTTTGGTAACCGTACCAAAGGGTGTAAACGGGACCCTATTACTAAGCCTCCGCTGCGCAGCGCATTCACACCGGTGAATTACCATAGCGCATTCACCGGTGTGAATGCGCTATGATAAGCTAAGACGAGGACTGACTGTGTTCCCTGGTGATAGATTTTTCCTGTTATGATATTCTATTAATATAATGAAAATTAATAAATAATAACTTACCACCACAACGCAAATAACGACTCTAACAGCACCACCAAATGAGAGCATGGCTAGCTGATAACTAAATTAGGAATTTAGCAATTTGTCCGCGTGAAGTAGGAAGGCGGAGGTAATTGCCCCGTCTATTTATGGTCATGCACTGGGATGAATAATAAATGGCCAGCTCTATCACAAACACTGAATTAAACAATAATGCTGGAAAATCCACACAGCATGATCTAGCCTCAAGCTAAGCAGCGCTTTTGTTATGGGAACTAGATGACTGATATACATACAATACATTATATTAATTAGGTAGGTATATATAGCATAATTTTAGGGTATACCTTATTCATCATCATCATCATCAGCCTATATTTGTCCACTGCTGGACATAGGCCTCCCCTAATGAGCGCCATAGCGCCCTGGTATTAATAGCGTCGTCAATTAATATACCTTATTAGTACGCGCAAATCTTTATGAATTATGGGAAGTACGAGTGAGTGGCTGCGCAATGTGTGTGGCTGTGTGAGGCTGTGTGTGTAATTGTGTAATGTCAGTCTGTGCTGTTCTTGTTGTGCCAAATAAATGTATCTTTATCTTCAATAATATACGAGCGGTTTGCGGGTAGTACCTACGCGCAAATCTTTGTGAATTCTCCGAAGTACGAGTGAGTAGGTACGCAATAACTTTTTACAGTGCGAGGGAAACAGAATGGCGTCGGGAGTGTACCGCCCACTAGCCGTGCACTAACACCCTGAAAACGCCGTGTATGCGTCGCCAATTATGTAAATTGGTGTTTGATTGATGTCTTGTCATTTATGAAAGAAGAAGCTGAAGGTCTTTTATACGACCTTAAAATTGTCTATACGCGAACTGCGACAGTTACTGGGGTCTCAATACGTACAGTAAAGAGAATAATATCGACAAAAGGACCAAATATGTCAGATAACTGTAGGTAGATACTTAAATCACTACGTACGTATATACCTACCCACTACCTGGGTAAGAAGTATGTAGGTAGATCCTATAACAAATTTAATTTCGACTCCCGCCTCGGGACAAATGTGTGTACGATCTGCAGACATTTGTTCAGGGTTTTCTGGTCGTTTTCTATGTATAATAAAAAATATCTATTTGTGTACTTATTGCATTATATTATGTATATCAGTTACCTAGTACCCATAACACAAGCTCTGCTTAGCTTGGGGCTAGATAATGATGTGTGAATTGTCCAGCAACATAATTTATTTATTTCCACTTGAAAAGCGCTTGCGAAGCCGCGGGTTGCAGCTAGTACCCGATAAATAACATTTAACACGTTAACAAATCGCAAAAGTTTAAAAAGTTTTATACCTTGCATTTGACTGTTGCAGGATGAACAAAATTATTATCATCATTCTCCTTAGGCTGGTCCCGTAGACCCAAAACCAGCATATCATCCAAGGATGCCTGCATATGCCTCCTTAACACCGGTCTAGCTTCCTCATGGCTCCTTGAAGAATACATAGAGACCGAATCCATGCTAGCTTTACTAGTGCCTCCAGAGATGACTGTCACATTCTCTACGGACTCATTGGACTGCCAATCAGGTGGGTGCTTCGATCTCGACTCTTCATAAATCTCGACAGAGTTGAAAATTTCCGCTACGTGATCTAGTTCTAAGTCCATGTCTAGTTGAGGTGGTATGAACTCGTACTGACCCTCGTTCTCTGTATACACTTGGTCATAGACAGCACCGTTTTGGTAGTTACGAGAGCTTGATGGGATGTTACCATAGACATTATTATAGTTGTAGTTATCGTCCTCTTTCCGTGGACTGACGTGTCTGACTGTTTGTATGTCGTTTGCATTGAGGATGACGTCATCCAGGTTTAGAGGGCGTCCTTGTCCGCCGAAGCCGTCTACGACTGGAGTTGTGTTTGAGAGAAATGAACCATCAGTGTCGAAACTACTGCAGCCGACTAGCCCCATTGGTCGTCGTGGCATATCTGGTCTGAACCGGTTTGGGGGGGGTTGTACACCTGCAAAATCCACTACCAGGATCCTATCGACAATGTTTCTACCGTCATTATGGAAGCCGATGCCTGAGTCACTGTTGCTGGATGTCGTAGTTATCTCGCTGTGATTGCTGGGTTGAGGAGAGTTGGCAACGAAGTCAGGTCCGTCTCTGACGTCATCGTTTCTACACTGCCGTCGATCTCGCGGTCGGAAAACAGCGTTGCATCGCGCGAAGTTGCCGAGGGCAGGACTGTCGCCTTTGATCGCCAGCTTCGATATCTGCTGTAGGTTCGGACTGGTGCATTCCTCAGATGGCAATGAGTACATTCCTCTTATAATGCCTACTACATACTCCGCTGATGGAGGAAACTCTAAGCATCTTTCTGCCACAGGGTCGCTAGTGCAGGCTATTTGAAACTCTCTGGCCCTTGTAATATGAGCCTCATGCTCTGCCATTCTGGGATCTACAGCGAACACATGGCAGCTATGAGATGCGTCTGCCTCGGCAGATTCTGCTGATGTCACCAGACCAAAGTACCTTCGATCAGCTTCTGAGCCGCAGCCTGCATAGATGATCCTCTCTCTTTGATACTGAGCAAGTATTTGGCCAGATGGCCGTCTTAGCAGCAACGAATTAGGTAGTACGGATAATAACACTGGTATAGCAGTTCTCCGTTCCTGTCTGAGTTTTCTGACTGCATTACGAACATTCCCTGGTGCATTGTTAGTGGCTGCTTGAGGGGTTTCTATGGTGCCAAGGTAGCCAACAACGGCGCGGCATTCCAGGCGAGCTGCATGGTTTGGTGTTAGCTGAGCTCGACTCAGGTTCTGCAGGATATCATTGACTCCTGAAGTGCTGGGAGCTGCATGGCATGCTGAAATTTATTAGTATTCCATCAGTTTAAATATTTTGGAGGTTACTCCAAAACAGATGAATGAAATGTGCATTTTATCATATAATTATGTTTACCTATAAGTATATATTTACCGATACTGATTTGTTTTATATTCATAAGTTGTTCAAGCTTTCTAGATTTAGAAAGTTGTCTGAAGAGTGACATAATGGACTGGATTATTAAAATGAATAACACTAATGCATAATGTGGGTTAAAATGTAAATGATAAATTAATCAAATAATCATGCAGTGTTGGCTGATAATGATGGTTGGTTGATATGATGCATAAATGAAGTGTGGCAAGTGTGGTGAACACAAAACACAACATAAAAGTGCATTTAGTACACAAATTGTATATTATGCTTCCCACATACCTAGTTAAGTATGCCCTTAGCCATCTGAAAGAGATAAATATACTTGAAACAATATTTATAAATAATCATAATTATTTATTCCCAACACCATTTTATCAATAAACTTACTACCATTTTATCAATAACTTACTTAATTCTAAGGCATTTTGCTTTCTATCCAAGTGTTATAAGCTATTTCGATTACTTGTGAGAAAGAAGAACTTGGAAGAATTTAAATTGGTAAGACAATGACTTAGAAATGTAGAATGTTAGGTAAACAAAACATTTGTCAACAACAAGCAGTTGAAGTAAATAATTAAATAACAGATGAATTGTTATTGTTTACTGCAACTGCTTAAAAAACTGGTTCACCTCCAATCTGTATAAGTAAGCATTTAACTGCATCTTCTCACCAATCAAATGTTTTCAGCAGAGAGAACTATCATTTTAGCGTAACCTTCTACCCCTCTAACCGATTCAACTAATAAGAAATAGAAGTAAATGGACCTGGATGATGCACACTGGGCTGCGGCCTGCGCCTCGGCGGCGGGTGCCTGCGGCGCGTGCGAGAGCGCTCATCAGGCTCAGTGTCCTCCGTGTCTGTCGGCGGCGCATCCCGTGGAGACACGCTCAGGGCTATGGCCCCAGGCGCGCCCGCCACCAGCCTGGCTACGGACGCGTGCGGTGCTCGCGCAACGCTAGCTCCATCCACAGCCAGCAAAGCATCCCCAGCACGAAGGCCGGCGCGCTCCGCCGGCCCGCCTGCCGCCACCGCCGATACCACGCAAGGCCTCTGCCCCGCAATGGTAAACCCGAACCCGCCCACACCCCTTGCAACCACCAGCCGCCGCTCCGAAGCCCTGGGAATCGCCGCCCTGCGACGTCTTCTCCTCTGTTGTTGGGGCACCATATCGATTTCACAGAACTGGTTTCTCTAACGGACCCAACATATTACACTGCACTGATGAATGATGGTTGGTAGAAGATTGTGTGAACCAGCGGAAGTTGTAAGTTGTGATAGAATTTTCGCACAGAAAACTGGAAAAACTAGAAATAGATGAAAGTTTCAAAGTTGTAGAAACTGACGTTTGAAACTTTTAGAAAGTTTGATTGATGCGTTTCGTTTCGTTACAGCTTTCAAACTATTTACATTTTAATTTTGTGATTATTTACCAGATTTTTCGAAAATACAGAAGTTTCTTCAAAATCATCATTCTGCTATAATCTCGAAGTTCTCGTCTCAGAGGCGAAAAAGAAATTTTATGTTAAAGCTAGAACTTTATTTTACAATTTGATCACATTTTCGTTATTTTCTACTATGGAGTATGGAGCGAAACGTTTTTACGAACTTATCTGTCAGTGTCAATGACTCCTTAGTCATTGGTCTATTGGTTAGTGTCAATGAGCCTACCTACCAATGAAAATGGGTGGAAAATGGCAATACCTCTCCCTCTCCCCTCCGCTTCGCCAATCGCCATCCAGTATTCCCAGAGTATTCCCATCCATACCTCCCCTCCTCACTCCTGTCTCCTCTCCTCTCAGTCTCACATTCACATTCACGTCACTACTTTAGTACTATACCACAGAGTACTGTGTATATAGGGAATACTATACTTATAAATCTGTGCACGTCACGTCCTTAGGTCCATTAACAAAACCACGCACGTTGATTTGTTTTCATTTTGTGTTCTCTGAATATTCATTCATTTTGTGCCATATTTTTCAAAGAAAAGTGGTTATAACTTGGACCTTAAGAAGATTTCCCAGCTCTCATAATGGCGGTAAGAATTATCCCTGTATATACCTAAAATTAAATGTAAACAAAATCTAACCAAGGCAGCACATAAATATTGTATTTTTTTCGTTTAATGCAGAAAAAGGGCAAAATGAAGATTAGCAAGGTAAAGAGGAACAACCATACTACCAACAAGATGAAAAAGGCTGGGACATTGAGGCTCCAGAGACACAGGCACAAGATTCAGAAGCAGAAACAGCCAACCCAGCCGCAGCAGGTATTTTGATATCAGTGATTGATTACTTGCACAAGACTAAGCTTTGTAAATCTCATAAAACGTAGCACATAGGTTGTACCTGACTATTCCTGTTAATATTGAGTAATTACTACAATCACTAATATTATGTTAGCCACATGGAAACAAAGACTAAGCCAAGACCTGGGAGCTTTTTATTTTGGTCGTTTTTTATATATAATAAAAAATATCTATCTATGTATTCTATTATATATATATCAGTTATCTAGTACTCATAACACAAGCTCTGCTTAGCTTGGGGCTAGATAATGCTGTGTGAATTGTCTAGCATTATTTATTTATTATTTAGGTACTAACTTAGAAAAATAAAGATCAATTGATGCATGTCTGGCTACAATTTACCCTATATTTCGTAGTCAGACATGGCACTCAGTACCAAAATTATATTCAACTGCTTTAGTCGGGTATGTAAGTCACAATAAAAATTAACCATAGGGATAAAAAACTTGTAGGCAGAGTACAGCAGCGACAGTGACTCAGCATCAGGTGATGAGTGGGCGGATATGTTGGATGAAGAGGAGCAGCAGTACATCATGGGCAGACTGGCCAAGCAGCCGCAGCTGCTTTCCAATGTGCCAGAGGAAAATGTGAAGGAGGAAAGAAGGTGAATATACTGCCAAGGGAGAATTTATTTTGATTGAAATTTTTTGGGTAAACTACAACTTGGTAGCATGAAAAATAGGTAAGCAATATCTAAATCATGGAAGTTTGTGTAGCTATCAGGAGTTTTAAGACGAATAGTAAGGCAAATGACCTTGGACCTTTCCGCGCGCCTTTATGCAGCAAAGAGTGCTTGTTTTCGGTTCAGCATACTATGTAGTGCCATAAACAACCAAATAATAGGATCGTCTGCGGTTGGGCGACGTGTAACTGGTCAGGTGACACACGTGTAACTGACAGATTTTGTAGGTGCAAAAACGTTTTTACGTTTGATTTCATTAATTTGACTGCTTTTCGAAGCTAATGGACCTCCAAGCGGTAGGTATGAACTATGTGAATCACTATACTGAATTTGGTACTAATCGAATTTGAGACGCCGCTAACATACACTATAACTAACAGTATAACAACTACACTATGATTAACAGCAAATATTTGGAACCTCCAAGAGACCTTTCAGGATGTGTTACAGAATATATAAATTTCAGAGCTCCACAATCAATATTTTCGTTGGAAAACGGGTTCGAAAACACCTAATTTTCTTGTTTTTCCCTTAGTATGCGCCTTAACAATCAGTTTTAAATGTCCCAAAACAAAATTATTTTTCCTCATAAAAATGGCTTCTAACTGTAACTGCGATAAAAAGTAGTTTATAATGTTATTTCAATTCTTAGTCTACTTTCAGTTGTACCTATCCATTCAGTAATTTTAGGATGAGAAGTTTTTGGCATTTATAGGCTTCTGATGAACAATGGTCAATTTGACCGATTCTTCCATTTCTTCTTTGATTTTAATTTTTCTAATAAAAATCAATGAACTTGATTTCTATAAGGCCATACAGGAAATTATGATTTAAAACACAATGACAAACTAAATCCAAGCAAAACCATTTGTCTGAATGTTAATAAATTATCTGTATTTCTCTAAACCTCTGTTCCTTAAAGCTAAGTAAACCTAAGTATACTATGTATATTGACATGTGGTGTGCGGCTTAGAAATCAACCAACTTTTTCTGTGGGTGTCGTAAGCAGCGACTAAGGGACATACACTAGGGAGCGGTCGGCCTCTTGCAGAATAGATCTCCCTCCAAACTGTGATCCCAATTGTGGGGATTATTACCTTCCATGAGATAATATCTAATAATGTGATTATCAGGGGGGGGGGGGGGGGGCTGCGTCCAACAGTGGACCATTACAAGCTGTAGAGGTGAGAGGTGAGGAAGCCAAGTATGTAATAAGCAAGTTAATCATATTATCGTAGTTAATCATCTATACCTCTAAAACACCCATTATAACGATGTATAGAACTTTAAAGTTATACAACTTTAAAGTTCTATACCTCTAAAAACACCCGTTATAACGATGATTTGCAGATGCTTGCTGATCCTCTAAAAACATCACAATTAATTAGCGGCGTTAGATCGCACGATCTTGGAGGCCAATTCACGGGTCCGAAACGTGAAACTATACGGTTACCAAACGTTTCCTTCAATAAATCAATTCTGGTACAAGCTGTGTGTGTGACATGTTGCGCCGTTGTTGAAACTACAGCTCCTGCACATCATGGTTGTTCAATTTATGAACGAAAAAGTCTGTAATCATGGCTCTATCTATAGCGGTCACCATTGACTAACGTTCTCGACAGCATTGTTCTTAAAGAAGTACGTACCAATTATTGCACCAGCCCAGCATAAAGTACACCAAACAGTCAGTTTTTCTGGATCACTCCAAATACGGCAGTTTAATTTAATTAATTAGGAATTAATTGCTCTGATGGGCGATTATCTTGACCGTAAAATGGGCGTAGTGCGTGATACGTAAATCGAACAGAAACATGATTTTCGAAATAAATTTGCACAAATTTGGAAGCGTTGTTCAGGCGTTAGTCTATTCATGCTAAAATGCCAAACCAAACTTTTGGAGGTTCCATATCTGTGATGCATATTCCAAAATGCTTCTTACAAATGTACAGTAGAGAATCTTGAATGTTTTCGCGTGGTGAAAGCTAGACGCACTCCTCATGACAAATCCAAGTGCCTTAGAGGCCTTAGAAACTATTGAATGGATGTGATCATCGAAGATCAATTTAGAGTCGTGGATGACACCCAGATCCCTAACAACGCGACAGTTCTGCAGAGACTGACTTCAGTAAATAGTTGAACGTAATTAATGTTCTTTTACGAGAAAAAGTCATCATGGAACACTTGCAAATTGCGAAGATGGTACGGCGCGACCTTCGGAGCTCCAACACACGCCTCATTGAAGAGGCGATAGAGCGAAACCGAAGGTCCAAAGTATTCACTCAGCAGCTTGGCAGGATTCACCTGACGAAGCTTAAAACGCACAATGGGAGGACCGTATTGTCGAAGCCGGAGATCTCTGCCGAGATAGAGGATTTCTATGGCCGTTTATACGCTGCACATGCCTCTCATGCCCAACGGGACGACCACAATTCCAGAGCCACCCTGACACGCCACTATACCGACGAACTGCCAGACATCAGTCAAGATGAGATCGTGATGGCTCTGAGGCAGCTTAAAAATTCCCATGTCTTAAAACAATTGAGCAGACCCTTTCAGAGCTTACCTTTGTGGCATCTACCGCGCTGCTCCCGCATCCAAAGTTCGTTGATGAGCATCTCGATGTGGTCTTATAGCAGCGCCGCCGTCGTGTTGTCGGACATTGCTGTCGCCACGTCACAATCTTGCCGCCGATTGGAAAATACAGCGTCCGACAAATCGCATTGAGCAGACCTTCGTCCTTGAGAGTCTGCTGCAGGATTCAGCCTGAAACTTGTACAAAAATGTATTAGAATTTGAATTCCAGGCTATCCCACTTCTGATGACAGAGTCATGAACTCAACAAAAAATCAAAGTGATCACTTTATTTCCTAGTTTTACTTATGTAATCTGAGTTTTTGTGACGTGTCCAAGAGTCCTGTAAGGTCTAAAGGAAATAGCACTTTGAATTTTAGCAACATTTTTATGGCGTGAATAGGAAGAAAAAGAATAATGAGTTGGGTTAAATACGAGTGATGATATAGATTATAAACCTTCCTTGTTCATGAACGACTCCGTCCATTGGTCGAAACTGTATGAAAATCAGGGTAGTTTTGTTAGTTGGTTGCGTTCAGATAGATAAACAGACGCGGTGACGAATTTTGTTTTAAAATAAGTAGAAGGTTGATCTATTGTGTGGCACATGTTTTTTTTTGTCATAAAATCGTCTGCTTTCTACATGTAATTAGATTGTAATCTAATTTGCCACCAATCGTAAATTATTTACAAGAACTCATGATAAAACCAACTTCTATTACGGTATTTTTGGAACTTTTGGGAAAATGTGGATTTTCCCTTAATGCCTTATCTAAGCCTGAACCAACATCTTCAGAGCGCCGAAACGCAAACGCAGCCGCCTGCCGCGACCCGCCGAAGACGACAGCGGCGCAGACTCGCTATCAGACAGCGATGTGGAAGGACGCTACGAGAAGGAACAGGCGGAGAAACCAGCCAAGAAGTTGAAAGCACTGCTGCCGATCAAGACAAAAGAAGGGCTGATGGAACGGAGTGAGGAAGTAGAAGGTACAGTATTAGTTATGGAATAATGTGCCATTTCAGTGTGATGAACAAGATTGTACCCAGCCTGAGAAAAACGTGCCTTGTAACTTCTAAATCCGGAATCGGGATGTTCAATGATAGATCAATGACATTAGAAAGATATACTACGTACCTAGTATAATTTTTAATTTTTTTATTTATTGCCATGCTGTTCGCTCCGAGCGAACAGTAATGGCAAGGGCAAGCACGGAGATTGTTGTCTAGGATAGAATAGAAAAAAAATACGTCACTTTCGCGTCAGCATCGAATTAATAAGATAAAATAGATGGCTGCGCTAGTTTGACTCGGGGTATCGTATGTTCGCAATCTATGACGATCCGATGTTAATGTTGTCTATTCTACCCTAGAAAACAACAGGCCAAGCACAGGGGCTTGGCCTGCTGGGGTACTCAGGGCCACAAATTTGAGAAACCTAAAAAGAAAAGAAGGCCTGGGCTGATGACGATAATGTTACATTTTAAAATTGGCAGACCTTGGATACGTTTAATTCGCACCAAGAATCTAACCAGCAAGGTATCTCGGCTATGATAGCCGAATAATTGGCCTCTTACGTTATGGCGTCGGCATCAACATTGCAGACTTCTCTTTTCCTAGACTAGCTAGACTAGGAAACAATCACGTCAATGCAAATGTATAACACTATATAGATATGGAATATCTTACCTAATTTCCACAGAGTCGGACTCCGAGCCAGACGAAGGCCCTCCGCCTCCTCAAAAGCCCAAGCCAGCAGTAGAACCTGACTCCGATTCAGGCATGGAAGCTACGCCAGATGAGGAGGAACCTCCCCAGGCGGGAGGTACCATCAGCTCGGTGCAGCTGTTGGCAGCGAGAAGGGACAAACTGGCACATGAGAAGCTGAGGATCGGAGCCTTGTGTTCTTCGCTGCTGGAGAGTCCTGAGAAAAAGGTACTAAGCTAAATATATGGTATGCAGACCTAGTAACGCCCCGTGAGCAAAATTTCCCATAATACAAAAGTGGAGATGTGAAAAGGGACCAAAACTAAGGTGAGTTGTCCAACACCATATGACGTTTTCACGATTCCGTTGGTAATTTTACCTACGACTTAGGCATGGAAGCCATGCTAGATCAAGGGGAATATTCCCAAGTGGTGGAAGGTTCACAAATAAATCTGGTTTTACCATACAATTCACGGTATTTTGAGAATCTCCTACTTGTGCTGATAAATTGTACAGCAGTAGCTAAGCCTAATTATTTCAATTCGGGAACAGGTACAGATTTCGGAGGCACAGATTCTGTCCATTTGATGACAAATACAGTTGTAACAAAACAACTGCTCTAAAACAATTTTCCTTTTCAGCTCAAGAACTTATACCCGATTCTATACTTGATGGAGGAGCGACTGAAGGATGGAGCATTGAACCTGCACTCGATCCGCAAGCTGGCGTCTCTGTCAGCATGCGAGGTGTTCCGGGACATCCTGCCAGATTATATGATACGGCACCAGGACTACACGGATGTCAAGTGTGAGTTACACTTTAAATATTCCGATTTTGAAATCGTATGCAAAATGTAGGTAGTTTCAGTTTATACATATAATGTAAGTAAGCTGTGCCCCGGATACGCACGTGTTAGATTGATAGACTTTTCCTACTTAAAATTATTATTTTTGGATAGAATGATATAAATTATTATCAATTATGAAATTATAGCTTAGTCATATTAAGAAACTGATTTGACCTACTAATATTATGGAACACTAGACAAGAGCGTACATTGTACTCTCTTGACCAGTGTTCGATAAATACTTGGGGTTATATTTATATTTTTATTTTTAGTGATTTTAATTGTGTTTTAAATTTATATTGTATTTTTATTTTAATGTTAGTTTTATTTAATTTACTTATGATTTATAATTTAATATTGATTTTAATTTTGTAACTATATACTCGAATATGGACACTTTAATTTATTTTTGTACCTATTTGTAATTAATGTTGTCTGAAATAAACGAATTGAATTGAATATTTGAATCGGACCGGGAAACAAGTAGGAAACCAGGCTTGTTACATTTAATTATTGAATATCTTCTATAACTTTATTGTTTAACATAACATAAATAAATATCTTTATTCAGAAAGAAAATAACAATCAAATAACAAATTTAAATTAAAACTAGTATTTACAATAGAAACAATTAAGCTATCTGCAAACTGTTGCAAACAATCTACAGGTAGCTCAACCGATCCATATCAATACCAGTTGGAAGCGTGCCTAAGACACTGGCTGCATTGCCCTGCTGTATAGCAATGCTACCAGATACTCACCAGCTCTCGGGTCACGCGTCGCTTCGACCACACGCTCAGATAATTTTTTGAAAACCCGGAGAGCCTCGGTACCTCACGAACCTAGGGTCTCGACTCCAAGGGGAGCAAATGTGTAGGCTCTGTCGAGACCTGCATATTTGCGCCTCTTGAGATCTTCGGCTAAATCTGCCGCCGCACCAGCCCATAACATATCATACACTTGTTATATTATATATTTATTATTAAACAAATTTCAATATCTCGCACACGTGCTTTTCACCATTAAAAATTACCATATTTCCATTCTCAAACTTTCGTTTTTCTGCTTTATAAAGCTTTTATAATATTAGTATGAATTCTTTGTTCCAGTGAAAAAGGACACACTATCATTGTATAAATACGAGAAGGAACTGCTGGAATTCTACAAACGGTACCTACAACGACTGGAGAAAGCGAGCGCGGTGTTACGACGCAAGAAAGGAGACACTCGGTAACTACTGCAAGATTTTAACTTCACAATTTCTTGAAAAGTCGATTTACTATCACTTTAGTAAGGGTTATCATCTGTCATACGGATTTCTGCCCCGTGCCGATTTGGTTCGCGTGCGGGTCACTCGAAACGCTGCACAGCTAAAGAAATGTGGCTGTGTAGTGTACCACTATGTATTCCTTAGTCCATGCCCTTATGTACACTAATAATTATTATAAACAGAATGGATTTTTATTTTTGTATGTATTGAATAAACGTAAAAAATACTGCACCGCTTTCAAAAACCCTTTGGTCGTTAAAAATCTAAATGATCACTGAGTAATATAGGCTATAGAATATACCCGTGCGAAGCTGGTGCGGACCGCTATTTTCTACTATAAATAATCCCACTTCTGAGTATAGGTCTGACACTTAACCATAAAATATTATATTGTTATTTTTCTAGAAAACCGGACGAATCGACAATCAGCCTAGCAATAGTCTCGCTCCAATGCATGTGTAACCTACTAGTATCACGGCCGCAGTTCAACTATAGCACCAACATTGCACAGAGTGTTGTGCCCTTTCTAGACTGCAGGGAAAGCCGCGCGCGGGACATAGTCACCAAGGCCTGTGTGGCTGTGTTCGCTGAGGACAACAAGGGGGATATCACTCTCTCTGTAAGTTGATATATCAGTTTAACTACACTGGACAGCAAATAAGGGATGTAGCCCTAGGTCTACCTGTACCTGGTCGGCGATCGAATGCTCCAGTCTCTAGGTATCGTCTGTAAACTCGTTACACCGAAGATCTGCTAATTTGAAGTCTTCGAGCGACCTCACGTTGCGCAACGCCTGCTTGAAGTAGAGCTATAGCTTGAGATGCTTTATCAGGTGTCTTATCCATTATTGACCGAAAAAAGTTGCAAAAATACACGCGTCTGAGCAAACAGTAGACAAAAACTAAAGAAATTAATAAATAAAGAAATGTCTGAAATGTCCGCTGCAGAAAAAAAAGAACGCTAATCGCGAACTCTATTCAAAACAGAACAAATCGTAGGTATTGTGGTTGTTGCTTGATTACAATGCGAGTTGCCGTCAACTCGCATTGTAATCAATTCTTTGAAATAATAATAATATATTCTTTATTGCAGACACAAGATCCATATTTACTATACACAGTGGATTATTATAACAAAAACAAAGAAATAAAAATATAAAAAAATTAAGGTGCTAGGTTAGAAGTACACAGTGCGTCAGGTGGCAATATACACCCACCGTCTATAGGTGTCTGATAACATCAGACGGTCAGACAGGCTTACAATAATTTAGTTTTTACACATGTCAACTCTGGACATGAAGAAATGAAATAAATGAAAGTCATTTTGATCAGCATGAAACACAATTTCTGTAGGTATAACTTTCATAGATAGATAATACTTTATTGTACCACACAAACACAGAAAACAGAACAGAAATAAATGCTACGAGAATACAAAGTACAAAGGCGGCATTATCGCTATGAGCGATCTCTTCCAGGCAACCTTGGGATGGACTGGACATGCAAGAACAGCAAAGGCGGTGGCACTTGGAAAATAAATAAATAGATAATACTTACACTACTTATAACATCTAAATAACCTACAAGATTATAATAAACTTCGGTACATGAACATAAGATAAGTTGTCTGATTTTATAACGATAAATAATGCTGATGAAGCAGTTTTTCATAGTTGTAAGTTTAATACTTTTTGAAAAAATCTAATCTGAGTTCCAAACAAGCGGGCGGCCCGGTGGTGGCCCGGTTTATTTGTTGTCCAGTGTATAAAACTAACAGGATAGAGTTTAGTGCCCTTCTAGACTGTAGGGAAAGCCGCGGGCGGGACGTAGTCATAATGCCTCTGTGGCTGTGTTTGCTGAGGATAACAAGGGGAATGATATATATCTCTCTCTCTCTTTCTGCTAGTAATAATCTAAAGAACCTGTCACAAAAATTACACAGTCTCAACACATTATACTTTTTAATAAGATTGACCCTCCAAACCGCCTTTCTTTTTACAGATAGTCCGTCTTATAAACCAACTAGTGAAACGTCGCGGTGAGCGGCTGGTCCCGTCGGCGCTGGACAGTCTCCTGACGCTGCGGATCCGGGACGTAGATCTGGACGTGGAGGCTGATCTCAAGAACAAGAAGAAGCAGGACGAAAAACATAAGAAGAGAATCGTTAATCTGTCTAAGAAGGAGAAGAAGGTAAGCTTTTTTAATATGCTATAATATAAAGAATATCTAATTATATTTGTATCAAGTTATGTAAATTGATTGGTATTGATATGGATCAGTTTAGCTACCTGTAGATTGTTTGCAACAGTCTGCAGTTAGCTCAATTGTTTCTATTGTAAATACTAGTTTTGATTTAATTCTATTATTTGATTGTAATTTTAAAAAAGTTATGTAAATAGCCAAATAACAGCTATATTTACTAAAAAAAACGTCAAGTGCGAGCAATTCTCGTATAAAAGGTTCCGTACAAACTTGTACCCGTAAGGAATAATTTTTTTTTTTATTAACATTTTTAAACAAAAAAATCAATAACACTTTATTTCTTATTTAAGTAATTATAATTACTATTTAAAAAGCTGTTTATAGCATAAAATTTTACATGTCTAAGTTCTTATTTTGTAAGCACGATTAGAGATCAAATTCTGTTGTTTAAAATCTTAAGAAACTTGGTTGACTCACCGTATTTATTAAATAAATTGAGTATAAAATGTCCACGTATAAATGCTCGTTATACAAATAACCTTTTTATGCTATATAATTACAGAACTAATTATGCATGCAATTCATTTATTCCTAGAGTTGTAAGTAAGTTGCACAATGAAACATTTTCTGAATGTGACATATTTTTGCTCTCTAAGAATGAGTTTAAAAAACAAATTTCTCTCTTGTGTTAACTTTTTTATATCATGCATGTTTTGTCTATTTTTATTATTTTTATTTGTTTCTTTATTTGTGTTTCCTAATTAGCGTCCGTAACGTTGTTGTTTTTTGTTAATAATGTTTCTATTAGTGGCATCTTGATTGGTGTATACATAGTTATATCATAATGTTAATTTTAAGAATATTGTAAACTGTTTGTGCCTTAATAAACGAAAATAAAAAATAAAATAAAATAATAAGCCTAAAGAAATAAAATTATTGTTTTTTGCGTTTTAAATAGATTTCTCCGTTTGAGAACAATGAGACAGACACAAAGTTACGCACGCCATACTTATAGCCCTACGTTTTGTCGGCGACATAGGTCACAAATTGATGAAACAATTTAGTTTTATTTGTTTGAAATATGACAAGATTTAGCGAGTTCTTAGCTATGTTGAAAGTAAATCGGTGCAGATATTTAGCGGATTTTTCCTTTCTACTCCTCCTCAACAGACTATAATGGTCCAAGTTGGCAGGCCTCTCGCTGACAATCGCCTTATCGGCTTTTATAAAATAAAAATTTGTTCTCTTTTTCTCTCTCAACAGCCTATAATGGTCCACTGTTGGACGCAGGCCTCCCCCTGATAAGCGCCTTATTAGTTTTTATCTCATGGGGGGTGATGCCCATAATCCCCACGCTTCGCATGCGGGTTGGGGATCGTCAGTTCGGTGGTAGATCCATCTACAAGAGGCGCTGCTAAAATTTGTTCTATGTCCATAAATACTAGTGCGAAGCCGTTATTAGTTAATTTATCAGAAAAATTTAAAGGTTTGAATGGAAACTTATTTAAGAAACCGTTAGATATTTGGTTGCTTTCAAATTGTTTTTATAGTGTAAACGAATACTTAAAATTTTAAGAGCATTAATTAATGATATTTTATACGATAAGTTATACCTACCTAATAATAATTATAATGACATTTAATATTTGCACACCCGCTTGCGGGTCGAATGCAATGTCATCACATAGCTTTAAGATCTTGGCACGTAATTATTGTATTCTGCAAATAAACGATTGATTCTGATTCTGATATAATAGTCTATCTTCAATACAATTTCCAGCGTTCCAAGAAGCTAAAGGAGGTGGAACGTGAGCTGCTAGAAACCGCAGCGCAGGAGAGCGCGGCCGCGCGACGCACCGCTCTCACTGAAGTGACACGGACGGTGTTCCATATATACTTCCGACTGCTGAAGCAATCGCCACGGTCAGCGTTGCTGGCCGCTGCGCTTGACGGACTTGCCAAGTCAGTGGTACTATCATATCTTTAGTACTATCATTTAGTTATAGTGCGTCGTGACGCGGACTGTATTCAATATCAACTTTCGATGCCTACAATCGCTCCAACTCAAAAAATAACTAACAGGCTAAAGGTTTCTTCGTCGCTTCTTTACTTTAGCCTACATACCGAATCTACTAGTATAATACTATTAAATCTGTGCCGAAGCGACAGTATCAAAAATATCACTTTATTTCTTTTTTGTATTTATGGAAATAAAGCATTTTTGAATGATTGATCGCCACGGTTAGCGCTGCTGGCCGCTGCGTTAAACGGACTTGCCAAGTCAGTGGTACTATCATATCAGTAGTACTATCATTTAGTTATAGTGCGATGGACTGCTCGCGGACTGTATTTGATGTCAACTTTCGATTGCTCAAGCAATCGCCACGGTCAGCGCTGCAGGCCGCTGCGAATGACGGACTTGCCAAGTCAGTGGTACTATCAAATCAGTAGTACTATAATTAGGCTGTTAAAGTGTGAAAAACAGCGTCTCATCAAGTGCCATATCAATATCTATGTTGAGGCACGCGCCGCGGTCTGTTTAGCTGGCCACTGGATGGACTTATCCAAATGCCTTGCTCAATTGACATCCTTTTTAGTAATCGGTCATTCCCTGTCCTGCTCTGGTACTTCAAGGAGCTGGGTGGTTAGGGCCTGGTTAGGCAAAGGGATAATGCACAATACACTCCTTTGCGAGATGTTAGTGCAGATCCTAGTTCCCCCACTTCGAATTAGAATTGGTCATTTTCTCCCCTTGGTGTATAATGTCCTATTGTTCACAGGTTCACCCACGTCATAAATCTGGAGTACTACTCCGACCTTGTAGCCATCCTGGGCCGTCTACTAACAGACTCTGAGATAGGGTCCCGCGAGAAGCTGCTGTGCGTCAGGACTGTTCTGTGCGTGCTGGCGGGGGCTGGGGACGCGCTGAACGTGGACCCTGCCAGGTTCCACCACTATCTCTACGCGAACATGCTGTCGGCGCACGCAGGTAGGGGAGGCTTTACCACAGAGATAGGGGAAACACAATGGGAGGCTGAATCACAGAGATAACAAACATGACGATAACGTACAAGGGGGGGGGGGGGGGGGGTAATCACAGAGGTAGGAAACATAAGAGGAGGATGTATCACAGAGATAGGGGAAACATAAATAAATAATGCTGGACAATTCACACAGCATTATCTAGCCCCAAGCTAAGCAGAACTTGTGTTATGGGTACTAGATAACGGATATACTTAATATAATACAATACATATGTAGATAGTTTTTTTTATTATACATAGAAAACGACCAGAACACCCTGAACAAAAAAAGACAAAGACATTTGTCTGCAGATCGTACACACATTTGTCCCGAGGCGGAAATCGAACCCGCAACCTCCTGCGTCGCACCTCCTTCGCCCACCGCTCCACAGAGGTCGTCATAAGGCGAGGCTGATTCACAGAATTAGAAACTTAAGGGAGGTTGACACAGATATAGGAACCATAAAGGGGGCTGTATCACAGAGATAGGGGAAATATAGGGGGCGCCCCGCGCCGTGAGGATATGTGGCACGCTGTTCACCGCACTGGCACAGCATGTCAATAAAAGTTGAAACAGTGAATAATGGCTGATTCAGCGGGAAAAACTAATATGCGCGTCAGTTGTTATTTTTGAGTGTTTGTGCTGTGGCATCGTAGCGCCCAAGTCAACATCGTTTCTGTTTTTTGTTTTGTAAATTATATGATGTAGTTTGGACAATTCACGGTGTTTCTGTGTTTTCTTATACGCAACTTACATTCCTTATCGATAATAGAGCTTTAGGTACTTCGTAATTACGTCTGAAAACCAACTCCAAATATGTGTATTTAAGTTTTTACCTTCCTCTTGTTTTTTCCTTCCTCTTGAATAACTTTATTTATTATAAAAAACCGCATCAAAATCCGTTGCGTACTTTTAAAGATTTAAGCATACATAGGGATATAGGGACAGAGAAAGCGACTATGTTTTATACTGTGTAGTGATATGAAACGCAACATATCAATGAATATATTTGAACCCAGTTTAAACTTCTAGGAAACACCCACGAGGACGCGAGGATAATCCTAGAAGCGATAACGCAGATTTGCACGCGCGCACGCCGCGTGTCTGTGGCCGTGCTGCAGTCTTTCGCCAAACGGCTGTGCTCCCTCGCCTTGCAGTTGCAACATAACGGGGCTTTGGCGTGTTTAGTACTGCTGCATCAACTGGCTCAGGTAATATAACGCATCATCAACATTATCAACCTATGTCCACTGCTGGACATAGGCCTTCCCTAATGACCGCCATAGCGCGCTGTCCAGCTTGAATATATCTAGTAGTTCTGAGTAGATTTCGCGAGCACATAACTTTTACTACTACAAAAAATTCTAATCTTTGAAATAAAATCTCATAAATCAAAGATGTTTAGTAGCATCAGCGCCATCTATAAATTTGATTTCTTTCATGCGCAAACTGCAAGCATACGAAGGCGAAACATGTGGCCGGGCTATTACATAGTACCACAGACAAGTTTATAATTATCAAGAAGACTGACAATCCCGTACAAAAAATCGTGACACGAGGAATAATTACCTTCAAAGGCGTTAGATGTCGCTAAATGTCTGGAAAATGCTATAAAGTTTTTGCAATTGAAAAATTACCTACAAGTTTTTGCCGCAAAGATAGATTACTGACTACCTTTTATAGTAGTACGATAGTAATTGAAGAGATGGCGTTATTGGGAACTTTGTGGTCAAGTGGCGTTGCCAGCTCGCGCTCTGGCGAAAGCCTGCGACGCGATGCGATGCGCGACGTTGCCAGCTGTTGCAGCTGTGCCGTTTCACGTTTGATGCTAAAGAAAGTTTGGTTTGGTGACTTGATTTGATTATTGCCAGTATTGCCAGAACAAGTTGATTATTTTAGCAAATTATTATTGCTAAAATAATCAACGTGTCATCAATGTCATCTTATAGGTACGTACTTGAATAATTAATCTACATATTATAATTATGTAAGTGATATTTTAAGGATTTAAAATTTGTTTAGTTTGTACGTTTGTTTGTCGCGTGGGAAATCTACTGGACTGTTTCCAAAAAATATTTCATTGGTAGGTAGCTAAAGTACATACATATAAATTTTATTGTAAGTACAGACCAGTTTATTGGTAGGTAGGTGAGTATCTCACCTCTAAATAACTATAGCCCGCTTCTTGGATTGTAATTTTGCGAATTTTGCAATTCTGACCTGGCAACACTACACTGAACTTTTGTTTGAATTTGGTGGTTGTGTTTTGAGTTGCGATACGGTGAATTTTCTTAGTTTTTTAACTATTTCGTTTTGCCTGTTAGAATTGGATTTTAAAGTACCTTTGCTCGCCTACTGGACTTGGAATCGAATCTTAGATCATTCATAAAAGTTTTTTCTAGTCTAGGCTCATCTGAACGACCAACGACAAGTGTCAAGGGTTGGCCTGAAACTTTGCTTGTAAATTGTGTAGAAAAGCTTCTGACCCCGTGCTACCCGAGATTAAGAGTAGGACCTTCTCCATACAAGACAAACTTTAATTTAATATGCAACGACGACGACGCGATGCGACAACGCCGCCGTCGCCGTCGCCGCCGCGCCCCGCCGATGCAGTTGTGTTCTGTCCTCAAGCCACTAAACTTTTGTTCTAAGCGCCACCTAGTTTAAAAGCGAAGTATTACTTTGCATGCTACCTTTCATTCATTGACTACGCCATCTGTCGACAGGTACATAAACATTGTTCCCAAGTAGCAAAATAGATCCAATAACTGTCTTCAAGACTACATTTCAATACTCCAATAAATTTCTACTAGTATACTACAACGCTGGATTTGGGCGCATTTATTGGAGCACAAGTTCTTGTTATGCTCCCGCAATGAGCTAACAGAATGCTAATAAGTCTAATTACTGTCTTGCACCAGTATTTGGAAGCACTAAAGCTCCTTTAGTTGCCTTGACGAAGATTACTACTGGTAAAAGTACTCCTGTTGTTATCTACTTCTAGTTCGTTTCAAGTGTAATTATGCTAATAATGTGCTAATAAACGTACTTTGCTTTCAATAATTTGTAACACATTTTACAAGCTGGCTGGGCAGGCCAATTCTTTTTTGTTGCTGATTTGTGTGCAGTGTTTAAAACGTAAGTAATTTTAGTTATTGTTTCATTTAATATTTATTTATATGAAAAAAGCTTAGCTAGAATTAAGTGAGAATACAATTTAACGTGTGGCAAATCTATATTTACTGTAATAGTGTACAGTGTTAGGGCCAAATTTTTAACGCGCTTACATAAATTGAATATTAAGCCAGTTAGTGTAAAAATATTATAAGCACATAATTATTGTTTTTTTATCATTCGCCATGTTTCAAAATATGCTCTGTATCAAGACATTTATAAGACCGTAATAGGTAAAACTACGCTAGATTTACTCTTAGTTAAGATTAACTCACCACCATGTTGAATCACATTAGAGTTCCTCAATTGATGTCTGAAACCCTGCAACGCAACGGCTAAAATTTTTTTATATAACTTGATTTCTTTATCATATGTGTTAAAAAAAAAGAAAGAGTTAGATTTTCTGACTCGGCCATGTATCCATAAAAATCACACTAATGGCTCTGAAAGGTTTTAATTATTAGTATTACGCTGTCCAATAAATCATTTTCACATTTACAGAATGATCGCGTTCGTTGATGTGGACTGTTTTTTGACTAAAAATGAGTTGCGCCAACTTATAGGTACTTACAAATTCACAATGGCCTAGCCGTGCACCCACTTTGTTTTATATGCTAGCTGCAAGGGATGTGTCTTAATTTTAAGATATTGTTTGAAACAAAAAAATAAAGATTAACACCAGGATAATGATCTGTTTTATTTCACAACGTATATAATAAGGGTACAAAAAATAATTCTGACTTGTAATCAATTTTAACTAATTTACACTCCACATTTGAGTATATTATGTTTAATGGCCCACATTTTAACTTCTTTTCGCAATTGTAAATTTTTTTCATAATCAGGTATTTCGACATCTGATTTATATTCACTGTCATCACTATTATTTGTAAAACATGAATCATCTGCACGCTGGTCGTTAATACTATATAGTATATCACTTTCGAATTGTACGGAACCCTCCAATAAATTGCTGGTTCCTGCTTTTTCATAACTTGCTTCAGATGATAGCTTTTGCGTTACCGATTCTGCGTGTCTTTTATTTACAGTTCTTCTTCTTCTTCGTTTCACTTCTTTTGAAACGTTTCCATTCTTGTAAATCCATTGTAATCAGTGATAAATAATATTTGTAAAACTGGTAAACAGCCTATATAGTATTAGCCTAGCGCTTTAGAAGATTATTTACTCTTACAGAATCTTCTAAGCGTCTTTATTAAGACTACATCGCCCTCATACTTATAATGATCTCTGCTAAATATATGCTAAAATCTGGGAATCTTACACAATGCTATTATAAAACTAAATTGCTGCATATTTGTAATGATCTCAGACAAGTATATTATAAATTCTGAAAATCTTACACAATGCTTTTATAAGACTATAATTTTCGTAGGACTATTTAAACTTTGTCAATACACTTATGAGATTACATGTCTTGTAATTATCCTATAAAATAGTGTACTACTAAACTACAAGTTTGTTATATTAGTGAATTTGCTCTAGAGAGTAAAAATGCTTGCGCAGTGCTATTATAAGCAAAGATGTCTTAACAAAAGCCATTAAAAGAGCTTTTTTAGTTTAATTTTACCTATTGTATTTTATTATAGGATTTCCTTGCTAGTTGGGTTATTTTATTCCGATCAAACATAAAGGATAAATCATATTTTATGATCAGTTTTCCACACTTAAAAAATAAGATAAAAGTTTTGGTGTGCACTGGATCAGAAATAAGCTAGATTTCTTGGCTTTTAGTGCTGATAGGATAATTCTACGGCTATGCGGCAGCGCCATCTGGGAATAGCCCGGAATTTGAGCCTTTTCTGAGGCACGATTTTTTGTACGGGATTGTCAGTCTTCTTGATATAAACTTGTCTGTGATAGTACGTACCTACTCTCGAAGTGTTACAAAGATGTTCTAATAGGTGGCGCTGTACGGTAAATGCTCTCATGCTTATTTTGCTGAGCTATTTTGCTTGCCATGGCGAAAATCCTAATCAGCCGGGCTAGTGACGATGACTCGGAATGAAACCGAGGCTCCGAATCAATGAAGGAATTAAACTTACTATTAAACTTATTAAACTTACTAAAAAAGAAATTTTCCATAAAAGTTAAACATTTTCTATAAACCTATGTTTTGACAAATTACGATTTAAAGTAACTTATGGAGCAATTATTATTAAAAGATTACTAAAAATCAACATAAATTACGTATTGCTTCATTATTTTATACTTTATTGTAAAACTTCTTTATTGGTAGTTTAATTCCTTGCAGAATGCAGAAAATATTTATAACCGCTAAAATGTTTGAATTTCGTGTGTTACTGTTTTCGATTCGGACCTCGGTGTCATTCTGTTCCATCATGAATAGCCCTGCTGATATCTTATACTTTACTTATACAAACTTAAGTAGGTATTCAAAATGTTCGTATTATTTCTCCTTCAGCAAAGTAAAGCAGTATCAATGCTGCTAGAAACCGATGAACCTTGTGGCTCGGGTCGCTACGACCCTTTGTCACCTTCCCCGGAGCACAGCAACGCACACGCAGCCAAACTGACGGAGCTGGCAACACTGGCCCAGCACTACCACCCTACTGTGAGAGAGGCGGCGCTAGCTGTGGCTAAAGGGACGCTACCGCAAGAGTTAATGAAGCTGTAAGTGATACCTTCTACTTTGTTTTTTATGACAGCTTGCAGCGAAGAGATGTCAGTTTTTACCCGACTACCAACGGAGGAGAGTTATGAGATTTGCACCCTATGTATGTATGTTTGTTAGTATAAATAATAATAAAACAAATAAATAATGCACCATTCACACATCATTATCTAGCCCCAAGCTAAGCGGAGCTTGTGTTATGGGTACTAGATAACTGACGAACGACCAGAACACCCTGAACAAATATCTGCAGATCTTACACACATTTGTCCCGAGGCGGGAATCGAACCCGCAACCTCCTGCGTCGCAGGCAGACCTTCGCCCACCGCGCCACAAAGGTCGTCAATGTATGTAACTGATTTTTCTAGATTGTTAGGCACCGGGATCGCCTCGATGCGGCCAGTACAATCAAGTTTATTTATTTTCCGCATACAATAGGTTTAGATTAACTTAAACATATTATCTAGTGTTATAGTTTGAGAAAAACCTGTATTATGAGAGGCTGGAGCCTATTACAGGTATTTGATAAAAACCTGTAACTGCAGGTCTCCAGTGCCCCCACTCCACGGATTACCTGCATACCATAAAACAAAGATAGTGCCTATGTACTTAAACAAAGATAGTGCCTATGTACTTAGATGGAGGTGCCTATGTAGGTAGATAGCTTAAGGTTATTTGAATTTCTGTAAGACTGTTATAGCGAGTCTGTCAGGAAGAATCTTTTTGACGACTATGTTTAAGCGATGGATGTTAATTGCATCTTAAGGCGCATACCCCACCCAAAGTGGCGCCGCCACCTAATTTATCTTATTATTCCGTTTAACAAAGGAATTTTCAAAGATCCATGTTCCAATTTGTGATACCTATCATAAGCTTTTTTTAATGCCTCTGTAATAGTTTTATTCTATTTAGTTTAGGCAGAGAAACGAAGTTGCCCTTGGTGGCCACTGGCCACCAAAATCTATTTTTACATTCTGTATTATAAATTATGTACCACTATGTACCTAAATTTTATTTTATGTAGCTTTTTATAATATTAAGGAAATTTGTGTTATTTTATTTAAATTTTATGGAACTTGTGTCTCAATAAAGAAATTATTATTATTATAATATTTATTATCTTTTATTTTGCCTACAGATCACCAATTCAAGTGTTCAACTTGTATGACGGTTCGCAAATGACGTTCAAACCTTCCATCCCGCCGCCGCCGAAGGAAACTCCGCCCAGCAAGAAGAAGGTCACCGCAGAGCATCACTGGTTCCAGCCAGAGTTCAGGGCAATGTGTCTAGGCGTAGAGAAAAGTGTGGAGGTAGCTATCAGGTGATGTGATAGATTCGTTTAGGTAAAACTAAATTAAATAAAATGTTGTTGTGTAATGTTACATAATATTTTATTCAATAAAATTCATCAGGCTATAGTAATCCACTGTTTGACATAGGCCTCCCCTAATGAGCGTCATAGCGCCCTGTTTTCAGCTTGCCGCATCGAAGCAGCTTGTCGCACGTCTATAGTCAATATAACCTTGATTTTAATCAAACCATAGTTTTCTTTTCTTCATTACATAATTAAAAAAAAAATGAGATGGTTTAATTAATAAAAATACTTGTTTTTAATTTAACCTATATGCAAGTTATTTTATGATTAACTCACTTTTCATATGAATTAAATAAAGACTTGTACAAATTATAGGTACAACAGTAAAATAATATTATTTTTCTTATCTCAATCATCAACTCTCTATACTAACTTATTATTTTTAAATATTTATATTAAAATAATTGAGGCATCAATTTTTTGGTCAAACATGACTAGCGTCTAGAATTTAGTCAAAATTATGTAGGTAGCATATAATATCTATGTTTACTTAAATGGGTACCTAATTGTTTTGTTTTTTTAAGTGATGCTCTATTAAGGCGCATACTCCACCCAAACTAGCGCCGCCACCCACTTTATATTATTATTCTGTTTAACAAAGGAATTTTCAAAAATCCATCGTCCAGTTTGTGATACCTATCATAAGCTTTTTTTAATGCCTCTGTAATAGTTTTATTCTATGTAGTTTGGGCAGAGATACGAAGTTGCCCTTGGTGGCCACCAAAATCTATTTTCGTTTGTCACAAAATGGAAGAAGGATTTTTGAAAATTCCTTTGCCTAAACTAAATAGAATATAACTAAAATTAGGTGGCGGTGCCACTTTGGGTGGGGTATGCCCCATAAGAAAGAAATTTACATTCAAATAATAGAATTAAATTAAGACTAGTATTTACAATTGAAACAATTGAGCTAACAGCAGGCTGTTGCAAACAATATACAGATAGCTCAACTGATCCATATCATACATTATATTTTATACTTATAATCATAAACATATAATATTTTTGATGCTGATCAACTCAGTTTCAGGCAAGGAGTATTTTTACTGTATCACCATGAACATTTTCATCACATTTTCCTTACCTATGTAGTGTTTTTCTCACAGCCAAGCCTATTTATCTTAATATTTTCGCCATCTTCAACATCAAAATCTGTGGTAGACCTAGTTCGGGCATAGGAGCGACTGTTCTTAGAACTGTCGTTTTTAGAAACCTTGCTCAGCTCTGAGCGCGTTGAGTTCACGGCGTAGGCGCGGCGAGTCCACCTGTTCTCTAGGTTGAACCTGCAATAAAAAATATTATTTAGGTAAGTACTTACCTACTAGCTACTGTCTGCGATTTTGTAAGTCCTTTTCCGGGATAAAAAGTTAATACCTACTTATGTAAATAAAAACAGCTTATTCAAAGAATGTTCTGGCAAAATACTATACATACTAATCTATATAGGTGGTACCTTACCTACAGTGAGTCGTTAGTCGATTCAGATGCATTCGTAAATGTGTAACTCGTATACCTAACTATTTTTACCGCTCACTGTTTCTTTTATAATTTAGTATCTCAGTATGTACCTACTTATTGTATTCATAATCAAACTATTAACAATTCAACCAACTTGAACGAATAATTCCCGGATACATCTGATTTGGCCAACAGAACAACAAAATTTGCTCAAACTATTTTACATTTTGGAACACCAATTTTGACTTAAGCATAATTATATTCCAGCAGGGGCTGCGTTATTGCGATTTATTAACATAGAAATAGGTAGTATTTTAAAATTGTGAAAATAAGAAATGTAATATGTTTATTACATAAGGATCTAGTCTTGTCAAAGTCACATTCAAATTTAAGTAAAATATACTTTACTCGATAGAAAAAAAAAGTTACCCCTTTTTGTGATGTTTTTTCATAATAAAGGTGACCTTGCACTACGCAACAGCGGAATAGCTGAAATTCGGACCAACAACTTGGACCTAGCCATTTGATATTTTATATGTTTTTTTTTTACCTTTTACATAGCATCAAGAATATGCTAGTTTTGAATATGAAGAGGAAGAATATGACGACTCCAATAAGCATGTTATATCCGAATAAGAGGATGTCCAACCATACGTCTATGTCATCGGAATCCATTGTCATCTGAAAAAAACAAGGTTAATTAAAAAACAAGATCCGTCAAGTGCGAGTGTAACTCGCGCGCGAAGGGTTTCGAACATTACCAATTATTTGGACAGACCATTTTTACAAACTTCTCTATTTTTCCTGTAAAATATAGATCTATATCTAAAAATGCCACATGCATTGTACCTACATGCATCGCTTTGCAAACTTCGGAGACAGTGGGGGGGGAGGGTCATTTTTTGTACTTTTTTAAAAATATTTCAAACTGTTTTGAAATCTACAAACCAATACCTTTCATTTGATACCCCACTAGGTCTCTTTTGAAATTTCAACATCACAATTTGTACTAAAAATATTCATTTTCATTTTTCATTTTTTTTTTCTTTAAATCAGTAATGGAGCACGATATGTATCATTATTTCAAGTTAATAGCTGCAATTGTTACTGAGATATTCAAGAAAGAGCGGTGACGGACAGAGCGAGACCGTAAGGGTTTCGAAACCGATCTCGAAACCCTAAAATAAATTGATTGCGGGAATGCAGGGCGCATTTTGAGTGTGAGCGTTTTATAAAAACATCAATTCGTCGTACACTCGGTTCGTCGTCTCCACAGGACATATCAATTTAACGATTAAGAGAAATGGTGAGCAACAGGAAATTTAATCCAGCATTGGGTACGCGCATGTGCGTAAGTTTAAAGAGACTGAGAAAACCTATAGGTTTTTTTTTGTATACAATAATAATATAATAATGCTGGACAATTCACACAGCATTATCTAGCCGATAACTCAACTGGGAGCAAAACCACATCGAGAACGAGTAAAAATGTCGACCGCGTAGGACATAAGCCAGTCTGTAATTGACAACCCAGGACAATCACTACGATTACGCACAGCTTCGTTAAATTTTAATAAATGTTCATCATTCAACAAAGATTTACATTTTCTCCAAATATAAATAGTTGTTGTTCAAGAATTTAATCCTAATGATCCCGTTAAACGAATTCTGAGGGACCAACAAAAATCGTATTAGGATTTTCAATGACATCTGGTTCTCCGATGAATAATTTCTTATCTAATCGTAGGTACCTACCGAAACTATAAAATTGCAGATATTGGGCTGCCAGTTATACACAAGAACTGCATCAGAAACCATTCATAATCATCCAATGTTAGTCCACTGCTGGACTTAGGCGTCCCCTAGTGAGCGCAATAGCGCCCTGTCTGCTGCCAGCTTGATGCATCCAGCATCTACCTGCAGTCTTTCGCAGGTCATCATCCAACCTTGTCGGAGGACGTCTTACACTAAGTTTGTTCTCTATCGGATGTATTCGTTACGAATCCTATCCTTCAGGGAAACTCCGAGCATAGCTCTTTCCATAGCTCGCTGAGCGACTTTGAACTGGTGGACCAGCCCTAACGTGAGTGTCCACGTCTCAGCTCCTTATGTCATGACGGCTCTGATTGAAAACTTGCAAACGCAATGCTTAAAAACGGAAGCATTGCGGTGTAGATGACGAGAAGGCTCTCAAGAAATTGTTTTACCTAACTGCAGGATCCGCCCGAGGTAGGCAAGTGTATTTGGAAAAGATTTCGAGAAGGTGACCATGTACGACGACCGGTAATGGATCAATGTGGCCATTAATCATGACTTTGATTTTATCCAAATTCATGCCAAGACCGATGCATCGCGAGACTGAAGCTAGGCGGTCCAGCATCTAGTACAGTTCCACTAGCGACTTTGACATCAAAACTATGTCATCAGCGAATCGCAGGTGTGAGATGTAATAAAGCCCTTTCCTTTCCACTTCAGCGTCTTAAACATATATCCTAAAAATTGGAAAAAATCCTTACATTAGTTCTGTCACCAAGCAGAATTGTTTGGTTTCATTATGATTAATAATAACAAACTAAGTAGGTACCTGAACCAGTTCCAGGATCCAAGACACGCCCATGACGGAAAACAGCTTGATGTATAACATAAATCTGCAAGAAATGGTGGATAGTTAAAGTTAAATCTTCTTATTACTCCAAAGGGGATTTATATGTGTTAGTTTAGTTGTATCTGATCCCCAAATTACACGCGCACGCACGCAAACTCCCATAGGTGAAATCTGAAATGCCTCCCATAATCAAGGAAGGGTTTTGTCATAATCAATTTAGTGTCTACCCTTCCACTGGTAGGTTTTCTTAGTCGACTCCTACGATATCCACGGACAGAATTTGAGGGATCGATTCTTACGCCACGACCGCCATGCGCCATGGCGACAAAAACGTGCATAGCCTGTCCACTCACCGATTCTGATTGGTTTTGTTCTTGCTAACAGTGGTCTTATCAAAGCTCGCCAGGTTCCGTCTTATCAACCAGATGTTATATACCGTCATCACAAACAGCAGACAGTTCAAAGTAGTTAGGATTAGCAGAGGGATGTACAGGTAAAACAGCATTGAATCTGAAAAGTACAAAAACAAATTTTCATGTGTAGCAAGAAAACGGCTCTTTATAGGGATGCTAAATGCTAGGTAAATAATGCCAGTTTTTGTTAAGGACAGGTATAGGATTTCGCGTTCATAGGAGCGGGTCAGAGCAGAGCAACATCAGTGCAAAAATGTACAGCTTGATAAGCTTGAGCGGCTTCAGAATCTCTGCTTACGCTTCAATTTCGGTCTGCGATAGTATGACCAGATCCAGAGTACCGCAAATAGCTAAAATAGTTGCACATCCGTCTTCGCCGGGACGCTCATTTCCTCTCAATCCTTTATTCTATCCTTTTCGTCCCAAATACACCCCGTTACCTCAATTTTATTTTTATGCGAAACATAATTTCAGCTCGCACAACCCAGTGGTTGTGCGAGCTGAAATTATGTTTGAACTTTATTACTAGGTAGGTACTTACCATGGCGAACTCTGAGACTTAGATATGTCAGTACATAATTATCTAAGTCTCGGAAGTCGCCATAGGTACCTAAGTAGTGCCAAGAATACCTAAATAAAAACTGTTTTATTTTATTTAATCTTGTAGTACCTAGTGTCTTTGTATTGTCGAGTCAATTCAAAGTGGGCAATAACGTTGTGCTAAAAACTTACGACTGAGAGAGCCTTCCGAGAAGAAAGGCTTGATGACGTGCTCTGGCAGATCTTTTTCATCCATGATTGATGCGAAGATCGTCATGGCTGCGGGTATTCCGAACGCGTAGCTCGCATATATAAGAAACTTCACGTTAATACCGCGACGGTGGATGGCGCGGTGCTTGCGCGTTCCTCTGGAAAACCACAACTTACTTTTTTTACTTATATCGTGTGATAGATTATGTGTGCTTTGCTCATCAATCCCATGGGATTGATGTATACCTAATATGAAAGTTTGTTTGTCATGACAAACAAACTTTCATATTAGGTATAGGGAGGGGAGCCTAAAGCGGGCACTGGGCCTAAAGCGGTCACCCCTCATTAAAGTCGAAATTTATCTGACAAATGCGGCACGATTGCGCGCGAATACGCCCCCCGCCACGAGCCCCCCGCGGCAGTCACCCCGGTCTGCCTGCGACCGAAAGCACGCGTGTGGGAGCGCGTAAATTTATTTCGGTGCTTTTTGAAAAAAAATACACGGTAAGTTGATTGTGTTTTCACTTATTGTATGTCAGTTGTCTTAATTTCAAAATGTAGTTGCTGTTTCGTATCTATCTGGTAGTGTTTTGGTTGTTTTTGCTTGACTCTAATCAATCAGTTTGGGGTTCGCACGTGGTGATGAAAAATAACCGTCGCAAAGGGCAAAGCGGGCTGGGCAAAGCGGGCATGCCCGCTTTGCCCGAATTAGACTTTTTTATCAAACATAACTTTTTTGTTGTAGATGGTAAACAAGTACAAAAGAAAAACCTTACAAGCTGCCTGGGATGAAACATCTATGAAAAAAGCCCTTAAAGATGTTAATGAATTGCATAAATCTGTAAAAAGTACTGCTAAAAAATATGGAATCCCAAGGTCCACTCTGCAAAGACACCTTCTTTCGGGATGTTCCAAAAAGAAGCTAGGACGGCATACTACAGTATTTACTCCTGAGCTTTTGACGTCGGTAATACGATTTATTCTGCTTTGGCGACCCCGACTATCGAAACTACACCAGGGACTCCTCCTTTGTTAATGGGGGATGCAACACCAGGAGCAGTAACACCTGATAGACCGTACTGTATTACAGAAAATGCAGATATGCCCGTTCCATCTTTTGCCTCAAATATAACAACAAATACAGCAACGATCACTGATATCCAAATAGAACCAAGCACAAGTGGATTGCACCATAGTCCAATGATGATAAGACCCTTACCAAAAGTTGCTCCGAATAAAACAGCTAGGAAAAGAAAAACACAAAAAGCAGAAGTTTTAACTAGCACGCCTATTAAAGAACAACAGAGGGAAAAACTGGAACAAAAACGCAAAAAAGATGAAAACAAAATAAAAGCTTTAAAAAAGAAATTAGAAGGAGACTTGTCAAAACAGAAGAAGGGAATATCCAGGCAAAATAAGAGTAAAGATAACGTGAAGAAAACTAAAAATAAAGAAAACAATTGCATATGCATTATATGCAACGATTCGAACCATATGAAGACCCTCCCACAGAGGATTGGATCCGTTGCGATGACTGCCAGTTATGGGCACACGATGCATGCACCTCATACTCCGGTATTGGTGCATACTATTGTGACAATTGTCAAGAAATATAATTATTATTTGATTGTGTTAATAAGACTGGTTAAAGACTTAGACTTAGGTACCTAGAATTATTAAGATTATGGTAACAAAGAAGACTGACTTAAAGTTCCTGCCATTAATGTTAAAAAATACCAAATGATTAAACTGTTACTTATATTGATAATTTGATACATAAAAGTGATATTAGTATTATAATAAGAGATAATTTGTGATTTAGTTAGCTTATTGTTTATAAATAAACAATTTCATTAATAATAACTGTTTAATTTTTAACTTCGACGGTAATATTTCAGACATTACTCAAGTTTTTATGCGATACTATTAACATGCCCGCTTTGCCCAAAGCACATGCCCGCTTTAGGCACCCCCCTGGGGCAAAGCGGTCACCAGTAAGGGTTTTTTTTAAACTGCCCACACCTTGGCATTTCAGAAGTTATGAATAATTTAACCATGCAAAATTAAAGTATATAAAATGCAGTCTACGCTATGGTAAAATTTTTACAGAAAATCTTTTAAATAACCTATTTTATTTTCAATTTTAACTTAAGGTGCCCGCTTTAGGCCCCCCTCCCTACATTTTGCATGTCGAAGGCCCACTATGTCTTGCCATTATTGGGCCACAGCGACTAAGCTATATTGGTCAGATCAGATCATACCTTAGAACATGGATCTAGGAAACCACGGTCAAACTCAATTTCAAGTTCTACTGTAGGTAGGGTACCTACCAAATTAGAGAAATAAAATGTAGATATACGAACCTACGAATAAAATGTAAGATATAAGAATCAAAACTACAAAAAATCGACAGATAAAATAAACAACGGTTTAAATCCTTATCATTGGTTAAAATGCATAGGGCTTGGCTTCTCTAGCTAGCGACTGGATAGTCCATTTTATGGTAGTAACGCGTTTATAGTCAGTAAGAGATACGACACGTATCAAGTTCCGTATCTTCTCAAGAAGTCTTACACTCTTGAAGCCTGTGCAATTATAACCCGGAAATTTTCATCAGAGCTAATTTATACAATGCTCCGTCCACGCATTTATTTTCTTTGACTGAATGAAACTCTAGCAGAGTTGTTCATATAAAAAATAATTGGCCGCGTTGTGCAGTTCCGCTCAGTGCGTTTGGTGTCCTTATAAAATATACCTATGGGAAAGTTCATCCCAGCCCCAGTAGGTCCGATAGAAGTTTTTGATGTAAGGACCAAGGTAGGTATGAAGTGAAACAAGATCGATTGAAATCAAAGAAAGTTTTTGCATAAAATGATAATTTTTTGCTTAATTACTAGATACAGTCGGTACAATATACGTATCTTGGACGTACATACTTTTGAAAATCTATAACTGGGGATGAACATTTGTCCGAAAATATACATAACTACATAGGTAGTCTTCTAAGACCATTTTCCTGAAGCTTCATCCAAACAATCCGTTCAGTATTGGTAGGAGTAGCTACCTCGACCTACAACCACTTCCAAATCTTACCTGAATGTCCACCAAATGTCGAAAGACATCAACTTTAGCCAGAAGAAGGATGCCAATATCAAGAAGTACACGATTTGAGCTGAAAAAAAATGTAATACCTTAGCCAAGTCATCGTTGTTTTCGTAATTTTTTATTGCACATCATCATCAGCCTATATTTGTCCACTGCTGGACATAGGCCTCCCCTAATGAGCGCCATAGCGCCCTGTCTTCAGCTTGCCGCATCCAGCATCTGCCAGCAGTCTTTCGCAAATCGTCATCCCACCTGGTCGTAGGGCGTCCTACACTACGTTTGCCGAGTCGCAGTCTCCACTCAAGAACACGTTTACCCCAGCGGTTGTCGGTTCTTCTCGAGTTCTGGACTAATATAGGCTGATAATGATTAGTCTAGGAAGGTTATAGGTAGCTAGGTAGGTACTATGTAGGTAAATCAAATTTATCAAACATAATTTTCCTGTATTTGGCTTAGAATATGGATAACCCAACCCAACCAACCAGGAAATAACCATGTAACTCAGTGGAAATAACTACTTACATTCAAACAATAGGCTATTTGACTACATTGAAAATAAGTTGCAAATTGTTTTCATCCTAGTCATTGACAACAATAATACTAACTCCATTTGTAGGTATTAACTAAATTTACAATTACCAATTTATTCGTTGTTTTGTAAAAACCAGGAGTTTTCCGGTTTGTGGTAGACTGGTAGCCCACTACCAGTCTACCACAAACCGGTAAACGCCTGGTGAAAACCAGGTGTTGGCGTAGGCTGTCATGGCTACTCGATGACGTCATACCTGCACTAGGATCTCAAATATCATGAAAATATTGATTTTTTCCGAAAGACCAGCCTTAAGCCACGCCCTAACAAAAAGAACCACACGAACAATCTAAATGTAATCTGTTCTATGGGTGAAGTCACAAGTCATAGGTACACGCAAACGCAGAGCGTTTTCGGTCACGTAATCATAAAATAAATAAATGTGTACCTAATTTTAATCCCGTTTTTTTACCTAAAATAGGCATAGGTATTTTTTATAAAAAGCACCTGATTACGCTTTGATCCGTTGTCAATGATTAGGATGAAAACAATTTGCAACTTCTTTTTAACAATTTCCAACTTCTTTTTAATGTTGTCAAATAGCCTAGTGAAAACATAAATAAATCGCTAACAATAGATATACCTACTCACATATAACCGTGCCTGACGTAGATGTGAAGAGAAGGATCGCCTTGATCGTGTACAAAACGAACAGCGTCGCGACATAAGCACATAGCAGCATTCCCTGGATGTTCCTGAGCTGATGCAGCAGGGAATATACCACCAGCACCAAGAGCAAGAAGAAAGCGGATATGGCCATACCTAGAATGAGATACTTATTCAAATAAAATCGGAGATAACCTTTGACCCTCGGCGCAAAAAATATGAAAGAAGAAGAGATGAAAAGATGGATGATGAGAGCATTTTGCGGCGGGGTCGTCGAGGGAAACTTAGGGAAACTTAACTTAAGGCGACGACAGATGTGAAATGAGCAAATAAAATGGGATACCTACAATAAAAAAAAAGCCCGTCATTTTTTTATTGATTAAGCTTTGAAAAAATAGCTAATGGCATACAAGGCAGATCCCGATATCGAAAATGAGAAAAAAACTATTTTGAATACCAGAAATAATTTTATTGTGCAAAGTATAATGTGTTTTCTTAGTTTTTTCATTTTTAGGGTTCCGTACCTCAAAAGGAAAAAAGGAACCCTTATAGGATCACTTTGTTGTCCGTCTGTCCGTCTGTCCGTCTGTCCGTCTGTCAACCCACTTTTCTCAGAAACGCGTAGAGTTATCGAGTTGATATTCACATCATATACGCAGGCTCGTAACCTCTTCAAGCCTCGATATAAATCAAACTTCTAAGTCAACGCAATCAAAAGTTACAGCTGTTTATGTCTATTTTTTTTAAATTTTCCTAGGGAATCACATGCACACAAAACCTATAGGGTACTTCCCGTTGACCTAGAACCATGAAATTTGGTGAGAAGCAAGGTCTTATAGTACAAGTAATGGAAAAAATCCGAAAACCGTAAATTTGTAATTTATTCACAGAAAAAATATTTTTTTAATCTTGCCATGGACCAAAAACCTATAGGGTACTTCCCGTTGACCTAGAACCATGAAATTTGGTGAGAAGCAAGGTCTTATAACACAATTAAAGGGAAAAATCTGAAAACCGTAAATTTGTAGTTTATTTACAGAAAAAATATTTTTTTAATCTTGCCATGGACCAAAAACCTTTAGGGTACTTCCCGTTGACCTAGAACCATGAAAATTGGCAAGAAGCAAGGTCTTCGTAACACAAGTAAAGGGAAAAATTCGAAAACCGTAAATTTTTTGTATATTCACAGAAAAAAATATTTTCGAATCTCGCCATGGACCAAAAACCTGTAGGGTACTTTCCGTTGACCTAGAACCATGAAATTTGGCAAGAAGCAATGACTTATAGCACAAGTAAAGGGAAAAATCAGAAAACCGTAAATTTGTGGTTTATTCATTCAAAATAGTACATTGTTACACTAGGGTTGGACGTAACTTATTTAGTCTCGAGACGCCAATAGTTCGAGGGACTAAATAAGTTACGTCATAATCGTTATCAAATCAGAAAATTATTGTGCCTTATTCGTCTGGATTTGACTGATTTCTTTGCTAAAGAGTAGGAGTTTGTACGGAACCCTTGATGCGCGAGTCTAACTCGCACTTGACGTTTTTTTTTTTTACTAACTATCAATCACAAGGTTTTTTTATCTTCATCCCCACATTAAATAGAAGAACACCCAAGGTACCTTCGGCTTATTTATTGCCGAAAAATGTCATCAGCAAAAACTAGATTTTTGAGCTTACGTCGTTCTGCTCTTTCCCGTCCGATCCTTTAAACGCGAAATCTTAAGCCTAAGGCTTATCTATCCTATTCACAAAATGGCGTCATAATATCGTCCCCATATCTAAAGATAACGATTATACGTAGGTATAATCGTTATCTTTATAAAGGTAGAAATAAAAGATAAAATAGCTTACTATTCTAACTAGTACCCCGCAAGCTGTCTGTTAACTGATGCCTATATTTGGATACCTTTTTGTGTGCTGTGTGCACAATCATTATACTAGCTGCGAAGATTATCGGCCCAGATCTGCTACAACCTTTAAGCAACTCCAAAAGAACTGAACTAGCAAAAGTCATCTACTTAAATCAGTAAACAATGCTGGACAATTCACTCACACAGCTTAATCTAGCCCCAAGCTAAGCAGAGCTTGTGTAATGGGTACTAGATAACAGATAACTGATATCATACTAATATATAGATAAATATTTTTTAGTATACATAGAAAACGACCAGAACACCCGGAACAAATACCTGCAGATCGTACAAATATTTGTCCCAAGGCGGGAATCGAACCCGCAACCTCCTGCGTCAGTGCAGGCAGACCTTCGTCCACCGCGCCACAGAGGTCGTCGAATACGAACGTATACCAACTTACAAATTGCAGTATAGTAGTTCTTAGCGGACATTTTTTCTTTATCGGGGATTTTGATCATGTAGTAAGGGTTATGTTTCAGTCCAGAAATAGATAGCCCCACAGACATGTCCACGCAGAACTCCTCCGTCTTCTTAGGTGCCCAGTATTCGTAATGATTCTTTTTGCGCTGCACTAATGTTCCTTTCTAAAATATAAATAAATACATGAATGAATGAATGAATTCTTTATACAATTCTTATTCGTTAGACAATTCTGCCAGTGTCAAGTAATGGAAGCTGAAGACAGGGCGCTATGGCGCTCATTTAGAGGAGGACTATGTCCAGCAGTGGACTGGTATAGGCTGATGATGAAGTAATGGAAAATAAATATAAATTATATATGATAACAAATTATGAAGATTGTATGATATTTTCACCAGAGCCTAGTTAGTTATACAGCCCAATTTTACTTTTAGACCTCGAAAAATGGATACATATTCCATTTCCTCGTATAGTATTTCCATAGATTAGTATTTCGCATGTATCAGTGGTATGCTAGTAATACTTTAAGCCTGACCATACCAGACTTGAGATACCATAATGATTATATAAGACATAAGACTGCGAGGTTGTAAATTGACTAAAGACTAATTTAACCAAGTTCAAACGCAATAAAATTCATTTACCATTAAATAAGAGCTTTTTATAATTTGATCCGTTCAAATTTATATCAAATTCTTAGGTCTATGTCGTTTGTCCCTCTCGTTAGCCTTGAATGAAGGCTATCGTTGAATATCGATTTATGACAAAATAAAAACGGCATGTAAGTAGTTAAAAAAACAATCGGTTCGATTTCTAGCATTTCAGTCAAAAGATATAAAAATATAATCCACTTCTCAGGCACGATTAACGCACTGTGTATTTTTATTTTGGTAAAATGACAAAATTAAGTTTACAAGAATTTTGATATGAAATTTTCATATTCAATTCGCTGGGCATGCGGGTTGGGGATCGCCGCAGTTTGGTGGTATAAGTGTTCTGAGCAATTAATGAGTTGAGGTGGTGGTGTAATTAGCTAATTAGGTATGCTTTTTTGTTTTCTCACAAATAGAGGTCATGAGCTTCCTTTCACGACTTTTCTGTAACTCTCATTGTTTCGGATTTGGTCATCCACACTACCCATCTCAAAAAGCCACTCTGTAGGTAGTATTCTACATTCTTCAAGGATGTTGTAACAGTGTTTTTAGACATTAGGAAATGGTTTATGAATTGTGTTAAACGTTAAAGTACCTACTCGTACATAAGTTTTATTCATCGAAGTCGTAGAACACAAAAAATATTTAAAACCGCGAAAATATGAATTTCCCGCGAATCCACGAAAGATTTCGAGTCTTTGACACGGAAACCTACTGAATTCAATCGATTTACATAAGGCTTGTTAGCGTTTCAAATAAGTCAGAGTCGTAGGTTATGTAGCTAATACAAATTCGAAAATATCAATCTAAAATTAACAAAGTTTAGGTAACTTAGCAGATTACCTTACCACCTACTTCTAAACGAAACTTATATTACGTAAACACGATAAATACAGATACTTTACCTCCAACAGTAGCACAGAGTTGTCGACTTGAATTGAGCATGTCCTATCCCCTGGAGGTTGCATAAACATACTTCTCTGAAGCAACGTAAAATTTCTATACTTCGTCTTAGAAACCTTAATAAACTTGTAAATATTATTATCGTAAAATGTAATATCAGAGTAATCGAACGGCACCGATGAAAAATCTGTAATATTATATTTTTTGCCTAATTCTTTCTTTAGGACGATAATGTTCTTGCACTCTGTTACCATACCGCTAGGTCCTCCATAAATATGAACAACTTCATCTTGACCGCAACACTTAACTAAACAGGGATTATCACTGCAATAACTGTCTAAATCTATATTTTTATGATTCATATCCGTTATCGCTGAAGAACTACATGTTTGGGATTCTTTAGAAAATGAAGAAGGAATAACGGACATTAAAATAATACATAAAATTACGTTACACATTTTAAAGGACGTGTGTTCTGGACACAATGTTGGTGACGTGTTATGAGTTATATTTGAAGACGGATAAGTAGGTAGGTAAGGTACATTGTCGATCTATACCACATCTATACTAATAAGAGAGGTAAAGTTTGTGCGGTTGATGCCAGATGCAAATATAAAAACAAAATACAAAATCGTTTATTCAACAAAATAATATTAGTTACAAATAAAGTTGGAGCTCTGTCTCCCGTGGTAGCTACAATGTAGCTGTGTTACAGAAGAACAGCTTCTTCCCATTTTTAGGGTTTCAAAGATCGGTTTTGAAACCCTTATGGTCTCGTTCTGTCCGTCCTCGCTCTTTCTTGAATATCTCAGTAACTACTGCAGCTATTAAATTGAAATTTGAAATAATGTTATATTTCGTGCGCCATTACTGATTTCAAGAAAAAAATATATAAATAAATGAAATTTCTGCAAGTTTCATACTTTTTGAAATATTTCAAAAAAAGACGAAAAATTGACCATTGACCCCCTATCTCCGAAGATTGCAGACCGATCCAAGTACAATGTATTAGGCGTTTGTAGATATCGATCTATATTTTACAGGAAAAATATTGAGAAGTCTGTAATGATAATAGTTTTTGAAAAACGGTCAAAAAGGGGGTGGATTTTTTTTCAAAAGGGGGTACCTACCCATGTGGGGTATCAAATGAAAGGTATCGTTTCGGCCATTTTAAAACACTTTTTGAAATTTCTGTAAGTTTCATACTTTTTGAAATATTTCAAAAAGTTCTATGTTTGTAGATAGGGATCTATATTTTACAGGAAAATATAGAAGTCTTTAAAAATTACCATTTTTGAAAAAAAAACATATTGAGAATGGTCGAAAAGGGGGATATTTTTTATCGAAAGGGGGCTATCTACCTATTGGTTTATCAAATGAAAGGCATTGTTTTGTACATTTTAAAACAGTTTTCGAAATTGCTGTCGGTTTCGTACTTTTCAAAATATTGCTATTCGAAAGACGGAAAATTGATTGTCCAAATAATTGGCAAATGTTTGAAACCCTCGGCGCGCGAGTTACACTCGCACTTGACGGATCTTGTTTAAACTAAAAATAGGTAAGTAGGTATGTATTTAGCATCGAAATATTATATATAACTCAGTGGTCATTAGACGCTATATCTACTTAGTTTAATATTCACTTGCCAGATATTGGGGCGAGATATGAAGGCCTAGGTACTTTTATTTCCCTTCTAAGAATTATAGTACCATGTCTTTTATTTATGAATAAATGCATTAGTAATGATTATAATTTGCGAGGTTGTGAGGAGCAATCTCTACTCAACCGATTTAGCTCTTTTACCAATAAAGACAAGTCAAGTTACTGGCAAGTGTCATAGGCTATTATAATAATATATTAGTTATACAATAATCTACCCATGAAAAGCCGGGGCGGGCCGCTAGTCAATAATAAAGAGGAAAACAATAATACGAGCATAGAATAACTATACCTACAACACAGTACATTATATATTAATGACCTACAATGTGTTTTTAAAAGGGGCGGTAACAGGGTGGCTGTTTTTAGGGTTTCAAAGATCGGTTTTGAAACCCTTATGGTCTCGCTCTGTCCGTCCCCGCTCTTTCTTGAATATCTCAGTAACTACTGCAGCTATTAACTTGAAATTTGAAATAATGATACATTTCGTGCGCCATTACTGATTTCAAGAAAAAAATGTATAAATAAATGAAAAATGAAAATGAATATTTTCTGTACAAATTTTGATGTTGAAATTTCAAAAGAGACCTAGGAAGGCAAATGGGTTATCAAATGAAAGGTATCGTTTTGACCATATCAAAACACTTTTTGAAATTTCTGTAAGTTTCATACTTTTTGAAATATTTCAAAAATAGTCGAAAAATTGACCTTTCCCACCCCCTATCTCCAAAAATTGCAGACCGATCCACGTACAATGTATTAAGCGTTTGTAGATATCGATCTATATTTTACAGGAAAAATATAGAGAAGTCTGTAATAATAATAGTTTTTGAAAAATGGTCAAAAAGGGGGGGGAATTTTTTTTCAAAAGGGGGTACCTACCTATATGGGGTATCAAATGAAAGGTATCGTTTTGACCATTTCAAAACACTTTTTGAAATTTCTGTAAGTTTCATACTTTTTGAAATATTTCAAAAAAAGACGAAAAATTGACCATTCCCCCCCCCCCTAGCTCCGAAGATTGCAGACCGATCCATGTACAATGTATTAGGCGTTTGTAGATATCAATCTATATTTTACAGGAAAAATATAGAGAAGTCTGTAATAATAATAGTTTTTGAAAAATGGTCAAAAAAGGGAATTTTTTTTCAAAAGGGGGTACCTACCCATAAGGGGTATCAAACGAAAGGTATCGTTTCGGCCTTTTTAAAACACTTTTTGAAATTTCTATAAGTACTTTTTAAAATATTTCAGAAAATTGATTGTCCAAATAATTGGCAAATGTTTGAAACCCTCGGCGCGCGAGTTACACTCGCACTTGGCGGATCTTGTTTAAGGTGAGAGTGGATGTCAAAATCAGAAACCAAGAGAATTAGTGACTTTTCTCGTAAAATGAGTCATGATTATAAGAAAACAAAAACTGTCGTGTTTATTTATATTTTATTTTTGCAGGAAATCGGTAGGTACAAGGATCAATCTTTGCAAATAAATGCATTATTGGAAAATAAAGGAAATGCTATGTTTTACAATGTTAGTTTAAATAGGTACCTACTCTACGCAGCGCCCCCAAGCATCAATGTGCAAATTTTAAATAACAATTTGGTGTGCTTGCACCTAGTCATGTATTTTATCCTCGACGCAGGCCTCCGCCTGATTTTTTATATGGGGGGATTATGGGCATTACCGCCCATAATCCTCACGCTGGGCATGCGGGTTGGGGATCGCAGTTCGGTTGTAGATCTATTCTGCAAGAGGCGCTGCTGCCCGCACGGGAAGAGTTGGGGTGGTGCAAGTTCTAAGCCGGCACCACACGGCTAAAATCCATTCCTAATGGATTTATGAAAAAAATTAAAAAAAAATATGAAACCTAAAACAAATGTTCTGTGTACAATCCGCTTATTATTTAATTACCTACTCATATTCTAACTAAGTGTTTGTACATTGACCCTTTTATTTATCCTTCAACATAAGCGTGATAATTTAACCAAACAAGTAAACACTAGCATTATTATTATTACCTATTAAAAATATTCCGTTTTTTCCGTATTTGCACTAAGTCTTTGTAACCATGACGCAAACGCGCCCATTGTACGCGACTAGCAGCGCCTCGCGGTTTTACCCGCGTAGTTCCCGTTCACGTGGGAATTCCGGGATAAAACAGTCTATGTGCTATTCCAGACTATAATCTATCTCTGTGCCTCTTCCAGATCCGTTCAGCTCTTCTGGCGTGATTTAGTGCAAGTGCAATAGTTATTATAATCAGTGAATATCTCAAAAACCTGCTTAAATAATAATAATAAAATAAGTTTATTACCTTAAGCACTTATAATACACATCAGACTAACAATTAAACGTAAAAATAAAATTAATATTAAGGTAATGGGAGTACATTCAGCTTTTTGCTATATACATTACTATAAGTAATGCATGTAGCGCTGGTTTTAAATATACTCCTCTCGGGTAGCTGGTCACCGAAAGGTTTAGGTGATTGCGAGATTTTACACGAAACAATAGTAAAATAAAATATATAACGGAAACAATCAGATCTAGTGAACTATAATAAAGTAGATAGGTAGGTATTTACATTTTCAGTAGGAATTATATAATATAAAAAATAAAAAATAAAAGGTGTACACATTACATAATATCACATACATAAAGGTTGCTTAATTAGGTTTAACATACTTACATGTAGATCGAGCATTGCTATGTAAGTATGTTGTGCGAGCGTGTGGTGAACATGTAAGTAATGACTCTCCCGAGGCACCAGTCTCATAAGAGTCTGGGCAACGGGAGACCATGTGAGTGTTTGTACGTGATTTGTGTGGTGTGGGTGTGACTTATTAATGTGTGCATGATTCTCCCGAGGCACCAGTCTCTTAAGAGTCTGGGCAACGGAAGACCATGTGAGTGTTTGTGAATGATATGTGTTTTGTGTGGTATGAGTGTGAGTGATAAGTGTGTGAGTAGTGTTTCTCCCGAGGCACCAGTCTCGTGAGTCTGGGCGACGGTGAGACTATGTGTGATTGTTTGTATTCGTGCGCGCAAGGTTTTTGTTTATTTGCTTTTTATTGTGTTGGCCATTTGCGAGTTTAAAGGTTGTTTCTACCAAATGTATCTGTTGCGAGTGTATTAATGATTTTACTCGTTTTTTAAATGTTAATGAGCCGGTTTTTATTCTTAGTGGTGGTGGTAGTGTGTTCCATATCTTAGCCGCTTGGTATTTTAAACAGCCTTTAAACCCTGCGGTTTGGTGCTTAGGAATCTTAAGAAGGTTCGTGTGTTTTGAGCGAGTGTCACGATCATGAGCATCCTTGGCCCAAGTAAACCTCTCAAACAGGTATTCTGGTTTCTTATTCCAGAGAATTTTTTGAGTTACGCATGCTATATGAAGTTCCCGCCTGTTCTTCATGTTAAGAATACCTTTTTTAGCAAGGTACGGACTGATGTGTGCTCTCCTAGGTATCCTATAGCAGAACCTCGTACATGCATTCTGTACTCTCTGAATAGCGCCTTCCGTCTTTGCCCATAATCTGGGACCATATACTGCGCTACAGTAATTAAATGGAGAAAGCACAAGGAGGTCGCAGAGTAGTAGCCTAACCTCTTCTGAAATAAAATTTCGGATATTGTAGAGTACTTTGAGCTTGTAAAATGCGTTCCTTATTTTTTCGTTAACATGCTTAACATACCTCATTTCGCTATCTATAACTAGGCCCAAGTTTCTAGCATCTTGTTCTATAGGGATAACTATATCGTTGATCTTAAGTATGGGATTGTATTTTAAAGTTTTTTGTTTTTATTTGAGTTTTAGTACCGAGAAACATCATCTTGGACTTAGCGGGGTTTAGAATAAGCGAGTTATTTGTGGCCCATGAGAAAATCTTGTTTAGGTCTTTGTTCACTAGAGCCATTGCTTCTTTCGTATTGGCCGGGTCAAAGCTGTGATATACCTGTGTATCATCTGCATATAGATGATATTTGCAGCTCTCAATATGATCAGGCATGTCTGCGGTAAAAATCGAGAACAGGGTCGGACTGAGAATTGAGCCTTGGGGGCTGCCCGTCGGCACCTTTGTCACGTCCGAAACTACTTTCTCGCCGCTATTTTTTTCTAGCTCTACATATTGCTCTCTACACGACAAGTACGATTTGATCCAACTGCAAGTATCATTAGAGAAGCCGTAGTAACCTAGTTTAGCGACAAGTAGGTCATGATTGATACAGTCGAAGGCGCGGGAAAAATCAAGTAGGACAAGAACGGAGCAGAGCCCAGAGTCCGACGCGGTAATCAAATCATCTGTGACCCGGAGGAGTGCTGTTTCCGTTCCATGACCCTTCCGAAATCCTGATTGATACCTGGGAATAATTTTCTCCCGTTCAAGATGCTTTTTTATTTGGTAGAGGACCACCCTTTCTAGTACTTTCGATAGGACTGGAAGGATGCTGATAGGGCGCAATTGTTTCAGATCTTCAATAGAGCTAGATTTCGGTATCGGTCTAACTAGGGCACGTTTCCAACTATTGGGAAATTCATTTGTCAAAATAGAGGTATTCACTATGTTAGTAATGATTTTTAAAGTGTCTGGTAGAGTAAGTTTGATCATGTCCGCAGTCAGCCCATCGTAACCAGATGCATTGGTACCTATATTTAATATAATCTTGCCGACAGCTTCCTCAGAAACGGTTTGAAGATTAAAGATATTATTCGTTCTGATACTCGATTTGAAAAATAAATAAACTTCATTATCTACTGTACCAGAACCCGGAACGTTTAAGAAATGATTATTAATCATGGTTGGGTTCATCAGATGTTCAGGAATCGGAGGAGAGTTATTATTAAAGGTTTTTAGCTTTTTAAAGTAATTCCAAAGCTTTTTTGGTTGGTCTAAGTTTTTATTTATATGATATGCAAAAAACGCAGTTTTTTCTCTGTCTAAAGCTCCTGTTACTAGATTTTTTAAGCTTTTGTAGTAGTTTTTGGATGAGTCTGTTTTCTTAGAATTTGCTTTAACAAGAGCTCTATCCCGTAGCCGCATCATAAATCGAACAGTGTCTGTGAGCCATGGTTTTGGAGATTCAACCATTTTTTTACGTTTAAGAGGGGCGTGCGAGTCGAATAATCCATTAATTTTTTTGTTAAACTCCAGTACCATGGAGTGTACATCATAATTATAACATTCTTGCCAGTTTATAGATTTTAAATCATAATTGAATTGCATAATATTTATATTATTTAGAGATCTAGACTCAATACAACGGGGTTTAACTCTATCTTTTTTAATGATAAACGATGTTAAAATCAAAGCATGGTCACTAAGGTTATTATTTGGTAACACCGTTACCTTTTTACATCTATCGGGAATATTTGTTAAAACTAAGTCTATCAATGTTGCGGAAGTATTTGTTACTCTAGTCGGCTCTGTAACTAACTGCTCCAGATTATGCTGAGTGCAAAACATGGATAATTCACGGGAGTTTGCTGTATTTGAATGTAGCATGTCAACGTTAAAATCAGTCAGTACACAAATATAGTCACAATTTAGGAAGGTAGACAGGGACTCGCTTAGTGAGCTGAGGGCTGGGGTCACTTTGACCTTCTCAGGTCTATAAGCAGTGCCTATTGCCATTCGAGCGCTAGGTAACGTTACCTCAAGCCATAATTGTTCCAGTTCTGATGTTGGATGAGCGCGAACTCTAGCACGTATGCCTTTCCTCACATAGAAGCCAACGCCCCCGCCCGTCTTCTTACGAGATCTAAGTTTAAGTATGTAGTCTGGTAGAGTCGGTGCTATTTTTTCATCTTTTACCCAGGTTTCATTCAAAGCTAAGATATCGGGCTTGTGCGTTAATATGGTTGCTTCTAGCTCGTCCCTTCCCGTGTTTAAAGATTGTACATTCAACAGACCTAGTACCAAACGTTTCCTTTGGGTTGTGTTATCCATACTTGATCACATTTTTTTTTACACATAAACGTCGTTGTAGGCGGTGTACTATAATAGTGTATGCGCGGGTTGTTTTGGTTGTGTCATGTGAGTGAGTATTGTGTGTGTCTGAATGATGTGTGTGTTTATTTAAGAATGTGAACCTAAACAGCAAGTATTCTCGTGTATCTACATTCGCTAAACAGTGGTAAGAGAGTTTGGCAATTATATTTTTAAAACAAGAATGGCGCTCTACTACTCGTACAATAAGAATAATAATAATAATGCGGGAAATAATATAACAAATAATTAAAAAAAATATTATCTAAACATAGAACTAAAGGGCTATGTGCAATTTTAACAGATAAAATACATGCATGGAAATTAGCAAGACACAGTAATATAGACACATAATATGATTTTACGATAACAATACTTATGACGCAAAATAATAGCACTCGAGCTACTAAGGGACTAGTTGGTCGCGCTATGCGTGGAGCGCGGTTTAAAAATCTTGTAGAGGTCGTCTTCGTTCCGAACACGAAACGCTGGCTTCTTGTCTCCCTCTCTTACAAGTATTTTTCCTTCCCTCGTCCAGGTATACTTCCACTGGTGGTCCTTACTCAGTTTGCGGGTCTTGGCGAAGAGTAGTCTGGTTTCTTTAGTTAGCCTCTCATTGATGTAGATAGGCCTCGGTGTCCCAGCCAGTTGGATGTCGCCCGTGGATATGTTGCGGCGGGCGCGCGCGGCGCGGATCACACCCTCGTGCACCGCACGCCGAGTCACCCGCAGCACGATCGGGCGCGTTAGCTGCTTGCCGTCCTTGTCCAAGCGCACCGGGCCTACTCGCCGCGACTCTACAATGTCTCGCTCATCCACTGACAAACCGATCTTATTCAAGATCAGCCCAGTGACGTGCATGACGTTCTCGCCGCTGTGCTCCGTAACACCGCAGAATTCTATGTCGTTCTGCAGACTTAGTTGCTCTCTGTTGCTAATTTCCTTCTTTAGATCACGTATCTGCTGTTCCAGGTCTTCCGTGCTCTTAGCCGCCGCTTCTAACGCCTGCAGTTTTGCCTCTTGCGCGTCCAGGCGTTCTGAAAGAGCACTCATTTGATCCAAACTACTTTGGAATGTGCTCCTCAATTCCTTGAGTTCTTCGCTGACATCGCATTTAAAGCTCGTAAAATCTTTACGAAAATTTTTCATGTCATTTCTAAGCCCTTTTATTTCCTCAAGTATCGAGAACCGCTCTGTATCGCAGTCGTCATCGCTCTGCGGAGTATTTTGAGTGCTTTCTTCTCCTGCTGGTTTAACCGGGGTGTTCGAGTTGTCTCTGCGAGGGGCCTGCGCTACACAGCATGGGCAAATCCAGTTCTTAGGAACTGGATTAGAAGAAAGGTTTACACATTGTTTGTGATAGCTTGCTCCGCATTTTGTACAATTGGCGCCACCTGTTAGGAATTTTCCGCAACCGCCGCATTTAGCCATACCAGCTGATTATACGATCGAGCGCTCGATACTAGTAATGCCAAGTGATCTGAGCATACAGCTAGCAGTCTTAGTTCAAGGAGTAGCGCAGAGATGGCGCCACTTAGTAGTTCCACGTACAAGTCACAGATGGCAGTTGCGACCGTACATAAAAAGGATGAAATAAAATGATCACTTATTCCAATAATAGTTTATCAGGAACAGAAAAAAGCAAAACACTGCTTACACACAGATTCCGTTGTATTATTTCAAATGATCGAGGTCCCCTTAGTCGTCTCCACGTAGAAAAATGTTATGGTAGTCGTGTCTTGGCCCGTTGGCTCTCACTTGAATTACGTGGTTTATTTAGAGTCTGAAGCACTGATAACACTTTCACAGTTAGAAAACGTCCTTAGGAACAATGTCCAGTATACAATTCGCTATTTCACGCCCGATAACTATTTTTAAAACTGTAAATATTGATCAGCTGATCCGATTGCACCGAGTGTCTACCCGCTTTTTCATTCATTTGAACATCTATCCATCCATCGAAACATTCGCATTTAAAATATTTGTACGGTTTCAATATACCTAAACAAAATAGCGCACGCGTCATTTTGCACGCGCTGCAGTTTACTTTGAATGCCGTAATTTATATTTGGTACCTAAATTCTTTAGTACGTGGCTACTCTCGAACAAGAGACACTATCAAAGGAAGACTTGCCACTTTTACTTTGTATTAACATCTTCGTGAATAAACTTAACTTTACTGTGAATCTTGTGGTCGTGCTCATCATAACTATCTGGCATAAACTCTAACTTACCCTATTATGTGAACTAAGTGATAGGCTCAGTGTGATACCATACAATTTGTGGTACCTATCTACAACTACCTACTTCTACAACAGCATCTTTCATGTAAGGTCCACTGTTGACCTCACATGAAAGATACTGTTGCATGAAAGATGGTCTGGATGGTGTTACACCATGGGTCCTAGGGTCCTAGGGTCTGGCCCTACAATATTAGTGATTATAAATTTAATAAGTATCTGGATGTACCAACGTAGCCCATAAACGGACGAAACAATTTTGATTTATTCAAATCTCAATTCAAAATGAAAACTTCAAACTTCAAAACTACGCATCTAATTCGTTTACTCCCACCTGTTCTGTTGAGAAGTTCTGTTGACAGAACTACTTGTGTAGGAAGAACAACTTTACACATCCCTCAGCGACAAGCCTACCCTATTACACCGGCTGGTGTTACATGTTAGTAATGTAACAATACAATCATAGATTCGTAAATCTATGAATACAATACAATCACTCTATTGCACACCAAATAAGACAGATACACAGGACAGAAAGAACTTATACAGATTACGTTGTACAATGGGCGGCCTTATCGCTTTGAGCGATCTCTGCCAGGCACATGCCAGGAACCTTAAACATTCACAGCGAGCATAATGCGTTCGTTGTATGCAGTGGCGTAGCTATCATAGGGCCAGGTGGTGCAGTGCACCAGGGCCCCGGAGCTCAGGGGCCCTCTAGCCTCAGCTTTGAAAAAAATTGAAAAATAAAAAAATTCAAAAAATTGAAAAAAAAAAACTGTTAGCAGGCTCGAGCCTCGAGGCTCGAGCCTGCTCACAAGATTTCCTTTTTTTTTCAATTTCTATTTTTTTTTATTTAAATCAACATCACCAATGATAAAACTCCTTATTTAACATTTTCAACACATGCGCCAAGCGTCCTCGATAAGCATGTGCTGTTTGTTTGTTTGTTATCGTTATTTCAGTTATATGGTAGTTTGGATGAGTACGCCCGTAGCACATTGGATCGGCTCACGTGCTTGACGGTCGTGAGATCAATTCACCAATTCCGCCGATTAACTTTTTAATGAAGTTTTTATTCGCTCTTGCCTTGCATCAGTTCTTATTTATGATATTTGTGGCGATGTTTTCAACTTTCTGGGGTCTAGGACGAACTACAGTAGTTGATGCTAGGTGTGTCGCTGACTGTTGTAATTCGTAATTCCCTACGACCAGCCTTATTTCATCAAGTATCACCACTAATGCTATGATTTCTATTCCGCACATCCATCCATCTGGCACCAAATTCTGGTAAAACTCATTTTCGCAAAAAAAAATGTCCGATGACAAGATATGTATGATACAGGTTGCAACACAACGCTAACCGTATAATCTATGATAGCTCTCAACCTGATCGGCAATAAAAAAAAAACCAACGTTTTTCCAAACTCAAGTTCAAATTGACAAACGAGCTACTATAGAAACTATAATATGTTCTTACGAGTTAAGATTGATTTTACCGCATCATTACCAAACAAGCTGTTTTACGGTTCTTTTTTGTTGAGCTTCCTGTAATCTATACTAAACATTGCCAAGCAATATAGGAAAATCTCAGTAAGTACTCCGAATTTCTCAAATTTCGATAGTTAACAATTGAAAATTATGGAAAGAAAAAAGGAACGTAGCGGTGCCGCAAAGCGGAAACAACGTCAAGAAAGAGAAGAAAGTAAAAAAAAATTGCCCAAGCTAGATACCTTTTTAACGAAACCGCTTCCTGCTACAGTTCCTTCAACAGCCGAAATATCGGTCAAAAGTGACAAGTGTTCATTTATTGATAGCGCCGACGCAGCTGTGTTAATTAATAAAGTGACTCGAGTAGATCAGGATCTAATAACTACCGATACTATCAACAATGCCCCTGCTGAAAATGACTACCTCGACGCTTCCGTGCAACCAACAGTAGAGGAATCATCCATTTCAAAATCTACATCTTCAAAAGTTCTCGAAATTTCAAATGACTTGGGAAAGTACATGAACAAGAAACTGAGTGATAACGAAAAACGTCTGATTCTTGACAAGGGACCTTTGAAACCTCCTGGACCTTTTCCGAAGGACCCCCACCAAGACAACAGGAGCTTTTCAGAAACGTATTACGTTTCTACGTCACAATACGGTCCAGTTGATCGTTTTTGGATATGCTACTCGAAAATGCTGGATGCTGCCTACTGCCAACCGTGTTGGTTGTTTGCTTCGCAAATAAATGCATGGTGCACAGGCATTCGGGACTGGAGGCATTTATCAGACAGAGTTAAACAACATGGATCCTCGAAAGCACACACGGAGGCGTGCGCTGTATATGAAGCGTGGCAAAAAAGTTCCACCATCGACAGAGAACTCGAAGATGAAATTCGCAAAGAAGCATCATTTTGGAGACAAGTTCTTCGCAGATTATTTGATATTATAATTACTCTTGCGAAGAGTTCTTTGGCTTTGAGAGGACATCGAGAGGATCTGAGTGAGGGAGGAAATCACGGAAATTTTCTCTCAATTGTCCAACTCGTAGCTAGATACGACCACATCTTGCGTCAAGTTTTGGATATGCCCAAAGGTAAGAAATTATCTCGTTTACTGTGTTTATAATTTATGTTATCATAATCTAATGTTTTCTAATATCCCCATGTTTTTAGGATCAACAAGATACCTGAGTGCAACAATTCAAAATGAAATGATCGAGTGTTTGGGCACCAAACTCGAGAGTGATTTATTGGATCGAATTAGGGCCTCACCGTTTTTCGCCATCATCTTGGATACCACGCAGGACATATCAAAAGTGGATCAACTGAGCATCGTCGTAAGATATGCAGTGATATCAAGATCGGAAAATGGACAACCAATCGATATTGAAGTAAGAGAGGTATTTCTAGGTTTCCACGCAGTCACTAAACACAGCGCCGCGGATTTGGTAAATCAAGTTACCACGTTGTTCTCTGAAAAGGGTCTTGATTTTAAAAAGTGTGTTGGGCAAGGTTACGATGGGGCCAGTGTAATGAGTGGTGCGTATAATGGTGTGCAAAAACGAGTTAAAGATATTCAGCCAAACGCAGAGTACGTACATTGCGCCAGTCATAATTTGAATTTGGTCGTAAATGATGCCGTTCGAGGTTCCGTCGAAATTCAGAAGTTTTTTGCAACAATTCAAGACTTATTCAACTTCTTTGGAAACAGCATTAAGCGCTGGGACCTTTTATCGAAATTCACCGGTGAATCAGAAATTACTTTAAAAAAATTGAATCCAACAAGATGGGCCAGCAGGGTTAATTCAATAACTGCAGTCAAACTTCGTTTTTTCGATATCATTAAAGCATTGTCCGAAATAACGCTGAAGAGTTCCAGTAAAGACGAACGCAGTGAAGCAGAGATTATAAAATCAAAAATGCTGAATTTTGAGTTTGTATTTCTTTGTGAATTCATGCACAGCGTATTGAACAATATCAATTATGTTTCCAAAGTTTTGCAAAAACGTGATATCGTTTTGGACGAAGCGAGTCAGGCTTTGGACGAAACAACGGATAAATTGAAAAAATATAGAAATGACTTCGAGTCCTTCAAGTCCAAGGCCACCGAAACCGCGAGAAAATACGACATCGATCCTACCTTCCCAGAAAAGCGACGAAGAAAAACTAAAAAGCATTTCGATGAATTGGCTTCTGATCACCGATTCGAAAACCAGGAAGAAGTCTTTAGAGTAACTATTTTCAACAGTGTACTCGACATAATAATCAATCAGTTAGATGCGCGTTTTAATGGTATGAGTGCAATTTGTAAATCCTTCGACTTCCTGATTCCAAAAAATTTGCTCAGCTGGAATGAAACGATGTTACTCAAAAAATGTGATCAGTTTCAGAAGAAATATTGCTATATAATTGGACCCACTTTTTCGCTCCAATTTCTTAATGTGTATCATCTGATCCTCCCTCAATTGATGGAGACGTGGTCTATTCGCCAGCTTTGCAAAGAAATTATAACGAAATTTGGCGTGCTCGAATGTGACCTTACGGAAGTGTATACAGCGATGCTACTGTTTCACACAATTCCTGTTACTTCCGCGGCAGCAGAAAGATCTTTCAGTAAACTGAAGATCATAAAAAATTATTTAAGAAACAGCATTCGACAAGATCGCCTCCGACATTTGTCGTTAATTGCGATAGAAAATGACGCGGCATCAAACTTGGATTTAAGTGAAATTATTGATGAATTTGCAAAAATTAAAGCGCGCAAGAGATTGTGAATTGGACGGGGAACTCTCTTAAAAATCGTTTATTCTCTTAATTAATAAATATTCTATATTGTCATCTGCGTCGTTGTTTATTTACTCCCTTTTTCGAGGGGAGGAGGGCCCGATTCTCTCCCTATGCACCAGGGCCCTTGCCCCCCTAGCTACGCCACTGGTTGTATGTTATATATACGGGTTATAATATAACATACAACGAATTGTTGCTCGTTGCTCAGCCATCTTTTCCCGTCGTCGTGCTGACTGCACGAACCTGGTCGATGGCACGAACGCTCGCTGTGTAACACGTAGATATTACGCCCCTGAACACTTTCATCGCTCTTGACGCACTCGTTCATCCGGAGCTCGGTATAGCGGCGGCGGAGCTAGGCAGTAAATGCGATAACGCACCCGTGCCTGGCTTTAGGTTCCAGAATTCATAAAACTAGGATAATTTTAAAGTAAAATAGTTTCTGCCCGCCCGCGGTTTCACTTGCGTTGATTCTATGGAATCGTTTCAAACTTTAATGTTATTTATATTTATATCCCATGGAAACTGTTCTATGGGATAAAGGGTAGCCTGTTTGATTCTAGCTTTAGAACTAACATCTAAATGTCATCCTTATCCGTTCAGTAGTTTTAGCTGATGAAGTAACAACTATCCAAACTTTAGTAGTGTGATTTTGATAGAGGGCTCAATGCGCGCCATTTTGTGAAAAGGATAGGCATAGGATTGCAGTTTCGCAGGAGCGAGACAGAGCATGCGTTTATGGAACGGCGCAAGTGCGTAAATGGCGTTTTTGCTTATTTACAAGAAAACAACACAACTTATGAAATAAACTATTCGAAGGAACCAAGTAATAGGTATGTAATAAATAACCTTCGAATCAAAACATAGGGCATTTCAATGCGCAGGGTTCCTAGGATCTCGATCAAAATATGTGCAAAACAGTGCAATTTCACGACTACTGGGGCATTATTCCCTAAGACCAATCCAAGCGTGTTACACACCTAAGACAAGACTACGGCGTGGAATCAGTTAAAACTATATTCTTTAGGACATTTTGTGATTCCGTGCCGTAGCACGATACGATTTACGCACGATTTGAACTGTCAAATGAACGCGTTTGCTCCAAGCGTGTTAAGGCACAGATTAGCGTGTTCCTGCAATAGTTACTACGGCTCGTTTCTTTTGAGGTTATGTTGTTGTTTACATTACTTGTCAATTTGAGATCTATCCTCCAATAAATTTTGGATTTTATTCTTTGTACCTTTCAGAATGGTTCATCCATCACACTTGCATATTTGTGGAGACTAACAGCATATTACCTCTAGGCACTTTATTGAGAAATTAATAAGCTAGATTATTTATTTGCAAGTTGGTTTTTTGGGTGCGCTTCAGGATATTTATAATAAACTTTATAAATAAAATAAATATGCCAATTAATAATCTTTATTTATGTATTTCGTTTGTTATACACAAGAGAGTTGTATGTGAGTTTTTTATGCTAGCATAGCCAGCCTAACTCCGTCCAGAAACGCAGAATCTTTTTATGGTCCTCAGGCATTGCGGAGTTACTTCCACAAGTTGAGGATTTATGTTCACAGTGCTGTTATTCCCTCGCATTCCAGGACAATGTAGACAGTTGTCGTCACTGAGGCCACCTCTTCAGAGAGGGCAGTCAGTGATGCAGGATGGTGAATAAGGGTTTGTTTAGCGGGCAGAGCCCTGTTAGTGGTCAATTCAAGATTTTTAAATTGCTGTCACATATCTGAAAAAATACAGAAAATATTTTTATGGCTTCAAATAGGAATAAATAGGAGCTATCCTTCTACTTTTTACCCACTGGCTTTTGATAGCCACCGTTGGCCAGGAAATTAAGTGTTTTAAGTAAGTAAAAAACATATGAATTACAACTAACATTGTAGTACTTAGTACCTTTATTTTGTTTGGCTGTTGATGTGACGTGGATGTGATTTATGGTGTGATTGATGATCCACCTCACATCAGCCTATAATGGTCCGCTGCTGGACGCACCCTGGTAGGCACCTTATTGGTTGTTATCTCATATACCAGTATTACTAATTATAATTGATGCACTTACTTTGATTTCTGGTGTTATGTATAAACACCTTTCAGGAGTCACTATCCTGGTTGCAGGATCCCGCGTGCAAGAATTTAATTCTTTGTTAGCCTGCACGAACAATAAATTCAGGTCCATTGATAGAAGTGCCACAGAATCCCTGAGTAGGTAACCTCCTGTAGGTGCTTTGTTGGCGCCAGCGTCGTCTTCGTTGGATAATATAATTTTTTGTTGCTTCACTGAATGGATATTGTACAAAGAGATGTTAATTCTACGAAATAAATTGTTTGTTTACAAATGATATATTTAGGTTATGCCACAGATGTACTAGGGATGCTAAGGTCATAGAAAACTATACTCCTAGGCTAAGGTTATGCTTAAACTATTCGTTCCGAAACTAGTCATGCGTAACTTGGATGATAAAATTCATAAAACAATTCATTAATATTTGGATTCTAAATTTTCTAATCACACTATAATATAATAAGTTATGATTATGCAAGGTTATAATTCCAGATATTTATTAATTAGATTGAAAATTGGAAACAAAAAATATTTTTTTATGAAACCGATATTTTCCGAATAAATTGGATAAAGATTTTGAACGAAACATGCGAAACACAATAAACGGGCCATAAACAACTAATCTTGTCGCATACAGAATACCATTTTTTGATTTCACACCCAAGGCACGATAAGATCACGCTCGTGTTAAAAACATGTTGTGACGTAGCACGATTTGGACAAGGAATCACTTTGGTCAAAGGGAATAATGCCCCTGGACCGATTTGAAAACATTTTTACTTTTAGAATCCTACATTATCCTTGATGAACATAGGCTATAGAATATACCCGTGCGAAGCCGGGGCGTACCGCTAGTTTTGTATACAACAAGCATGAGTTACCACCTACATGCTTGCACTAACTAGACCAGACACTTTATCTCACTCTGCCATAGCATTAAAGATATAAACGAAGTGAAATAAAAATTCATTTTTGCAATTTCATTTAAACTTTATTTACCTTTAAACAAAATTAGTTTATTTAGTTATATTTAGTTACATTTATTTAAACAACAATTTAATTCAAACAACAATGTAGGTGTACTACAGCTTTAAACGACGATTATATAGATACCACCAGTACAGTACCTACTGTTACTGATAGACAGACAGACGGCATAGGCTTAGTACTAAGAGTTAAAAATAATCAGTTAAACCTTAAGTCACTAACCCATAAGAGGTACCTACCACGTACCTACTAATTCCATCTGTACGGTTCACTTTTCATAATCTATAATTTAAAAAAAAAAACAGAGGTACAATAGAAAACCTTAATCAAAAAATTATATTGGCTGGTTTTGGTGGATTTTCTGTTTATTTACCGATGATAAGTCACGCCACTATCTTTTTCTTCGTTGATTGTTTTTTTTACACGATTTCAACAGGCAAGAAGGTTTCTTAATTTTTGTGTCTCGATCTTTTATAAATTTCGGAGAATGTTCACAGAAACTACATGACCTGTTTCCACCATCCTCGTTCCACTCCAGGGCAAGCAGATGCACAGCGCATTACCACCCCTACTTGGTGGATATACCATCCACTCACACTAAGTGGTTTTCCTCCTTCATCATTCGTACCGCTATGCTAGGGTTTGGAACACGCTCTCTGCTGCTGTTTTTCCGGTTAATTACAATCTGGGTCTATTCAAGTCAAGAGTGAATAGGTATCTAGTAGACCATCGTGATACACCGTCGGCCCCATCTTCACTTTCCAGAGGTGAGATAGTGGTCCAACGAGGATCTATTGACTTAAAAATAAACACGGTCGCGATTGGTGTAGGCGAGCGACTAATTGAGTTGTTGCCGATCGACAACAACTCATGTCGCTAACATCTTGTTCGCGGCGTCGTTTCCAGACGCTAGTAATAGTACTTCAATGGCCGCATCAGAGTGAATATTAGGTTAAGTATGGGCGGTTTGTTTACAAATATTCCACATGGAGTTTGGCTAGTGTATAGTATAATATATTCAGCAGCAATCTAACTGGGTTTGTAACTCCGCAATAGTCTCCCTCACAAGTTGCTTGCGTCGTTCAATTCCCGCCTCGAGCAAACGCGCTGATTCGCTGCGTTTCGACTCTATGTATTCACGCATAGCAGTCAATTTCGAACGCCATCTGAAATATTAATTTAATTGTAGGAAGTTGATTTTCTTGTTCAGGAACTTATTATAACTATAAAATAAGTAAATTAAGGCAATAGTTTCAAAACGCAGTTCAGAACAGTGTCATTTTATAATTATAACGTACATCAATTCTAGCATAATTATATTTCCTAAAAAATCCGGTAATTTTATTTTGCTTTTTCCTTACATTGATTTCTCGTTTTGTGTTCCAGAGATATCTCAATGCAGATTTTAGGGGGATTTTCCCATGTTCATTGTTCCCAGACCGGGATCGATATCACATTTTGTTCACTAGACGCACGACTAGGATACTGCTTTTTTTTTCGACAAGGTTCTGTCGCCCGTTCCCCTCGCGCCCCTATAAACTCTTCGGAAGTGCCCCGAGTTACCTGATTTACCTATAGTTAATTCGACTTCTCCACAAGCTTATTTTATAAGCGTAAAGAAATGAGATACTGTAAAATGTAAATAATCCTGCTTGATTTTCCAGGATGTTGCATTGGAGCTCTTTCTGTAAATAGTACTCACGCCTGGTCCTGCCTCTGCCAATAGTCCAGCTCTTGTTCGATCCTGGCGTAGTTCCTCTGTTCCACCGCGAGCGCCTCCATCCGCTGTCTAATCTCCTGGAGCTCTTGGTTCCATAATGCTGCCTCGGAGCTCTCTCTGCTGGCTTCCGTCTCAAGCGACTGCTGCTCGCGGTCGATTGAGGCTTTTATCTCGCGGGTTTTTGCGTTGGTATCATCCTGGGGGTGTAATGATCCAGTTGAAATTTTGACGTTTATGTTAGGTTTTTTGGCCTCCAATGTGTGTTTTTATGTATTTCGCTAGTTATGTCAAATTAACAGAGATGGGCTTTCACGATGCGTATCAAAGAAATCCATGACTGAATTAATCCAACGATGGTTTTCTCTGATACTCCTTTTGAAAAGCCCATAATTAAAATAATTAGGTAGAGGAGTCAACTTCATAAGTTGTGCTGCTAAGCGATTACGCAGAGGTCACCCATTCTATATTGACATTTGAACGCCCATTGCCGTATATTGCAATAATATGAATCAGACGCGCGAAGGGGCTGTCAAACGGCAATTGTGGGATGGGCGGATTTTTGCGTAATCGCACATCTGGTTATGGTTCTGTATTGCAGCCGCAACAGACACCAGTGCGGGTTCCCATCGTAGGCTACATAGAATAAAAACAAGGGTAGGCTACCGATAGAAGTCTATACCTAGCAATAGGTGCTCCCGGACTGAGTAGATACAGATAGTACTTAGATAGTTACCAGTAGCTGCGCCCGCTTTCTGGCGAGAGAAGTCTTAACGCGCGCTTGGCTGGCGCGCGCATCTTGCAGCGAGCCCCAGCACGCGCGCAGCGCCTCCACGGCACAAGACACGGAGTGTGCGCATTCTGAACTCATCAGCTCTCTGCATAAACATTTATAAATCTTATTAATAAGGGATTTTTGCACACAAAGCGGCTCGCTTAGCTCGCCTTACTGGGATGGCATGACGTGCAAGAGAACGATCACCACCACTAAGGCGGCAAGTTTTTACTTTCAAAGTAATAAGCGATCTTCTTATTTGTATTTATTTATCACACTAATATTGTAATGCGAACGTTTGGATGTTTGTTGCCTCTTCACGCCAAAACTACTGAACGGGTCAGACTGAAATTTTGCATACAGGTAGTTTCCAGGCCTGGAATAAAACATAGGCTACATTTTATCCCGTAGTTTCCACAGTAGAAATAAACAATAATATTGTTTATTTCTACTGTACTAAACCATATTATGGTTATTTCTAGAAACTAGTTATTACATATTTCCGACATGCCATATTCGGTAGAACCCTTATGCACCAAACAAAATTAAATGATTAAAAGAAAAACATATTTTCGTTTTTTTTCTTCATGTTACACCCCACTAACCGCTTTGAAAGACTTTTCACATCGAAACAATTTTGTGTAAAGGTGGCGCTGATTGGCAGTACACTATACGGCTCATGACTAGATAATGCCGAGTAGCAGCGCAGGAATCGACCCACCAACTCGGCCCGTAGATGTCGTAAGAGCCGACTAAATGGAGCCTATCAGCAGCTTCCATCAGCGATTGCAGTGGAGTTGAATAGTACACAAGAGTGTACTATTCAACTTTACTGCAATTGCCAATCCGCCTGCCAATCCTGGAAATTATTGCAGCAGTTGACGTAGGTACTATGTATACTGATGTAGAAGCAGATGCTGCATCATCTGTTTCTACTGGACATATCTATGTCCACGTCCAATATTGTTCACTTACTTCTCGTCGACGGCGAGCGCGGCGAGCTGTGGAAACTGACCGGAGAGGTGAATGAGTCCCTGCTTGTACTCCACGCAGCTGTCTAGAGATTTCTTCTGCCAGAGGGCGAGCTCTGTCTCCTTGCTCAGCACCATCTGATGACAACGGGATTATGAGATACCGGCTGTTCAGGTTGCAACTACAAATAATCTTCGCCGGGTCTCCATATCTTCCTAACTTCTAAATAACTTTGAAATTTATATATGTTAAAGTTCAGGACTTACTCTATCGTTCATGTTTCGAAAACACGATTCCATAAAATTTTCTCTATAGAAAAAATCGTTATCTACCTATAATTTTTAATAAAATAAAGACCGCAGTTAATGATAAGTATGGTAATATGTTTTATGATTAATCATGCGGTATGACGACCTGCGAATGACTGCAGGCTGGATACGGCAAACGGAAGACGGAGCGCTATGGCACTTATCGGGGGCCCTTGTCCCGAAGGTAGACTTATATAGGCTGATGATGCTGAACTAGCTAGAGGTTTGTTTATCATTCACCTAAGCGAAGCAGTAAATAAATGTCCTGCTTCGGTACTTTAATAAGTCGTACTGGTTAGGGGCCTGGCAGAGGCACAGGCAAATTTCACTGTAGATCCCAATTCCCTTATTTAAGTCCATTTTATGACGCTCAGTCATCTCATCTATCCATGCTTGTAACGTTTTTTATATGGCATAAGTGTTACTCAAGCTTAGATCTATGGCTGAGCATACTAGCCTAAGAATTACATTTACCTTAGCGATCTGGTCTACGAGTGCGCGCTTAGAGTCATGTACCCGTAGCGCATAGTCCACCTCGTCAAGAAGTCGCGTGCGTTCCTCTACCGACATGCTCTGCGTCTCCACTTCTATCTTCAACTGTTGGTTTTCAGCGCTGGAATTAACAATTATAGAATTTACCAATTAACCACATGTGCAGATTACATAGGTAAAGCGAAAGTATTTCCTACCACTAAGCTAAGTACATCTAAGCTGAAATTGTATATAATGTATGTGTATGCATTAAATAAATGAAATGATATATTTGAAAGATTTTTTAAACCGTGACGAATATAAGGGATGTGTGGCAATCAGCTACGTGAAAGTAATGGGGCTGACGCAAGACGTTTGTGTGCCGCGTCGCCAATTTTGTTTGTTTCTTTCCTCCATAGGTTCAGTTCAGACATGGTATTGTTATCAGTATAAGTGAAAATATAAAATCACTCATTTGTGTTCTTCCTCCTATCAATAAATTTATGGGTATATTTATGGAAAAACTAGTCCTTCAACCCCTAACGGTCTTATAAGTTTAAAGTGTGTATTTGTGTCTGTGGCATTGTAGGTTTAGATCGAACCATTAAGAATTAAGGTCACCGCCTGCAGACCGCTCTGTAGCGCAGCGCAGCCAGCAAAGTGTCGTGACGTTCTAATTGCCACATCTGGTACCACTCTTAATTTTACTTATGGTTATACTCCACTTTACACTTCGTCAATCTCTACATCCAAGTTCTTCACAGTCTATGGTAAATCCTGCTGCCTGACGCCTACCTCCTCGGTCTCCATTCGCATCTGCCCGCAGCGTAGCCAGCAAGGCGTCGTGACGTTATACTCACTTGGCTTTGTCAATCTCTACATCCAAGTTCTTCACAGCCTGCGGTAAATCCTGTTGCCTGACGCCTTCCTCCACGGTCTCCGTCCGCATCTGCCGCTGGGCAGAGCGTTCTGCCCGCAGCGCAGTCAGCAAAGCGTTGTGACGTTCTAATAGTCGAGACTCTTCCGCTTTAGCAGCTTGCTCTGACTCGTCGTCAAGGCAGGCTTCGTAATCTGGAATAGATATAGATAGATAGATGAAACGCCTTGGGCAAAACTGGTTCGGAGTCCCTTATCTGCCATCCAAACCATGCTCTATTGAATTGTGCATTTGTTTTGCGACACCGAAGTGACCTAATTTCCTATAACAACAATCAAAAATTTCAGTCATGTATGATGCGATTATTTATAATAGTGATAAATATGCAAAATTGAGCGAAGACGGACAGCACTCGCAGGACGGCACTACTACTATCTGAGCCCCACCCTCTACAATAGAATCAATAAATCTCTTGAAATATATTCCCTTCCGCATTATAAATGCAAAATAAAAGTCCAAAAATGGCTTCTCTCTCTTTCATATGAGAACACGGAAAAGCTTCTACAAATTCCCGGATAACCAGACTACTCTCTCGTCTACTATTCACATGTACCTGCGCCCCAGAGACTCCTGTTGCCCGGACTCTTAAGAGACCGGTGTCCTCAGGAGCTCTCCGCACGGACGCACACATGTAAGCACACAGCTCACACAAACACACACCATACACTCACTACACTCCCACTCACACCACACACACACATTACTCTCTCACACACACCACACGCCCATTACTCAATCACTCACACTACACACCCACTACATTCTCACTCACACTTAAAAAATATCTCATAGTACTTGTCTAGGAGTCCTGTTGCCCGGACTCTTAAGAGTCCGGTGTCCTCAATACTCTACATAAATCCATACTTCCCCCGACACTGCACTGGTAGTTATTTTTTTTCTTAATTTATTAATATTATATCACCTTACTATAGTAAATTTTATTAGCTTTCTACTTGTCTAACTGTAACTTATCTAATTCTAAATTTCACAAAATCATTCACGTTAATTTCAACACTTATATTATATTTATGTTGTGCCTAGGAGGCGGGCGATGAGGTCGCTCCACAGTTTTTTAACTTTTGCCACCTCATCGTTCATTCATGTACCCTGTTTATTCTAGTTCCTTATTCAAATAAATGATTTTGTATTTTTGTATTTTTTGTAATTATACACATAGTATGACATGATTGTCATTGCAGAATTTATAAAGATTGGCGCGTATTATACCACAGGCAGGCACCGCCGAAAAAATAACACGTTTGAAATAGATCTCTATACAGTTTTCTGCCACGCTCAGCTCCTTAGAAATGGATTTCTATAAAGTTTTCCCTCCCGCTATACCTTCCGAGCAGATGTAATGTAGTATTAAGTGTAGGTGACAAATTATTGTTCGCCAGGACTTACTCCTGATAAGTTTGTTCAGTTCTGCTATCTTCTCCTCATCATTCCCAAGCAACTCCTCCAGTCTCTGGAGATATTCCTCGTCCAAGTCTTCGAACTGATGCGTCGGCTCTTGAAACCTGCAGTGATTAACAGTCACCGTATTTAAAAAGAGGGTATTTTTGCGTAAGTATATGGTATTCCATTTACAGAAAATCTTCGTCCAGTGTCCATTTGATCAAATAAACTTGAAGATTTCGTCCAATTTACTAGCAACACATATTTGATACCCCCGAGATACTCACAGATATTTGATCAAAGATTTCAACACTAGTTTTGCCCGTGTCTTCGCACGCGTTGCTTTCATGAAAACAAGGTTTGATGATTTTACAGATTATAAGTTTATATGTTTTATTCCAGGTCAAGAGTTACACCTATGCATAAATTTAAACCCCATCTGCTCGTCCATCCTATGCCTATCTTTTGCACAAATTGCGTCATGGGCTCATAAGGTATAAAAACCCTAATTCTATACCTGGTCCAGCATTTATTCAGGTAGTCCCGTTGTAGGCATTTTAGTTCGTCCCCTTCAACGTATAGAATTCGCTCGTCTACTGGCATTTCCTGAAAATTATTATTATTTTTTAATGCGACAGTACAGACCCGAAACCATAAGAAATACAAGAAGATTTTCTTAGGAACCCTTAGCTCCTTTATGAAAAGTACATTTTTAGAAACACATATTTTGGTCAAGCAAAAGTTGTTCAAAAATAAGTCAAATTGATATATTTTTTTCATAATTAAACTTTTATAGGGTCCCGTTTTACCCTTTGGGTACGGAACTTTAAAACGATCATTTTTTTCAAAAAAATAGTATATTTCCATCGTCGATAGTGTAGATGAGAAAAGATAATGATAGAGAAGATAACAAAAGCCATACATGGCCATACGAAAATCAATGACTAATTGATATAACATCAGAAAAAACTTCCTTAGTTTGTTGTGTAGGTGCATAGTCAGTGCATTTATTTGGTATTACATACGATTACATAGAATCTCTACAAAATGAGAGCTCTTGTAGCTCCCTCCGTTCAATAAGATCCGTGGTACTTACAATATGGTTGGCTAGATCCAGCAAGTAGGCTATAAGCGCGAGTGCGTGTGGGAAGGCGTGGAGCGTGTTGGCTGTCTTCAGCCAGGACTTCGACACTCGCGCTGGGTATAGTAGGCGCTTAGACATGTGGGGTAACTAAGGGTAGAAAGAAACACGTTGAGATTAAAGTACAGTTGTACCACATTAATACGTTACACCGATGTACATGCGCAGAGGTCTTAATTTTGGTAGACGCGAAAAAATCCTAGCCAATGCCAGAGCGTTATGAATGACGCTCTGCGCGAATTATGTGTAGTTGCTATTGGGTGATGGCTACGCGCAAAACGGCGTCAAGATCTCGACATACACGAGTCGTATTTCGAGTGGGATACATATGAAAATACGTTGGTCCTTTTTTGTCTTCCCGTATACATATCATATGAGCGAGATAGCTTGAGCTTTTGTTTTTGTGAGCGAGATAGCATGAGCCTCTGTTTTTGTTGACTTTAAAGCTTAACGCAACGCAATAAAGTCTATTATTTCAACGGCGTTGGCATTCGTATTCAAACGGGTTGAAATGTTCTCTGTGCAGACGAATTTTGTCGATGTGACTTATTAAAATAGTCAACCTGTACCTTCTTCCTTACTCACCTTTGCACAAGTAGATTGAAGTATGTGGTGTGTTTTAAAAAACTATATACTTACCAACTTCAAATGACTGAATAATGATGATAGGCTTTGAAGTAGTTTAAATTTTAAATCCGGTATATTTATTTTGATAGCAATATCTAGTTCCAATCAGAGTCTAATATATAGTTTGTTTTAAGCCCGTTGCCATGGAACCCATTACACCAGTGATTGTGAAATAATTTTACAATCACAATCACTGGTCTAATGCGTTCTAATGGGTTTCATAATCGGTCCATAATCTCTCACCAGCCTATATTGGTCCACTGTTGGACGCAGGCCTCCCCCTGATGAGCGCCTTATTGGTTTTTATCTCATAAGGGGGTAATGCCCATAATCCCCAAGCTTGGCATGCGGTTGGGGATCGCAGTTTGGTGGTAGATCCATCTACAAGAGGCGCTGCTGCCCGCCCCCGGCCTATGTCCCTTAGTCGCCGTAGGTACATCATCACATGTAAATTTGATTCCACGTGATTTCACGCGATTGATTTACTCTCCTTCAATTATGGAGTGATTATGAAAATTATTTCGCTAGATAGAGAATGATCCCGAATTAGGCATTTGGCAAAACTTTTAAATATATGTAAAAATTTAATTTGAGTTGGTTTTTTTAAAACAATCAAATAATAGTGTCACTATCTGTGTTACCTTGGCTACATAGTTATCACTATTGAGCTTGGAGTCTTTTGTGATAGTAGTCAGCAGGGCTCCGACTATGTCCACGAAGCGCGTGATGGTTAGAGGCCGCACTAATAACATGTTGTTGGAGCCACGCATCGCCAACGCCTCTTGTACGCGGGAAAGTTCTGCGCGCTGCCACGCTACGCTAGATATAGGTCTAGAACAAAGCATAAATAAATAAATGATTTAATAAGCCATTATTTCTATAAAGGGGTTTGAAGATTTTTGTATGGAGGGTGGCCCTAAATTTTGTTCATTTTTCAAAATCGCCGCGCACAATTAAAGTTATATATTTGGATAGAAGACACCAAAACAAATTAAAAATGTTCTCTAAATAATGCCCTAAAGCGTCAGGTTTCCAAGATATTCACATGTAAAGAAAAAATATATTTATTTTCATCTGTGAATATCTCAGCAACCTGACACTTTAGGACGTTATACTATGGAACATTTTTTATTTGTTTTGGTGTTTTCTATCCAAATATGTAACTTTCATCGTGCGCGGCGATATAATAAAACAAAGTGGTTGCCGATGTTAGGGTAAAAATCTCCAAGACCCCTTTACATCAGTAGACACTGCGTTTTAATGGTAGGTATAATAAGTTACAGACATCAAGGTAGCCTATCGAAAAAAACTAGTGCTGAAATCATTTAAACCTATCGAAGGAGGCTTGTGCTAAAACCAACCATGGCATGAAAGAGGCCATTTTATACCTCAAACTCAGGTTCGTTACCTCCTTGGTTTCTATGCAAAATGAGGTTCTCACCACATCTTAAAAAAATATGCGCGCGCTTTTCGTTCTCGGTATAAACTAGAGATTGGTCTCGTTTTTTTATTTATGTTAAATAAAACTGTTATGTACTGTTTTTGTAGCGACCTCTGGCGAATATTGACGGAACTACAAAGCTGACTCCAATACTCATGAATACTCATGCTGCTCATGGAAGAACATAGAAGCAAGCTACCTACCTAAGCGCTTCATCCGATAATCGCTAGATGTCGTTAAGACAAATTGGAAAAATATTGGAGTGCAAAAAGAGAACAATTTCTAGATCGCGCAAACGCTTGATTCAGTTGCAACCGACCTATAAGCATCTATTCAACATCAACTGTTGGTCGAAAGACCACCGGGCAAGTGGACCAGTTGGGTCGGCCCGGTCAGAGGAGATCTACCTCCGCTCCTATTTGGGGGAAATACTACCTTCTTCCCCCAAACTGGTGACCTCCGTCGTCCCAGCCGTCGACTACCTCGGACGACTCCTGCCGAAACCCGACGACTGGATTCCTGAACACGACATCTTCAACAAGCAACGCAGCCTCCAGCCATCAATGATCATCATCATCAGCAGCAGATTTCCACCTTCGTCTCATATCTCTCTCCCTCAAGCTACCTTCCGGACCAGCAACATCGCACCGCACCAGCATCATCCCTCAGCCTCTGCAGATCCATCGCAGCCGCCCTGACTTCCTGGTTCTGCAGGCTTCTCTCTCCCCTCCTCGATAACGCTTCGTGGAGTTCCCTAGCGGCATCATCTGGGCATACAGTCTCGACTCACCGTAGACTCACCTGGAGCACCGCACCGCGCTTCGTCCCGACTCACCGTGGACCGTCTCGACTCACCGCAGACTACAAGCGCCGCGCTTCGTCCCGACTCACTGGGACACGTCTCGACTCACCGCAGACGACAAGCGCTTTCCCGTCCCTCAACCTGCTCATCGCACCAGTCTCGACTCACTGAAGACAACGACGAGCTAAGCTGGGACACCTGGACATGCTGGTATCAAGATCTATATCGACCTTCGGTCTGGAAAGGGAGTGATGTAGCGACCTCTAGCGAATATTGACGGAACTACAAAGCTGACTCCAATACTCATGAATACTCATGCTGCTCATGGAAGAACATAGAAGCAAGCTACCTACCTAAGCGCTTCATCCGATAATCGCTAGATGTCGTTAAGACAAATTGGAAAAATATTGGAGTGCAAAAAGAGAACAATTTCTAGATCGCGCAAACGCTTGATTCAGTTGCAACCGACCTATAAGCATCTATTCAACATCAACTGTTGGTCGAAAGACCACCGGGCAAGTGGACCAGTTGGGTCGGCCCGGTCAGAGGAGATCTACCTCTGCTCCTATTTGGGGGAAATACCACCTTCTTCCCCCAAAGTTTTAATTCAGTTTTTGTTGTTGCTGTTGATTGTTAAGCTAGTTATTATTTTTTGACAAAATGTCAAACCATGTTGGTGCCAGAACATGTTTATTTTGTGGAATCAGCACTATCCCTGGCCCACGGCAAAGATCTTCAAGTTCTATACAGTCTTATTTGCTGACTTAAGTCTTCATAGCCAGTCATCCAAGCATTATAAACTATTCACGGCACTTATTCGACGACCGTCAGGTAAGTAGGTACTTTTGTTTGACCTGGCATAGCTCATAATAAGCCATGAAAAAACATTTTAAATTAACTCTCTTTTTCAAATTGTTTTTTATGGTAGTCATATTTTAATTTATTGTTGTTAAAATCTTAGTAATTAATTGTAGTACCTACCACATTTTAATGTTAATAAACACTTTCTGAATCAGTAACATTTGTTTTTTCTTTTCTTGTCGGCATATGCTTCACAATATACCTACATTATAATAGGTAGGCAGCAAAGATTCTAGCGAAACGTAGGATCTTTGGGTAGGTAGGTACTCAAAATCATCAATCGGTACGTTGCTAGGCAACGTGAAAACTGATGAAAACAGTAAACGTAGATAAATTCATTAGAGCAATAGTGATTTTCATCTGTGAATATCTCAGAAACCTGACGCTTTAGGACATTATATTATAGAACATTTTCTATTTATTTTAGTGTCTTCTGTCCAAATATATAACTTTTATTGTGCGCGGTGACTTCGAAGAAAAAACAAAATGGCGGCTGATTTTAGGGCCAAAATCTTCAAACCCCTTTAACAGTAAATACTTAAGTCACCTACTACTATATAACACAGAATTTTTTGCATGCAAGGTATATCTCCCAGGAGTAATACATGTCCATGTATAATGTTAAAATTATTATTTAGATTCCTCATCCTCATCATCAGCCTATAATGGTCCACTGCAATGCTGGACGCAGGCCTCCCTCTGATTATTTTTACCTCATGGGGCGGCCTATGATTCCCACACTGGGCATGCGGGTTGGGGATCGCAGTTCGGTGGGAGATCTATTCTGCAAGAGGCGATGCTGCCCGTCCCCGGTGTATGTCACTAGTCGCTTCTTACGACACCCACTGGAAGAGTTGGGGTGGTGCAAATTCTAAGCCAGGCACCACACGGCTATATTTGGATTATCAGAATCTTTTCCCACTGTAGGCATCCTTTGTCTGTCTGCCGTCCTGCCGATTAAGTGAGGGGATCAAGTGCACCTGTGTTTAATACTCAATATTTTTATTGCAAACATGTTGTACAAAGGATCTTAAAGATAAGGTGTTTTAAACATGCACCCTGCTGCTAGGGCACGGCAATATTTAGCTAGGTGGCTAATTCTTATAATATAACGCACCTAATATTATAGTGCACAGTTTGTACAGGGCACTATAATATTAGGTGAGCAGCATGCTAGTTATTACAACAATGTGTTTTATTTTAGGAGTACATTACCTTTCATCTTTGATAGTGAGAAAAGCCAAAGCTCTGTCCAGACATATCTGCCAACCGCGGCTTCTACGTTCTTGTGAAGGTGTTCTCTGTAAACATATTTTCGTATTACATTTTATGTAGTCATATAACTTTTTATCCTGATCTTTATCTATATCATATAATATTGTTGTGTAATATTTTCTGCTTCTAGTTAAACCTAACATAGGCTTTAAGCCTTAAAGCTTATGTTAGGTTAGGTTAGATTAGACTGTTAAAGTTTATGGGCTTTTACTAACACAAATCAACTCCATCAGACCTAAATATCTTCCAAACAAATATTTAACTTTGAAGTTTATACATGGCACAGTTCAGGACTTATTCTATAGATCATGTTTCGAAAACACGATTCCATAGAATTTTCTCAAAGAAAAAAATCTAAAACTTGATTTTTGGGCCCTGTCCCGCTCCTATGAAAGCGAAATCCTATGTCTGTCCTTTTCACATAAATTTGAGGTTGTATAAGGCTCTTAAGACATCTAACTAAATTGTACAATACAAAACAAAAATTCTTTATTGTACATCAGAAAATAACATTACATAGAAACTTAACATAAGTACAATGGGCGGCCTTATCACTTGTACTGATTGTAATGTTGTTTGTTTTTACCTGAATAAATAATAGGTATTACTTATTTAGAATCAAGTCAAGAAAATGTGTTTTGTTGATATCTTGCTTTTGTGTTTAGCTGGGAAAGGCATTTTTGAGCTTTAGACTGCATTGAAATGGTAATGAATGTAGGTACCAGAATATAACTTTTAATAGCACTCTTTCATTTTCTTGATCTGATAAGAATGTATTGAAATATATTTATTTACCTGAGGAGTGGTAGTAGGCCGGGAAGAGTATTGGCTGGACCTCAGAGGAGTAACAGAGGACTGACCAACCCCTTGCTGGGAGCGAGATCTCTGTAAATTATATTAAAGTAAGTTAAGTTTAATAATGAAGGAAATATCATAATTTTCACAACTTTTTACACAACTTCCTGAGTAAAACATACCCCATTCTTAGGTAACTTAGTGGCAGAGGCATCTCTGCAACCACCAAAAGTGCTCCTGGAGGGCTCAGCACTGCTTGAGCGGTGGCCTGTAGTACTGGGGCGGCGGGCCTCTACCGAGAGACGGTCCGTTGAGCCCGGGCGACACGGCTTCGGCAGCATTGACGGTCTGGTATCGGCTAGCCTGGGTTTAACAACCATGAGTGATGTGATGCGTTGTTATTTAGAGTACAAACTTTAGGAATTATTTTATGGTGATATTATGATTGATTGTTAGTTTTTTTCTAGTTTAGTACCAAACTATTTTCCATTGTTATGCATTTTATTCGTTAGTGAGTGTAGATCAAGTCATCTTTGAATATAAAATATTGACATAAGTACCTTGATTTCCTAACAACACCCGACTGCGAAGGAGCAAACCTCTGGGGAATCATATTGCTCTTTTAATTGTTTTTGAAGCTTTATTTATTATTAAAAGAACAAATCAAATGAAATCAGAAATATTTCGCCAAACCCTAGACTTCAAACGAAACAATTCAAAATTTCAAACTCGACAATCGACAATAACGACATGCATGACATTGACATTTCATTGATCGACAACAATATTCCTTGTCTATGGCTCTAGCAGTTCAATCGTGCCAAAGAGTTATAATATGGAGGCTAGAGTCTTAGAGCAGTATAAATGCTCTAAGGCTAGAGTACTAATCCATCTACGGCTACCTAAGAGCATTAATAACGGGAGTTGGCAAGCGCTACTTTTAGTACTAAAATCTTTCTGCCGTTTTTCGCGGGAGGCGAGGTAATACGGTACAGCACACATTTACATAACATGCATCTAATGCAGAAAAATTAAGTGTCCTTACAAACGCACACGCAAGTAAAAGCTGTGACACAAACACAAAACAAGCACACAATTATACAATGACTGTTGTTACACCATTATTGAGTTACACACTAACACGCACTACGCCTTCTACCAAGAAATCAATACTCACCTACCAAGATGCTTGAAACTGTCGCAACTAGTATTCCATTTAAATCTAAATTTTACAATATTACAAAAACAATTGAAAAAATATCACTTACTTGTGATAGGAAATACCGTGTCCCCTTAAGTTTTATGTCTCTGATCGCCTTTTACCCCAAAATATCGCACAATTCACCGTTTTCACTAAGCACTACTTCGCGACACAAAACTACAGCTAATGGCCGCGCGGTAACGAGTGGAGTAAGTTTGTATAACGCGTATGACCAAGAGCGCCTTATGGCCGGCAGAGGGGTACGCCTTGCGATGACATCTCCAGTTATAAATTCTCTAAGACGGCTACGGCCAAAAATCTCCTCCGCTGTTAGGCGGTCTAGCGCACCGAGTAGACCTAGTCTGGCAAGGGTGGGCGACAGGTCGCGGCGACATTATTTCGCTGATTTCTCGATGATCTTGTATGCTACGTACTTAAATGTATATATATTTGGAATCTCCATGAAATTTCCTACAATTACCATGTAAATATTCTGGAAATTGTTAAGAAATACGTTTTTACATTATTAATAATAATAGTGCTGGACAATTCACACAGCATTATCTAGCCCCAAGGTAAGCAGAGCTTGTGTTATGGGTACTAGATAACTGATATACGTAATATTATACATTACATAGATAGATATTTTTTATTATACATAGAAAACACCCAGACCAACGGAACAAATTTCTGCAGATCGTACACAAATTTGTTCCGAGGCGGGGATCGAACCCGCAACCTCTTGCGTCGCAGGCAGACTCTCGCCCGCTACGCCACTGAGGTCGTCAAATTTATCATATTATTATATCGTCACATTATTTTAAAAACAAAACAATTTTTAAGTACAGTTGTGTTTTATTTTGTAGGTAGGCATTATAGTAATACATTAAAAATAAAAAAATACACATTTCAATAGCGATATTAATAATATCAATCAAATTTTCCTCGTCCCTGTATCAATCATTATTTATCTAAATTTTAGCACGCAAAACGACAAAAACCAAAATGAATTTAAAAAAAAAATCTTCTTTTTAATCTCAGAGCAATTTTTAATTCGTATGGAAGAAATTAAGGAATGACGACATGCTTGTCCTCTACCCAATAAAGCTAACAGCAAACAGTTTTATCAAGTATTGTCTTTGATATCAAATTTTATAGTCAGACCGTCAAATCGTCCTTCTCAGTGCTCTTGCCAGTCAAAAGGACTGTGGTTTGGTTTGTGGGTTTGTGCCGTAGTAAAAAAATTATATGTCTATGGGTTTGTGCCATGGTTGTTTCAAGGAATGTGTGTGTGGCCTACACACACTCCCTAAATGTTTAGGCAACTTACGGCTTTATGAACAATGAATGATAATCTACTAGGTAGGTAAGTTAACTTCTGTCACTTTCGTAATGGTCACGACTTATTCCGCTCGCCAACATCATTTGCCCTTATCTGGCCTCGTTTATGGTCAGTTTGGTGAATACTGCAAAAAATTACATAGTACCCGTACCCGAACCAAACCTCCCCCCCCCCCACAGATGAATTTCTGGCTACGGCCCTGCTACCTCGGATAGTCATCAACATCCAACTGTTTTAAATCGTTAAAATGGTTTTAAACCGGGCATATAAACATATGTAGGTATAGTCCTGCCTGCATCAAGATAGTTTTTGTTTTTTGACAAAATAGAGACACACAAATAGTCAGACCAATTTTATTTTTTTAATACACTTGTAAGAGCTTTTTCAGTTTCATTCACTACATGAGGAAAGGACGGATCTAATAAGCACAGTTTTATGAAACTGCTGTATTCTGTTGGTAATGGCATGTTCATATAATCTGAAAAAATAAACTTTATCAAGAAAGAAAATTCATTCATCTAATAGAATTAAATTAAAACTAGTATTTACAATTGAAACAATTGATATAGTTACTTAATGTAACTACACTTAGAAGATACATTCTTTCAATACCGAAACACGACGCCAAGCCGAAAGTTAAAGATGGGTGGGTTTACGACGACCCAGAAAAATCAGAAATTCATGGATCTATTCTTCAACGTTTTTTTTTTTAAATTTAAGGATTTTTAATGAAACAAAGATGCTGAAGAAATCACACAGCATTATCTAGTCCCAATCCCAAGCCAAGCAGAGCTTGTGTTATGGGTGGGTACTAGATAACTGATATACATAATACAATACATTACACAGATAGCATAGAGAACGACCAGAACACCCGGAACAAATACCTGCAGATCGTACGGATATTTGTCCCAAGGCGGGAATCGAACCCGCAACCTCTTGCGTCGCAGGCGGACGGACTTTCGCCCACCGCGCCACAGAGGTTGTCAAACCAATTTTATTTACTTTGAAATGAAATCATTCTGTACATATAACTGTAACATTTTAATGTACGATACTAATGAACTTAATTTTTTTTTTTTTTTTAAGTGATATTTTTCAATTGTTTTTGTAATATTGTATAATTTAAATTTAAATGGAATACTAGTTGCCACAGTTTCAAGCGTCTTGGTAGGTGAGTATTGATTTCTTGGTAGAAGGCGAAGTGCGTGTTAGTGTGTAACTCAATAATGGTGTAACAACAGTCATTGTTTAATTGTGTGCTTGTTTTGTGTTTGTGTCACAGCTTTTACTTGCGTGTGCGTTTGTAAGGACACTTAATTTTTCTGCATTAGATGCATGTTATGTAAATGTGTGCTGTACGGTATTACCTCGACTCCCGCGAAAAACGGCAGAAAGATTTTAGTACTAAAAGTAGCGCTTGCCAACTCCCGTTATAAATGCTCTAAGATCTATAGTCTACCGAGGGGATCTCTTTTTCGGATTTCGAGATCGGTTTCGAAACCCATAAGGTCTCGCTCTGTCCGTCCCAGCTCTTTCTTGAATATCTCAGTAACTACTCCAGCTTGAAATTTGAAATAATGATACATTTCGTGCGCTATTACTAATTAAAGGAAAGAAATAATATTAATAAATGAAAAATTAACATGAATATTTTCAGTACAAATTGTGATGTTGAAATTTTAAAAGAAACTTACGGGGGCAAACGGGTTATCAAATGAAAGGTATTGATTTGTATATTTCAAAACGGTTTTTGAAATTTCTATAGGTTTCTTACTTTTTGAAATAATTCGAAAAAATAAAATTAACCGTTCCCCCAGTCTCCGAAGTTTGCAGAGCAATCCATGTACAAAATTTCCTGTAAAATGTAAATTCATATCCCCTCCTTGGTTTAAACATTGACTGTAATTTGAACTGGAAAGACCATATTAAAAAAATAACAACTAAACTATCCCAGTTCACATTGCCTTGTACGAACTTAAAAAAACTACAGATATAAACAACGCAACCACTGCCTATTACACCTATGCCCACTCCTGGCTACATTATGGAGTAACTCTTTGGGACAACAGTACAGACGTCAATAATTATTTATTTTGCAAAAGAGATGTATACGAATAATCTATAACCTTGATGAAGTTATTAGCTGCAGGCCATACTTTATCAATTACAATATATTAACCCTCTCCGGAATATATATTTTAGAAAACCGTTTATTTGTAAAAAAGAACTTATCCCTTTTTAAAATATATACTTACTAGACCTGACAATTTAAGGCCACGCAATAGGCTTGACATACCTTTTTCCAAACTACAAATGTTCTACTCCGGTCCCCACTCTGTCAATAAAAATATTTAACAAATTACCTACTTCTATTCAAAGCGAAACCAATATAAATAAATTAAAATCGCAATTAAAACAATATTTAATACAACATAGTTTTTATTCCCTGCAAGAGTTTTTTGAATTAGAGTCCTAGTTTTTATTCTTAATTTTCGGAAATAGTATTTATAGAAAGATCTCATTTATTATGTAATATGTATTAGGTACAGTACAAAATACTAAAAAAAAATAATCAAAATAATTTAAATTTATTTTTCTATATTCGTAGTGTAAGCTTTGGTTTACGAGTAGATAGAACCACCTAGCATAATATTGCAGTGCCCTAACAGGGTGCATGCTTGATACTATAAGTTATTTTAAGATCTTTGTACTTACAGCATGTTCCGCAATAAAATATTTTGAAATCTTGAAATCTTGTTTTCTGTGTTTGTGTGGTACAATAAAGAATTATATATCTATCTATCCTTCATTCCCTTAATCTTCCTGGCCTTTCTTCACACAATTTGTAGGTAGTTACCTAGGTACCTTAGATTTGGCACGCCAGTTATATTATTAAGAAATCTAAAACCACCAAAACTGTGCAATGGTAACTACGAGACTGCATTTAAAAGCCTTCCACAGAAATACGGTGTTTACTCCTTGTGCCCATCCGTGCACAAGGAGAATTGGTACCTATATATATATAATTCCATTATTACCATCCAACTACCTTTTCGAATTCAAAAGAGTACAATTTCCCCATAAACCATGATTCGCTATGACGAAAAAGAAATCTCAGGGTCAGTAATTGAAGATGGTAGGCAATAGACTTCAGAAACGAATGATTTTCCCATGGGTAAAAGTACGTTGTTTGCTCAATAGCAAGCTCCGAGGGCATCACCACAAATGTGGTATAATTATAAAGAGGTTCTCTAATGAAGATGGTCTTTAATCATGATTTTAGGAGTTTTTCTGGGTCGTCATAAACCCTGTCTTCCGCTTTCGGCAACTAGCATATCCGTTCCTATTCAAAGTTGTTGTCAAATAAGTACATACATACATACCATTGTTGTTGTTCATATTTGATAAAAAGCTTAGAAAAACTTCATTAACATTTTGATATTTTGGTGGTATTGCAGATTTGGATCCATTGAAGCTCATAACCGGAAAATGAGCTCCTAGCTTTTGAAGACATTCAGCCACATTTCCCTTTATTTGAAATTTAATTTTTCTGATCTGTAAATATTATATTTCATGTCATGTGTTAGCAGGATTAGGTAGGTAGGTACTTAGTAGATTTATTGGTACAAATATGCTTACCTACGTTTTACCGCAATACATAAAGTTAAAGGAATAGGTATAAATAAACAAAATACATGTTATACAGGAACTTACTTCGTGTCCAGACAAACTACTGAACAATATCATTATGTCCTGTTTGTATATTCCTTTCATTTTGTTGTTCATGTTCAACGATTCGAGGACTTTTAAATCGCTGGTTATTAGAATTTGATCACAATGCAAATGTAGAGCTAAGTTTTCACACTTAGAATCATATTTCATCCAGGAATTTGAACGCCAAATCATAAGTTTTTCGACTGGCGTTGACCATGAATCTGGATTTAGAAAAGCGGTAGGTAATTTTAATAATTAATGAAAAAGTACCTACGCTAAGAGTTAGTTTGATGTCAATTTGATATAGGTAACATTAAAGTTATTATGTATGTATTATGATTACTTGTCATCATGTTTGTTTTCCGAATGAAGGTATTTTGTTATAATTATGCGGATGGCACCTTTTTGGACTAAAATGTAAAATCGTTCAAATAAAACTTGAAGTGATTTCCACACAATTTTCCCGCCGACGACGCCGGCCGGATGCAGGAAAGAACATGCGAATGGTTTCGTTTGAATTGAACCGGAAATAGAATAAGCTGATGAACCAATCACAGCCAAGGGGTAAAATTTCGGGGCTGCCAGACCAAAGGAACTTTCAAGGCCAGACCACAGGACATCCTATTCCATAGACAAACGCATATAGCCTTGGTTGACGATTTGGCCACAGATGAAATTTTGTTACTTCGTAATATAATGGTTATGTTGGGACCATGGAGAAACGAGCGTTTGTCGTCGAGCGGAGCGATCCTCTAAAAAAAACTTTTTGTTAATTTTTCGCCGGTGTTGGCTTGAGGATCGAGTATTGGACTGGGCTATAGGTACCTAGATTATCAAGATATTATCGGCGATAGGAGCGAGCCGCAAAAATTGTGTGGTTTCATTACATTGTGTGGATGTGGCTCAGGCGAAAGTGTCTGTTACCGTGTGATTTGCTTTAGCAATTCATAAATCGCTGGGACAGAACCTAAAGATGATCTAAGTTAGTATTAATATACATTCTCTGACTTAGGTCTCATTGTTTTTCTTACGGCCAACTATTAATGTGTCCGCTTTTTTTGTGTTTGAACTGATCAATCTGAAGTGATTCCTATTTCGAATCAAACTTTGTTTTGGTATGAAGTAGCGCCCACTTTTTGTGTAGAATTTGCTCTGAATTAGATTTCCTGACTTAATATACTACGTAACTTACTAACTACGACCCTTCCTACTTTCTAACGCCTTCCTTCCGATATTCGAATTAGATTATTCATAGACAATTTCATACGACAGTCAGACAAAAAACGCACGTGTATTGCCGGCCTTATGATTTCAATAGCAACATTCCATGGCACTGGCAGGGCAGGCAATGGATAGGCAATGGCAACATTCATTCATTTCCTAAAAAAGGCGAGGCGGGCGAACGCGCACGTGAATTTACTGCGGAGCAAGAAATTTTGACTTCATTATTCAGTTTTATTGATTTATGCAATGGCTGCCGGAACGTATTACTTTGTCATCGTCGGGCATTCTGACAATCCTATATTCGAGATGGATTTCGTGCCTGTAACAAAGGAAGTCAAGGTATGTGCTGCGGTGACCTCATTTTCACTCATGTACCTACCTACCTACCTACTCAGCCGCCCCTCATTTAAACTAACTATACATATTTCGTACTCGTAGGCTTGTAGAGTTGGCTTGCTCGAGACAGTTGACCTACTGACCCAATTAGCTAATATTGCGCAGCCCTCAACAAGCCCGTTCTGAATAGATTCGTGGGAGTGTCACTTGCGATTAGAACGCTTATGTGAGCGAGTGGATAACACGTAACGTAAGCACATTTTCGTGGAACAACCGTTATCGTTGGCAGTTATAACATAATACCTATTGATTAAGACTATTTCAACATTTTCTAACTGTAACAAAGTTCTTGTTGGAAATGGAAGGACACAATGTTTCAAGAAGTTTTCATCCTTTTTCAGTTAGGTTAGATTCGATGTTCATAAGAGTAGGTGTTCTGTGATGGGTGCAAAGCAATAGTATTTTTCATTAAATTAAATTATTTGTTTTCAGAAAGAAGACAACAGACACTTAAATCAGTTTATAGCTCATGCTGCACTAGACCTGGTGGATGAACACATGTGGAAGGTTACCAACACATATCTGAAATCAGTGGACAAGTTCAATCAGTGGTTTGTCTCTGCATTTGTCACTGCTAGTCAGGTGAGATAAGAAATTATTTAGCTATTGATCTAATTAGATATTTTAGGTTATCAATTTAAAATGTCACACTCAGACATCTTATTATCCGACTTAAAATTGTTTTTTCCTATTTGAAATCGGTAAAAGCTGTAGGAAGGACATTATTATTTCATTTTTAAACTCAAGGCCACTTAAAGTTGATAATGTAAATCTTGATAGCAGCATTTGTGTACGTACAACAACCATTCAAAATGAAACTATCTTTTTCAGATGCGTTTCATAATGGTCCATGATTCTAGGAATGAAGATGGCATAAAGAATTTCTTCACCGATGTTTACGAGTCCTACATAAAGCTAATGCTTAATCCATTCTACAAGGAAAACACAGTCATTACATTGCCAGCTTTTGAAAAGAAGGTGCAGTTTCTTGGAAAGAAGTACTTGACATAAAGAGTGTTAGTATTGAGGTCCCTAGGTAGGATATTGTGTTACTTTTCTTGTGTAAATATGATCTGATCTGATATTTTGTAGTCATGCATTCCAATCATACAGATATCTTATGCCAAAAAACTGTTCAATTTAATGTTCATTTAGTATTTTGTACTGAGTCAGGGTTTAAAAGAAAAATGTTTAACAAATAAATTGAAAAAATATTTATTTAATTAAAATTATCAAAAATTTCTTATAATGTACATAATACTATCATCACTGGGTTGATTCATCACCATCTTGTCTTCCATTACCACAAATCAGGTAGACCTAAGTCATTATCGGAATGATTTAGTCTTTGAAAATCAATGTCATAATCTGATAAATCTGTAAAGAAAAATCACATTTTAATCTCAAAACAAAGATTGCACAGAATAGATTCTAACCAGTTGTGCTACATTATCTATCATGTACAAAATTATTAGATTTTACAATTTTTTACAGCAAAATGAAGAGTGTGCAGAGAAAACTTGTCAGATGTGTCGGGTGGAGATTAGGACTTGACTTTGCATATATCAGTCAGTCTTTTTCTCTCTCCTAATACTACTGGCATACATTCACCATTCCGTGGGCCAAGATTTCTATGAAGACAAATAAAACGATGTTAATGCATGTAATTTGTGTGAATAAATTGTTTAATTATAAATCTATAAATTGAGAAATTAATAAAATAAAATGTCTATAAATTGAGTTTCCTTTAGAACCATGAGCTATTACTGGCCATAGAATCTATTCTGTGCCCTCATCAGTTGGATAATCATTAAAAGGCAATAATAAGTGATATTATATACCCATTTCTATTATTAGTATTGGATTAAATATTAAGAAGGTTGATGTATTTCTGGCATTGGTTCACTCCACATTCAATTACAACCTGCTATTGTGCGATTACGGTAAGATATCGTGTGCGTTACCCCAGCGACATGTAGACTCGGATCAAGATGAATATATATAGAAAAATCAGAACGGTATGCCCTGTGAATGAGCCCCATAAATTAAATTTGTGCACATTAAGGTTTCAGAGTAATTCGAGAAAATAACATTTCGCTGCAGTAACGTCTGAAAACGTTACTGCAGCGACATGGTTTTTACCTATTAGCCCTAGAAAGTTTTGAAATAGCTTAAAAGGTAGCTTATATTTGAGCATTTTACTGGCCAAACAGCGACATTTGTGCGCCCTGTGGTTTTGAATAAATTGAAAATTTCGCTGGAGTAACGTTTGGCAGCTTTCCATATCTTCGGAATGGCCGAACGAACGAACGAAAGAACGGAGAAGTTGAAGTACCTAGTCAAAATGATCTAAAAAAAATAAAAGCAATTTCATATACGCAGTTCGAATCATCATATTAATGTTAAAAGTCGCCTATGACAATTCAAGTATTCACTCAAATCAAAAGAGTTTGCATTCTACCTTTGAGAGCTTTGTTTGCTAAGATAATTTTGAACACTCTGACTGCTCATAATATGAAACAACGACTAGTAAGATATTTTGAACACCTTGGGGTGATTATGATTACTTATTATAATATGACGTTTCAAATAGCGTATATCAATTTGCTTTTATGTTTTTCAGATTATTTTTGACTACTATTAGACGCTCATATCAATTTGACGCTGACTGTCCCAAAGATTTTCGAAGAAACCGACTAAGACTTCGCGGCTTACAAGCACACCCGTACTGAGGGTGGGGCGCGGGTTCGAGTCCCGCCAAAGTAGAAATTTTTCGGGAACTTATTTTCATTGCAAGACCATTTCTAGGAAAGAATTTCTTTGTCATGATTGATAGTCACAGTAAATGGATAGAAGCAGAGATTGTGAACTCTGAGTAGCAGAGTGGTTATGTCAGTGATTGATGAGTAGAATTTTTGCATCACAAGGCTTTCGGGCTTATTGAGGTGGAATCCAATAATGACAGAGTGACATTAACTTTGCATGAGTTTAGTACAATTTTACAGAGAAATGGAATCAGACACCTGCTCGCTCCACCAACAAACCCCCCAGCAACAAACGGACATACAGAGAAAGCTGTTTAGACATTTAAAAATAATATTAATAAGCAGCAGCCACCAGGTGAATTCAAACAGTAAAATATAGAATCTTAAACAACATGAATGTTCACTATTATCATTTTTCGTTTGGATACACACTAAGCTACACTAAATACTTCTTAACATGGCAATCAGATGGCATTGTGTGTTGAGGGATAGGTGGACTGGAAATCTTCCCTGATATCAAAGAATTGCCCACACTTTGTAGGTCTTGAACTGATAAACTCAAACTCAATGATTTATTGCTTGCATGTGTACAATTAGGTCTTATAAAAATAAAAAAGTCCAGCATGCACCCTGCAAGGGATATGAATAATGACATAAATAACTATGACAAGATGTGGCAAACCTTTGAAGAAGTCATCATCATAAGACGGCACATCCTCCAAGCTGTACTCTTTGTTCATTGGTGGAGGTGTGGGCGGACACTGCTCATGTTGCAAAGCTGGTTCCGGCAGCATCATGTCAAAAAGTTCCTTGTAATAAGTGTCTGCAAGAAGTACATACTTGATAACAGTTATCATTTAGAGATTGATGGACAGAAAAGACCTAGATAAATGTTTGACCCCTTAATCATTACATTTATAGAATAATGTTTTTTGTGTGCCCTTTAATTATAAAATTTATTTTATTTGTTGAAGTCTGATACAGCCTGCAGATGGCACAGATAGCAGAGGCTTAGTAATAGGCTCCTGTTTTCAAATTTTTTGTACAGAGACTTGAAAAATAACATCAGCTTGAGATCAGAAACCAATTTTCTGTTGAGGGTAGGTGGGTACTTATTTTAAAAAAATAATTTGAACTCACTATGGTATGTTGGCTTGGTAAACTCAATCTCCTCCATATTGAAGCCTTCATTGTCATCACTGTAGATCATGGAGGCCACATTGACTACCCGGGGAGTAAACACCTTTCTACCAGGGGTGTTTTGCTGCAGGGCTTTACCAGTGTTGGAAAGGAATGACTTTTTAGGCTCCCCGCCCTTCTTCATAGGCTCATTTGGCTTGTACGGTCCTGAAGAGACAGTCTTTCCCATATTCTCTGTACAATAAAATACGCTGTTAACATCCTTTCATATAAAAAGTTACAAAGGCAAAAATAACGTAAACTTACCTATATTAGAGAGCGGTTGTCGGGTAACATTCTTTACGGGTTGACGATTACGGTGATCGCCGAAAATTTCAAATTGGGGCATGATTGCTGCTTATGTGTTGCTTGGAATGAAGAGATCTTGAATTGTTGAGATGTTGAGTTGAGCACGAATAACAACTGCTTTGACGAAAAAGCAGGTTCCAAATACCTATATTTTGAGGAATGAATGAAGCGAGCTCCAATGAGAAAGAGAATACGCGAGCTCGTAAGTACTTTGTGGAGAAAACTGAACTGTTATATAGGTTTTCAAAATTAACAGTTTTTACGAGAGCACAGCATTTACAATCTCTTTTTCTCTTGAGCGGTGGTTTCGATTCGATTCGATCTAAAAAGTAAAAACTTCGCTTGAAAAGTTGAAAATCAACGGACTTTTATGTCGTGCGTGACCACAGATCTCAGGATGTACTAGGGATGCTAACGCATGTCGTGACGTTGACATATTTTCTATGATCGTTACGGTCACGGTTACAAGAAATTGAAGAAAGAACATCCTCGCTTATTTCCGGAAAGTTCCGGAACCAGTGATTTCCGTTAAAAAAAAAGAAGACGTTTGACCATAGACTATTTATTACTTTTTTATTATTTTAAACTTGACATTGTCATGTCAGTCAATCAATCAGTCAGCTTTTTTAGGTTATCTTCAAACTTCAAGTTCACCAAATCAAAACAATGTTTGTTTTGTAATCAATACAAGAACACTTGTATTGTATTATTTTAATTTAAAATGTCTGAAGAAATTTCTAAGGCTAACGGCACAAATCCAGCACAGCGCTTGCCTTCGTTCAAGCCACCCCGAGACCTTTCACTAGGGGGTGTAAAGCAAAAAAAAGTTTTTATCCCGAATCTTAATGTTTCGAGGAATAAAAGCAAGGGGTGAGAATAATGTATATCATAATCTTTAAATCCTGTGGTCGTAGTTTCAGTACATAATAATCTGGTAAATAAGAAAATTTTTGCTCTTTTCAAATACTCTATTAACCTGATGCAAATAAGAAACTTTTTGTTTTATCCGAAATTTTACTCTAGGCAAGCAAATTCGAGCAGTCAGGATTCAACAAAGGATGACCGGCACCGTCATCGGGACAGAAACAATAAACCACGGATTAAGAATGGACCTAATGTCATCAAATCTTCTGGAGTTTTCTCTGAAGGTTAGTTTACCGTATCTCCACACTCTCTTATCTTCCAAGACATCACCCATGCATATGGTGCGATAACACCACCTGTATGTACCCTGAGACCACATCGTGCAGAATGATCCTATTATCTTAACCTCCTTGTATTTAACTTACTGTTTTTTCCTAACTAAGTAATTACCTATTCCAATTTGTGGGAAACAGGGTTGATTATGCTTATTAGTAACTTAATTCAAATTTCTATTATATTGAACCTGAAAATGAACTTTAATTGAAAGTCAAATTGCTGCTCTAACGGATTAATCTGATTATTAATTGAATAATAGAGAAACAGCAGTGTGTAGATAGTGTTGAGTTTATGGTTTTTGTGTCACTTTTGGGCGATTATATTATTGTCTAGCATCGAATTTGCCAAATCACACATATTTATACATTTTGAAGTCTTAATAACATTTCAAACAGTCTCCACTCCATGCCATTACATGATACATAAAGTAATTAACATCTGGGCCCACCACACAATGCGACGTCTCAAGTGCTGTTCGCCGTTTTTTGTTACAGTGTTGTCTTAGTCCTGTTAAAATCATGAAATTCTAAATTGAAGTATTCTCAACCTTAGGACTTGGGCGTGTGGAGAGACATTCTAGCCGCGCAGCCTACAGCCGAGATGCTAGTGATTCAGTAGCTCACCTTCTGAGGCCAACAATCAGGGTCAAAGATGTTGTCAAGGTAATACCTTTTAATTTTTAAAATTTTAAGTATATACTCAAAGTATCTGGAGAATTAACACAGCATTCTAGCCCCAAGTTTTATGGGTACTAATTGATATGCATAATACAATATAATATGTATAGATAGATATTGTTTAATGTACGTAAAAAGCAACCTTAACAAATGTCTGTAGATCTATGAACCGAATTGACTGAAACATTTGTCCTGAGGCAGGAATCGAACCCATACAACCTCCTGCGATGCGTCGCAGGAGATTGTGTGTGTCTGACCTTCGCCCACTGCCCCACAGAGATCGTCGTCATGGTTATGTTAATAACATTATAACCCTTCAAGTGCCAATAAAGCCATGATGACATAAATAAATTTACTATATGGCAAATCCAATTGGAGCCCAGAACTGCCAACCTACTGTAACCCGAATTCGCTTATTTCACATTTATCTAGGCCTTAATTAGCCTGATGTGTCCCACTCCTGCACGAAGGCCTCCTCTGTTCAGGTATAAATTAATATCTACTTTAAAAATAAATGTTTTAGATAGACAAGGAGCTAGAAGAACAGAAGATCAAATATGTCCTCGGAGAAGACAATGAGGAAATGGGAGAGAGCTATGACTTTAAACGAGTACGCGAGCGAGACGCTCCTATTAAACTGCCTATGGACGATGGTAGGCTTAAGATTAGTGTTAAGAATGTTAAGTTATATGTAGTTTTGTTATTAGTGATGTTTGCTCGGACACAAATTTGGAAAGCACATTCTTAGCTGTTTTAATAAAAAAAAATTTTGCTTTATCTATGGCCTTGAACCAAAGACTTGCCTTTCCAAAGAAAATAATTTGAAATCATTTTGCAATTATAAATTGATAATACATACCAATGATCCCTAGATATAGATTTTTGAAACCTGTTTCTATGTTGAGTGAAGCAGCTGAGAAGTAAAGAAGTACATTCAGTTGATAAATATTATTGTAGGTACACTAGGTAGGTACTTAAAAAGACTTTACAATTACCTACTTCACTTTACAATTTTTACTCTTTTTATAAAAAGTTCAAGCTTCTGCCGCGGTTTCGCAAACGCTTTTCAAAAAGCCTAAGTCCGCCCCTGGGTTACCATATACTGTCTTGCCAAATTCAATTTAGATCCGTTCAGCCGTATGGTCGTGGCAAGGTCAGAATAACTAATTTTTAAAACAGACAATTGCTTATTTTTTATCAATAAAAAAAGACCTATTAATTAAAAATAATAAAACCAGCCAAATGCGAGTCGACTCGCACACGGAGGGTTCCGTACCATCATATATAAAAAAGTTTCTTTCAAAAATTGAAAATAAATAAGAACTAAAATAGCTAAAAGCCATCATGTCTCGGTCACCCATCCAAATACTGACCTCGCCCGACGTTGCTTAACTTCATCGATCGGTATTCTACTTGGTATGGACCACAGGTATGGACATTGGACACAGCTTCAATAAAAGTAGAGCAAAAAAAGCCATTAAAACATTTTTTGTATTAAATTTAATTTTCATATTTATTTCACTTTTATTATTTCTTTTATAGTGGCAAGAAAAATATGTACATATTCTTTGCAAATTTCAAATGTCTGCCTTTTACGGCTCATGAGGTAAAGCACGCAGATGGAAGCAGAGGCTTAGTAATAGTCCCATTTTTACCCTTAGGGTACGGAACCCTAAAATCCATGGTACATAATGCCTTGTAAGTTGAGTTACACAATGCTTTTGTAGAAAAAAGTAATGCATTTTAGTTATAGAAAACCGGTTACAAAGCAATATTGTGATATTAAGTGTGATGACAGCATGCATAATTTTTAGGAGGATTCCTTAGAAACAAGGCGCTGAAGGTGAAACAAGAATTTGTGGTCAAAGAGGAACCAATCGACGAAGACAGTAAGAAATGGAGTATTTAATAATGTTTATTGTTTATATCAGCAGCTCCTTAATACCTGGCGAACTGTTTTGCGAGGAGACGGGAAGCGGCGACAGCAGATTTTCTTATTTTATTAGCTAAAAGTATTTAGGCTTAAAATTATTATTTAAAATAGCTTAGCTTATAAAGCTATTCGGGTATGGGATGTTAAACTAGATCTAAAGCAAACGAAAACGCCAAACATTAAATAAAAATAAATGATGAACAATTCACACAGCATCTTTTAGACTAGACCGAAACATTCAAAGTCAATAAATAATTAAATAAATAACAAATAAATCAATAATGTTCTATGTTGCAGGCAAAAAAATTTTGAAATACACATTTGCTTTGTGGTTAATTCTACAGCTCTTCAAACTTTTACTGTGTCTCATTAACTTCGTTTGCATTAGTCTCGGTTTTACTAAACGAAATATTGTAACTATTATTAAATTTATTAATTAAGTTATTTATTTTTTAACAGCTGTTTTGACCAGCTTGCCGGACGTAAAGAAGGATATCTACGATACCCCCGACATTATCAATCTAATGAAGAGTGAAGAACCGAAGATTATGCTCCTCCAGGTAATTGTCTGAAACAAAATTTCCATTATCATCATCATCACCAGTCCATGTTAGTCCACAGCTGAACAAAGGCTCTAATGAGCCCCCATAAGAGAATTTTCAAACTATAATCAATCAATAGTAATGTAGATAGTGCGTTTGCACGGACACTTTACATCTTTAATTTCTTGTAAAGAAGGTTTATTTGTGCTATGTTCCTTGTCTTGCTTAGTATGCATCACCAATTTCAAAAAACGCTGCTTATCTTGTATCAGTTTATCAGTTTTCTCATTGGCCGCAAACTCACCTGAATTTTCAGGGCTCGCTCCTCTCGCTGTTCTTTATTTTTCTTACTAATTACATCTGGTTTGTGTTAATAACAAAAAAATCAATAAGGCCATGTTATTGCCTACAAAAAAATACGAATGAAACCGGAGATTAGAGGAAGGTGACCAAAAACTTGCAGTACATCTGCGGCCCACGACGCACAACATGCCGTGTTACTGCAGCACGTGGCTGGCGACTGCGCGTCCCAACGCAGATCTTGGGTAGCCAACGCCTTAACCTCTTGTGTACCTACACTACATGTATAGTATAACATAAACATGAACATTTGACGACCTCTGTGGCGCGGTGGGCGAAGGTCTACCTGCGACGCAGGAGGTTGCGGGTTCGATTCTCGCCTCTCAGGACAAATGTGTGTACGATCTGCAAACATTTGTTGAGGGTGTTCTGGTCGTTTTCTATGTATAATAAAAAATATCTATGTATTGTATTGCATTATGTGGTATGGGAGTGAGACAGGGGGATGTTATATCCCCGAAACTGTTCACAAGCGCGTTGGAAGATGTGTGTAAGACGCTGGACTGGAAAGGTAAGGGCATCAACATAAACGGCGATTACATCTCACACCTGCGATTCGCTGATGACATAGTCTTAATGGCGGAGTCGCTTGAGGAGCTAAACCGGATGCTGACCGACCTAGCTTCAGCCTCGAGACGCATCGGTCTTGGCATGAACTTGGATAAAACCAAGGTCATGATCAATGGTCACATTGATCCGGGACCGGTGGTCGTACATGGTCACCTTATCGAAATTGTTTGCGAGTATACTTACCTTGGGCAGATTCTGCAGTTGGGTAAAAACAATTTCGAGAAGGAGGCCAGGAGGAGGATCCAGCTGGGTTGGGCCGCGTTTGGCAAACTACGTCGAGTCTTGTCGTCATCCATACCCCAATGCTTGAAAACGAAAGTTTTCAATCAGTGCGTTCTACCCGTCATGACCTACGGAGCTGAGACGTGGACACTCACGGTAGGGCTGGTCCACCAGTTTAAAGTCGCCCAGCGAGCTATGGAGAGAGCTATGCTCGGAGTTTCTCTGAAGGATAGGATTCGTAACGAGTACATCCGACAGAGAACTAAGGTTATCGACATAGCTCAAAGGATTAGCAAGCTGAAGTGGCAGTGGGCTGGCCATATCTCGAGAAGAACCGACAACCGCTGGGGTAAACGTGTTCTTGAGTGGAGACCGCGACTCGGCAAACGTAGTGTAGGACGCCCTCCGACCAGGTGGAATGACGATTTGCGAAAGACTGCTGGCAGATGCTGGATGCGGCAAGCTGAAGACAGGGCGCTATGGCGCTCATTAGGGGAGGCCTATGTCCAGCAGTGGACAAATATAGGCTGATGATGATGATGATGAGATTAAAACATTATGTAAATCAATTGCTCCTCAGTTCCCGCAGTCTCTTCCCGGCCAAGCTCGAACCACGGACGACGACCCTCCTCGCAGGAAGCACGCCAACCAATCCGCATCAACGACGTCTACCGCATCATCCTCCACTGACACAGGCGATGCGGAACCGACGCCAGAGGTAAGTGATAATGACGTCCCAGCCGATTTCGTCTATGTGACTGTAAGCTCTTTAACTCACATTAGGCTTTTTAGTGTATCAGTGTTAACTGCAGTCATACACTGAGCTGAGTAAAAATATATTATGTTCACGTGTATTTTGCCGTATGTACGTTTTTATTGCTGACATTGTCGCGAGGATTAAACCCGATATGAGACAGCTTTCGACATAAAACATCCGTACATCGTAGAACGCTTCCTTCTAGTGTGTGTACCCTGAGATTGCAAAGCAAGGTATCAGAAACGGCCCTAGCCCATGTAGCGCCCGTGTGCAAATAAAAGAACCAGGCGCCCAGCCCTGATGAGACGTGCGATCTTAATCGATACGTACCAGGGTCGCAGGGTCGTGCTACCATATAGGGAACTGAAGTGCGAATTGTTAAAATAAATTATAAACGTGCACGTAAAATCAGAAAAATAACGACGAGCGAAGCGAGCAGCGAAAATTTTCCTGTTTTTTGTTAACGTTATTACGGTGGTTGTAGAGGTTAACCAGATATGGACCCGCTCTACCACTGGGCCTAAAGGAGTAGACATGAAAAAGCCATACCACCATAGTGCTGTGTTATGCTGGTATTATGCTGTACAATTAACCACTGTTCTATATCCAGGTGGACAAAACCTGTAGTCTTGCGGACCTAGAGGAAGGGAAGATAGGCAAACTGAGGGTCTACCACTCCGGGCGAGTCACGCTTAAGCTGGGAGACACTGAGTTTGACGTGAGTAAAACCAATAGCTTGATAGATACAATTTTAAAATATAGTGCGATTGTTTTTTGCTTTTTCATAGAATTATCTACGCTGACTTCACAAATCTAGTCCTATATCCAGATGAAAAAAACAAAAAGGGACAAGTATTTCCACGAATAATCAACTTCAACTTCTTTATGGCTTTCCCCGCTTTCTTTTCGCCGCGACTCTACCAGTGGCTCTGTCAGTGTCATAAAGCCCACAGAGGGAGCTAAAATATACAGTGTGGAAATTAAACTCAGGCCCTGGAGGGAAACTACTTAAAATCCTTAAGCTAGCTCATTTTACTTAAAGGAGACATTCCTTTATTTTTAAAAAGAAACAAATCTGCATTAAAATATTTTTTTAAACTCGCTTGCTTCGCCCGGGACTCGAACCAACTAAAATTTAAAAAAATAAACACTCTTTATTTTATTATACTAATCGGTAGTATTAATATTCAGGATAAAGTTTCTGTAACAAACATTTGGTCTTAAAAATAAAAATAATCGTTAAATCTAACATCAACTTTATTTTACTATCAATTTTGTAACACTTAAATTATTTAACTGATAAATTGTTCGAAATGAGCCCCGTCGTTCCGGCTACACAACATTAGTCGCCGTTGAAATTCATTTCTTGTAGCCTTCAGCAAAGTGTTGTGGTGTATGCCCCTGATAACATTTTCTACCGCAATCCTTAGCTCTTGAACGGTTTCATAGCAAGTTTCATAAACAACATTTTTTACATGACCCCATAAAAAGAAGTCCATGGGCGTCAGGTCTGGACTTCTTGCAGGCCATCTAATCGTGTTGTGTTGGAGAGATAACAGAACTGTTACGTGTCTTTTACTTGTTAAAAGTGAACAGTAACCAAATATTTTTTAGAGAAACTTTATCCTGAATATTAATACTACCGATTAGTATAATAAAATAAAGAGTGTTTATTTTTTTAAATTTTAGTTGGTTCGAGTCCCGGGCGAAGCAAGCGAGTTTAAAAAAATATTTTAATGCAGATTTGTTTCTTTTTAAAAATAAAGGAATGTCTCCTTTAAGTAAAATGAGCTAGCTTAAGGATTTTAAGTAGTTTCCCTCCAGGGCCTGAGTTTAATTTCCACACTGTATATATGAATATTCATAGCAAGGTATGATGTATATTACGGTAAATTTTCTATAGTAATCAGCGAGCGGCCAGACGCAGCTTTAACGTAGGTATATTTTATTACGTCACTAAAATATGTCGACAGTTATGGAACCATATATTTTGGTATAGTTAGACTTGACGGCCGCAGAGCTAATGACTGCAAAAATATTATTATAGCATATAGTCACAGTCTGTGGCAGTTGCTATACTGTAATATATAGCTTAGATGAATATATTTTATAGCTTCCCTTGTTGTGGGCTTAAACTTGAAACGTAAATAGGATATGATCCGTTTTACGATTATAACAACAAAAATATTAAATTTTTTCGGATTTAAATATTCGGATTCTGTAAATAAAGTCATTGAGAGGCCTGGGTAGGTATACTTAAGGTAGTATGTCTATAAAATAGAAAATTTATTAACTTAATGTTATTTTTAACATCTTCAACAAAATCAATTGTCACAAAAAAAATGGAACCGGTAAACCACTATAATGGTTAGGACATGACTATTTGATTGTCAGTCGAACTTCCAAAAAGAAAATAAGAGCCTGGACAGAGAATATGTTAAAAACTGCGGGATTGTTTAACTTTCATGCAGATAAAAAAAAAAGAGAAAGCCTATCCTGTATCACGTATAAGATAATGATTGACGACCTCTGTGGCGCGGTAGGCGAAGGTCTACCTGCGACGCAGGAGGTTGCCGGTTCGATTCCCGGGACAAATGTGTGTACGATGTACGATCTGTAGACATTTGTTCTGGTCGTTTTTTATTAAGATATAATGAAAAATATCTATTTGTGTATTGCATTATATTATGTATGTCAGCTATCTAGTACCCATAACACAAGCTCTGCTTAGCTTGGTGCTAGATAATTCTGTGTGAATTGTCCAGCATTATTTATTTATACAGGATAGGCTATCTCATTCTTTTTCTTGTAAATGTTAACATGTAGTTTTAGTATAATTAAGAAACTTTTTACAGGTATCAATGGGCACACAAGCAGCGTTCCACCAGGAGGTCGTCTCAGTAGCATGTGACGAAGCTTCGCGCTCCGCAAACATCATATCGCTAGGCCCCCTCACACACAAGCTGAACGTCGTGCCCGATTGGGAGAGAATCTTTAAGAAGATGAATGTTTAGTTATCTTAAGAGTCAAACATCAACAGTTAACTAATTCACACGGACATTGGTTCCCACTGATAAGTGCCTTATTGGCTCTAAGGTGACCATTCCACTCATCCAATTTCTTTGTCCAATGTACATTTGATCAAAGAATTTGGACTTCATCCAATTTATTAGCAACACCGATATTTGATGAAAGATTTGGATACTAGTTTCTGCCCGCGGCTTCGCACGCGTTGTTTTTATTTAAACGTTTGCAGGTTAATTATTTCCCGTGGAAACTAAAATTTTATGAGTTAATTCCTATGGTTTATTTCAGCATAATATGGAGCTACACCAACGCAACTTTTTAGCCCGATCTGTTGAGAAGTTTTGGCCTTAAGAAGTAACAATCATCCAATCTATCCATTCAAACTTTAGCATTTTTAATATTAGTGTGAAGTGATGTAATTTCATTTGAAATCAACTACGCAAATTACTTAGGAATCTTGGACAAAGAGATTTGATGAGTGGAATGAGCATTCAGCCAAGAACTTTGATCAAATATTGGATAAAGATATTGGATGAGTGGAATGGGCATTCAGCCAAGAACTTTGATCAAATATTTTACAAAGATATTGGATGAGTGGAATGGGCACCTTATGAGGAGCAAGTAATACCGTAATCACCACGCTAGTATATGGAAGGCAGTTCGATGGAACTGTACTGCCAGGGGGCGCTGCTGTTCGCCCCCGCTGCGCTGGATAATGTTAGTCGTCTCTTACGACACTCGCGGGACAAAAATCTTGTACTGTAGTGTCTTGTATCTTATGTGTAGCCGTAAGAAGAATTTTTATTTATTTATTTCATAAAAAAGTACAGCTATTTTTACAGGGGCACCCAATGCAATAGTGACCTACTTAGTCTAAAAATTAAAAGATCATAAAACACATTAATTTGCGTGAAATTGGCACTAGTAAACTAAATAGGGTTGATGATATTAACTAAAAGTCACCAAAACTATGTATTTACCAAATAAGTCTGAGCTATAGATTACAAAACACGTTTTATATTTTGCTTGACATTATTTATTATTTTGTTAATATAAAACTATCAAATACAGCCATGACACTTTGAACACCAATCAGAGATTTTTGACGTCATACCGCCCGTCACAATAATGTCATCATCATCAGCCTCTGCCGCCCATAGGCCTCCCATAATGAATGAGCGCCATAGCGCCCTGTCTTCAGCTTGCCGCATCCAGCATCTGCCAGCAGTCTTTCGCAAATCGTCATCCCACCTGGTCGGAGAGCGTCCGTACGCTGCCGTTAGTAGGTATTGTAGCGTTGAAATTGCATTTTTAAAAGTTAAATTTTTCATTTTCATCAACTACTTTTTAAAACCATTTTTGCAGAACTGCAAAAGTATGTTTTTTTTGTCTAAAAACAACTCAGTAGTTTCTCAAAATCATCATACCCTTACATTGTTTATGGGTCCCATAAACACTATAAAATAGAACTTCTCGTTGCTCCTCGAGGTTATTTCTAATTCTAAATGATCACATAATCGTAATCTAGGCATGATTATGTAGAGAGCTGTGGCAAATGTTAAGTCGTCACTGTAAATAAGTTATACTTACCCTTAGCTCTTTTTATAGTGCGTTACTCGCACTGGACAAATTTTCCACGAAAAATTTAAAAAAAGGCCAAAAATTTTCTAACAATAATACTTACCCATTGTAAAAATCAAATACTTACGAAACATTTTCTGAAACTTATTTTCAATTTCCAAACTAAGCAACGAATTTTAGATAAGTATCAAAGTACCTACCTAATATCGGAATGGGGAGAACGATTTCAAAATCTTATTATTAAATCAGGTGCAATTTATTACTTAGTTAATTATGAGATACAACCTCAAGTTCTTGTGAAAAGGATAGACATAGGATTTTGCGTTCATAGGAGCGGGACAGGGCATAGCAAAACAACGCAACACAAGCCCAGAAATGTTGCAAGTTTTACCTTATTATCTATTAATTAGGACTTTATTTGGAAAAACCGAAACATATGATATGTTCTTTATACTTAGTTCTATTACCATGCTTATTCTCAAGATCCTGTATTTGTTGAAAAATTCAGGTTTTAGTAAGAATAAAGAGGTAACTTTGAGTTTTTTTCTATCGAGAAAATTTTATGGAATCGTGTTTTCGAAACATATGATCGATAGACTTAACTTTACTATATATACATTTCAAAGTTAAATATTTAGTAGCTTCGAAGATATTTCGATCTGAGGAGTTGATTTAAGGTACATAGTATTGGCCCTTGAGTATTGTAATCAGATTTTTAAGTAATAGCACAGACAAGTTTATATCAATCTTGATATAAACTTGTCTGTGGTAATAGGTAGGTGCCTTTCTTTACTTTCGGTACTTTCTTTAGTAATTACTGTGTCTGTAGGATTGATTCAGACTGTTGAAACGTGATTCTTATTCTAAGTGGGATCTGCACTGACATCTCGCATAGGAGTGTGTGCATTGTCCCCCTGCCTAACCAGCCCAGCGCCTTGAACTACCGGAGCAGGACTCTTGGCAATTGACAGCTTCAGCTTTTTTGTGGGTGTGGTTGATTTTGATGCCTATATGAGACTTCAATTGTATATACAGTCGTGGTCAACTAATTAGGGACTTTCAAGATAGTGAAGAGCAATAACCGGTTATGTACATATAAATATAAAACCATATTGATTTCTTAGCACCTATTATTTGCATAATTTGGTCCGATTATTATGCTATAAATGGCTGTAAATAAAAGAATAAATAAATAGAAAAAAGTATTTAATATCAAAGGTTGAACATGTATTCAATTTTAAGGTATAATTCTGTAGCTGGACATTTAATTAAGGACAGTAAACTATAATGAAAAATAAAGTTAAACAAAACTAATAATCTGCAGTATTATAATATCTTTAACAGCTCCATTTTATTGCGTGTAAAATCAGTACCCAGTAGCAAAACCTTTGTTAGTAATTACCGCTTGACACCGATGTGGCATAGACATTATCAGTTTCTGGCATGTTTCGACAGGAATGTTTGCCCATGCCTCACAAAAAGCTTCATTAAGTTCATCTAAAGTTGTGGTACGATAAGTGGCAACTTTTTTCTTGATTTCGTGCTAAAGGTGCTCGATTGGGTTAAGGTCCGGGCTATTTGCTGGCCAATCTAGCACCGATACTGACTGACTGGTAAGAAACGACTTGACTGAACGGGCGGTATGTTTCGGGTCGTTATCATGCTGAAACGTCCATATAATAGGGAGATGCTCCTCAGCATAGGGAAGCATCGTTTCCTCCAATATTGCCTTGTATTGATGTTGGTCTAAGTTACCCTGAACTTTCCTCACAGGTCCCACTACACGTCCAGAAAATGAACCCCACATTTTAATGTTTCCACCGCCATGTTTCACCTGCTTTTTTGTGAATCTTGGATTCATTTCCGCTTTTACTGGACGCCGTACGTATTGCCTTCCATCTGAAGAAATCAAATTAACCTTGGTCTCGTCAGAGAATAATACATGTTGCCATTGGGCGTAGGTCCAATGTCCATATTTACGTGCAAACGCCAAACGAGCATTTCTATGTTCTTTCTTCAACAACGGTACTTTGCGAGCCACTCTTCCGAACAACCCTGCTTCTACCAGACGTCGTCGAACGGTCCTCGCTGAGACACCAGCTCTTTCGTCTGTCCCAAATACTTCGTGTTTAATTACAATAGAGCCTAGAAACGGATCTTTCTTAGCTAACCTGGTTATCATTCTATCTTCTTGCGGAGTTGTTTTTCTCGATCTTTTTGTTTTGGGCACATTTAAAGTTGTGTTATTGCGTCTGACATGTTGCACTGCATTGTATACCATAGTTTTTGAACAATTTAAATGTTCTGCTATCCTTCGGTATGGCCAACCATGCTCGACAACAAACTTCATGATAATTTTTCGTAGTGTTGGATCGCAACTTTTATTTTTGCCCATTTTTCTTCAAAATATTTTTCAAAACTTAAAATAAAAATCGGGATTGCCGCCAAAACTACCACGAAACAATAAGAGAAGAAGTAAAAAAGTATTGAGATTCAAACTTTGAAAATAGAACGCAATATCTCAGTGTCCCTAATTAAATGGCCAGCCAGCAATATTTGAACAAATAGCACTATGATAATCTATCAGCTATACTGTAAAGAGGTTTAATGTTTAAGAAGTTGTTATTGTTTGTATAATCGGGCACATCAATGACTAATTATACTTACATGTAAAAGATATGGAATATTTTTAAGACTCGTTGAAAAAAATAAAAAAAAAACACAATTTGGCCTAACTAGAGATTGTCCCTAATTAGTTGACCACGACTATTTAATAAATACGTGATCTACAAATGAATAAATGAACAAGATTTTAACAAAATAAATTATAATTTATTTTATACAAAACTACGTAACAACAAATAACTTTGGTCGCGATGACTAGCAATCATCCCGATCAGTACAACCCAGCGGGGAAGGGAGCGGGGTGGAGTGCAGGGGCCAGATGCAACGCGGGGGCCAGGGGAAGGGGTGCCACTGGCAGGGGCGCAGGGTGCACCAGCACTTGGTGATCATGATGGTCGTGGTGGTCCTCCTTGTCCTTCTTACCCTGAGTTAAAAAATAGGGGATTGATTGTCAAATTTATCAATCAATATCCTACTGTTAATAGAAGAGCAAACTTAGAGATTATCCTAATGAAAAGAAAAAGAGATAAATTTTTCAACTCAAAGGTTTCTTAGAATTCGTTATCAGAAGAAGGTTCATTAACAGTTAAAATCGGTCAAAAAAAATTGATTATTTGTGAGAGAATATAAAAGAAAGTCGTGTTATACACTATTATAGCCTGGTGATTATAACATAAAACGGCTGGACCGATTTTAATGATCTTTGATTGAGGGACAAATCCGACTAGGATTTGTCCCGTCCCGAATAGCAGAATAATAAAAAATTAAGTATTTTAAGGTACTAAGTAAAGATTTAAAACATAAATATCATCAGGGTAAAACTTATGAAGTGAATCGTTTTTCGAACATTTTTCGAAGGTAACGCCATCTCTGATTCTATGGAAGAACGAAGTTTTCCGGACTAGCTAGTATTATAATGAAAGATTGCTCAATCATCAATCAATGCTTGAGTAACGCATTTCTATGGCATAAACTCTAGCATCTATGACTGAGCAATCTTTCACAATACGGGTCTAAGACAAATCACAAAGTTATCTTACATGCTTGTCCTCTACCACTTTCTTTACGATCACGGTGGTAGGCGCAACGAGTGGCGCATGCAGGCCGCTTCCCAACCCCAGGCCGCTATATCCTAGGCCTCCGTAGCCCAGGCCAGCACCATATCCAAGGCCTCCGTATCCTAAACCAGCTCCGTATCCTAGAATCAAAATTAATAGGTATCATTTATATCCGTAGAAATCGTATTTTAAAAATTAATATTTGTTTATATATAATTGTAGTGTCATTTAAATCTCATGACATCAATATTTTTAAATTAAAGCGAGTAAAGAAGTAAAAATTATTACTCTAGCTAGCACTGCTTAGAACAAATTATCAATAATCTTAACGCATTCACTGCCCATCCTTCACCACGTGTTGCAGACCTTGTGTCATGTATTTAAGTGTTAAGTCATTTAATTTTTGTTTTGTCTTATCTAAATAAATATTATGATTAATTTTCGATTTACCTAGACCGCCGTATCCCAGTCCAAGACCGTATCCTAGACCATGCCCGTATCCAAGTCCACCGTATCCCAAGCCATGACCAAGTCCCAGTCCGCTGTATCCTAGGCCATGCCCGTATCCCAGGCTGCTGTAGCCGAGCCCGCCATAGCCTAGACCGCCGAGGCCTCCCAGTCCAGCGGCCACTAATCCTCCGCGCTTGTCCCTTCGCCCTTCCTCCTCAGGAGCTACGGACGCGCCGAGCGCAGAAGCTGCAAGAAGTACTACGCACACCTGGAAACACATTTTCTTTTAATCGGGCGCTGGAAAAAGTAGACCCACCCATTAGTTCAAAAGTTCTCATTTATTACCTTCTTCAAACTAGACGAACTATAAAAAATCTTGTATTTTTAATATGTAAACTGATATGACCTGGTTTAGTTCTTAATTTCATAAGAACAGGGTCCAGAATGACGCATGCTAATGCATGTATCAGGGCCGCTTTTCCGAAACCATCTTAATAAATTAAAGCGATTTATGTAAGTGATTGAGCTACTTACGAAGGCTTTCATGGTGATTGAAGATGTGTGATGCTGGGTTGACCTAAGCTGACTGATAATTTCCATCAGAAGAACTTGTCTTTATAAGGAAAGCACCGCGAGGTCGCATTTTGCAAAATTCTTGCGAAACTATTGCTCTTCTACGCATTTATATTCCAAAATTCAAAATATTTATACGAAGTTGTGAAATCCTTTGATCTAAATAAATTATTTAGTGTTGAATAATGTCATGAAACCAATAACATTAGCATAGGTCCCACTTGTCTTACATACAAGTAGGTACCTGCCTGCTGTCTATTATACCTACATAATATTCAAAAGGTACCTAGGTACTTAATGAAAATCATTTAAAAATGTCTATGTCGTCGTAGGTAGGTATTAGGTAACCTTACCTACGGTATTTTCGTCGTTCTTAGAAACATTTTATCTAGCTTTAGTGTAGCATTATTAACGCTTAACTAATAAAGGATCTAGGCAATGCGCAAGCGCATGGAATATGCCATTGCATTGCAGGGGTCCTTGTGGCTACGCTCCTTTTACACTTTCCAGCAGGCGCGCGCCGCGTTAGCCACTTGCATTGGTAGTAGGTTTAAAATAAATAAGTGTTCGATGATTAGTAAATAACTACATACATAAGTAGGTATTTGCCTGTTCAGAGACTGTGGGCGCTGTGTATCCTATCCAGGGACGAGAGGTAGGTATCTTTTATAGTCTCTTTTTTATTAACGTTATAGACTAACATAGTACGTTTCGTAGTAAAAACAGTCTAGTGTTTTTTTGTTTTAGGGCTTTGAGATCGGTTTCGAAACCCTCATGGTATAGCTATCTCCGTCCTCCTTTCTTGAATATGTCAGTAGTGAGTAGCCTAACTACTGCAGCTATTAACTTGAAATTTGAAACAAAAATAGATTTCGTCTGCCATTACTGATTAAAAGAAAATAATAAATAAATACCTAAATTAAAATTTTCAGTAGGTTGGTAGGACCTGTACCTAGAGGGAACCCTTCCTTCGTGCGCAAGTTCCTTCGACTCGCACTTGGCCTATTTCAGGCTTCGTTCGGCGACAGCTGCTCGCAATTTCAATTCGTAAATTATTGTGTTCCGTTCCGTACTGTGGTAATACCAAAAATGATGACTGAAAACTTTTTGTATTTTCGACATGGTGTTGTTATTCTGTAACTAGACAGTTTAAGCCATAGGTTTAAGCTATGTTCCTTATCAAACAAAACGTAAGGTATTGTTGTTTTTAATACAAAACAAATAGGACGAAAACAAGTCATTTTCGACGTAAAGTTATGCAAAATTGCATTTTGTATATTTTTGCTTCAATTTCATTATAGGTGTGTATTATTAAGAAAGAAAATAACCAGGGCCCTAGATAAAAACTACTCGAATACGAAAAACAACATGATATAGTGGAAATACCTATGCTCGAATTAATAATCATTTTTGTAGTACGTTTGTATGGGGAAATCATCATCCGCAGGCCTCTTAACTTCTTCACTACAACCAACGTTACGGTTTTCGTATTTTCCGATTTACTTGTGATTTAAGACCTTGCTTCTTGTAAAATTTTATGAAGTCAACGGGAAGTACCTACCTTATAGATTTTGTGTAGGTACCTACTTGTTGATTAATCATTCCGTGATTCGCTTAGAAAAAAAATTGGGCATAAACAGCTGTAACTTTTAATTGCTTTGACTTAGAAGATTATTACAGCTCCAAGGCAGACAAAAAAGTGATCTTACAAGGGTTCCTTTATATACTAGATCCTAGATATATTGCCAGACAATACTTGTTGATTCAGTGGGTACTTTTACTTTAACTTACATACTATGCAAAGTTGTACCTTGTAGCATAGATCAGTACCTATATAAATATAGTTAAAAATAATAAATATAGTTATAGCAAGTAGGTCGAGTGTTTGGTACCTATTATTTTTAGCCTTATTGACCTACTCACTGTTCTTTGCCTTATCAGGTTTTGCCAGTTTTTTTTTAAGTAAAAGCCATCACTAAACCATAACAATTTATTACCTACATTTAAAACTAATAACAACTAAGCAGAAGTAGACACGATCTGTTTTTCCTCCTTAGGCAGTGTTACGGGAGTGTCACAGCCAATGATTTGGTTGCCTTTCAAGTCTATCGCAAAGTTGTAATCTGTTGTGTTGGCGAGGGCTTGGTCTATTGCTGCATCCAGAGTCTCAGGGGTGATGAAGGTTTTGCTCAGCTCCTGGAAATTTAAATATTGGGTAGATATGAGCCGAAGGCATTTATTTTCAGGCTGATTGCATGTTATAAATCTTGCAGCAAACATCTTCACTAATATTGTAAGGAGGGAATTTTATTTGTTTGTAAGATAAGCATTTGTGAGTAAGTAGTAAGGTAATGGGCAAAAGAACTTGTCCAATTTAGAAATTTCTTTATTATAATTTAAAATATAATATAGTTGCATTATGTGTGGAGTGACATAAGCTACATTTTATACAGGTACCATGTAGCAATGCCGTAAGCAGAGGCTTGATTATTATGAGACCGTAAAGTAAGTCCTGGAAACAATAATTTCTCTTCAAAAAATCTGAACCAGTACCTAAGTATATCTTAGCCTCCATGTAGAAATATTGTAAACTAACCAAGACACAAAACTCAATTGCTTGGCGTTGAATTTTAGATAAAATTGTAAGGAATATTTATTGTAGGAAGGATCTCAAATCGACAAGTACTGTAAAATGCGTCAAAAAAAAACATGCTAACAGAGTGAATTTTAGGATAAGTATGGACAGTGTGTTTGCAAACATTTTATTTTAACTAGTAGGTAAAGTATGGTAACACACCTTCTCTCTCCGAACTTCCTCGGAAGCCTTTTGAATCTTCTCTCTCAGTTGCGCATCTTTCTTTTCCATTCGAAGAAGGGCATACTCTTCCATAGCTGCTATTTCTTGTTTCCTTCTCTCTTCTCGTTCGAGGGACACCTAAATGGAATAATTTTGGTACCTATTAGTTTTTTTTATATTATGATAAAGACTGGCCCATAGCTCCAACGAGACCAATACATATTCAAGTTTTTTTTTTATCCTGGCAATAGAAAATCATACATAACACATACCCTAAAGTTAGCGGTCCCGGGCTAGTGTGATGACTTGATGAGTCATCACACGGTCATCATAGGGTCATGGCCTGGCTCTAGGGTCGGAGGGTCGGAGGTTACAACGATTCAACATCAGTAAAAAAAGTACTTGCCCTATGTAAACATTAAAAAGTAAGTTTGCTTAACCTCCGTTTTTTCTAGGTAGTCATAGTCACTACTTACTTAATTGTAATCAGTGAAAGTATTACCTGTTTGTTCCATTGCTCGTTCAACTCGACGCATTTCTCCCATTCCTCAGCCTCTAACCTCAGAGACATTTCGGAGCTGGCACTCTCTTGGGTAGTCTGGTCGTGTATCATCTCGTTGTGATAGAACTTCCTAATAGCGCGCATCTGTGTCTTGTAGTTATTATTCAGACGCAGCAGCTCTAGTCGCTCAGTTTCACTGACTTCTGGCCGTTTTGGGATACGGAAAACTTTGCTCTTGGCTACGGGTAGCCAACGGGGTTTTCTGTGAGCTTCCGCGGTCTGTATTATAGTCGGGATGAAGCGCTTCGATAAAACTTTTTGGGAAATCATATTTTTCGTTGAAATTGTTGAAAATAGGTTTTCTGGAAATAAAGAACCTATATTTATAAAATTTTATCTGAAAAAAAAACAACAACCACAACAACCTACTAAGTCAAGTATTACCAACTTTCCACTTTACTCTTTGCTACGAGTTACGAGTGTGGTGTGGTGTGTGTGTGTTATACGTACTACGTATAACACACACCACACGTATTACGTAGTATCTCTGATTGGTCTGTGTGTGTTATTAGTTCACGAACTAATGAGGAAAACTTGTATAAAGTAACATGTTATTCCTCAGCAGAAGGAGATTGAGGTGGAAAAGATTTGTTTTTTACAACAAAAATCTTGGTAAGTAGTCGTGTGATATGTCGTAATCGGGCGTTCACCACCGTCGCCACCACCGCCCCGCCGCCGCGCCGCGCCTCCGCCGCCGGTAGCACCGGATTTTTTGTATTTCCTGCGTTTTACAGGTACCTATTGAGTCTGGCTAGTAGGCAATACTGCAAACTATGCAAGCCATTTGCTATGAACCAAATGCTAAAATCAATTTTGATTAAACTGTCTTGAGGATAAATCCTTTGATCAATAAAATTATATCAGTGGCTGTTGCTTTGAAGCTTAGCCATAAGAAGAATAGATAATCATTACTTAATAAGCTTTTAAAGTGGTTAATAGTTCAATAGTTCTTTATTAATAACAAGGATGTTACATGTCAGGTTTCTAAGACTTAGGCTTAGATTACACATTACTTATGCTAAACAATTTTATGCATAGTAGCTTAAATACAATAACACAATAAAAAATAATAATAAATAATATTAAAAATTATAGAAAAAAAATAAATCAATAACTACCTAATAATAATGAAAAATCATCGAACACAATTAAAATGTCATTTTGAGCCTATGAACTCGTCATAGCTGTAAAAAGTTTGCTCGATAAGCCAGCGCTTTAGGCAGTGCTTAAATATGTTAGATAAAGCTTTCTGTTGTGAGAAGTTGGTAATATTATATTTGACATTGACAGATCCGACCTCCACAGATCAAATTTCGCCAGTTGAGTCTCATTCGCAGACACTTGCGATGATTGCTCGAGAAAGACATGCAGAAATAGTCTGACGCAAAAATCGGACGTAAATACGATTTTTGTCTGACCACGTCTTCTGACAAAAAGCCCAACGTGTATGGTCAGCCAAAATCACAAGTTTTGACAGAGTTTTTTCTTTGTAGTCAAAAGCGTATTAAATAACCCCCCTTAGCCAAAAGGTTTTGTAAATTCTCAACGACATGTTCACATTTCCGACTGTCGCGACAGTCGGATCGGCAATAAAATCGTTAACGCCTTCCGACACGTACTTCCCACTTTTTGTCGTACGGCAAAATGTCTGACGTGTACTGCCACTAAGACTGCCACTCTGCCAAAACGTATGGCACAAAACAAACGCCTTCCGATGGTCGGATGCATGAAGCTATAGAAAATAGCTTCATGGTCGGATCCTTAGAGCATTTATAACGGGGGGAGTTGGCAAGCGCTACTTTTAGTACTAAAATCTTTCTGCCATTTTTCGGGAGGCGAGATAATACGGTACAGTAAAGCTTACATTTACATAACATGCATACTAATGAAGAAAAATTAAGTGTCCTTACAAACGCACACGCAAGTAAAAGCTGTGACACAAACACAAAACAAGCACACAAATTATACAATGACTGTTGTTACATGTTTGAGTAACACACTAACACGCACTTCGCCTTCTACCTAGAAACCAATACTCACCTACACCTACCAAGACGCACTGAAACTGTCGCAACTAGTATTCCATTTAAATCTAAATCTAAATTATACAATATTACAAAAACAATTGACAAAAATATAACTTACTTGTGATAGGTAATACCGTGTTCCCCTATGTTCGATGTCTCTGATCGCCTTTTACCCCAAAATACCGCACAATTCACCGTTTTCATTATGCACTACTTCGCGATCGCGACACAAAACGACAGCTAATGGCCACGCGGTACCGAGTGAAGTAGGTAGTTTTTTTCTATATCGCGTATGGCTAAGAGCGCCTTATGGCCGGCAGAGGGGTACGCCATGCGATGACATTTCCAGTTATAAAATATGCTAGGTCGGATCAGTATCGCCCGAAGGGCGGCCGCACACGTCCGATTTTTTGTCTGAAAGTCGGATGAATTGTCTATGGATAGGCGCGTATCCAATATCCGAAGGCGCTTGTCAAGTATTTGTCATGTCAAGTAAAAAAACATCTATCACAGACAGAATAAGTAACAAACAACAAATATTTTCAACAAATGTCGGCGACGACGACGGCGCGGCGACTATCGCTTTGATTTTACTGAAATTAACGAAATAGCTGAGTAAACAATGATCAAAATAGCAGCACTAAATGATGAATCGGAAGACGAGAGTGGCTCAGAAGACGAAGTAACCAGAGAAGCGTTAGAACAAATAGCCCTTCAGCAATATGCGAAGGCACTCGAACTTCAGCGAAAAGGCAATTTGAAGGATGCAGCTCAGCTTCTCAGAGATCTTCTTGACACAGAACTACTCGACGATGTCAAAAAACCCGGCCCAGGTGAGAAAGTGGTGGGACCACTATTTAATTTGAAATATTTGAGCTACAAAAACTTGGCCGCTATATTGAGCGAGTCTGATGAAATCGATGCTTCCATAGAAGCTTACTGTACAGCCGCAGAGTTAGATGACACTGATATTACCCTCTGGCACAGATTAGGGCAGCTGTGCATGAGAGCAAAACGCTATGAAATGGCGTTACATGCATTTCAAAAAGGTTCTGAGCGAAACCCCCGCCATTGGCCATGTTTAGATAAGATAGTTACTCTGTTGCTTGGTTTAAATTACAAAGAAGAGTGCATCTCTATAATTCATGACACATTAGTACTGGACCCCGGCTACTTGAGGGGTCTAGCTTACAGAAAACACATTTACACTGCATTCCCTTACATTAGAGATTACATGGAATACTTGAACCCAATATATAAATATGATGAGAAAGATGAAGAGGAAATTGATGAAATACAAGCTGAAAAACTACTCAAAGAAGCTGATGCTATCCATGAGACATTTCTCGAGCAGCAAAGAGCAGAGGAATTCAAAAGTAAACTTCCAAACATGAAACTTAAAAAACCAATATCCAGCTTTACTTGGCAATCTGTAGGCGATTCTTTGGTCAACATGCATCATTACATGACAGAGAACTACTACAGTCATGCTTGTTTCATTGAGCTTGTGTTTGAAAAAGCGGAGGAAGCAATTGAAGTTGATATGCCTAAAGAATTTGATTCTATGGAAACAGAAGAAAGAGAAAATGCAGATACAGAAAAAAAGGCTGACCCTGCAGAATCAGAAAGTGAAAACAATTTTTCAGATAAAGAGAAAACAGTAGACGCTGAAAAAGTTGAAAGTGATGTTGAAATTATTCCAAATGAACTTATTACTGAAATAATGGAAGTTCCACCAGAGCCTAAAAAGAAGACAGCAGTAAGAAGAAGAGGAAGTGATCTTGCACACCTGCAACAATGGTCATGGTGCACCACTCGCAAATCTGGACGAAAGAAAACAATAAACAGACAAGACGCTAATGACAATATCTATGATATATTGCGAAAAATGGTGCCAGCCGGTTTAATTCCAGAGACAGAAGAAAAGAAAGAAAACATGGAAAGAGCGACCACTCCGGATACAAAAGATCTAGTCAAACTTTTTAATGAAAATGAACCAGAGCCTCAGAAAAAAGTAGTTGAAGAATACTTTGGAACAGAAATCGAACAAAAAGATGTTAAGCAATTCATTAACAAGTACACAGAGAGCAAAAGGGATATAATTGAAATGTTACAAGAATTTTTAAGAACCTTAGCTGGTCAATTCAGAGTGAAATGGCCAGAAGGACTACCAAAAACATTTATTGAAGCGAATAAATGCTACAGTCAACATGTAGATGTGCCAACATGCACCGATCAGAACAAAGACGAGTTGATCCACTACACTCATGTCAATATTCTTGTCGAAGAATTTTCTGTCAATGATTCTGTCAATGATCATCGTTCTCAGGAAAAACCCAAACATGAGCTTGCAACAATAGAAGCAATAGGAATAACCCTCTACTTGACACCTCACATTTTCAGTGGTGAGGAATGCATGGAGTTGATTCTAAAACAACTTTGGATAAAGCTTCACATCCACATTGTGAACAATGATGAAGAACTTGCCCTAGACTGCTTGTATCAACTACTGAGCGAGTTTGAAGCCATGGGAGAGCACCATGACACGTACAATTTGGATATCATCAACTTCACAGCAAAACCTAGAATTAGCGAATTTGAAATCTTTGCTAACATCAAGTTTTTAGAGAGAAACAAAAAATTATCAACAGTTATGGAAATGTTTGAAAGGGGCAGCTATGATGAAGTACTTTCTATAGTGATAGATTCCTTTGAACACTGCAAGACAATGGCTAGAAATCAAGAAGAGGAAATGTCCCTGGACTTTGCTGTACAGATGTCGCTCATCATAGACACATACTGGGCTTTAGATGATGTGGACAGCTGTTTTAAATGGACCTTAATTTGTCTTCACGAGGCTCTGAAGCACTATTTCAGATTCACAAGTGGCACCCCTGAATATGACAAATGGACATTAACAGTGGTCAAAATTCTCTGCTCCATGGAACACATACTTACTTCAGAAGGTCTCTCTTGCTTAGATACTATTTCCAACAAAGATCTAAGCCAAGCTCTGGAAAATCTTATCAGAATTATTGGACATCAAGTAGAAACTAATGGTACAGAAATGCCGCTCGGAACTGTGATACCATGGATCATTATGCATTATATTTTACAACGAGAAGAGGATCAAGGGAGAGGGAAGGTAGACAAAGATCCTGACGACGTTCCTAGCCCATTACTAGTACTCTTTATTGCACATGAGCAATTGGGTAACAGAGGTTGGTGTTGCAAATCTGAAGGAAAACTGCTTTACTTTACTCTTGATACGGTCGTCCCTCGGTTGCGAACTCCCGCTCTGTCGAAATGTTTAGAACAGGTCAATCAGTGTATGGAGCAGTGTGTATTTTGCCTCTTTGGACATCCCGGGAAGAAGAACAAGTATAAATATCTCGTAGATCACAATGTGACATCGCACAGTCTCAATTGGGATAGGGCTCAGCAGGTTTACGAAGTATTTAGACCTTTAGAGCTTCCGATGCTAGAAGGAAAGCAGGCAGGAATATCGCCAGATACAGAAGCCTTGTTCCGAAATATTTTGACAATGCTACCAGCAGAACATGACCCTCAAAAGTATGCATCTGATGTTGAAAAATATATCAGAGGAACGGAAACGAAATTGCCGAATTTCCCACCGTTATTACCTTTCAAAATGAGAGACATTTATTTTCTGTTAGGCGATTACTATTTTAAGAAAGAAGAAAATAAGATCTCCATAAAATACAATATTTTAGATGTTGTTGTGAACAGCGACCGCTTTGAATCGTGGGCGCAAATTTCACTGGCTAAAGCCGTTACCTTTGAGAGAGTATTAAATTCTTGTAAAAACCTTAACAACAATAAAGATGTCTTAAAACCTGCGAAGGCGCTAATCAGATGTTACAAACGGGCGCTTGAAGTAGATCCTACTCACTGTAGCTTGTGGATAGAATACGGAATGTTTGTTTACACTGTTCATTCGTTTTGCTCTCGAATGTTGAAGCAAGCCAGTGAATCACTGAGCATGGAAGACTTTGATACCCTTGAGAAGCAAAAAGAGGACATGCTTGATGCAACGCAAAAATGCTTTACGACGGTAATGAACGATCACAACAGCGTGCCTGACGACGACAAAGCTAACGAGGACGCCTGGTTGAATTACTACATGCTAGGAAAAGTAGCCGAAAAACGCAATAAACCCCCCAATGTTTACCTCGACTATTACTTGAAAGGTGTCAAATGTTTGCATGAGCTTAACGCAACTTACCCTCTGAAAATTAACTATAACTCACCACCGCAATTATGTATAGAGGTTCTAGAGCTACATTACAGAATACATGCGTCGATACTTAAATACATCGAACAACATGAGAATAAACCTATACCAGCTTCTATAGGTAAAGTTTTTATGAACTGCATTGAGGAGTGGAAAAACGGGCCCTTCACAAAAAAACTTAAAAAAGATGGCTTGTTCGAAACGGAAAACTCTGCACCGGAAACTAAAACTGAGGAGCCTGTTCAGCATGCGGCCAATATTCTAAAACGTTCTATCAGCGATGCGGGAGAAGAAGAGAGCCACGAAGTAAAACGACAAAAACTCGAATCTGCTGCTGCAAAAGTACGGAGATCAGCTTCCTACGACACAGAAAGATTAGCTCCTAAAGATGTTCCTGAAGTATCAAAAGAAACAATAGAAGCGGAGACACCAAAACTAGATGAACAACAAAAACAAGAGAAAGACAATAAACTGGAAACAGTTCCTGAAACGCAAACACAAGATGTAAAAGATCCAGTGACCAAACCACCCATCGAAAATGATAAACCGGTTGAAGAAAAAATGGAAATAGATACAAAAGCCGCTACAGAAAATAAAATTGAGGCAGAACCGAGTAAAACAGAAGACAGCTCTAGTAGCTCATCGTCATCATCATCAGGATCAAGTTCTAGTGATTCGTCTTCCGATAGCAGCAGTGATTCTAGTAAAGACAGTTCCGATTCAAATGATAACAAACCATTGACAGATGAAGAGCTCATGAAAATCGCGTCAGCCTGCCTCGACTCTTTAGAAGACTGTGCAAGCAGGTTCCCTCCTCACTACAAAGCAATTTACCGAGTGGCTCACTATCACTTCTATTACAAGAAAGGAAAAGATATCGAAAGGGGTCGAGATCTCATGTTATCCAATTTCACTTCAAGAAGTGGAGCGAAGTTAGGTGGGCTTTTCAGCGAACGGAAGCCTTCTAACTTCTTCAACAATATATGGAAGATCCCTGTAACAGAGGTTGATAGAGCTGGTGGTTTCCCGTTCCACATGAATCGCTCTGTTCTACTCACTCTTGAAATCTTGAAAGATATCGATGACCACAAAACTCTGTTGGATTTGAGTATGCAGCTTCAGAGGACACCCGAACCGGATAAGAAATATCTTCGCGACTCAGATAGAGAAGAGTTGGCGCAACAAGCCTTTTCGCTTTGTGTGCAGTCTCTGAAAGGACAGTTAACCAAGTTTGGCCAGCAGCCAGATCTCAAGAGCAACGAAGTAGAACAACAAGCACTGAGAAGCTTGATGCTGGACATCTACAGAGCTTATCAGAGAGCACAAAAACAGCCCAACTCGAAACAATTTACCAACTTACTGATAGAGGGTTTCAAACTAGTCACAAACGAACCTATAACAGAAAACATGAACCTTGTTGATCTCAGCATGAAATACTGCCAGAAGGTGAATCAGCAGTTGAAACACGAAGCTACGCTCGCGAGTATGAATAAGACTGACAAACAGGAGAAAAAGCAAGCGGCTAAGCAAGCTGTGGAAACTTCGAAAGCTCCAATGGCTCATGCGTACACGGGTAGTCTGACGAAACCTGATCCTAAACCGGCAACTGCTTCATCATTACCCAGTCATCCTAAGATGTCCGCACAAGAAATGGCTGCTGCTTTCCAAAACTACCTCCCATTGCTAAACGACCCCGTAGTGTCACAGCAAACCGTTGCCGCTCTTTCCCTTTCAAATTATTTGAACAGTATGACCGCATTAGCCGGATATCCATCATCGCTTCAAAACAATCTGCAAAACACACTACAAAACAGTCTGCAGAATTCATTCCAAGCTGAGTTCTACAGACAATTTTTTGGACAATCACTATCATCTTACTTGCCACCGGCCGCTAAAAAGCAGAAACGTGCTCCTAAAATCCCGAATGTAACGAAACATCAACCGAGGGGTCCAAAGCCGAGTGCTTCGACTTCTAGTCTTCACAAATCCACCTCGGTTCCCATGACCAACTTACCGAAGTCAACATCAGTTAGTGTGGCCACCTTAATCAATCAACAAAAAGCCTTGTCCATGGGCTCGAAAATGGGCATACAGAAGTCTACATCGAGTTCCATGCAAAAGACTTCGTCTATGGGAAAATCCTCTTTGGCGCCGAGTATGGGGACAGTTTTGTCAAGTTTACCTGCATCGTTGACCGCGAACCTAACTTCGTACGGTGTGCCGTCTCATTCCCACGCACACACAAGCAGCAGTAATAGTGTACCGACGCAGGCGCACATGTCTACAACTTCAACTGCCAATACTGCTATCCACTCGAAACCTCCTTTGCCACACCAGCAAGTCAGCCCAGGCAAAACTTTGCAGCAAAAACTAGCAGAACGTCAAAAACACAAGCCGAAACCTACCGCGCACGAAATCAACGCTTCTATTAGCAAACTCCCTTCCTCACTTACCGTCACTAAAACCTCTAAAGCATCTAAAAAAACTCTTCCCTTTAGCAACCCTAAACCTATTTCGTCAGATGAAGTAATTGTACTTGATGATGATTGAAAAATTTTAATAATCAGTATTTTAGATTGTAGGAATATTTAATCAATAAAATAAACCATATTATAATCAGATTATGTATTTTATTCGATAATTATTTATTAACATTAGCATAATATTTACAATTGTTAGGTAGATTTTAGAAGTTACCCCATTTTATTAAGTGTAGGTAGTAGTTCTATTGCAGTTTCTAACTAAATCAACTCATATAATAGTGACCATATTTACATATAGGTTCTGGTCTTTCACCACTATAGAACAAGGCTTGTTCTATCAGACATCGGTATTTTTAAAATGGCTCCCTATATATTATGTTTGCAGGTAGGATTCATTCACACACCCCAGTTTGCATAAATCAGCCTTTATATTAAACCACCCCACTATTAGCAAGTACTAAAGGACTCTATACTCATAGAAATAGATCATCATATTGCTCAGATTCAAGTTGGCAATGAGTGTTCCTAGATACGCCAGTATTAACAGCGGGAGAGGAAACAAGAATAGCCGGGCGTTCTGCAGCACTGGCAAATCTGCAATAAGAAAAGTATTGTTAGCTTTCTCTAGGATCAAGTCAACTTCTTGATTAGGTACCAAAGCCACGTTCGGTCACCCCTAATTATCTTTAGCTTGTCGCATTCAGCATCTGCCACCAGTCTTTCGCTGCTTTACCTATGGTTAATTTTAGTCACCCAGTGTCCATCCATTATGCATATAAGTAAGGAGCAAAAAGTGGGTCATTTATGTATAAATAACCCTTGGCCATTGATCAGGGACCGGTCGTTGTACATAGCCGCCTCCTCGAAATTTTTTCCGAGTACTACCTTGGGCAGATTCTGCAGTTAGGTAAAAACAATTTCGAGAAGGAGGCCAAAATGAGGATTGGTTGGTTGTCACTAGGTTGGGCAGCGTTCGGGAAACTATGTCGAGTCTTCTCGTCGCCCATACCGCAATGCTTGAAAACCAAAGTTATCCATCAGTGCGTCCTACCCGTCATGACCTACATAGCTGAGACGTGGACACTCACGGTAGGTCTGGTCCAACAGTTTAAAGTCGCCCAGCGAGCTATGGAGAGACCTATGCTCGGAGTTTCTCTGAAGGATAGGATTCGCAACGAATACATCCGACAGAGAACCAAGGTTATCGACATAGCTCAAAGGATTAGCAAGCTGAAGTGGCAGTGGGCCAGTCATAACCGACAACCGCTTGGGTAAATGTGTTCTTGAGTGGAGACCGCGACTCGGCAAACGTAGTGTAGGACGCCCTCCGACCAGGTGGGATGACGATTTGCGAAAGACTGCTGGCAGATGCTGGATGCGGCAAGCTGAAGACATGGCGCTAATTAGGGCAGGCCTATGTCCAGCAGTGGACTATTCTAGGCTGATGATGATGATGATGACCCTTGGCAGTACCATAGATAAATTAAACACTTTATTATAGGTATAATTTGTCCATGGCAGTACTAATAAATAGATACGGGGATTAGGATAACAAATTTTTTTTAATTAATTTTCATTCATAAAGAAATTTAACATTTCATTCAACATGACTTCTATTTACTACCTAGTAGTACGCTATTCCTATACTATGTATATGGGCTATACTAGGTTTTGAAATGGGAGTGGATGGCCAAACCCAATTAGAGAAAAGTCTTGAATGAAGTCATGTTCGCTTTATAAGAAAACAACAACTGCATATCTAGTTTTTAATCATTTATTTTTGCTGGAAATTAAATCGGTTCAAAAATAATATGCCATCTTGTATTTGAGCACTAACGTATTCGGTTGGTGAAAAGGATCAACACAGAGAAATGCATTGTTAAAAACTATAAGAAATGGCAAAGGTTTGAATACCAATGATCAATGTGAAAATTTTAATTACAGGTAGGTAGGTACCTATCATTTCGAGCAACTAGTGAACTTGCCTACCGCTGCCCGCTAGCAAGGATAGTTCCTGTATTTTAATAGGGTTTATTTATCCTCGATAAAATATATTTTCATTATGAATATTGTTAAAATTAATAAAGAAATATAATAAATGGTATGCATTTAGGTAAGTAGGTACCCTATTGTTTTCTCTAAAATTGAGACTTTTGCGACTTTTCTCTACCTCTCATGGTTTCGGATTTGGCCATCCACACCCATCTCAAAAAGGTCCTCAGGGTCCGCGCGCCATAACCTCTAGGGATGGTAGCGCTAGGTTATTTCTTGAAGGTACTTACTGCTGTATCCTAAGAATGTAATGTACATGTAGTAGATAAACGCAGCTAGCCAGAATGTGTTTGACACGAAACACGAGATGAAACCTTTCTCGCCCAGGAGATCTGAAAAAAAAAAGAAACGTTAATATTTGAATACGTAATATTTATAGGAGTAGCGTACCTACCTACCAATTGAGGATTATAAACGTACCTAGATTAAAGTACTTTCTATACGTACTACTATTTTCTTTCTAAAGATTATAAAAAGACTACTTTTTACGTCAGTCATAATCGTCTTACAACTGGTAAAGATCTCCTAATCCTTCCAGTTGGTTCGTTCACGCGGGATTTTCCACTCAAATCTCACATATTTGTCCTGACTAACAAAAATATAGAGGCTAGGCTACAACCAAACCTTTACTTAACCTTTGATCTGTGTTGGTGCAGGATCCTGACTTACTTCGTTATATGTGTATGCTAAGGATCCTTATCATTACTACACCCGTCTAATTTTACGGTTTTAAGCTGTATTCCTAATGTGTTAGGGTATAAAACTGCATGAAACTTAAAGTGAATGAAAGAATGAGCATAGACCGGAAGAACTTCTAAAAAATATTCAAATATTTTGACGAGAAAAGAGCTGTCAGTCACTCGTGAACCGTTACGAGTACGTGAGCGTCGTGGTGTGTTATAAAGTGGATTATTTACTGGTTTCTCATTGAGTTTTGGTAAGTAAAAACTAGATTTTATTGTTTTCTAGTAATGCAAGTTCAATTTTGCATAAATGCCGAGTGCTAAGAATCTTTTACGTTCAAATTATTTGAATCACAAAGTAACTCATAAGTTTCAGACCAACATTTAGTTTTGTTTTCTTTCAATAATTTTGTCATTTTACCTAGCGTACATTTTTCGTAATTTATATATTTTGTAGGAAATTTTATGAGGATTCTGGATATCTACTCCATGTTATACAATAATTCCGAAATAGTGATATATAAGTATATTTTCGAAACCACATCACGGTTTCGCACTCACACATGCGCAAGTTCAAGATGGCGGACGTGTATACGTACATGGTTACTGCCATTTTGTAGTCTGCTGTGTATGATACGGATCCTGACAGGGGGATATAGGGTGATGTTACTTTTTCGACGATGTAAAATGAAAAAATAGTATTTTGACAGAATAGTCTGTTTTTATATTGTTTAGGCATAACTTCTTTCTTAGAAACCGATTTGGGTTTATTATTTGTTGGGTACATCAAATATTCCTATTATAATTTCATTGGCATAAGACTTCGAAATGGTCTGTTTTTAAATATTTTCTTTTAGGATTACTTTATCATTTCAAACCGTTTTAGATAAAAATGGATCCTTCAGTGCCTCTCACTCCTGGTGGTCGACCCTTGATTTTGGCCAGGAACGTCGAGATCACTCCTAGTGGGTCAATATATGTAACCCAAGATGAAAATGTCCTCCTATTATTAATTATTTTATGTTTATTTCTAGTAGGTATTTAAATTATGTAGGTACCTATATCGCTATTTTTAAAGAACCGATGTCCACGGGTCATGTGCTTTATTGTATTGTTACATGGTACTGTCATTCATTATACATTTTTTTTTCTCCTTGTGTAAATCACAGGCTCCTACACCTGGCACTGAGTGCACCTGCCTTTGTATAAACAGTGTTTTATAAGTACTTACCTATGTATGTCTGTGTAAACTGTATAACTGTGTAAACTGTATAACTGTGTGAACTGTATAACTGTGTACCTATGGACCACGCGGTCTGAAATAAACGATTTTTATGTTTATTTATATTTACCCATTGATTGGCCTAATAAGAACACGCAACGCTGTTATACCTACTTGAGTTGTTTTGCTGAAATAAATATTTATTAGTATCTAAATTTGTTCATTTTTATTACACCTCTGAATAAAAGTAAAACACCCTTTGTATCTGTCAGGATCCGTAACATACACAGGCTACTAAATCTTGACTGAATCAACAGTAAGACAGGATCCGTATCATGCACAGACGAACGTATGTGAAATGCACACACACATGCACATCTTTTATAGCCGGAAAAACCGTCTCATTCCAACAGCCGGTCTTTTTATTTATGATTTTCTATAGTAATCCGATAAAATTACCGGTAGTGTGATGTATCGTTAGAAAGCCCTATTTTTGCAATTTATGGTTATGTTCTGTCATTCCAAAATAGTCTATGGTAGATTGCATGAATTGGATTTGAAACCAAGCTTGCCTATGTGCAGTGTTTTCATGTTTATCAATGTGAAAATAGGTTTTCCTATGTAAATGAAAGTTTTTTGATTTCGAAATGGAATGTTAAATATATTTTCTACATCAATAACCAATCAACTTTGTCTTACGCTAAGTTTTCACGAGTAAATCGTCATGTAAAGTTGCACGTAAAAATTAGGTCAATGACGGTAACTCTCGTAAATGTCACACAGACGGGGGGTGCGCTTTGTCGCAGTGTTCACACAGATCAAAGGTTAAGTAAGGTCCATCCAAAGGAAAAAAAAAACATCCATATACAAGGTGTCACGAAACTCAACGTCAAGCGGAAAACGGAGGACATTAGGTAACATAAGTGAGCATAATGTTTTTATTTCGCACTAAAATTAATGAATGAGTTAATTGTCAATTAATATCAGAAAATAATGACATCTGGTAGTCACAAAATAGAAAAGTTGCAGGGCAGAGAATTTCTGATTTTCAGTAAAAAAGCCATAACTCTGAAACCATTGGAGTTAGACCCATAGTTTTGTAGTTTTCTGGGTCGTCATGAACCCAAGTCCTCTGCTTAGGTTTGACGTTGAGTTTTGGGACACACTGTATATTAACGCCTATGTCCAGCAGTAGATGATGATATTTAAATATTAATGTTATTATACTACCTACTTACCTTCTGTAAAGAAAAAATATAACATTTCATTAATAAATCCATCTCAATTCTCAATGTTACTTACTACTACCAAAAAACTGCTTAAAATGGCACTTACTTATAAACAAAATGATGTGAAAACAATGGAGCAAAGACAGCGGCGGGAAGAATGCGTTGATGTGAACATCGAATGCGTAGCCCCATTCCACGTCCGGGCCGAGAGGGTCTCTTCTGAGGTATTTGTTCGCAAAGTACCTGGAAAATTAACATTTGCAATCAGAAAAGGGTTTTGGTAGAGTTGATTACAAGTACAAAACTTGTAGTCATCAGGCTGGCTAACTCCCATCTAGACTAATAAATACGGAGCGATTGGCTCTCAATCTCAATACACATACATACTCGTGGATGTATAGTCCTGTAACGATTACGTCCGTCGAACGAAATCGACCACAAGGAAGATAGGCCAGAATCAGAAACCAAATCGTCCGCACTTGACAAGGTCCTTCAAGCAAGTCGCCATCAAAGAAAAATGGTCTGAATTCAAAAAGCGAAATAACGAACTAACAGTACAGAATTGGTTTTTGAAACGGGGTTTTATACTATTGTTGTTACTTACCAACAACTCTATTTCTTATAGTATATAATAATAAAAATAAAATATATCTTATAAAATTTGGATATCATAAAAGTGTAAACAAAAAGCTAACTTTCATCCGAAGTAAAGTTATTTGGCTTTACAAAGGCAGCACTTTTTTAATTGAGTACGGTTTGCTCCCATGATGAATCGCGTTGCGGATCTTTTTCTAATGAGAGCGTTCCCATTCCGTATTCAGAGTAGTGCCACTTAAATAATCTGGTAGGTAAGGTAGGAAAAATAATTATGAGCAATTGTGTAAGCTTCTATAACAAGCTTTCATCAGAAGCATCCTCTTAGTAACTGAGCTCCTTATTAGTAAATTTAAACAGTACATAAAGCGAAATCTTATCAAGAAAGCCTTTGACTTCATAGCTTATTATTACATCAATGATGTCAATGCTTGGCCAGATGTTGTCCAGTTCCACACCATCAATAGTATTAAAGAAAATGTGTCCGTGATGGTAGCGTACACATAACCGAATTCACGTTTGTTGTTATGCCTAATATATAGAGTGTATATAGAGTATAACTAGTGCAAAAGTAAAATAAATAGCGCCTCCTTGGTTTAAGAAATAATGATCATTGTTTGTGGGTACGCCAGCATAACGTTATGCTAGCGTACACACGACCGTTCTCAAAAACGGCTTATACTATAGCAACAAAATTTATACACAATTTAGAGTATAAATAGCGTTTCAGCTATGCAAAATTTCATAATGATTGCTCTCATAGGAACAGAGATATGGAACAAGACTATAAAATAACACCTGAGCTGGCGTTATGCTAGCGTACCCATTAAAAACCGAAATACCTAGTTCCTATAGAAAACGAGGTTCTCTTAATGTAAATGTTATATTTATAAATAATGTGTGAAATCCTCTTTCTCCCAGTAGTCATACTTTATGCAAATTCTTAATCAAACACTATAAAAAGTTGATGTAACAGGAAGAGCGATAACTGTAGGTAAATAACTCTAAAATGAGCGCGAGTGACGGAGCACTGCTGCCCCGACCATGACGACGCATTATCTCTATCTCTTTCACTTCCATGGATAATTCACATGCATCTTTCTCTATCTTTCATTGTGACCAATACCTACATTGCTTACTGCTCAGAGTCCAAACAAGATCTAGGAATAACGATATGCAATTCCATTCGTACAACTAATCAAAGAATCTCATCCGAAAATATAGGTATGTAGGTAAGTAGATGTAGTTAAAAATAAAAATCGAAGATTATGGGATATTGCTCTCCGTTGCAATGTAGTTCCGCCGTGATCTGCTAGATGGCGCTAAACGTGACAAGAAACGTGAAAGATAGAGAAAGATGCATGTGAATTATCCATGGAAGTGAAAGAGATAGAGATAATGCGTCGTCATGGTCGGGGCAGCAGTGCTCCGTCACTCGCGCTCATTTTAGAGTTATTTACCTACAGTTATCGCTCTTCCTGTTACATCAACTTTTTATAGTGTTTGATTAAGAATTTGCATAAAGTATGACTACTGGGAGAAAGAGGATTTCACACATTATTTATAAATATAACATTTACATTAAGAGAACCTCGTTTTCTATAGGAACTAGGTATTTCGGTTTTTAATGGGTACGCTAGCATAACGCCAGCTCAGGTGTTATTTTATAGTCTTGTTCCATATCTCTGTTCCTATGAGAGCAATCATTATGAAATTTTGCATAGCTGAAACGCTATTTATACTCTAAATTGTGTATAAATTTTGTTGCTATAGTATAAGCCGTTTTTGAGAACGGTCGTGTGTACGCTAGCATAACGTTATGCTGGCGTACCCACAAACAATGGTCATTATTTCTTAAACCAAGGAGGCGCTATTTATTTTACTTTTGCACTAGTTATACTCTATATACACTCTATATATTAGGCATAACAACAAACAATATCAATATCAATATCAATAACGTTTATTTCTTTAAGCTTACAAAATAAGCACTTAGACAAGTCAAATTTTATACTATAAACAGGTTTATAAATAGTCATTATTATCAAATAAGAAATATGATGTTATTGATTTTATTCGCTTCAATTTTTTGTCCACTAGTGGAAGAAGCGAAAAAGAAACCACTAGTAAGTTTCATAAATCTTAAAATTAATACATTACTTATCTCAGTCTAAATATAATCTAATTTGTATATAACTCAATATTTATATGAAACTAACTAAGCTTAACATTATATCCCTTATGTACCATTGTCGGTGTGGAACTGAGCGACATCTGGCCAAGCATTTACATCATTGATGTAATCATCTATGGAGTAATAGGCTTTCTTTATTAGATTTCGTTTTATGTACTGTTTAAATTTACGAATAGGGAGCTCAGTTGCTTCAGATGGAAGCTTGTTATAGAAACGTACGCAATTTCCCATAAATGATTTCCCTACCTTTCGTAATCTATATGATGGGATGTGCAGTTTGTTCTTGTTTCTTGTGTTTACTTTGTGAACATCACATTTTTTTAAAAAGCTATCTTTGTTTTTGTGCGTATACATAAGATTTTCATATATGTATTGCGATATTACTGTCAAAATATTTATGTCTTTAAATAATTCCCTCAAAGAGTGGCGTGGCTTTAATTTATAAATTGCGCGTACAGCCCTTTTTTGGAGAACAAAGATAGTCTGAATGTCGGCTGCCCGTCCCCAAAGCAAAATACCATAAGACATGATACTATGGAAGTAACTGAAATAAACTAACCTAGCTGTATCTTCATCGGTAATATTTGGGTGAAGTTAGCGCGATAGTAGGTACTGAGGATGTGGCTAGTATATATATAGTAGGAGATTTCAATGCTCACCCGCAAGAGCCGTTCCATCACGAACTTACCAGCTTCTGCTTGGACCAGTGTTGGACGTGTGCGGACACAGAAAAATTGGGCCTACACTCTAATGTTTATACATACGTTAGTGAAGCTCACGGATGCCGACGGTGGCTGGATCACTGCGTAGTGTCTGCTTCGGCATGGCAGACACTGGTGGAAGTTAATATCTTGGAAGATGTCTTTGTGTCTGATCATCTGCCGCTGCTTATTAAGTGTGACCTGAGCTTTGTAAGGCCAAGGTGCGTGATCAACGAACGGCAACAGAACCAGGTATTATGGGGGGAAAGAGATGAAAGTCAAATAGCTAAGTACCATGAATTATGTCACGAAAGGTTACGCAAAGTTGATTTTCCATCTGAGTTCACTGAATGTGGTCGTGGATCATGCAGTTTGGCCGAGCATAAGTTGGTCCTCGAAACGCTTTATAACAGCATAGTAGGTGTCTTATGTGAAGCAGCAACTAAGACTAATGAGCGGCCGAAGCATAGCAAAGGCAGGCATCTTTGTGGATGGAACAAGCATGTCTCTGAAGCTCACAGGGAGGCCAGGCTCAATTTCAAAATCTGGGTTTTGCACAATAGACCAACATCGGGTAATATCTTCGAACAAATGGATGAAACTCGTAAGATATTCAAAAGTCGCTTAAAATGGTGCCAAAATAATCAGGAACAAATTCAAATGGACATTTTAGCTAAACATAGAGTAGGAAAAGATTTTGGTAAGTTCTGGAAGTCGACGGGGAAGTTCAATGTCAAGCCTGGCCTGCCTGTGAGTGTGGATGGAAAGAGTGAGCCGGAGCAGATTTCTAACTTGTTTAGGGACCACTTCAAGGTACATTCTGCACTAGGACCATCGTCTGCACCCCTTGACTTGAATGATCCAGAATGTCAGGGAGAGAGGCAACCTATTTGCATTACTGCAAAGCAGGTACGAAGAGCCCTAAATAAAATGAGTGGCGGCAAATCTCCCGGACATGATGGTATCAGTGTGGAGCATCTGAGACATGCGGGTATTCACCTCCCGAGAGTCTTGGCTCTGTTCTTCTCAATGTGCGTTAGTCACTCACATTTACCACATGACTTAATGAAAACCATCGTAGTGCCCATTGTGAAGGACAGAACTGGAGATATCTCGGATAAGAGGAATTACCGTCCTATTTCGTTGGCAACGACTATAGCAAAGGTCCTGGACAGTGTGCTTAATACTTACCTAGAAGAATTTACAGACCTACATGACGCGCAGTTCGGTTTTCGAACTGGACTGTCAACAGAAAGCGCAATAGTGAGTCTTAAGCATACTGTCCAGTACTATACAAATCGTAAGACGTCGGTACACGCCTGTTTTCTTGATCTATCGAAAGCCTTTGACTTAGTGTCATATGACGTACTTTGGAGAAAGTTGAGAGACAGGGGTGTGCCGGCGGAAATACTTAATATGTTTAGGTATTGGTATGCAAACCAAACCAATCGTGTCAAGTGGGCTGACGCGCTATCAGAGGCGTATGTTTTGGAGAGCGGGGTAAGACAAGGGGGGCTGACGTCTCCCCTCCTCTTCAACATATACGTTGACGATCTCATTGTGAGGCTGAGTAGCATGCGTGTCGGATGTCGAATTGATGGCGTAAGCATTAATAATATTAGTTACGCGGACGATATGGTGCTGCTCTGTCCCACGGCGGGTGGCCTACAGGAACTGCTGGAAATTTGTGAGCAATACGCTGCTGACCATGGGCTGACATATAATGTCAAAAAAACTGAATACATGGTCTTTGAGGCTGCCGGCAATGGTCCAGATAAGAACAACTACAATATTACCCTAAATGGAATGAACGTTAAAAGAGTCAATACCTTTAGATATCTTGGACATATCATAGCCGACAGCCTCAAAGACGATGCAGACATTGAAAGGGAGCGTAGGGCGCTGGCAGTTAGAGGAAACATGCTGGCCCGCAGGTTTTCCCGGTGTACAGAGCAAGTAAAGGTAACTCTATTCAAAGCCTACTGCCAAAACATGTACACGGGAAGCTTGTGGGTTAGTCATACCAAAAACTCACTAGCGTCCCTACGTATCCAATATAATAATATTTTCAGGGTGATGTTGGGGCTGCCTCGCTTCTGCAGTGCATCGGGGATGTTTGCAGAGTATCAAACGGATGGCTTCGAAGCCATCATCCGCAAAAAAACAGCATCTCTGATCCGCAGAGTGCGCGACAGCCACAACAACATCCTGAAAACCATAGCCGATAGGTTTTCAGCGCCGCTGTGGGCATGCCTGGTTCGCAGAGTGATTCCGGCAAACATCTCTACATTATGATGATCACTCTGGGAACGAGGCATGCGTTTGTAAATAATTTAGGTATTTAGTATTTAAGTTATGAATGTCTACTAACACTCTTTCGTTTTCATTGTCTATGTTTGTGTGCTTACTAACCCAATATGGATCCAAGATATCCGAAATAAAGAGATTTTATTTTTATTTATTTATTTAATATATCTAATTGTTCGAACCGCATATGCTGCTGAACTAAGTTTGCCTGCGAGAGCATCAATTTGCGGTCTCCATTGAAGAGAGGAATCAATATGTAACCCTAGGAAAACCGTTGAGTCGACAAAGTCAACGATCTCATCCTTTAGCATTATCTTAGTTGGGAGTTCTCTTACATTTGGTAACATGAATTTTATGCATTTGGTTTTTTTAGCATTTAGTAAGAGGTTGTTGGAGGCAGTGGCGTAGCTAGGGGGGCAAGGGCCCTGGTGCATAGGGAGAGAATCGGGCCCTCCTCCCCTCGAAAAAGGGAGTAAATAAACAACGACGCAGATGACAATATAGAATATTTATTAATTAAGAGAATAAACGATTTTTAAGAGAGTTCCCCGTCCAATTCACAATCTCTTGCGCGCTTTAATTTTTGCAAATTCATCAATAATTTCACTTAAATCCAAGTTTGATGCCGCGTCATTTTCTATCGCAATTAACGACAAATGTCGGAGGCGATCTTGTCGAATGCTGTTTCTTAAATAATTTTTTATGATCTTCAGTTTACTGAAAGATCTTTCTGCTGCCGCGGAAGTAACAGGAATTGTGTGAAACAGTAGCATCGCTGTATACACTTCCGTAAGGTCACATTCGAGCACGCCAAATTTCGTTATAATTTCTTTGCAAAGCTGGCGAATAGACCACGTCTCCATCAATTGAGGGAGGATCAGATGATACACATTAAGAAATTGGAGCGAAAAAGTGGGTCCAATTATATAGCAATATTTCTTCTGAAACTGATCACATTTTTTGAGTAACATCGTTTCATTCCAGCTGAGCAAATTTTTTGGAATCAGGAAGTCGAAGGATTTACAAATTGCACTCATACCATTAAAACGCGCATCTAACTGATTGATTATTATGTCGAGTACACTGTTGAAAATAGTTACTCTAAAGACTTCTTCCTGGTTTTCGAATCGGTGATCAGAAGCCAATTCATCGAAATGCTTTTTAGTTTTTCTTCGTCGCTTTTCTGGGAAGGTAGGATCGATGTCGTATTTTCTCGCGGTTTCGGTGGCCTTGGACTTGAAGGACTCGAAGTCATTTCTATATTTTTTCAATTTATCCGTTGTTTCGTCCAAAGCCTGACTCGCTTCGTCCAAAACGATATCACGTTTTTGCAAAACTTTGGAAACATAATTGATATTGTTCAATACGCTGTGCATGAATTCACAAAGAAATACAAACTCAAAATTCAGCATTTTTGATTTTATAATCTCTGCTTCACTGCGTTCGTCTTTACTGGAACTCTTCAGCGTTATTTCGGACAATGCTTTAATGATATCGAAAAAACGAAGTTTGACTGCAGTTATTGAATTAACCCTGCTGGCCCATCTTGTTGGATTCAATTTTTTTAAAGTAATTTCTGATTCACCGGTGAATTTCGATAAAAGGTCCCAGCGCTTAATGCTGTTTCCAAAGAAGTTGAATAAGTCTTGAATTGTTGCAAAAAACTTCTGAATTTCGACGGAACCTCGAACGGCATCATTTACGACCAAATTCAAATTATGACTGGCGCAATGTACGTACTCTGCGTTTGGCTGAATATCTTTAACTCGTTTTTGCACACCATTATACGCACCACTCATTACACTGGCCCCATCGTAACCTTGCCCAACACACTTTTTAAAATCAAGACCCTTTTCAGAGAACAACGTGGTAACTTGATTTACCAAATCCGCGGCGCTGTGTTTAGTGACTGCGTGGAAACCTAGAAATACCTCTCTTACTTCAATATCGATTGGTTGTCCATTTTCCGATCTTGATATCACTGCATATCTTACGACGATGCTCAGTTGATCCACTTTTGATATGTCCTGCGTGGTATCCAAGATGATGGCGAAAAACGGTGAGGCCCTAATTCGATCCAATAAATCACTCTCGAGTTTGGTGCCCAAACACTCGATCATTTCATTTTGAATTGTTGCACTCAGGTATCTTGTTGATCCTAAAAACATGGGGATATTAGAAAACATTAGATTATGATAACATAAATTATAAACACAGTAAACGAGATAATTTCTTACCTTTGGGCATATCCAAAACTTGACGCAAGATGTGGTCGTATCTAGCTACGAGTTGGACAATTGAGAGAAAATTTCCGTGATTTCCTCCCTCACTCAGATCCTCTCGATGTCCTCTCAAAGCCAAAGAACTCTTCGCAAGAGTAATTATAATATCAAATAATCTGCGAAGAACTTGTCTCCAAAATGATGCTTCTTTGCGAATTTCATCTTCGAGTTCTCTGTCGATGGTGGAACTTTTTTGCCACGCTTCATATACAGCGCACGCCTCCGTGTGTGCTTTCGAGGATCCATGTTGTTTAACTCTGTCTGATAAATGCCTCCAGTCCCGAATGCCTGTGCACCATGCATTTATTTGCGAAGCAAACAACCAACACGGTTGGCAGTAGGCAGCATCCAGCATTTTCGAGTAGCATATCCAAAAACGATCAACTGGACCGTATTGTGACGTAGAAACGTAATACGTTTCTGAAAAGCTCCTGTTGTCTTGGTGGGGGTCCTTCGGAAAAGGTCCAGGAGGTTTCAAAGGTCCCTTGTCAAGAATCAGACGTTTTTCGTTATCACTCAGTTTCTTGTTCATGTACTTTCCCAAGTCATTTGAAATTTCGAGAACTTTTGAAGATGTAGATTTTGAAATGGATGATTCCTCTACTGTTGGTTGCACGGAAGCGTCGAGGTAGTCATTTTCAGCAGGGGCATTGTTGATAGTATCGGTAGTTATTAGATCCTGATCTACTCGAGTCACTTTATTAATTAACACAGCTGCGTCGGCGCTATCAATAAATGAACACTTGTCACTTTTGACCGATATTTCGGCTGTTGAAGGAACTGTAGCAGGAAGCGGTTTCGTTAAAAAGGTATCTAGCTTGGGCAATTTTTTTTTACTTTCTTCTCTTTCTTGACGTTGTTTCCGCTTTGCGGCACCGCTACGTTCCTTTTTTCTTTCCATAATTTTCAATTGTTAACTATCGAAATTTGAGAAATTCGGAGTACTTACTGAGATTTTCCTATATTGCTTGGCAATGTTTAGTATAGATTACAGGAAGCTCAACAAAAAAGAACCGTAAAACAGCTTGTTTGGTAATGATGCGGTAAAATCAATCTTAACTCGTAAGAACATATTATAGTTTCTATAGTAGCTCGTTTGTCAATTTGAACTTGAGTTTGGAAAAACGTTGGTTTTTTTTTTATTGCCGATCAGGTTGAGAGCTATCATAGATTATACGGTTAGCGTTGTGTTGCAACCTGTATCATACATATCTTGTCATCGGACATTTTTTTTTGCGAAAATGAGTTTTACCAGAATTTGGTGCCAGATGGATGGATGTGCGGAATAGAAATCATAGCATTAGTGGTGATACTTGATGAAATAAGGCTGGTCGTAGGGAATTACGAATTACAACAGTCAGCGACACACCTAGCATCAACTACTGTAGTTCGTCCTAGACCCCAGAAAGTTGAAAACATCGCCACAAATATCATAAATAAGAACTGATGCAAGGCAAGAGCGAATAAAAACTTCATTAAAAAGTTAATCGGCGGAATTGGTGAATTGATCTCACGACCGTCAAGCACGTGAGCCGATCCAATGTGCTACGGGCGTACTCATCCAAACTACCATATAACTGAAATAACGATAACAAACAAACAAACAGCACATGCTTATCGAGGACGCTTGGCGCATGTGTTGAAAATGTTAAATAAGGAGTTTTATCATTGGTGATGTTGATTTAAATAAAAAAAAATAGAAATTGAAAAAAAAAGGAAATCTTGTGAGCAGGCTCGAGCCTCGAGGCTCGAGCCTGCTAACAGTTTTTTTTTTTCAATTTTTTGAATTTTTTTATTTTTCAATTTTTTTCAAAGCTGAGGCTAGAGGGCCCCTGAGCTCCGGGGCCCTGGTGCACTGCACCACCTGGCCCTATGATAGCTACGCCACTGGTTGGAGGTGAACCAATCTAGTATTTGTGAAAGCGAGTTATTTACATCGTCATAATTACATTTTTTTCTGTCAACTTTAAAAATCAATGAAGTATCATCAGCAAATAACACTATATCACAGAGATCTTTTGCAAAAAAAGGGAGATCATTTACATAAACTAAAAATAAAAAGGGACCTAATATTGATCCTTGTGGAACGCCCAATTCAATTTTTGAGCCCCGAGATCTTTCTTTACCAATATCTACTTTTTGAACTCGACCAGATAAAATAAGATTGCATAAGGTCCAGTGCCTTGTTATCAATACCGTAATGTTTTAATTTTCCAATTAGTGTACAATGATCTACACAATCAAAAGCCTTAGAAAGGTCGCAAAATATACCGATGGCGTTTTTCGCCTTATCCCAGGCATCCAATATATGCTTTAATAGAGCTGTACCAGCATCGGTTGTCGATCTACCCTTGGTGAAGCCAAATTGATTTTTATGAAGTAGTCTATTAAGGTTAAAGTGAGAGGACAACTGAGTAAGGATAATCTTTTCAAAAACTTTACTCATTGTGGGAAGTATTGAAATTGGCCTGTAGTTGGCTGGATCAGTGTGACTACCAGATTTATAAAGAGGTACCAATTTACTATATTTCATGAGATCAGGAAAAACTCCTGCGTCGACACAATTATTGAAAATGTAGGCCAAACAAGGAGCAACTTCCTTAATAATTGAACTCAGTACTTTGGATGAAATACCCCAAAGATCCTCAGTATTTTTGATGTTAATCGACTTAAACGTGAATTCGGTTATGTGTAGGTACGCTACCATCACGGACACAAGAAAATCAATGGTTGTCCTAAGATTTAGGTATATAAATATTGACATGTACCTAAATCACATTATAATAAGACTTAGCACAACCATTGATTTACTCACCAACAGATAATCGGACAATTAGGCAGCTTTATCGGTTAACTTTGACGTTTAATGTATGAAAATGTGTGTCAAAAACATCAAAACAACTGTTTATAATTTAACCATGTGTTGGCGAACTCGGGTCTTAGTTAGACAAAATAAACATGTACCTATTAGACACATAAATATTATGATATAAAAAGGTACTAGTGGTTTTTTTACACTTCTTCCACTAGTGGACTAAAATTGAAGTGAATAGAATCAATTACACCTTATTTCTTATTTAATAATAATTACTGTTTAGACAGCTGTTTATAGTATACTAGCTGCTGTCCGCGACCTCGCCCGCCCATTTTTAGGTTAATATATAATAGCATTAAAATGACACAAGCATTATGATGACACGACAAATAACATGGCTTTCTATTAGTAAGAGAATTTTTAAAATCTATTCAATAGGTCCCGAGATTACCCCCTCCAAACTTTACCTCTTTATATGACGACCTCTGTGGCGCGATCGGCAAAGGTCCGCCTGCGACGCAGGAAGTTGCGGGTTCGATTACGGCCTTGGAACAAATGTTTGTATGATCGAGTTTGACGTGAATTGTCCAGCATTATTTATTTTATAATATTGGTATAGATAAATTTGACTTTTCTAAGTGCTTTTTTTGTAACCCTAAAGAAATAAAGTTATTCAGGTTCTTTAAGAAATACTCATCTGTCAAGAATATGTTCTTGCATAGGCAAGTCACTGAACTTTGTCTTGGGAAATTTTACGTAAAAATGCATAACAAACTCAATGAAACATTTAGATATTACATAAAGACTTTTGTAGGTTATCATGCAAAACAATGGGTCATTTTAAGCTTTCTTACCAAATAATAGTAGAAACTATAATGCCCATTCCGATAAAGTCCACAAACACCACAAAGAGTGTAAACAGCACTATCTTCCCTCCATTCAGACTCATCGCCATCCCGAAGCATATTGATGACACTGAAATTAATGATAAATTGTTGTTTCTTATAGGTATTTGGCTGCATTGTCACAAAAATGGTGATTTTGGAATGAAATTGGAATTTTAATTGTTAAGTTATATTATAAGCTTTGATTTATTAATACTTTGTATATTGCTGTTACTGCCAAGCATCTAATGCATGACACGCAGGAGTCGCAGCAGGTAACTAGATGCACATTAATTGCAATAAAGTATTAAAAACTCATGGTGGTGGTAAAATGGTAAGTAATATAAATACTTACATAGCATCCACACACTGAGTAGTACAAGGAAGGCTGGATCATCTCTGGCAAACTGTGATTTTGTGTCTGTAATTGAACATTGTTTCTTAGTAAAAATAAACCTTTATTAACAAAGAAAATAACAATCAAATAATAGAATTAAATTAAACTAGTATTTCCAATTGAAACAATTGAGTTAACTGCAGACTGATGCAAACAATCTACAGGTAGCTCAACTGATCCATATCAATACCAGTCAGAATTATGCCCAAGAATCTGGATGCATTGCTCCGCTGTATGACAATGCTGATACTCACCAGCTGTCAGGTCATGTGTCGCTTCGACCAGACACTCAGAATGTTAGTTGTACAATTATGAACTAGGGACTACCTATCCAAAGTTTGTTTACAAATGTGAATAGCTGAAGCGCATGTGGCACTTGAAGGTACCTGCAGTAGTGCAACAGATGTAACTTGTTGAACTATTTAAGTAACTTGTTTCTATTACCAGTATTTTGGTGTTTATCTGTGTATCTATTTCTGCAGCAAGCAGTTCAATTTCACCCAAAACCATTTGGAAAAGAGATCGTAGCAGTTCCGAACAGTATGTATATAATAGGATACTCACGTTTTCTATAATTAAAATTCCTGAAAACTTTCTGTGGAGACACGAACAAGTAAACCATTTGCCACGCCGCGAATTCGAAGTCCATTTGATTAAACTTGAATAAGCGTCTCAGATACTTGTAGCGCTTCACTGCGGCACTGGCGGTGGTCGGCTGGTAGTTCGCTGGTGCCGGCAGCGGCGAGGTACTGCGAGGATAATTGGAGACACTCGGAGTTGGAGACGTTGAGTATTTCATGTTGATATCTATGAAATCTTAGCCCCCGTTTTTTTGAAGAGAAGGGAATAGTAGCTCAAAACAAGAACACAATAGTTGGGATTTATTAACAAGCGTTTTAATGCGTTTTCATAGACTATTCATGAAAATAAATAAAACAAGCAATTTTTGTGAATCACAGGGATTTAGTAACGTCAGCTGTCTAAGTTTGTCACTTTTGACAGTGACGTTTAAATAACACGCAATCGGAGTGTTCCAGTTCCAGGTTGCTAGTTTAGCTTTAGCATTAACATAAATATCTCCATGTTCACTGGTTGCCTGGAAGAAATCGCTTTAAGCGATAAGGCCGCCAATTCCATGTCTTTGTTTAGGATAGTAAGTATTTTTTAATGTAATTTATGTGTTCTAATGGGCTATGAAATAAAGCATTATCTATCTATCTATCTATCTATCTAAATATCATTTTCAGTCATCCAATATCTTTGTCCCTACGGGAACGTAGGAGCCTCGGATCTTTGCTTTGTCCCACGGCTTTGTCCAATGCTACTATAATCAAAGAAATTGGATGACATTATCCTTCATCCAAAGTACTAGCAACACCAATATTTGACTAAGTACACGCGGCTTCACACGCGTTGTTTATGAAAACGTATTTCATTCGGAAATTGAAATTTTATAGATTAAAAAGTACCTAGCCTATGCTTTATAGCTTTTTTCCAGGTCAAGAGCTACACCTACTTATGCAAAATTTCAAGCCGATCTGTTTAGAAGTTTTGTCTTGAAGAAGTTCCTAACAATCATCCATCTATCCATCCAAACTGCCGCATTTACAACAGTGTGAAGTAATTTCAATTCAATACGCAATTTGCCTTTGAATCTTCGACAAAGATATTTGATGAGTGGAATAGCCCTTATAAACATATTATAATCATCATCGTACCTACTGCTTGTCGGGCTTCCTGTTCCTTGTGGGTCCCACAGTGGAAGTAGGGACTCCCTCCCCCAGTGGTTAGCAGTGGTCCATGTCATCGGACCATCGCGCATCGATTACATCGGACTGTAGTATGCCCCCATTTATTATGGACCTACACATAACCTCAATTTTTTGTGAAAAGGATAGATTTAGGATTTCGCGTTCATAGGAGCAAGACAAGGCATAGCAAGCAAGCCCAAAGATCAAGTTTTAGCTTATTATCTAACAATAAATTACATAGGACTTTATTTGAAAAAAAACGGAAAGATATAAAATGTTTTATCATAGTTCTATTACCATGCTTATTCTCAAGATCTTAACTTCTGTATTTATTGAGAAATCAAGGTTTTAGTAAAAATTTAGAGGAATCGTGTTTCGAAATATGATAGTAAAACCCGCACTTCACCATAATAATTATATAAATTTTAAAGTTAAATATTTAGTAGGTACCGTACCTACCTATTTTGGAAGATATGGATTTCTGACGGAGTTGATTTGATTGAATTTAGGGTTCATCGATAAATAAATGATAATTCAATTCAATTAGGTAGCAATGATTTAATCCAAAAATACTTACCCTACATACCTACTATACAGTCAGTTTCTTATCACAAAATTACTAATTATTGTATCCTCTTTGACGAATAAATACAAATTCTTAACTTCTATCTACACATAACAAACTGAACTGGTAGCCAAATTTGAAAATATGGCGTTAACTTATTAAAATAATTTGGTAACATAGTTATTACCTACCTACCTTCTCGAAGTTATTAGGACACGTTGTGGTGAGATTTTTAGTTATATGTATAAAACTACGTATCGGCTCGTTACCAAATGTCTTGATCTATTTTCTAGGGCTAGTGATCACCGTAGCCGTGTAGCCGTGTGGTGGCTTTGAATTTGCACCACCCCAACTCTTCCCGTGGGTGTCGTAAGAGGCGACTAAAAGACATACACCGGGGGGCGGGCAGCAGCTCCTCTTTCAGAATAGATCTACCACCGAACTGCGATCATTAACCCGCATGCCCAGCGTGGGGATTATAGGCAATAACCCTCATGAGATTAAAAAATCAGGGGCTTCCCCCTGATTTTTTACCCTGCGTCCAGCATTGGACCATTATTGGTTGTTAAGGTGAGGGAGGTGAGGTGAGTGTTCACCAAACAAAAGTTACAATTAGCAGCTTCGTCGGTTAAATTTGACGTATAATCTATGAAAACCTTTTTCTGTCAAAAACGTCAATCAACGTTATTGCCTGATTAACACCCGAATTCTCAAACGTAACTCACTCTGAGGTAACTCAGATTTAAGCACGTCTCAAGTGGCGAATTTTTGACAGATTTTCATTATAACTGTCAAAAAACCGCAACTTGAGACGTGCTCAACTTTAAGATGTGTTCGAGTATTCGGGGGTCAGTGATTATTGTTTTGAAGAACACAATGGCTTATTTTTTATACAATGTTCTGGTTTAACCAATAATCGTATTTAGTGACGCGGGTGTAGACTCCCGGGTAGCCCGGCTCGCCACATTTGTTTCCGAAGGAGACCACGCCGATCTGGGTCCATCGTCCGCTGACCTGCAACATGAGAGGTCCACCGGAGTCACCCTGTAACATAAAAAAATGCCACAATTAAACCAATTTTAATACGATGAATAAATGAATCGGACAAAGTCAAGACTGCTCTGAAAGAACAGCTTAGTTAGAATGTTTAGAAAATAAGTATAATATTGAGTTATTAGTAGGTATCTTACGCTACTTTAGATTGAAAAGTAGCTTAAACTTTATTCCAGGTCAGTTTAGCTAAACCTATGCAAAATTTCAGACGTCTGTTGAGAACTTTTGGCATGAAGAAGTACCAATCATCCATCTATTCATCCAATCTTTCGCATTTTTTAAATACCTAACTGTGATTAATGTGATTTAATTTGAACTCTATTTTATACACAATGCAAATCACAAAGGAATATTGGACAAAAATGGGCATTCATCAAAGAAATTTGATCAAATGTTGGAGAAAGATATTGGATGAGTGGAATGGGACATTTATACTTAGTTTTTTATTTGTTACCCGACGCTAGATGGCTGAATATATGTAGATTTTACGTACCTACCTACTTACATGAAATTTTTGGCGTCTATGTAGGTTTATGGTAGGTATCCCCCTATGTAGTTTGTGGGTTTACGCAAGACGTTCAATGTTTCGATTATTGTCCCAAAACATAAAAATTTTGACTGACCTGGCAGGCGTCCACCCCACCCCTCGAATATCCTGCACAGAGGAAGGTATCCGTAATTGGCTGGAAGTAAGCCTTATCGCACTCCTCATTCCGCCAGACGGGCAGCTTGGCTTCCAGCTGTTTAGAGCTCTCGCCGCCGCCGTAGCGCGTGGTGCCCCACCCCACCACGGTGGCCAGGGCTCGCTCGAAGGTTCGCTGGAGCTGGTCGCCTCGGGGCAGGCAGATGGGGATCACGTATTTAGATTTTTGAACGTTTTCTGAAAATAAACTTTTATTTAGATTTTTCGTTGTGTTTATTAGTTAATAGGTTAGTTTACCGTTTAGTTTAGTCGTTTAAGTTTTTATTTCTTATTATTATTTTATAGAACTAAGAAAATAGGTACTGCGAGAACCTAGTTCTTGAAGACGCATTTGAATAGAAATAGTCATCGCTAAATCTACCTGGGTAAAACTTGAACAAATTGCTTAAAAAAATTAAGTGCTAAGAACGAACCTGACAGCACCAGCACAGCGATATCATTGTAGAAGCCGACCCTGGAGAACTGCTCGTGAGCGCGTACCGCCGTCACTCTCAGCGTGACGGGCCGAGAAGGTTCATCATCACGGCCCAGGTCTATGTCTCCGAGGCGTACGCTGAACTGCCGCGGAGGGAAGCTGGAATGAAGGCAATATTTTCAGCAAGTAGGTTTCTATATTAATGATGAACATTATAATATATTCCAAACCTAAGGCAAGCCCATAGGCATCGAGCTCTTGGGCCTGTACCTGCTAAACTAATCGTATGAAAAAACTGGTACCGCAGATTACCCCCATATGTTTTGGTATTCTACGAGGCGCTTATGCGGTGACCACAGAACTATATTGAAATGGTGGTGACGTTAGGTACAGGTCGACCATTTTAATAAGTCGCATCGGTACCATTGTTATAGTGTGGCCATTATTAGGCCCACATTTATTTGTGCTCCGCGAAATTCTCTGCTTGATATCATGATACATAGATAACAAAATAAGCAAAATTGTACGGTGCAGCGCAACCGTGCATTTAGGTAAAAGCTAGGTAATTACATATTGTCAAATCATCGATTGTTACACGCGCCTGCCACTTAGCTTATTTCATCAGTTCACGTTTTCACCTCATCATGGTAGGCGCGTGCTCAACTATCAATTTATTATCATATCAATAATATAAGAGTTCTCTATCAAATCTCTTCTTATCATTTACATAAAGGTGTCCCGTACAAAATTGGTAAAGTCTCGGTGCTGGCGTTTAAAAGTAGCCCCTCAAAAGCTCTCTAGTTCAAAGTATTAATCAAGATAACACAACAACAGTACCTTGTCGTTATGTGTCAGCAAAACAATATAATTGGACGGTGTAATTTATGACTCGAGATTTCGAGAAGTCGAGATTAACTCACGGTCGTTGCTTAGAGTCTCTCGTACAATGCGCTGCCGTCAGCACATGTCGCTTGCCAACCAGGGTGCCTCCGCACCAGAACTCGCGTCTTTTACTGCCGTGCAGGAATATGGCGGCCATCCACGGCCAGTGCCCTGGCTTGGATTCTGTGCCGCCGACAATGCGGCCTCCTTCGTCTTCGCGTTGACCACATTCTGAAATGTATTGAGGACAAGCTAATTTGGCAAATAATCGTTAACCTCAGGGTTGAAATCGGGAACAGAGAAAAATATCAGCATGGCATAAGTACATAACATTAGAACGCCTTTACCTTTCCGATTTAAATTATGTAAACCTAGTTTGTGATCACTCTCAGCCAAGACAGACCTAAAGGTATTTGCGTTAAAGTTGATTGTAAAAATAAGTACTAATTATCTGAAGTTTTTGTTATTGCTTACCTCGCACTCTGAGTATCTCTATGATATGAAATAAATTCCCAAAAAAATTCTGTAGGTTTAGCTAACGGCGCTAGAGTCCATAAGAAGTCTCAGAGATTTTTGACTTGGCAATGTACTGATTTCGTGGCTTAGTTTGGTTAGAGCACACGTGCTGATGATGGGGCGCGCGTTCAAGTCCCGCCGAAATCAAAAATTTTGGGAACTTGTTTCATAGTTTTATTATTTCTCAGAACTTTGTAGAAATAAAGTTGAAAGTCATTAGTCGACTAAGTGAGGGTGGTTCATGCTTACCTTCCATATCTACAATATTTGAGAAATTGGTTATAATCGGCGGAGGCACAGTGCTGTAGTAGAATGTAGTCGTCCTAATCGGCTGAGGGGTGGTAGGTGCTGTGCTAGCCAACGTCGTTGGTCTTGTCGTCGGCCTTGTTGTTGGCTTTGGCGTAGGCTTGGGCCTTTTTGTCGTCAGGACTAGGACAGCTGAGGGTCGCTTGGTCGTCTGAGGCCTCGGTCTTTGCGTCGTCACTGGAACTAAGTATGTAGGCTTGCTTGTCGTGGCTAGAACAGGTCTTTCAGGCACGGGCGTTGTTACAATAGCATCCTTTGGGCAACAGACGCCAGGGACGAAAAGATCTTTGAAGCACAGAGATTCTCGTAAGTTTACTAAGTTGAGTAATAGTTGGGGACAATTGCTCAAGTCTTCGCAAATCCCTTCTTGGCCTTCAGGTGTGGTGCAGTATTTGACGTCGTTTCTATCATTTGCCGTAGCTATCTTCGTGATTGGTGCATCAGGGAGGACCTTTGGTAGAGCCTTTCTAACAAACGGAGCTATTTTGTCAGTAACGTTCCTTCCAAGGACGTTTTTGCTGATCGTGTAGAATGCTTGCGGGAGTTGCTTCAAGTTTGGATCTTCCTCTTCGTTTTCATGTTCATCGTTTACCATATCCACTAGGTAGTGTCCTACGGTGTTTATAGCACCTAGAGTTTCTGATATCTTCGTAAACGCAGATTCTGATAGGAGTCTTCCATCGTTCGGGACTCCAGCTGCGGATCTACTATCGTAGTTCTGAAAATTATTGAAGTTCTGATTCTCTGCTGCTTTCATTGGAGCTCTACCATCATAGTTTTGAAAGCTTTCAAAGTTTTGTGAGGCTACACCAGTGAAAGGTGCTATACTATCGCGTTTGTTGAAATTATTGAAGATTTGAGTCTCTGCTCCGATCATGGAAGACCTATCGTTTTGAAAATTTTGATAAGTTTGATAATGCACTGGTCTGGGTGCGAAGGGACCTGTATTGTAACTGTACTGTTGGTCGTTGTGGTAATTTTGTTGGTACTCTGGGGCTCTTTTCCTCGGAGCTGGAAACTCATTCCATGGCGGATTCCGCTGCTGAATCTGTGGATTTGGCCAGTCACCTGACGCCTGGTTGTAACTGACTGTAAGAAAGAGATGGATATAAGATAGTGTGGTGAGAGATAGTAGAATTAAGATGTGGTGACGAGATTGATGCATACCTACCCTGCTGGACTGGATGATGCACTGGAAATTGACATTTGTATACTGGTGTTACCAGTAGAATTCCTGTAACAATAAAAGATAGTATTTAGAAACAAATAATGACCGTTTGAGAAACTTTGGCCTGTTCTTGGATTAGGAGACCTTTTAGTATCTACCCACGCTATTCTTATTTTAAAAACGAAATTTTATGAAAGTTTAAGTATTTTGCAACACAACCTAAAATTACCGGAAAGGCATTCCTCGTTTTGGTGCTCAGCTTCCAAACAGTCTTACGTAAAGTGTTTTTATTGTTGACATAAAAAGAACAGCGAATGTGCTTTGTACCATAAGTATCGTATATTATGTATTTTTAATTGAATTGAGTAGGTAGGTACTATATGGTAATCAAACAAGAAATTTCATTGCAGTTTGAGGAAAAGATTTCAACACAATTTCTCACTATTTCAACGACAATAAAATAGATCAAGCTAATGTAACTATAGGCATGATAGGTTACTGAAACTACATTGAAACTTACTACCTATTGTAGGCATAAGGTACCTAGGTACTCTATTCCTAGAACTGTCATCTCCATCGGAAAAACCTAAACTAGGCCATAACTAGGCTAAAAATTGTTCAAACACCTACATTAGAAATTAACAATCGGCAGGAAAATAAACCATGTTTGTTATTGCGTTACCTAATGTTGTGTTGTGCGCAGGATTTCATAACGCGTTTCTTCGGAAAATACGCCTCGTTAACATAATGACATAGATACCTATTCGTAGTACAATATAATATCTACATAATAACTATGTTTGGTTGGCATTGCGCATCGACCTCTTTTGCTTATGCTCTGTTCCAAAGTCAAATAAAAAAATAAGTAAAAAGTTCTAAGAATATCAAACCTCTTTGAGTGACACCCTTGTATTTTTCTCTGTTTTAAATATTGGCAGCACGTGGCAGGTATAATTTAAAATCCGTGCTGTCATTATTCGGATTTCGAATAGCATAATGTTCTAAATATAAAAACGCTATGTTGAGAGGTCTACAATCGGAAGTTAATCTAGGCCATTTATTACTGTTATATTATAAATTAATTACATTTTCTCTCTAAATACCGGTAAATCTTAATTTTTCGAAATAAATTATTGTCGTCCACTGACTCATCGAAAACAAAAAGCAAACGTGTAAATTACACACGCGACTTCACGAGCTAACTTTCTAGTTGACTCACGCTTCCATAATAATATGGCAATACCTAGATTAGGCATTAGATATTTGAACGACCTATCTGTGTCGGTCGGGCTGGCAAACAAATAGTACCTGAGTAGGCAGAAAAAAAATGCGCCAAGTCGGAGTCGCATTATGCCATTCGATATTGCACCAGTTCGTGACAATATTTTGTAGGTACCGTATCGACTCGATAATGAGCTGTGTTTAGATTAAAATATTCCAGTCCATTTCAATTAGTTTTTAGGGTTCCGTACGGGACCCTTAAAGGTTTACTCACTAGGTTTAGGTCACTTTGTTGTCCGTATGTCCGCCTGTCAACCGTCTTTTCTCAGAAACGCGACTTCATGTACTCAAGTTCGTATCCTCTTGGAGAAATCAAACTTCTATGTCAACGCAATCAAAAGAAACAGCCATTGAGGCCCCATTTTTATTTAATTTTCCAATCACATGCACACAAAACCTAATACGGGTACTTCCTGTTGACCCAGAATCATGAAAATTGGCAAGTAAGGTCTTGTAGCACAAGTAAAGTAAAGAATACGAAAACCGTATTTTTTTATCCTATAATTTGTTATTGTGACCAAATCAGATTTTTTTTGTGAACTGTGCCTCTACTTCGATTTCTTTACTAACGAGTATAGGTTTGTACGGAACCCTTGATGCGCGAGTCCAACTCGCACTTGACGTTTAATTTGTAAAATAAAGCGAAGGAAAACGAAATTATTGCACCTACATTATTATTATAATGGGGCTAGATGATGCTTTGTGAATTTTGCATCATTAGGTACCTATTTATTTATTTTATTCTAATAATCACACTAATATTATAAATGAGTTTAGATGGATGTTTGTTGCTCAATCACGCCAGAACGACTGAATGGATCTGAATGAAATTTGGCACAGAGATAGATTATAGTCTTAAATAGCACATGCTATATTTTATCCCGGAATTCCCACGGGAACGGGAACTACGCGGCTGAAACATATGAAATAAACCTATGATTTCTGATTTCTTTAAAAGAGCGATTGTCCATCTGGCTCACGATCATGACGCTGGAGGCATCTGTCAGTCAGGGGTAGGTCTATGTCCAACGACGTGACGACGGGGCGGGTTAAATTCAAATAGGATCCTTAGTTCCGAAGGGGTTAAATTGTACCTACGTGTCCATTATACCGTGTGTTTAAATTTAAATACCAGGGAAACACGATTTTACTCTTTGTTAGATTATAAACTCAATTACAAAATTTACCAGAAACAGTTTTTATTCCTGAAACAACTCTCCTTATTTATATTAAATGTCATGCTTCCCGATAACTCTGTAACCCACGCAAACGACGTCAAAGCTCAACACGAGCGAAACTTTTTTGTTTCCCAACACGTTAAACTTTTTCATGTCAAAGTTCAGTGTGGAAGCTGACATTTTCAGGTTTTCAGGAAACCCTTTGAGCGCCGGAACGTCGGTTACGAAATGCCTGAAGTATTTACCAATAGCAAACTGCTAACATACCTAATTACTTTGATGTTTAGTAGAGCATGAAAAGGATTTAGTTTTTATGATTGTTGTAGAATAAACCTGAAATTTTACTATGTGTTTGTCCGTTTGTTTGATGTTAGCGCTACTACATATCTCTACTTACACTAAAATTATAGACCATGGGTCTTACCAAATGATTCATATATTAGCAATAAAAAAATTACAAATTACGAATACGGAGTGGTTCGTCCTTAAAGCGAAATGTTCTCAGTAGAAAAAAGTCGACAACGCAAATCCTGCCTGTAGCCATCTTCTTGTATGAAAGTCTACGAATATAATAGCTCATGAAAGTGCACATTTTAGCATACTATAACTATAGGTAAGTAAATACCTTACCTTAAGTACTTATTGGGTTGCCTGGGAGAAATCGCTCTCAGCGATAAGACCGCCTATTGTACTGATAATTTTTAAATTTAGATATAAGATATAAGGTTTATATTTTTTAAGTGCAATAAAGTATTAATTCATTCATTCTTACCTATAGATTGAAATTAAATAATGCATAGTGGTATCTGAACTAATAAAAAGATTTCGATGAGTCCTTCCTTGTTTTTGGTTAATTTATATGGGGTTCATATAAATTTGATTTACTATGAAATGCTGTGTGCCGTAAAAAGCATGTTTGTAAACCATTATTATATAATATTATAATGTCGCAAAATATAATTTCTAATATCATTAGAAATGCGACATGATATTTTCACCCCCGATTGTGAAAATATTTATCATGTCGCAAAAACGAATATCGAAGTTTCTTATTCGTTGTCGTGCAAACGCTATCTTATGCAAATGACATAGGTAGGTACTAGGTAGTCAAAGTCTCAGACTCTATATTCTTGTGTAAAATACAATAATTAAGTTTGTTTCCAAACCTTATCCGATAGGGTGCATGCATAAATGTTTAGAAAACTCGGTGTGAATTGACGTGACTTGGATTACGATTACGTTATAACCTTTTTTCATCTTTATCGAAAAAAATACCTTATAATCTATAAGATGCAAGGCAGATCTCCTTCTCTTCGAAAATGAAAAAAAAAAAGATATATACCAGAAATAATTGTGCAAAATGCCATCTGTTTTCTTATGTTATATAGTTTTTACATTTTTTCTCTTAAACTATCAATCACAAGATTTTTTTTATTTTTATCACCCTATTAAATAGGTAGCATAATACCCAGGGCACCTTCGGCTTATTTTTGCAAACAAATGTCTTAATTAATAAATAATCAGCAAAGACTTTATTTTTGCACTTAGGTACACCGGTCTTCTGTGTCCTACTCCTATACATGCGAAATCCTATGCCTATACTTTTCACAAAATGGCGTCATAGATCGCCCCCATAATAATAATTGGATAGAGCATCTATTCATACAATTTTGCCGGCGGGTAGTTATGTACTCATTGCTTCGAAACCTAAGCGATTATCTAAGTAGTTAGTAGGTACAGGCACTTTCGGTTTCTATTTGCTTTCGCGGCAGCAGTTAATCAAATCAGCTGAATTACAAATTTGTACCAACCAGTGCGCGAGCATAGTTACTAATTAATTTTAAGTTTAGTATAAACCTACCTGTCCTAAGTGTAAGTGTGTAAGTATTCCTAAGTGGGATCCTGTAGGAAACAGCTCAGAACCGAGATGCCTGTAGAAGTCTCTTGTCGAAGGTCAAGAGCCATTTTGGACCGCTGAGCCACAGGATAAGTGTGAGAGTAGTAAAGGACTATAACTCCTACTTACGAAAGTAATTATTTGAGCCCAATAAAATCGGTATTGTTCATAATGTAGGTACCTACCTACCTTGTTAAATGCCAGCTAACCTAGATACATTAATAAGCTGATCAACAGCATCAAGGACAGTTTTGTTGAAATATATAGGTACCAAAACGACTTTACTAAAACACCCGCATAAAAAATTCTATAGAATTTGTAAAACGGAACCTTTGTTCCACTTCCACCTAAAAATTCAGCGATTCTCTGAAGTATGAAGAAGAGTATGAGAAGGTATTTCGAGCATTCCTTTTTTGATAATCCATTGAGGAGTCTCAATGCTCGAAATATAAATTATAGTTTTTGGTTTGAAACCTCCTTGAGATCAATCTTCATCCGTGACCATAGACAACGAAGTTCGCGCGCAAACATAAATTCACAATGGCGTTACGTAAAGCGCGGGACGGGAATGACATCATAGCTTTCACTCTCTACGCGGTCAATGAGCCAGCAGATGTAAAATCTTGTGGATTAGTGGGCCGTTATCGATGAAGGTCGAATAATCTGTAATTTCCTAGTCGTGAGGTCAGAGTTACTCATATTTTCTCTTGCTAACTTGCTATTAACTTAGGTATTTAACCTGAGCTTCCGCCATGCATTTTATATGTCCATGCCGCCATGGTTATGTTATATTAATGATAATTTTGTAATTGAAATATACCAACTACCTAAACCTTTATAACGTCTTTCTATATTTTGCATCTTAGTTTACCATCCCGGAAAGTAATTGCAGAGTTATTGGTAGAGCTATTCCTTTTCTCTACCTACAGTATCTCTTTCTCTAACATAGCCACCATCACCATCCATGGTTTGAAGCTCCTAAGCATTTATCTCCTCATCCTTATTATCCATTCTACAATTGTTTCTTTCCGAAGTACAGCTTGTTTTTAATTTTACACGAGCCTCCTTGGCATAAACTAGGCTAGTGTAACACATTCCGTGATCGTATTCAGCCCACGTTTCAGTATTATTGCCACAGTAACTTTGGCAAACGCTCCCGCCATACCACGTTGGCTAGTAGCCAGGTATCAGCCAGGCTGTTCACGTAGTAAACTTAAACTAAAATTTTGAACCTGGGGTCTTTCTAGTCCAGATGATTTATATGTACGTTCTTTGTAATAACTTTTTGTATGAGATGTCAGAGTTTGTGGGATGAGTGAAGGATATATTTCGATGTTTTTATAAAAACTAAAAACAGGCCGAATTCCTTTATATTTTTACTGTTTTTTTTAAGATTTGCGGAACAAATAGTAATCCCCTGGTAACAAAATCTATATGGGACTACACCTAGATCTATTTTAATACTAAACGAAAAGAAAGTCTTACTCAAATACGAAATCGCTGAAAATACATTAAAGACGTAGGTACGATGTAGGTACGTAAAGCCATCCAATCCAAATATCACACCCCTCTTACACAACATCACCTTTTAAGTATACTTTTTTCGATGTTGGCTAAAAACACCATTTATACAGCAAAATCTACGTACCTACGGTCATAGGCTAACTTTACGATATAAAATGATAATGCTGGACAATTCGCACAGCATCATCTTGCCTCAAATTGAGGTAAGTCTATCATTATAACTAAACTGCACTTATAGTCACTTATAACGAGATATTACCATTTTACCATGATTTGATTTCGAGTTTTCCAATATGTCGGCACAGTTTCATGCGCCATGATCACGGAAGAACTAAAGTCACTGTGAGTTAGTGAACCTCACTTTACTGCAGAACTTGCTTAGTTATTTTTTGTAGATTGTTTGCCTGCAGTTAGCGCAATTGTTTCAATTATAAATACTTGTTTTCATTTATTTCTATCTATAGATTGTAATTGACCTTAGAAACGGAGAGAGGACAATGCAGCCAGCCTCTTGGGGACGCTTCCGATTGGTATTGCAATGGATCAGTTGAGCTACCTCTAGGTTGTTTACAACATTCCACAGTCAGCTCAACTGCTTTAATCCCACTTATATTATATGGCTGGATGTTTGTTGCTCATTCACGCCAGAACGGCTGAACGGATCTAGATTAAATTTGGCACAGAGATAGATTAAATTCTGAACTAGCACATAAGCTATATTTTATTCCGGAATTCCCAAGGGAACGGGAACTACGCGGGTGAATCCACGAGGCGCTGCTAGTAGTAAATACTGGATCCAATTAGTTTCTATTCTTGTACGTACCTAATTTACTTTGTTAAAAACTTCCTTTTACAAACACAAACTTGTTTTTGCTTTTGACATGTAAATAAAATAATAAATAAATAATGCTGGACAATCCACACAGCATTATCTAGTCCCAAGGTAAGCAGAGCTTGTGTTATGGGTACTGATAACTGATATACATAATATAATACATTACACATATAGATATTTTTTATTATACATAGATAACGACCAGAACACCCAACTCATTTTTCCCGAGGCGGGAATCGATCCCGCAACCTCCTGCATCGCAGGCAGACCTTCGCCCACCGCGCCACAGAGGTCGAAATAGAATGGAAATTGAAAGGATCCTTTCCTTACGAAATCCTTCCACTTGAAACTTTGGGTTCACCCGTTATGCAAATCGAAATGGTAGGTAGGTATTCAAAGCGGTCATGGGCGTCGAAAGAAAGTCTGACGGCTATTAGGACGGAGTGTGTCATGATAATAAAACCAAAATAAGCATTGTTTCTCAATAGGATGTAGCGCAGATAATGGTTTGTTTTTAGGGTTCCGTACCCAAAAGGTGAAACGGGGTCCCGTTTTACCTTTAAAGGACAGCGGAGTCTTAATAATTATTATTATTAAGACTCCGCTGTCCGCCCGTCTCAATCAATCAAAATCCTTCATTCAAAATCAATTAATCGAAAATGTTTTATTTTCATAAATACAAAAATGTACATTAGATAACGTCAAATTCTTAAAATAAAACTGACTCGGGAATAAAGTGTTATTTTTGATTTCTTTTGTTCTTTTTCTGTCGCTTCGGTATGTAGTGTAGACTAAAGTAAAGAAGCGACGAAGAAACCTTTAGCTTGTTAGTTGTTATTTAATCTAGTCCGTCTGTCACCCACCAGGCTGTATCTCATGAAACGTGATGAATGTTTTACAGATGATTTATTATATACATAGTTGTATGTAACAAATACCATAAAACAAAATAAATGTTTAAAGGGGCTCCCATACAACAAACGTGCTTTTTTGCCGTTTTTATATAGATAATGGTACGGAACCCTTTGTGCGCGAGTCCGACTCGCACTTGACCGGTTTTATTTATTTTTGTAGTTTTCAGAAAGTTATGCTTAAGTCGCGGTCAAGAATAACTTGACCGAGCACTCAGTATAATCCTTAAAAGCTAGATGCTAAAGATTTTTGCTAATTTCTACGGAAATTTTATTTTGTCGTAGGTACTGTGGACTTCGACGAGACTTGAAATAGTCGTAACGTAAGTCGTAACCCACGTTACGACTAGTTCAAGTCTCGTCGAAGTCGATTTTTTTGGGACATTATTAAGCTCTAAGCCAGTGTCTCTAAGATGTGAGCTGTCGTCGGTAATCTAATGCAGTAGAAATAGTCTACTGCTGGACATAGGCCTCCCTTAATGAGCGCCATAGCCCCCTGTCTTCAGCTTGCCGCATCCAGCATCTGCCCGCAGTGGCCGCAGTCTTCGCAAATCAAAAGTATAAATTTAATTTAGTTAAAATATTTATTTAGTAGACAGTATATCATCATAACAGGATAAAATAGGTATTTATTTTAAATTTAAATGAACACTTTTGTGCTAAATAGAGCGGTGATTTCCAGGTTTGCGAGAAGCACTGGAGCTTCTGGAGTGTCTGGACACTGAATGTATCATGGGACCAGTGCAAAGAGAAGCGAATCCACACTTACAAAACCCACAGTCCAAACTTAGCAGAGTTTATACGAAGTCAGTCATGCTGGCGCCAGTCCTGCGACAAGCCAGTGTTGGCCTGGCCCCTGTTGTTTAGACGAGGCCATTTCATTTGCGGATTTTTCTTCGGGTGTGCACACGTTTGAAGTAGTTTGACGTTCGCCAGTGACTGCGAGAAGCGTCTACACGTGTCCGCAACGCTGGCGCGGGGGTCGAGGGGTATGCGGGCGGAGGTCACTGGCTAGAAAAATAGGCCGGCGCTCTATTCACGCCAGCGTTGGCTGCCAGCGCTGGCTTGGCTTGAAAAACTGTTTACACAAGGCAAATGCCACGCCAGCGCTGGCTGCCAGTCTTATTGGCAGCCAGCGTTGGCTTCGTATAAACTATGCTTCTTCTTTCTTACTGGCTCCCCTTCCTTTAGGCCAGTCCACATTGCGCCACTTTGGCGCCATTTCTTTACTCGTATGATGCATGTCTTGTGCAAGGATTGTTTTGGACTCGCACGTAACAAGTTGGTGTAATACTTACCTTCTCGTAACCATTGCAAGCGTGTGTCATGTCGCCTCACGGATGTGACCTCAGCTGAACGAATGCGTATATTCTTTGTCAACAATGGAACGAGTGAGAGTATTTTACAAGCTTTTTTTTACACTAGCAGCGCCTCGCGGTTTAACCCGCGTCGTTCACGTTCTCGTGGGAATTCCGGGATAAAATATAGCCTATGTGCTACACTATAATCTATCTCTGTCTCTCCATTCCGCCGTTCTGGCGTGATTGAACAACAACCATCCATGTATCCATCCATCTATCCATCCATTTAAACTTTTACTATGCATTTATAATATTAGTGTGATGCCCTGTTAGTATGTCCCGCCTATTGTACTGATAGTTTTAAAATTTAGATATAAGGTTTATTTTTTATTTTAGTGCAATAAAAGTGTTCATTCATTCATTATGTGTGGGACAAATTTTGCAACCGAATTTAAGACCAGGGTGTCTTGAACCGATTGAGCTGAAATTTGGCGCATTTATGTAAGTTCGGTGACAATGCAATGTCATGGTATACCATCGAGCAGGTCTGATGATAGAGACGGAATGTTAGGAACTCCCAAGCAATAAGACATACTTATAAAAGCCGTCTTTTGAACAGTTTTTTAAATGTTAAAAGTTAGTTTCATATCTTTTTTTGAAAGTTACACGGTGTTTGGATTCGGCACAAGCCTTTTTATCTTGCACTCTTGTCTATGAACCGACTCATAATTTTTTTATTTCTTTAAAATTATAATAATCTAGGTAGTAATAGGTATATCTTCTGTTTTAAAATCAAAAACCTACTTCGTATCCCTCTGTTCTAAAAAGTTTTTTAAAGTTTTGCGGTATAATTACTAATCCATCGATAGTGCAATTTTTATGGGACTACCTCGGAATCATCCTATTGCAAAATAAACATTTAGGTACGCATCGGTCCAAAAACGACGAAGAAATAAAAACATACATGACAAAGAACGTAGGCCCTCTTCCTTTTTTCGAAGTCTCTTAAAAATATTACGAAAGCCATTAATAAGAAAGATAATGAATCAACTGGACCTAAAACATATCTCATTTTTCGGCCAGCTAAATTGGCATTGCGTGTCCAGAGATCGTAATTTCAGATCTGGTAGCCTGGCATGTTTATATTTGGGTTTCAAATTACATCTGGTAGGTAGTGAATATAACTTTGACGATTCGTGCAATTAGGGCGGTCTTAATTTTTATTTCTAGATAATATATATGTATGTGTTTTTTATTTTTGCGTACCTACCTATATATACCACAACAGTTCGTGAATACCAGCTAAAAAAATGATGAATTTGTGCAAGTTTGGTCACCCGAGCTTATTTAAAGCTTAGTGCATTCCAAATACAAAAAAAAGAATGTCCTATCATATGAAAACTAAAAACCGCCTTCCAATCTCTTAATTTTATACTGTACATAAGTTTTACAGGGCACAAACGAATCCCTCGAATATACTTTTTTTAGGACCACCATGGGATCCGTCTACGTAGTAAGTATCGAACGAATTTCCATTAATTGGTCCATATTTGATGGAGAAATAGATAAATAAATAATACTTTATTGCACCACAAGAAGACATAAAACAAACAGTACAGTAATAAATTCTAAGAGAAGAATAATTACATTAATAATTACACATTAAGGCGGCCTCATATGGTACAAATCAACGAACATACAGAAAAACGCACATACAGCAGAACATCTCCGTTTTTCGGAGTCAGGGATTGGACTCCCTAATTGAATCTATCTATTTAATCTTCCACGAGTACACCGACAGATTAGCGAAAGTGTTGGAAAGTGCCTCCTGAATTCGTTCAAGCTGTGTTCTTGTTTTGTTTTGGCGTCCCATTGTCTCTGCTGCGCTCCATTACCCACAATACACTGGGAGATATGCTATGCTATAATCTCTCAACGTCTCAAGTATCTAACGGATCTTTCTATACATATTTTAAATAAACAAAGTCGCCCGCTGTCAGGCCCTATGTATGCTTAGATCTTGAAAACTATGCAACAGATTTTGATGCAGTTTTTTTATAGATAGAGTGATTCAAGAGAAAGGTTTATAGATATTTATACATGAATAATATAGCACCCGTGCGAAGCCGGGGCAGGTCGCTAGGTATATTCAAACACGTTCGTATTCCAGTCAGTCAAACTGGGTTATCCGCGATTATTGAGCTCTATTCGGCCAAACTAATCGCTTCTCTGTGGCAATGGTATCGTCAAAACTTGACACATTTTGGTATTATACAGCAGATCCAAGAAACCACACATGGAGGGTCGCTCGTCCAAAGTGTCACGGTTTAACGACCTCTGTTGCGCGGTAAGCGAAGGACCGCCTGCGACGCAGGAGGTTGCGGGTTCGTTTCCCGCCTTGGGACAAATATTTGTACGATCTACAGGTATTTGTTCCGGGTGTTGTGGTCGTTTTCTATGAATAGGTAGGTAATAAAAATATCTATCTATGTAATGTATTGTATTATTTGTATCAGCTATCTAGTACCCATAACACAAGCTTTGCTTACCTTGGGGCTAGATAATACTGTGTGAATTGTCCAGCATTATTATTATTAGGTTGAAACCATTCAATCAATCTCTCTGCGATAATAACACGGCGCGCACTATCTAGAGTTTTTATCATCTATGGATTCTGCGTTACGATTCTGCCACAAAGATACCACTACCACAGTAAAGCAATTGATAAATACAATTGTGCCACAAAACAGAATAGGACGGAGTCATTTCGAAATGAAATAAGCGCAGTCGGACACTTACTTTGAAAAAGTTTTATGTCGCTTTGTCAACACGTGGATTGTATGAGATATATGATATGACGTTAGGTACATATTTTTCTTAATTCTTTATTGCACTGAAAAAACCTTATTTTAAACCTTATTACAAGAGAGGTATCGCAAAGGCGAGCTTAACCCAAAAAAGAGTTCTCTTCCAGCAAACCTTAATGAGAGAGGGAGACAAGTATGTAGAAGTGGGCAAGTGTGCAAAAGATATAAAGATAGAAAATACCTACACTAATTGCATAAAATAATACATAAAATAATATAAAAATATATATAAAATACCATAAATCCGAATAAATACCTAATAAATATACTAACGATATAAACACACACACGACATATTTTCTTTGACAATGTTTATTTTATATAATTATTTAACAATATTCAGGAAATTAATAGCTAACATAATGAGAGAGAAGAGACAAGAAGAATAAGAGAGAGATAATTATATGACGAATTGCTGATCGCTAATTAAAAACAAAAAGAGACTGAATTATACCTACTAAACTACGTTACAGGACGGCTAATAATGGTTTGATTCTATCCAATTATTTTTCTCGTAATACAATTTATCAATCTTTTTATGTCCTATTTGTACTGCAGCAGCAAATAAATGTTTGTCTATGTCTAAGTAAAAGTTTGTCTCAGACAAGTAAACCTATCAGTTTCCCTGGTCCGGTCCCATTTTAATTGCGTGCAGATTTTAATCAAACCATCGCCTATCTCTAGCTGGGCGCAAGCTTGCAGAGAAACTTTGTGCAATTAACGTGACTTCCATGTCGTGATGTCAGCTCTCATTAACTTTAACTTCAACTTAACTATTTACGTGACAATTTAGATAACGTTTCTCGTTTTGAGAATCAGAATGCCCTTTTTGGCACAGCACATGCTGAGCCAACGACGGCACAGGGTCATTGGGGAAAAATTCGAATTGACGCCCATATAGTTCAGTCAACGAATTATTGTGGTTGGAAATGTCGAAAGCAGAAATATTGACTTCGTAACGTTTTTTGGATTAGTTAGGAGACAATAAACGACCGATGTCGCGCGGTGGGCGAAGTTCTGCGACGCAGAAGGTTGTGGGTTCAACCCCCGCCTCGGGACAAATGTGTGTACGATCTGCAGACATTTGTTCAGGGTGTTCTGGTCGTTTTCTATGTATAATAAAAAATATCTATCTATGTATTATATTATATTATGTATATCAATTATCTAGTACCCATAACACAAGCTCTGCTTAGCTTGGGGCTAGATAATGCTGTGTGAATTGTCCACCATTATTTATTTATTATTTATTTAAACATACTAAAAGTACCCCTCCTGTTAAGTGAGTCCTAGGGGCTGAAAACTAAAAAAAATATCTAACTTAGGTACTAATAAACGGTTGGTTTCGTTTCGACTTTTCCATTCACATATCGTAAACGATGCGTCATAGGTTTTTTTAAACAAGTTTAGATAAAAAGTGCATCAGTGTTTGCGCACACACTTACGCACTATGTCATGACGTGGTGTGTGATTGTGTGAATGTGTCCTGCTCACATGGCATATCCGTTGAGACTATCCGCCTAGGTCGAAATTCGGCTAGGAGGAATCAAACCTCTAATGCTTTATTTCCTTTAGATTAAGACCTTACAGGACTCTTGGTCACGTCACAAAAAATCTAATTAATGAGTAAAACTAGGAAATAAAGTGATCACTTTGATTTTTTTGTTAACTTTAATCTTTTTAAGGTAAAGTATAGAATAAATCATGAATTAGAATAAATCTGTAATTGTGATTAATACAACTAAATAAATAAACAATTTTGTACCAGCCAGAGCTTGGCTTAAAGTCTTGTGAGATAAGATGTGCCATTTACCTACATAAAGATAAATGGTTATAACCTTACAAATCTAACTGTTCAAAATCATTAGCTTACAAGCAATAAGGAAACAATCGTACACAAGTTAAACTAAAGTTAAACGCCAAGTTAGCAGTTAACGATGTGGGGAGCTGAAGTTACGAAGTACGGCGGTTGTTGGTGCGTGAACAGTTATTGGTTCGACAATTATTAACAAAGCTACAAGTGGGTTGCAGTAACAACAAATAAATTCAAACGAAATCTCAAACATTATCCTTTGTAAAAAGGCTTACTACAAAATATCAGATAATCTAGAGGATAATAAAGTTTGGGACGAATTTTGCTCCAACTCGAAAACGAACTATCTATCAAAGTAAAGGTTTTTTGATCGCTTCTTTACTTTATCTTAAAATGATTTAAGTGAACACAAAATCAAAGTGATCACTTTTTATCCAGGCAAGAGTCCTGTTAGGTCTAAAGCGAATAAAAAACTTTGATGTTTGATAGGTATTTGAAACTTTAAAAACTGAAACTTTGCAAAGGTACCTACTTAGATGTAGGTTTGGGACATCGAACAAAACTTACTTTTAAGGATAGAAATAAAATAAACGTAAGACTTAGAACGATGATTAAATCTCAAAAAAGGTTTAACCAAAGAAGACAGTATTCTCTCTTTAGACTAGACGAGCAGTGGTGTTTGACCTTTTTGTGATGATGACCGCATTTGACCACTTTCTGTATTGTTAAGGACCACTAACTGTTTGGAGATGAAAAGTATAGCATAGCAAGCTGAAGCCTGTAATGCATTGGTAGGGGAGGAGTCGCCACTAAGCAGACGACGAATTGACTTTACTAGCGAGCGTAGCGAGCCGCGCAAAATTTACGTACTTTGTTGGTTTTTTGTGTAATTTTTTATCACGGTTGAAGGCAATGTGATCCAAGTTAGCAATAGGCGCACCCCGAGCATTCGAACGGTGGTCTGCCAAAATGCTGTGCGTGATGCGTGCGTCGTACAAAACATACCTACCTAGAATTTGGCCCCTGTAACCATTATGACATAACTCTCAAAATTACCAGTTTACCATGTAACATTTAAATAAATTCACTTTATTAAGTAAGCACTTTAAGAGTTATAAGTTACTTTGTTAAAAATGTACCTATATGATCTACCTACATGATAGTATGAATATCCCTACTCACATAACAGGATTGTGAAACGCTAGTCGAGCTCTACAAAGTAATGTCATAAACCCAATAAAGTCATTTTAACGTGACCTTTGCAGTATAGGCATATTGTAGGTATTGCAGGCTCCACGTGTACCCGGTTATTTGTAAACGTTTGCACGAAAATTGTGGAATAATAGCAAAATCGAGTGAGAACCCTGTGAGAACTATAATATTTAAATATGTCACTGCGGTTATTTCGAATGCCCCCAGTTTAATCTTATTGCGCGCCGATTTTATAATATTTTCCATTATGAAGTTTTATTAATTTTTATATACTTTTGGGCTGCACTTTTTACGTACGTAATATAATAATTATGACACGTATATCACATGTCATGCTTGCCATCTTCGGACTTTAGTACCTAAGCCTCAAGTGTCCTTTCACCTACGATAATAATGCAGGCAGAATAGGCATTGTGGTTGTAAAACTATCCAGTACCTACGTTCTCTTTTAGCCTCAACCAACACATAGACGCAACCCTTCCACCGACTGGACTGATCCACAAAGTGTCTGATGAATAACTCAAAAAAAATATCAAAAATAAGACCGCTCTGCCAAAACTGGCAGAACTAGAAAACATGGACGATAGATAGCGAGCATGAAAGCCAAACCCATTTTTTTTTAAATTTATTTATGATTGTATTGACCATATGTTAATTTTAATCTATACTAATATATGTATTATAAATGCGAAAGTGTGTTTGTTGGCCCTTCCTTCACGCCCTTACGCAATTGACTTGATTTTGGCATAGCATTAGTTGAAAGGATAGATAGATGGAGAATAACAGAGGCCACTTTTTGACCTGGTAAAACATCTAATTCTCAAGGGATATTTACAGGAATAATCCCCCTAGAAATGTGAAATTCGAATTTAACGAGACTTCAAAACAGTCTAAGTATATGATTCGAGATTTGCTTGTAGCTTTGGTTAAGCGATACTACTATATATAGCTAGCCGAAAAGCTATAATTAAATAATAAATAAATAATGCTGGACAATTCACACAGCATTATCTAGCCCCAAGGTAAGCAGAGCTTGTGTTATGGGTACTAGATAACTGATATACGTAATATTATACATTACCTAGATAGATATTTTTTATATACATAGAAAACACCCAGACCAACGGAACAAATTTCTGCAGATCGTACACAAATTTATTCCGAGGCGGGGATCGAACCCGCAACCTCTTGCGTCGCAGGCAGACTCTCGCCCGCTGCGCCACTGAGGTCGTCGAATTTAATTACTTATTGATTACTTCTACAACGTAGAAAATATAAAAAAACTACATAAATTGCATTCCTCGCGCGACCTGTGACAAGCAGCCTTGAATAAAAATCTATCAAACTAAGCCAGCATCTAGTTTATGTCAATTACTGTTCATAGACAGATCCACGTGTCCGCTCGGAGATTCTTCTTTATCTGCCTAACGTTTACAAATAAGCCCGTGTACTGCGGAGCATGAAATACTGAAAATGTTGCACGCGCCGGCTATGTAGGACATGCCTGTTAGGGCTGCGCTTGTTAGGGCTGAAAGTTGGGTCCGTTGAAACCTTGTATAATATTGGGAACAGAGTTCTAGTTCAAAGTGGGGGAACTGGGATCTGCATGTGAGTGTACATAATATGTACACTCACATGCAGATCCCAGTTCCCCCACGGATGATATATTATATCATCCATTGTCCCCTAGCCTTACTACACCGAACCCAACTTCCTGAAGTACTAAATAAATAAATAATGCTGGACAATTCACACAGCATTATCTAGCCCCAAGCTGAGCAGAGCTTGTATGGGTACTAGATAACTGATATACATAATACAATACTTGACATAGATAGATATTTTTATAATACACAGAAAACGAACAGAACCTCCGGAACAAGTACCTGCAAATATTTGTCCCAAGACGGGAACGGAACCCGTAACCTCCTTCATCGCAGGCGGGCCTTCACCCACCACGTCACAGTCACAGAAGTCTTCTGACGTCAGTGCTGGAGTTTGGTGATTGACAACAGCTAAAATAGTTGTACTTTTTATGAATCAATAGTAAAATAAAATATTATGAGATAGGTACCTTATAACAAATTATAAAACTGCTAAAATGTCGGGAAAATAGGTAAAATAACGTGAAGAGTTAAAATATACGGGTTTATATGATCTGAAATTTTATTGCTTCGGCTCTCTCGGCACTTTCGGCTCGGAAAAGTGTGTTGAGCTTCAGAACTGTCTCCATGTTATAGCAAGCTGGATACCTACCTACATTGCGTTGAAATGTCAACCCTATATGGGAAACAGTGCTCGTAGATGGAAATTCTGGGAAATCCAATGATTGGATTTCGCAGAGTATGGGAAATCAAATTTTGTTTTTGATGAAGAGTGTTCCTATTACCGTACCTAATTGATGATTACGTAGGTACGTGAGATTGCAAACCAATTATTGGGTTTGCGATAACTATGTTTGTTTTTTGATGAATGTCTCTAACTAATTCAATTTCAAAGTATAATGATTCAAAGTATCAAAAAAGAGACCAGCAACCCTTCTGTGACTTGTCCAAAAATATATACATGTCGCATTTTATTGCCGTGTGACTTTTAAAAAGAAATACCTATTTCCCTCACGGATTTTACACTGGCGGCTGTGCCCTAATTTTCCACAGATTTATAAGTATAGTACTAAATAATTTACCAAGAGGGTCTCACAAAATGTCATGTGGATCTTATGCTTTGACAGCGGGTTAAATTGTCTAAGATCTTATGCCATTTTAATTTGTAAAAGAGTATAACGTACAAATTTTATTCTTTTTGGCTAAAAGCGCCAAAGAGCGCCAACCTTACAGTTTGGACCACGCGCAGCCGCCAGTATAAAGTCCATGGTTTGGCCTCGGTTTGGCCGAAGCAATGATCAAGAAGGATGGTGATTTCTTCCGTTAACGGGATAAAACGTCTAGGACCGCGAAAGGAGTTTTCAAACTTTTCGAAGAGTATTCCACATTTTTAGGCAACATAACTTATTTTTAGGGTAAAATAGGTACTATTTTAACCAGGCACAGTTTATTTTACTAGCCAAGAGATAAATTGACAAGCATAAGATGAACAGGAAATAGCTTTTAGAGGAGGATATTCAATTGAGAGATGGAAGCTACCGCCGCTTCTATAATTCAATATTCATGTAAATGTCATCGGGCTGTTCCCAAACGTCCCCTTGTGTGTGGCTAGGTCTAAATATAAAATGTTTTAGTAGGTACCTTACTTATTACAATTCTTGCATTTTTTTCCCCGAATATAAAAAAACAGCAGCGCTTTGCGGCTTCACGAGCGTAGTTCCCGTTCCCGTGAGAATTCCGGGATAAAATGTATACTTAATAGTCTATGTACTATTCCAGACTGAAATCTATCTCAGTGCCAAATTTCATATTCATAGTATTTTCATTGTACTCACGCGCATATAGAACTGCTAGCGATGCGCGTGCGCGTTGATGTCTTTTGTATAGGATTTATAATCGGCCAGATGGTATTAAGGATGGTTAGAAATTTAGACAAATACATCTTGACTGAGAACTCTTTTCTTACCCGAATCATTTCTACTTACTGCTCCACACAGCTGTTATGTGCGCCGCACAGGAACTTAATTCCAAAAAACATGTTACGGTTGTGCTGACACACAGATGTGTTTTCTTAGCCGCCGCTCAAGAGTTTTAAGCTTATGTTGCATTTCATAGAAAAGAAGAAGAATTCCCGCCTTAGGACAAATATTTGTACGATCTGCAGGTATTTGTTCCGGGTGCTCTGGTCGTTTTCTATGTATAATTTAAAAAATATCTATCTACCTATGTAATGTATTGTATTATGTATATCATTTATCTAGTATAGTACCCATAACCAGAAATAAAAAAGTATTCTTCTTCTTCTTCTTCTTCTTCTTCTTCCATAACAAGCCCACAGCTCTGCTTAGCTTGGGGCTGGATAATGCTGTGTGAATTGTCCAGCAATATTTATTTATTTGTATTTGTATGTCGTCGCAGGGAAATAGCAAAATCAGTGATTTTATCAATTCCCGGGAATGTTAAAACTAAACTAGTATTTGCATATAATGTATGTACTTAAAAAAACCCGTGATTTGACAAAATCCATAATGTGTATGTGAAATATAACAGGCAAGATTATGAACCGTACCTACCACATAACCCACAGTACGACACGGAAAACATCAAACCTGGTTTTACTGGAGAGCCAATTTTTTTTAGATTTGTTCTTTTTCCTATCTAAGTAAATATCTTTATTCAGAAAGAAAATAACAATCAAATAACAAATTTAAATTAAAACTAGTATTTACAATAGAAACAATTAAGCTATCTGCAAACTGTTGCAAACAATCTACAGGTAGCTCAACTGATCCATATCAATACCAGTTGGATCCATATCAATACCAGTTGGAAATAAATATAGTAAATAACCAATAATATTAAATTTATTATTAAATAAATTATTTATTAATTAATTAAATAATTTTTATTAATAATTAAATAAATAATTATTATTTATTAATTATTAAATATTAATATTTCATTTTCGCCTTTATACCCCACCCTATAGGGAACATTTAAATTATGATTCACCTCCCAACGAAAGGCTGTGTGGTGCAGAATTTGCTCCACCCCAACTCTTCCCGTGGGTGTCGTAAGAGGCGACTAAGGGACATACACCGGGGGCGGGCAGCAGCGCCTCTTGCTGAACAGATCTACCACTGAACTGCGATCCCCAACCCGCCTGCCCAGCGTGGATATTATGGGCATTACCCCCCATGAGATAAAAATCAGGGGGAGGCCTGCGTCCAGCAGTGGACCATTATAGGCTGTTGAGGTTGAGGTCCCAACGAAAACGTCGGTTCTCTTCAGTATGGTCACAGAAAACAATACAGGGCCTATGTCTCGTTGATTCGATAATAATTTTGAACACCTTTCGTGAGACATCAATCAGCACCACTTCTGACGAGAAATTCGCCGCGAACAAAAACTGAATCGATTAAAACATAATCAACTCTATGCATGATCGAGTAACGTAACAATCGCGTACCAGACGTGATGTGATGTTGTGTCATTGATTGATAAATCAAGGTTATCGAAATTTTATAATACTTTCCTATTGACTCAGTGCAGCCATCTATGGACTACCTAGTTAGATAAATTAATTACTGATGTAAGCGGGTCAACAACGAACAAATTATGATAGTTTTAGGGTTCCGTACCCAAAGGGTAAAACAGGACCCTATTACTAAGACTCCGCTGTCCGTCCGTCCGTATGTCTGTCTGTCTGTCCGTCAATAGGCTGTATCTCATGAACCGTGATAGTTAAACAGTTGAAAACAGATGATGTATTTCTGTTACGCTATAACAACAAATACAAAAAAAAGAATAAAATAAATATTTAAGGGGGCTTACAACAAACGTGTTTTTTTGCCTGTTTTTGCACGATATTGATACAGCAACTGGTAGACACTTGAAATATTCACAGATGAGTATCATCATCACTTGCGACGCAGCAGGTTGCGGGTTCGATTCCCGCCTTGGGACAAATATTTGTACATTCTGCAGGTATTTGTACCGGGTGTTCTGGTCGTTTTCTATGTATGTATCTATCTGTGTAATGTATTGTATTATGTATATCAGTTATCTAGTACCCATAACACAAGCTCTGCTTAGTTTGGGGCTAGATAATGCTGTGTGAATTGTCCAACATTATTTATTTATTTTTTATTATAAGATGCTCTGCCAGAACGGAGATGGTTATAATAACAAAACAGGCAAGTACAATTGATCACAAATCATCCCGCCAACCGCGGTATCGCGCACTCTATCGACGGTATTACAATGGGAAGATGTGGTCGATACCGTTTAGAAACTCTTGGGAATTCATTGTGAGCCTATCTCAGATTCGAGCGGAGACAGTTTCTGGGGAAATATTGTTTAAAATTTTAAATGGAACTGTTGTTAAATTCGAACTGCGATCCCCAACCCACATGCGTGGGGATTTTGGGCATTTTCCCCCATGAGATAAAAAATCATCGGGAGGCCTGCGTCCAGCAGTGGACTAGTATAGGCTGTTGAGGTGAGGTGAGGTTGTTAAATTACTGACTTGATTCAGTAGTAAAAGTTATAGACTGATTCTATGAGTGGTGTTCTTTGAAAAGGGACAAGTAACAGCTTCGTTGGATAACTTTGACGTAAAATTTATAAAAACCTGTCGAAACCATCTATTAAATGATTCCGACATAGGTTTTAAACCGATTTTCTTTTCGAAATGCACATGCCGGAGGTTTAGACTACAGGTTTGCGTTTGTTTCTTGATGAGTGTTTTGAGTGGTCTTTTCCACCCAAAAAGCGATCATCCAAATGAAACTGATTATGGTATTAGAAATAAATAAATAATTAATAATGCTGGACAAATCACACAGCATTATCTAGCCCTAAGCTAAGATTAAATTGTGTTATGGATGACTGATACACAATACAATACATTACATAGATAGAGTGTATATTTATATTGTCACGTATATATATACATATATATATTCTGTAGCCTATGTTCATCATCAGGGATAATGTAGGATTATAATGGTGAAAGAATTTTTCAAATCGGTCCAGTAATTTCGGAGCCTATTCAATTCAATTCGAACAAACAAAACTTTCCTCTTTATAATATTAGTGTACATAGAAAATACCCAGAACAAATATTTCTATTTCGTACAAACATTTGTCCCACGGCGGGAATCGAACCCGCAACCTCCTGCGTCGCAGGCAACCGGCTGCGCCACAGAGGTGATTGTTGTTGTAATAAAATTATACGTGTTTTTTAACACTTAAATGTTTTAAGTGCTCTACCTATTACTTAACTCTATTACCGACGCTGCGTTTCCGCAATCCGATAGGTAATCATCACAGTCATTGAGTGAAAGGTGGGATTCGGTGTCATTTCCATTTACATAACATGAACGAACAACACGCAGTACCTATACAACGCTGTTTTGTAAAAATACCCACTTTCGTAATTAGTTGCTAATTTCGTACATCTAAAAATAATATATTAACTCACCATAAATAGTAAGATACTTCCCGAATCGGCCAATATCCGCCATAATAATGCTCTAATGTAAAGTTACGTCACACCACTTTCACCGTCTGTACAATAACATTCCACTTTTAAAACTCCAAGGAGGCCGGCGCACTCAAGTTCAACGCACGGGAAAAAAAAGATTAAACTTTTTTTCGGTTTTCGAACGAAACCTGCGCGGGAAGGTTTTAGCGGGATTTTTGGGGCGCGTGATGCGCGTGCACTCGAAGTGCGGATAGTGAATTCGATGTCTTGCGTCGATTGCTTTTACTTTCTGCTTGTCGCATCATCAGTGGGGAGTGGTCGCGTCCTTACGAGCAATGGATTTATTAAAATTTGAGAAACGGTTCTACTTTTATTTGGTTCATCAGGATCTGTTTATATGAATCCATTTCTGTTACTTAAAACTTACTACATACTAAAAGTGCTGACATCATGGATGTCAGACTAAAAACCCTCTCCTCCGAATACTCAAACGCATCTCAGGTTTAAGCACGTCTCAAGTGACGATTTTTTGACACATTTTCATTAAATTATGTCAAAAAACCGCGACCTTAAATCTAAGTTGCGTTTGTGTATTCGGGGGTCTGATACTTAAATCAAGTTGGTATCGAGCTCATAAGACAGGCTAGGTATAAATCTTCGTTTAGATATTTTTTTGTTGTGCCTGAGAGAGACATGACGACGTCTTTTTATCTAGCATACCTACATCTTTAGAGCTATACTTAAATGATGTCTTCCTGGCCACGAGACTAGCCAGGTGCGTAGGACATTATTATAGAACAAAACAACTTAGTGACAAATGGTGGTCTTACGCTCAATGGCGAATTTTGCATTTTGAATTTTTGAATGATGTTGTATATCTATGAAACGGCTATGTTTGTAAAAAATAACCCCAGCTTATATTGTCAGCTTTCTGATGCCGTTCCTCGAAATCGAAGAGATCAAAACAAAGTCTGTGTACCAATTTCAAAGACTGCTTTGATGCGCAAAAGTATCTTCTGCATGGCGCCTTCCATTTATAATAAACTGCCCAAATCACTAAGGGAACTATCGTGTTCACTGTTTCAACAAAAGTTAAAGACCACTTTGGCAAGTAAATGTTATTATAAAGTAGATGACTTCATGAAAGACAAAACTTTTTTTTAGTTAGTAATATGTTTACATAAATACATATGTATAGTAGGTAGTTTATGTAACAATAATGGATTGATTTGTTTAAGTATATTTTTGACTCTTCATAATTTTTAGGGTTCCGTACCTCAAAAGGAAAAAAGGAACCCTTATAGGATCACTTTGTTGTCCGTCTGTCCGTCTGTCCGTCTGTCCGTCTGTCCGTCTGTCAACCCACTTTTCTCAAAAACGCGTAGAGTTATCGAGTTGATATTCACATCATATACGCAGGCTCGTAACCTCTTGAAGCCTCGATATAAATCAAACTTCTAAGTCCACGCAATCAAAAGTTACAGCTGTTTATGTCTATTTTTTTTCAATTTTCCAAGGGAATCACATGCACACAAAACCTATAGGGTACTTCCCGTTTACCTAGAACCATGAAATTTGGTGAGAAGCAAGGTCTTATAGTACAAGTAAAGGAAAAAATCCGAAAACCGTAAATTTGTAGTTTATTCACAGAAAAAATATTTTTTTAATCTTGCCATGGACCAAAAACCTATAGGGTACTTCCCGTTGACCTAGAACCATGAAATTTGGTGAGAAGCAAGTTCTTATAACACAATTAAAGGGAAAAATCCGAAAACGGTAAATTTGTAGTTTATTCGCAGAAAAAATAATTTTCGAATCTCGCCATAGACCAAAAACCTATAGGGTACTTCTCGTTCACCTAGAACCATGAAATTTGGCACGAAGCAAGGTCTTATAGCAAAAATAAAGGGAAAACCTGAAAACCGTAAATTTGTAGTTTATTCACAGAAAAAATAATTCTCGAATCTCGCCATGGACCAAAAACCTGTAGGGTACTTTCCGTTGACCTAGAACCATGAAATTTGGCAAGAAGCAATGACTTATAGCACAAGTAAAGGGAAAAATCAGAAAACCGTAGATTTGTGGTTTATTCATACAAAATAGTACATTGTTACACTAGGGTTGGACGTAACTTATTTAGTCTCGAGACGCCAATAGTTCGAGGGACTAAATAAGTTACGTCATAATCGTTATCAAATCAGAAAATTATTGTGCCTTATTCGTCTGGATTTCACTGATTTCTTTGCTAAAGAGTAAGAGTTTGTACGGAACCCTTGATGCGCGAGTCTAACTCGCACTTGACGTTTTATTACATTAATCATCAGTTTTTAGTATTTGTATTTTTTGACGCAAAATAATTTTTTTTTTTATTTTATCTGTAATTTAACTACATATTTTATTATAGGTGACCATTTGTAAACCAGACATTGCACACGGCGCTGGTAGAAATACATTGGTTCATGAGATGACATACTAACAACTGTGTACTATATTTACATGTATTTCAAGCAATAAATGATTATGATTATGAAAACTAAGAAAGAAGTTTCTTCTAGTCTCATAATGATCTATTTTAGGTATACAGGGTAGGTTTTGAAATGGAAATGGATGGCCAAATCTGAAAGTTGAGTTTAGTTTAATTTGTTTATTAACATTACTCACTCATCACTCCCTTCTGAAAAAGCCAACCCGTATACGATTAGCGTAGCGTTATATTCTCTTTGTATACGATAAATTTCAAATTAAGTACATTGCGTCATGGAAATTTTGCGACCACAGATGACAGATTACAGTTACCTATCTGTGTTTGCGACTGATGCAAGGGAGGTAGGTAGGCTAGGCCCCTAAGTAGGTACCATACCTAATGAATGAGGTTTCGCGTAAGTTTACTAAATAGGTACCGATAAGGCGACTCTGAGACGTAGGCAACATTTCAACGCCCGTTTAAGGCTGTAGCCAAACGAGCGTAATTTGCTTATTGTATTATTATATTGGTGAGTCGCGTGTTTTCGGTCGCATAAATTCTACCCAGCAGAAAATCTGTTGGGCTGCCAGAGGGGCGCAATTTATTTAGTTGCTTTCCACTCACAATCTGTACCTGACAGACGCATTCCACTCACCCCCGCGAACACAATTGATAGATAGATAGATAGATCATCAAATCAATCATTTTGCGTCGCCGTGTGTGTGAATCAAACAGGACTTTTCTATGAAACCAAATGCAGCAAAATTTATGCGAGCGAAAATACGCGACACACAGCTCAAAAAATTACGCTCATTTGGCTGCAGCCTAAGACTCGCTCATACATTTTAAGCGGTTTCATGATTTTGTAACAGAGTTTTAAGAATCACTCATGAGATGTAGGGGTTAGGCAACATTGGGTTTTACGTTTGCTAAAAACCACAATAAAGCTGTATTTTTCCTTTTGGAATGACAAACCATTTTTACATTGATTTTATTGCAACACATCAACAAAATTGTCAACTAGCAACAAGCTTCTGCCCGTGGCTTTGCACGCATTTTTATGTTATAAAAAGTAGCATAAAGTTATTCGAGATCTAGATTTTTATGCCTGCAAAATTTCACCCCGATCCATTCAGTAGTTTTGGCGTTGTCTTTGAACAAACTTCTTCACAACTTCATAAATTTTCGGCTTTATAATATTATTATAGCAAGATACGAGTAGGTACATATATTTTGCTCTGGACTATCTATTAGTTTCGTTTAGAATGTACCTACTAATTATATAAATAATTCTGGACAATCCATACAGCATCATCTAGCCCCAAGCTAAGCAGAGCTCGTGTTATAGGTACCTACTAGATGACTCATATTTAGATAGATAAGTATTTTTTATTAACCTTGGAAAATAAGCAGAACAATATATTCCATTGATCTCGCTTTATATTTGAATTTTGTATAATTCTCATATATTGGCCGTCGATAAAAGAGTTTGAATAAAAATACAAGCCGAAGCAAGCATCATGCAGGTATCCCACGTATTTCATCAGAGATTACATATCAACGCGAGCTGAAGTTTATTGGCAAAGCGCATAAAAGCCGTAGTGAATGCTCATATTAAAATATCAGGCGTAGCGCCCTGAATTTTCAAGTGATAGGGTATTGAAGACTTTATTTAGCACCTGGTACACAATAGCACTCAAGTTCCTTTATAACCCCTGACAATAGGCAGGATGGAGGCAATTTTCGTGTCCGGGATCAAGCTTAGCTATCCAGTTTAATATAACATCGCCAGGAGCGTGTTAGGTAGACAAGCTTGTTTGAGAAGGTTTCAAATTCTTAATTTTTGGGTGTATTTTTTGACAGTTTTATTATTTTATTTATTCTGTGTATAATTGACATTTTAAGTGTTGATTACAGCTAAACCCCCTTTGTTTGGGGGAGGATGTTCACATTGGAAGTTTTCAAAGTTGGTTAATACTTGAATGCACCACACTAACACAGAAAACAGTACAGACATAAATGCTGCGAGAAGACGAATTACAAAGGCGTCCTTTTCGTTATGAGCGATTTCTTCCAGGCAACCTTAAGATGACCTGGACATGTAAGAACAAAAAGACGGTGGCACATGTTTTTTTTTATAAAAGAATTAAATTATATTAAAAATGATAATGTTTGAGAGTGATGAGGAGGATAGGTAGGGTGGGGGTAGACACATAGAGTTTTGTTTTCTCATATACTTATTTTTATAGGTAGTTAGACTTATTATATGTTTAGATCGACGATCTACCTCCTTACTAAACATTATGATCTGTTCAGCAGTTCAGGCGTAAAAAGGTAACAGACAGAATTACTTCCGTTTCATAATAACAAGTATTATGTTATAGAAGGTATTGATATTTTCAACTCGATCCATTTCTATTAAGTGTTCAAACGCTAAGCTAGTATAACACCCGTCTTTGCTCGTGTCAATCCTGTCACAAGAACGACCCGCCCTAGTTCTTAATTCGTTAGAGAGTCCATTATAAAGGTGTTAAGTGGAAAAGTCTGCGGAATGTTGCTGATACCTGGCGATCACATAAATACACTTAACTCTTTCATTGCCCATGACGCACATCACATCATTAATAAGGAGCCTTGACGTGACGAGTGACGACTGACGCAACGCAGCCGCGGCGGCGACGGCGGCGAGGCGACAGAGGGGCGGCGGCGCGCCCTTCCCATTTCGAACAGAAAGGGTTACGTAGGATCCTATCCTAGGATCTTTGGTTACTCATAATACTCATTTATTCATGAAAAATAGGGGTCACTATAATGCACGACAATTTATTGCACGGCCGAATAATGTACACCTTGATAATCCGTGTCAAAACCTGTCATAACCTATTAAAATTAGAAGGCATGACACGGATTATCAAGGTGTACATTATTGGGCCGTACAATAAATTGTCGTGCATTATAGTGACCCAAAAATAGCACACCTACATTTAGGTTATGTAATGTTAGTTGTATCATTGATTATTAGACTTAAAACATAAATAATTATGTTATGTAATTGATGGCTTTGGGCAGCTGAACTCATAGAAGAATATCATATAGGCTTGATGGACAAGCCATGTTTTGAGTTTGCGCTTGAATGCCCTGAATGCTGAATGCCTTGAATGCAGTGGCTTGGCGACTCAAGTATGTCCCTTGGGATCCTATTGTACAGGGTTTAAGCTATTCTAAGGCCTTCCTTAGAAAAGTTTAAACCTAGCTTTGTATGATTTTTTTTATTTGTATGATTAGTTTCTAACATTTCGTTGACTACTCTTTTGTCATACCTCTAAGATGTGTCGTCAATATAACGATTTGGCAGCTAATAATACTGATATAGATATATTTAACTCAAACCTCAATACATTTCGCAAAACTATTTCGACTATACTGAGCAATTATATATAATATATAACGATATGAATGAATTTTCTATTATTTATAGTTAAAATAATATACACATTAGTATATATATATTTTTATTAATATACACATTTATTTTTATTAAAATAATAGACATTTAATTATATATTATATTTTAAGTAGATTGTTTTGGCTATGTTTTCAACACTTTTTTAATCTTGTTATGTTTACATCTAGGTCTGCAATCTGGTTCACTACTGTAACTCTATTACCTCATGTATAAATTTGATTGTAAACTGCTTTGTAAACTTATCACAATAAAATAAAATAAATAATATTAATAAATAAAAATAAAATAAATATGTAAGAATATAGACGAAATGTTTTGAATAAATAGAAATACAAATTTGTATACCTCTCGAAAATCTTGATTTGATATACCGTAAAACTGAATAACAAAGTCATGTAAATTTATTTAGACTTACCTAGTATAACACTCATTGTTATAAGATGGTGAATTAATAAAATCTGAAATCTGAATCTGAATGCCGGGTTTGAAGTGACTGGAAATTCCGCGGTTTTCGATGAATTTCGTGAACACTTACCGACTGAATATTTGTAGCTACATTTACATATTTTAACGGTCAACTACATTTTAGTCGCGTCAGCTCACATTTTCAAAATGATGGTTAAAATGAAAATACCTAACAATTAATTTGATAAAACTTAAAACGGTATTCCCTTTCATGTTTACGGTGCCAGGATGAATTAGCTGAAGTTCCTTTGTCTTGCAAAAACGCTGGTCACCCTCGCCGGGAACGTCGGAAACTTTTCCAATTAGTTGAAAAATGATGGCTTTATCGATGTTGAAGTTGATGAAGGAATGCGAAGAGTTTCACTGAAATGAAAATGATTTATTTTGTGCTAGACATTTGCAAGCAAAGTATGTCGAACACTGCTTATAGCTGTTTTTGTTCAAGACTTTAAAATGTCACCTTATTATCTATACTAATATTATAAAAGCGAAAGTCTGTTTGTTTGTCCTTTCTTCACGAACTAACTAAGCAATCAATCGACTTGATTTTTGGCATAGAGTTAGTTGAAAGGATGGAGAGTTGCTCTCCATCCTTTCAAGCAAGACGAGACTGAGATGCAAGACTTTTTATCCCATAAATCAGTTCCCATGGGATATAAATAACCTTCAACAACACGTGCGAAGCCGCGGGCAGTAGTTAGTCTTAAATAAATTAACTAAACTAAAAACCAACTTCCAATTAGCTCGATTCGTTAGTCTTTTAATATTTATAATAATTGTGCCCACGCCCACAAATGGACAAAGGAGCCATAATCTTCTTAATTTCATATCATATCAGATATTTGTAGGTATTTGTAGAGATTTGCGGAGAATTCACACAAACAAAATATTTTTTAATTCAATTTAAGTTTTCAGTTTTTTTATTCTTTTTATAATCACTATGAGATAGTAGGCACAGTGTTGCTATGGCATACGGCTGTGAAGGCAAACTAAAAAATTTCAACTGTCATCAGCAACATCAGCGCGTTAAGTGCTCAAATCTAACTGACGACATGACCACAGAACATTAAGACGTCCACTGCGTCCAATGTTATCGTCAAGTAACGCCGCAACTTGGAAATGTCAATTTAAAATCCATTTTTATAGCAGTTTAATTGTAGATATAAATATTTTATTTCGTTTTTCATTAGCAACTATACCTCTAGAATCTAATTGAGACACTATTCAAATATAGGTGTAATACCCTATTCTTCCATTTCAAGATTGGAAGATTCCATCCTATATCAAGATTCTTCCCATACACAATTCCTACCATTCCACCGTTCCAAAAGGGTCGCTATCGTTATTCGACCAGCAAACCGGTTCACTGCACGAATTTAACGAGGAAACTTGTTAGCAGAGCGGCTAGGTGCCAGAACTACCATCGAGAGTTTATCTCAAGTACCTATTCTGAAACTCTATTTTTATAACTATAAAAATATCTAGAGTACGACAAGTGTATTATAATGGACTTCCGACGTGAATAAATAGACGAGTTCATTCTGCTTTTTGTACGACATTTCGTCATAATTCATAAATCATATTTACAGACGCATTATTTTTTACACACTGGCCGACGACATTGTATCTGTCGCGGTGAGTCGATGGATGGAGACGGCTCAGGATCGCTCCCGTTTAATAATTTTAAATAATTTATTTCAGACAACTAAGGACAGAAAAGATCTTATTTACCTTTTTCTATGGTACATAGTCATAAATACTCTAAAGGTAACATCCATAAAACGTAAAAAATTAATAATTAACAAGTAAATCCATCATTTTTGTAAAATCCGTGTAAAATACACGCCGATTTAGCCATTGTGCCAAAATATTTTTGTATTTTCAAATTCTGGCAAACTTGTTGAAATAAAAATGAAAACTGTTGGGTAGGGAGTCCTTGTTCAACAGTACGTGGGTTGATACGTTCCTATCTTCCATACCTCCCATAACTTCAACTAACTGTTTCAGTAAGTAAGGATTACTCTGTACTGTAACTTAAGAAAGTGAAGGTCTCACGCACAAGTTATTTAGATCCAGAAAGGAAAGATAATAATTTAGAATATTAATCCTTTATTAAGAAAGAAACTTACAATCAAATAATAAATTTAAATTAAAACTAGTATTTACAATAGAAACAATTGAGCTATCTGCAAACTGTTGGGAGGATTAATTGATAAAAATAGAAGAAACAAAATTTAAATGAAGTGTTTTTTTTACCTTAGAATCAGAAAATTTGACTCTATCCAGTTGTAAAAGAATAAAGTGTCTGTAGGTGATTCCATTGAAAGGCAGGTCATATCGAAACAGCACAGCTGGATTGCAAACTTCACAGCTTCTTCACAGTCACATATATTATGCGAAAATTTGCACGTATGGATGATGGGATGTTTGCTTCTTCACGCCCCGTACTGAACTAATCGGGCTGAAATTTTGGATGTAGGTATAGGCTAATACCGAACAGCGTCAGCTGTCTTGATCCAGACTCGCATCCTCTAATTCTTCCTACCAAATATACCTAAATATACCTCAACCTAAATTGTATCTTAGCTACAAATAAACATCTTATTCTTACGTCTCAAGGCGGGACGCCGACTCTTTGAGTGTCTTGTCGTGCAGGGCAGAGTGGATGGCACTAGGCCGCGCGGGCGATCACCCATGAGATGCATGATAATTTTTCGACCAGATTAGACCCCGTACTCATTTATGGGGTCGCCCACTATGGGTCATATCTGATTTATGGTCTATGGTCTGGTTTATGCTATTTTTGGTCCTTCTACTATTACCAAAAATAGACCATAGACAGATGGCAGAAAGATGGCGGGACATTGTGACAGCGTTTTACGAAGAAGGTTTACATCTGGAATTAAAGATGACTCCTTTTTATAACGTATATCCAGTTCACATGGGATAAAAATAGCATAACCTTTGAACGTTTCCCTAGAAACAACGCGTGTGAAGTCGCGGACAGAAACTAGTAAGTACCTACATCATAAATACTCTGTCTTTCCTTACACCTAACACAGAATAAACGTAAAACGTACAACAATAAAAACATTATAAGTACTTATTACGTGTAGCAATATCTTCCAGACAACCTTAACAATAGTTCGAATCCAGATTATCTTTTACGAGCTACAAGAGCGAATTGCAGCTTTATTAGCTACTACAATAATCATAAGTACGTACCTCTTCAGGTGTGTTTTATAAATATAGCTCGTACAACGTAATGGCGAGGGAGAAGTTGTGAGAAATTGTTAACGGATTCTGTACATTGCTGGGTGTGGTACCCAAAGATAAAGTAAGAGTTTAAGTATATTTGTAACTAGGGAGTAAACCACCCCATTTATACTAGGTTGTTACACTTTCTAGAGCGTAGCGAGGGAGGATTGAGGTAGAGTGGATTTAATTAATAATGTTTAACATTGTACATGTAATAATTAATCTATCATTATTGGTGTTACCGTTTTAATTTAATTTAATAAATTTATTTTCAGAAAAAATATAATAATAATAGATAGACTTTTATATAAATTACATTATTGTTAAATAAATACACACACTATACAGCATTTTGATTTTTCATAACAGAGTTCATTTCATCATGTTGAACACCCTGTATAATATTGCGACTACTGACAGACTACTAAAATAGAATGAGTAGGTAGGTATAACGTTCATGCTCATTTTACACACTAGTGCTCGTTATCTAATTGCTACTTTGTCTGTCTGGCTGTCACCAATATTGGCACGCATCACGACCACGAATGTTATTAAAATTATTAGTTTGTTTTTTTAACAAATCGATTTCGATAATCTGATGTCCTCCAGGCCGACAGAGGCTAACCAGGTGCGTATTATTATAGTGCAAAAGTAAAGTTTGCTATTTTACTATAAAAACTATCGTAGTTTGACGAATCCATTACGCATGTAAGCGGGTTAACTACGAACCTTATTTGTGTTGGAAGAACACCAACGTTTCATCCGTTAGTAATCTTATATAAAGTTATGAGTGGTGAGGTAATTCAAATAAAAATTACGCGTCTTTACTGTTTTCACGTTTAAAAATAGAAAAATTTCATTCAAACCTTATAAATCTGCAAAATTCTTATAAAACTTAAAAACAATCAAAAAAGCATTAGGAGCCAGCAATGTAAAGCATCCCAGTTTCCGTGAAAGCCTCCACGGATGCTGCGCGATCTGCAGATCGATAGAGCCTGCGCCGCCCAGGCTCGCCTCAGTCGCCGCCCGCCTACGCTCCGCGCCCTACGCGAGCGCCCAAGCGCTATTTCACAGTAAAGGTGCTATGGCGATTTTTGAAACCTTTTGTGACTGATTTTCAACTTTTTTCAAGTTATTTTGATTGTTGCTGAAGATTTTTGGAGATGGGCGCTTGATTAGGTGAGATTTAGTCTACATTTATTTAAGATTAAAGGATCAAACTTAATAATTTAACGTACCAATGCAATCAACCGTGATGATTAATGATTGATCACTTGATCAGTTTTATTTATATGAAAATCCTAACTATAATTATTTAAGACTAAGATTTTTAACCATCGTCAATTGAAAGGAATTGATAAAATGTTATCGAAATAAGTGTTTTTTCTGGTACGATTAAATGGGTAGATTCAAACATCTATCAGAAAGGCCAACTCAAAAATATGACCCAGTTATTCTAAGAACGATATCTTACTTAAGTTTTTACATCAAAAAGGAATTCTGTAAATATTTCTCCTCATCTTAGGCGCTCACAGATGTCTGATAAAAATTTCGAGATTATACAGTTCTTAATTCAAAACGTTCTGTAATAAAAACTACAAATCCTAAAGACGAACCTATCAGCAATCAATGTGGACAATGACCTGTGAAAATGCAGCATTCAAAATGGACGCTCGTAAGTTCAAAATGGCCGTTATCTAGGGATCAATCAATGCGTAGTACCTGTAGGGTGCCTAGACCAGTGACCCGGGGCGGGCGCCTGCGCCCTAGACCGCAGACTCCAGCTTCGGCTCCAGCTATTTCTAGGTATCCCGCAGAGTACTGGAAGTGTTTGTTGGTTAATTCCACGAATAAGGTAGATTATGTCCTAACAACGTATAGTTTATACGGAACCTGCTCCCATACAAACGTTCTTTTCGATTCATTTGGAAACTACATCCCTGATTTTAATGAAATTTTGCATAGATACACAATAGTACGAAAGATACCTTATTAGTTTTACAAAATACATTATCATCATTAAGATAATGTATTTTGTAAGTTGTGAGAGCGAAAATTCATTTTATCCATTTTCAAGCGATTTTATAACTTCCGCTCTCATTTAATTTTGATAACGTATTTTAAAAACAAAAATAAACTAATATCATACCATTAAAGTCATTTAAAACGGGATATTTACCATGATTCGATTTTTGAGTTTTCCAATATCATACCTACACCCTACGTTCATAAGATATCTTTTGAAATCTTACTGTAATGTGTTTTTTTTTTTGTGGTTCTTAGTCATAATCGAGGTTTATGATACGACATATTTTAATGAATGCGACTGAGATTGAGTGTGATTGGTAGCACCTCCAGGAACAACGATAATGATGATGATGATTCTGTGTTACTTGCAATATGGTCTGGTTAGACCCAATTCTGCCAGTGTAATGTAGTAATGGAAAAATTGCCAGCCAGCATCGCCATACAGCGGGGCAATGCAGCCAGTGTCTTGGACACGCATCCGACTGGTATTGATATGGATCAGTTGAGCTACCTGTAGATTGTTTGTCTGCAGTTAGCTCAATAGTTTCAATTGTAAATACTAGTTATAATTTAGTTATATTGTTTGATTGTAATTTTCTTTCGTAATGGAAAATAATTGTAAATACCTGGGTTATCAAATTATGAAGATTGTCTGTTATTTTCACCAGAGCCTAGTTCTTTAGCAGTGTACCACGTGCAGGTTAGATTGGCTTGGGAGACGAGATGTCGGAGTCCTCCTTAAACTTTAATATCGATATTAAACAAAACAATACAATCATTAATTCATTAGGTAGAATAGTCGCAGACATTGACATTTCCATACGCACATCGCAGCGGTTAGCGCATTCTACCACCTCTAGGCGCAAGCTTCAGTGTCGCTCAAGATTCCGCGGGAAGCGAACGGGTCTCACTTTTTACTATTTTATAGTAGTAAAGTTGAATAGACAATAGTGCAGTGACCGATAACTGGATTCAAGATGTGCATTCGTGAAATATTTGGCAAGCTTCCGTTGCAATTGGTTTATTTATAACGCCTGAAGCAGTGACTAGAAAGTTTGGCTGAAGCTGGGTCTACTGCGGGCTTTTTGAGGGTAGGTTGTGAATTATTATTTAAAACTGGATAATCCGGAATATCAAGAAAATCATGTTTATATTATTTTTCTCTACAATTTCAGAGACACTTTTCCGATAATATTTTAAAAATACTACCTACTACCATACGAGGAATATTAAGATCATAATTGGGGATTAAATAGTAAATTCAATTTATTTAACATTACATTATTACTAATATTAGCATGCCAAATAATAAATGCTACAGTACAAATAGTAATCTTAGAGATAACCCTAGTTATTGTAATGCAAGATATATTTATTTATGATGATTTTTATGTACTTATACAGCAAGCACTACCTACCTCTTATGAAATCAAATCAATTATTTTATGTTCATAATACGAATTATACAAAAATCACAAAATTTCAAATAAAAAAATTAACAATTAAGATATTCTAGTATCTACTTAAACATTGAATTTGAAAGAAGTAAATTATTTATTAAGATATTTTTCCCCAATTAATGATTATTTATCGGGTAGTTATTTATCACGCACCTCGTGTTGATGGAAAATTAGGGACTAGGGGAAAAATAACACAAGGCGAAAAATAATATAACCCATACCTGTGATAAATACCCGATAATTAATCATTAAGTCGATCAAAAAATCGCGAAAGATTAAAAACTCTTCACAAATTTCCCCCAATTTTTTTGGGAGGCCCAGGTAGTGAAATGAACCGCTAGTATAATTTTGATTGTTTTGAAAATGTTAGTAGGTACCGAAGAGTTTTTACAGTTTTTCGGGACAAAGACTTAGGTGTTCTTCAAAAACTTTCCGGGACCAACTAATCTATTGTATGGAATAATTTTCCATACAATAGATTTTTTTTCCAAAATAATCCATTATAGACCGAGAAATCGATGAACATACATATAAAAACTAATATCATAAAATCATCAAATATGAATAACGTTTATTTCTTTAAGCTTACAAAATAAGCACTTAGACAAGTCAAATTTTATACTATAAACAATTAGACACTGCAACTGTCATCTTGGTAGGTCCTACTATCATTAGGCTAAATAATCTTGATACTGAATATAATAATAAATAATACAAGTAGGTAGATACATTAGCCGTAGTTTAGTTACATTTAACGCATTCATTGCCTGGAATAACGCTGGTCCCGACTCCCGAGAGACATGTGCGGCGTAGGCCATGAAATAACTAAGAGCTAACCCATCACAGCTCCAAGTGCCAAACTAAATACGCTGAATAAATAAACAAGGTTGAAATACTTTTAGTTAACAAGTTACCACCTGCGTACTAAAATAAATCGTCAAACAATAAGCTATGGTATGTAAGTTTGACCGAGTTAACATAAAATAGGATTTTCTTATTTTGCACTAATTTATCTATATCTATACTAATATTATAAAGAGTAAAGTTTGTGGATTGTGAGTTTCTGGATCAACTGAACCGATTTGTAAAATTCTTTTAACAATAGAAATCCACGTTGTTTGTGAGTGTCATAGGATCAATAATAACGTCGACCTCAGTGGCGCAGCGGGCGAGAGTCTGCCTGCGACGCAAGAGGTTGCGGGTTCGATCCCCGTCTCGGAACAAATTTGTGTACGATCTGCAGAAATTTGTTCCGTTGGTCTGGGTGTTTTCTATGTATAATAATAAATATCTATCTATGTATTGTATAATATTACGTATATCAGTTATCTAGTACCCATAACACAAGCTCTGCTTACCTTGGGGCTAGATAATGCTGTGTGAATTGTCCAGCATTATTTATATTTATTTATTTTTTTATAATCCATTATATATATTAATCTATTAAATCCCGTGCGTAGACGATGCGGGCCGCTAGTCTTCAATAAAATCCTATTCTGCCCATAGACATACAATTATTTCACAAGCCTATGATTCTGCCAGATTAATCGCTACACTTTGACACTGGCTGGTATCGTCACAAAATGAGACATTTTGGCATTTTACCTTTGTTATGGAGACACATATGTGGGGGAAATTGTCAAGGTGGAAACCATTCTATCAATGTCTCCGTGCAAATAGCACCGCACGCAGAAGGTCTCCAGCGTTTCTGTCATCTAAAATGATTCTGCTGCCATCATCATCATCAGCCTATATTTGTCCACTGCTGGACATAGGGCTCCCCTAATGAGCGCCATAGCGCCCTGTGTTCAGCTTCCCGCATCCAGCATCTGCCAGCAGTCTTTCGAATCGTCATGACACCTGGTCGGAGGGCGCCCTACACTACGTTTGCCGAGTCGCGGTCTCCACTCAAGAACATGTGCGATCCACTCTGCTGCCATATCATCGCCATACTAAAAGCGTTTGGTTACTTAGTGGACATTTGGTTACTGTAATTTAAAGTTTTGAAATATCACTCGCGGTGGTCAAAAGATTGACAAACCGATTTCTCAAAAAAGCAGACGAATAAAATCTCTCTCTCTCTCCCCCTCTCTCTCTCTCAACAGCCTATATTGGTCCACTGCTGGATGCAGGCCTCCCCCTGATAAGCGCCTTTTTGGTATTTATCTCATAGAGGTAATGGGTAATGTCCATAATCCAAACGCTGGACATGCGGGTTGTGATCTCAGAATAACATCTACGTACTTAGTGACAATTGAAAAATAATTTCACAGTTTGTCCTTTCGAATGTAAAAACAAATTATTAAACCAAATTATTATCTGTTTATTAACACTTTCATGGCGCAAGACTGCGAAAGACGCAAATGGTCCATGTGCAGCGCCTAACGGCGCGTTGTCGAAGCTGGGCAGTGCATTCCATTCAACGCAGAGCCAATAAAGTTTTAGAATATTATGATATTATGGCATTTATGGTTCATTATTGAACAAAATATGTTTGCAATAAACTTAAATCTAAACAACGCGTTTAAATTAATTATAAACTCGATCAACCCGTATTTATAACCAACTTTACAGTATTTATAAACTCGATCAACCCGTATTTATAACCAACTTTACAGTATTTATACAGGATGTTCCATTCATCGAGGCAAACGATCAAACGTGAATTTCAAGCGACTTAACCCTCTATCGAATATTTCTTCCAAAAAAAAGTTTCTTTGACAATGTACATAAAACATGAGCAGATTCAGCTGTAACCGAAAAAAAACCCAAGGCGGGTCCATCCATTTCTATGCTGATTGGAACCCTCGAACACCATACGTCGTCGTTGGTTGGATCACCTGTATAAGTACAAACATCGTTGGGTTTTTTTATAGTCTATTGACCTTTATTTAACCACAATCTCACCTGATGAAAAGTGAACATGGATCTTCTTAGATTCGAACATGCTGTATACAGATAGAACCAGAGTTCTATTTTAACGCGGTAATGGCCATATTACAATGCCACGGTAAGGTAGGTAATCCACTATGTATTTTGTACGCTCCGTTACTTTCTGGCAACGCTCCAGGTGTCTACAATCCTAAATATTTAGCGCTAGACTAAAAGATATGCTCCCAAACCGTGGGCGCCATTTGGAACGTCTTAAGTCATTAGCTGTTGTTACCTAAGTGATTCATCATCATCAACATCTGGAAGCCTTGGTATTTTTTCATGATCTTTATCAGCCTTATCTTTCTCGTGCTGGCCTACACCCAAGCTCCTAATTATGTGCCGCCCATGTCGACCTTGGGCGGTTCGTATCCATGATGATTTATTATTGCAGTAAAAATAATTGATAATTAGACATATAATATAATATAGTAGGTACCTGAGCTACTAACAGTCCTAATGCACAATAGTGTCTTTTACCAAAATACTAACTCAATTTTTTTCTATTTTTTCTGAATATGTTAGTTTTAGTTCATAAAATCACAAAATAAATTTCAAAATTCAATTAAAAGTTTATGAAATAGTACGCGCAATGTTATTATGTCATACAACTGTGTAGGCAAACTAAAACGTATCAACAATCATCATCGACATCAGCGCATTTGTTCAGGAGCATGACCACAAAAATGGCGTCAGCGTACAGCGTTTTTGTCAAGTTACAAGCGCAACTTAAAAATGTAAAATTCGAATTGATAATTTAAAATTTATGCAATTTTTTATAGTTTCATTAGCACTAAAGAATCTAAATGAGACACTTTTCAAAAATAGTTGTACCCACAAGATCTGCTTATTTTGAGGCAGATGACACTTTTTTTTCACTCAGGTGGGTGTCACTTACTGGAAATTAAAAAAAATTGACTGGTTTTTCCGTTTTCTCACTTTTTTGCTTAATGAGAGAGCGATTATAAATTATAGCTAAGAAAACTCCAAAAACCCGGAATTCAGACAAGTGTTTCGATACCTCACGCACCAAAATCGATTATGCCTTTTTTACGGTAGCGTTCCTACTTCTGACAAAAATTGTTTTCGCTTTCGCTGCTATACGAGAGCGCACTCACGACAAATAATTAAGCGAAATAGGAAATCGTTGTTTTTGAGGTATTAACTACTTTATTACTTGTATTAATGTCATAGTAGAATAAAGACTTATTCCTTAAGTCAAGTAACTTAACTAATTATGTAAATCCGCATGCTTAAAGCTTAAAGTATATATCTTTGTAATAATATAACGCTGTGCTAGAAGTATATCAACAACTTTTTCAATCGATCAGCGCAAAACTTATTATGGAACCTTTTTGATGTAACCTCTACCTTAATGCGACTTCCGCCCGCCAATATTGCCTTATCCAACATCCAATATGGCGGAAATGGTGGCAAAACTCGGGAAAGCAACATGGCGTCTCTGATTCAATTTTCGCGTGTCCTGCCAAGCGTTAATAGCACTTGCTACGTCGTCGTCGCCGGGGGCTATGGTAAACACAATTTGGTTCTTTACGGCTGTTTTAGTTGCTGCCAACATTCAGTTAACGGGAAACGTAAATAAAACGATGTAGAAGCTTTTTGCTTCACCGGAAGCTACTCGAATGTGGTAAGTTTGTCACATTGGTGTGTTACTTAGTTGAGGTGCTAAGGAGGAATCATATTTCAGGCCGCTAGGAGATTTACAAGCCATTCTCTTGATCCTTGGAAAAAATAAATTATCAAACGTAAATCATATGATTTACGTTAGATAATTTAGATATAATATCTACCTACGTTAGCATCAACACTTTAATTAATGTAGAACGTCTCAAGACTTTGTCGAACGAGCATCTTTTTTTCATGATCTGACTGACAAATCTTTGAAATAGTTCCCTATCACGACTTGATGGTTATGTGGATCAACGCAATATTTTGTAGAGCTTTTTCCCGCTGAGAGGAAGGAAATAATAACGTACTTCGTCAGCTTACTTATAGATCACGGCCAGTTTATCAAATTTCACGTCTAATTTCGCATATGAGCCGGAAATATCCCGATCCAGAAATAACTCTGATGCGATCTTATTCAGACCATTTCAAGAGCAATTTGCCAATTTAGCTGTCGTGCGAGATTATCTGTTTGATTGAATCTGAAATAATCTGAGTGCATATTTCCGCCACTTTACAAAGATTGACCAATAAAAAAATTATACATACAAACAATTTTTTTACGGATAGCTACATTTGCTACCGAGGAAGGCATCAAATCAAAATTTAGCTACCGTTGGCAGCTATAAAAATAAAATAAAATAAGCTTTATTTACATCCACAACATATAAACATTTATCCTTACTACTATTTTCTAATAATGGTTGCAAGTACCACTTTAAGTGGTGAAAGCCTTTTCCAGGTTTCGTTATATCCATGCTTCTCTATCTAAAGCCAGTTGGCAGCTACGCTCGTAAAATTACAAAAATATTAAAAGGAGATTAAGAGGAGATGTGGTAGTTAGTGGTAGGAGTTGCGCTAGACGCAGTGGACAGAGGACGCCATATTGCTCTGGGGTCGTGACGTCAGTTGTCTGTGTATTTGCCTGACCAAATGCGTTGATGTTGCTGATGACAGTTGAAATATATGTTAACATATGAAATATTGCGTTAGTTTACGTAGTCAGCCGTGTGACGTAATAAAATTACGCCCACTGTTGTATTTTAAATTATGATTACCTAACTAAATCTTAGATCGAAAATGTTAGAACATTTTCGGACTCCTTTTTGCCTGAACTATCACAATAATATATTTTGAGATTTTTTCGCGTATAAAGTAAATTACCTATTTACACAAAATTAACAATCTATAGCAACTGCTTACCAGAAAAAGGTATCACAGCAGTCACGTTTGAAGTTTTGAAATTAACTATTTTGACACCACATACATTGACGACCTCTGTGGCGCGGTGGGCGAAGTTCCGCGGCGCAGGAGGTTGCGGGTTCGATTCCCGCCTCGGGACAAATGTTTGTACGATCTGCAGACATTTATTCAGGGTGTTCTGGTCGTTTTCTATGTATAATAAAAAATATCTATCTATATAATGTATTGTATTATGTATATCAGTTATCTAGTATAGTACCCATAACACAAGCTCTGCTTAGCTTGGGGCTATAATGCTGTGTGAATTGTCTAGCATTATTTATTTATTTATTCAACACAATCGGCAAAAGCAACGTGCCAAGAAAAGTACTGTTAGTACTTATTCTTCACATAACTTAAAATAAGTTTCATATGCCTAAAAATAAAATTAGGCTCGTTATTTCTGAACGATTAACTCAGATGTTAATGATAGGCACGCAAAGAAAAATTGCTATTCATTTACATAATCACACCATAACGCCCCATAAAATGAGGTTTGTTTTCTTTTTTCATCAAAGCATTAATTTTACTGTCGTATTTAATGAAGAATTGCCCAACACATACAGCGTTCCTAGATTTAAGTTTACTACTACGAGGAAAGATATACGATACATTTTATGCCGGAATTCAGTACAGGTTCCCTTAGGAGAAGGGATGAAAGTCAAATTTCGTTGCTGCTGATCACGTTGAAACTACTAAATGACCATTTTTATAGGTTGGTAGGTGTTGGTACTGGTTTTTTTCGTATTTTTCGAAAAAAGGTTTGATGTTGTGAGTACCTATTTTCAATGTTGAAGGTATGAATAGTTTCTGTCAAGAAATGTGCGGTTTTCGATTTGCATTCAAAAGAAAAAAAAAACATCTCAATAGATGGCAGGGCGTCAACTGGAAGTACGGTAAGTATGTCAATGTCAAATGAAAGGAAAACTTTGAATTTTCCAAATCGGTCCATTTTGACGTGGGGTGCAAGGGAGACTCCAAGATCTTGTCTCCCAAGCCAACCTAACCTGCACGTGGTGTACCCTGCTAGATAACGAACTAGGCTCTGGTGAAAATATCAACATTCTTCATAACTTGCTAACTCATATTTTACTATTATTTTCCATTACTTGACACTGGCAGAAAAGTGTCCAACCAGATTTATATTGCCATTAACTAAGAATCATCATCATCACCATTTTGACGTAGGTTTCCTTTCATTTCACATTGACATACCCTAATTTCCAGTTGACGCTCCCTGCCACCTATCGAGAGGTTTGGAACTATTTTTTTTCTTTTTAAAAATGCAAATCGAAAACCCCTCTTTCTTTTTCGCCTTAGATCAAACCTACGTTCCAGATTCGCAGACTCTGACATATGAAACCTTCGCTACTATGTTATGCTTATGTCGCTTATGCTTATACGGCTTTTCCTCGGACGAAGGAAATCACCCCTCCTGTCCTAGGAGGCCTTTCTTAGGCCAGCTCATGTAGATAGTGAAAAATAAGAAAGGCTTCAAACCACTCATTATGGGTCAGCCACCCCAATCTTGTCTTAGCGTTTTCAATATACGAAATCGCATTTTTAGTATGTCCTATAGAGTTTTACTAGTTATACCCAAAGCCCCACGTTCTCGATTGAGCTTCAAGCAAGGCATAATTTTTTTATTTAAAATAAGTCTTTATTTACGTAGGGTATTATTGGTACCCTTTTTGGTACCCTGCCCGACAACCACCTTAAATTATTCAGACTACACGGAAAGTTGTTCCCCTAAATGTCAAAAGTGATGGTTCAGTGAAGGATTGATTGGACCATGGATTTATTTATGGGTTATCAGGAAGTTAGAACTGTGAGGAAATGGGAAATAGACTAGAATTTTGAATGGCTTGACAATTCTTTTACATATCGTTTGGTGCAGAAATATATAGTGTTTATTTCTTTAGGCTTACAAAAAATACACGAGTCAAATTACAATTAATAATTATTTATTAAATAGGATTTATAGTATTACTTGATTTTCCCTTGGCAAGGACAGGATGGGTGCGGTATAGATGTATTTTGAACAAAAACAAATGAATTAACGAGTCATCCGACTCAATGTTTCATGAAACAAATTAATAAATTGTGTTATTTTTATGTTTTTATCCTTAACTAGCTGCGAACCGCGGCTTCGCCCCCGTGGAAATTTATGTTTCCAACTTTCTTAATTTTTTCTTTCATAAGAACCTTCTCCTGACAATAACAAACACAACAAAGAAAGATTTGGCCAAATTGGTCCAGGCGTTGTTGAGTTATGCGCTTACCAACACATTTTGCGATTCATTTTTATATTATAGATAGATAACATAAAATTTTAAGGAATTATTATTTTTTTTCTAAAAAATTAGGTACATATAATGTTTCTGTGCATAGCTGTAAGTCCATATTGATGCAAGGTTGTTGAGTAAATTACAGCAAATTTCAATTTATTTACCATTATGATTTCACAAATATTGGCATGTTGATAGTAATTATTTATTGTACTTAAAAGTTTGCATTACTGAGGCAAGTATGCAAAAGTTTAGGGTTTATCGCGTGATATAAACTGTAACTGCTGAAATTTGGGCAACTCCGGCATTTGAGCAATTAAAGTATAATTGCAGAATGCTCTTAACGGACTTATAGAGTTTTAACTATTGAGTTTAGATTGAGACCTTTGAATTCACAAGTTAGGTATTTTATTACGAACGTCTTAGTTATGACTCTAAAGAATGCGTAAGTTTGCTCCCAGATTTGTATTTATTTTCCGGAATTAGAGAAGTTAATTAACCTAACAGGACTTAGCCACAGTTTCTAACAATAATCTCTTCAGTCTTTTTCTTTTTTACGGTTGAGTACCCAAAGGGTAAAACGGGACCCTATTACTAAGACTTCGCTTAGTAATAGGATCCCGTTTTACCCTTCCTCTCTGTCCGTCCGTCTGTCTGTCTTCCCGTCTGTCACCAGGCCGTATCTCATGAACCGTGTTAGTTAGACAGTTGAAATTTTCACAGACCACACATTACCGTTCATATCTTTCAGAGTAGATGGTGATTATATTGAAAAATGATATCCGAATTACGTTTATAACCTGCGTGCTTGAAGTGAAGGAATTGAAATGACGGCTTCTCTCATGTTGCCACGCTCATATCGGAAGATGACATCATTATCAATCCAGTTCTATAAATACGCATTTTATAATTAAAACGGACGTTTTGACACGGCATGAAATAACGAAACTTAGAAAAGAAAAGTCTACCTAAGGTGCCCATTCCACTCATCCAATTTCTTTGTACTTTGTGAATTTCGCATTGTTAATACAAATGGGATGTGATGTAACTTCATTTGAAATCAACTAAGTACGCAAATTACTTAGGAATCTCAGACAAAAATATTGGATAAGTAGAATGGGTATTATTATAGCTAAGAGATCGCTCTTAGCGATAAGGCCGCCCATTGTACATTATCTATAATTGTTTTTATTTTCTGTATATGTATATGTTTTTTTTGTAATTATTTGGTGTGCAATAAAGTATATTGTATTGTATTGTATTATAATGGGTATCCATCCACGAAATTTGATCAAATTGAAATATAAGACAAAGAACTCTTAGCGATAAGGCCGCCCATTGTACATTATCTATAATTGTTTTTATTTTCTGTATATATGTTTTTTTTGTAATTATTTGGTGTGCAATAAAGTATATTGTATTGTATTGTAATGGGTATCCATCCACGAAATTTGATCAAATTGAAATATAAGACAAAGAACTTGGATAAAGATATTGGATGAGTAGAATGGAACCCTTAGAACTTTTCATTCAGCGGTTTCATTGTTAATACTATGCTATTTAGCCTAGTGTGGGGGTCATTGTTAATCATTATATCCACCTAACCGCGACTCGGAAAACGTAGTGTAGGACGCCCTCCTGCCAGGTGGGACGACGATTTGCGAAAGACTGCTGGCAGATGCTGGATGCGGCAAGCTGAAGACAGGGCGCTATGGCGCTCATTAGGGGAGGCCTATGTCCAGTAGTGGACTGGTATAGGCTGATGATGATGATGATGATATCCACCTAAACTAGTCACCACTGAAGTCTGAAACATGTAATCCTATATTCATAAAGTTGTCTTTACAAGGTTTTTGAAAAAAAAACAACCTTATTAATATTACTTTTCGTGTTATTGTTCCAGATTTATAATGGACTTCCGACAGACACTATGTGCGCTTCTGCTGCTGACTCTATATCACCTCCAACTCACAGAGTAAGTGTAAACCCGACGTAAAGTTGAACTCAATCCGTGGATGTCGTAAGGCCCGTAGCTGTTGTAAAGCTTGCTCAGTCATTGATTTATGCTTGAGTAACGTTTATGCCAAAGAAATTCGTTTCTCAAACATACACCGAAACAGTTGAGCTTACTGCTGACTGTTGCAAACATCTAGAGGTAGCTCCTGGTCAATATCAATACCAATCGGAAGCGATCCCAGGACGCTGACTGCATTGCCTCGCTGAATGATGATGCGCCGCGCCAGATGCTCACCAGTGCTGATCAGATATTTTTGAGACTAGATTTATAGATATTTCTATTGACATCACAAGACGTCGACTGGTCGAGGGGTCGAGACCTATTTCGTCAACCAACCTCGCAAATACGCACGACGCTAATAGACCACCTTCGTCAATGGATTCGGCAATTTTTATTGTATTTGCTCATAGTTGCTTCATATCACTGCGGCATGATAGGCCTATTGTGATCGCCACTTTTTGTGTTCACCCCTAAATCTGCGGCGTTCAGAATTCTCCACTTACCCTTGCAGCTGCTTGGAACTGGAAGATTTTCTTCAGGGCGATATGTCGTAGCTGGACTGAGCAGGTGCTTACTCAAACGAATGCTACGTTTTTGCATCAGTGCTCCACACTCTCGTAGCAGCAGGAAAGGCGTTTCCGCTGCCTCTTCATAGACTAGGGGATTTTGTGTCGCATAGCCCCAATTTGAACGGCAACAGTATCCAGTTTGGAATGTCGGTCGATGGCTCAAACTTCTGAAGGCCTACCCCTATACCTACCCAGCAGTGGGTGAAATCGGGTAGTGACTGTGTGAAGTTATTATTAATATTTTTGAGACATTAAACAGATATTGGCAAGGATGTAAGTACAAGCTTTATAGGAGTACTCTGGTAAATAGATGGCAGATGTAACAAGGAGAAGAAAGTTAACTACTAATATTAAATTAGTAGTTGTTAAACATTTTTGAAGAAACAGGTCGCTATAGCGCTCATTTGGGGAGGCCTATGTCCAGCTGTGGACCTAGGCATCCTAGTTAATATAAGATGATGATAAAGAAGTAGAAACAGAGAATTTGTCTTACAGTTATTGTATTGATACATGTATAATTTGTGTTGTATTATGTGCTTAAGATTTAATTACATGCATTGTATTATGTGTTTAAGAAAATCACATCAAAAACAAAATTAAAAAGTAATATTAAATGAAAAGCACGAACAACGGTTTGATAAAATACAAACGACGCGCGCCAGCGCTACAAAGAAAGTTAACGAGAATCGTAAATAATCATTTAAACTAAACTGGTGATCATAAATCACAGAACAATTTATATCGGTTTGCTGAAAGTTTTTTTAATAAATCACTCAATAACTGCTGTTGGCAATAGTGGACAGCTGCCAAATATAAGTTCTTGCGTCTCTATATTACCTAGCGCGTTATTTTTATAAAGTCCTTATCATCATAAAATTATGGTAGTATGTCAGAAAATATTTATATATTCTCAGAACTTCAGAATAGTATAATTATCTACTAGTCTTAAAAATGCTCAAGTGTGTTTTTAGGGTTTCAAAGATCGGTTTTGAAACCCTTATGGTCTCGCTCTGTCCGTCCCCGCTCTTTCTTGAATATCTCGGTAACTACTGCAGCTATTAACTTGAAATTGGAAACAATGATACATTTCGTGCGCCATTACTGATTTCAAGAAAAAAAAATATGCAGATTTTTTTTTTCAAAAGGAGGGGTACCTACCCAAATGGGGTATCAAATGAAAGGTATCGTTTTGACCATTTCAAAACACTTTTTGAAATTTCTGTAAGTTTCATACTTTTTGAAACATTTCAAAAAAAGTCGAAAAATTGACCATTCCCCCCCCCCCCCCCCCCTATCTCCGAAGATTGCAGACCGATCCATGTGCAATGTATTAGGTGTTTGTAGATATGTTTTAAAATAAATATCTGAGCATCTGGTCGAAGCGACGCGTGACCCGAGAGGTGGCGGGTATCTGGCACAGCGCATCAACATTGCCAAAATAGCGGGGCAATGCAGCCAGCGTCTTAGGCACGCTGCCTATACAAATATTAATAATCAGCTTTTTTGAAGTCACATTTGTATATCCTATTGCTGAAGGTATGCTGTAGTTTTATTTTATTTAAATAATAAGTAATCAAATCAGAATAATAACCTAAACCTAAAAATATAATACGTGTGTTGTAATCTATGGATCTGGTATAAATCTTTAGTACTATACTTATAAATCTGTGGTATAAATTAGGTTAATACCAAGGACACAGCTAGTACCTATTATGTCTGTGGTAAATATATAATTAAGGTGATCATCCCAAGAAGCTATCCAGGGTATAAGCTTCTTGGATCATCCCTATTTATGTTCCACAAATAAATGACTAAGCCTTTTCTCCACAGATGCATGAACAACGGCAAGATAAACTTCCGAGAGAAGGAGAAGCAGATCCTAGACCAGATCCTCGGCCCAGGCAGATACGACGCCCGCATCAGACCGTCAGGTCTCAATGGCACTGGTATGTAGTCGCTAGTTTACACCTAACACACTTACACGACCACCTGTATAAAGCTATTGCTCGACCTTCTATGTCACTTTTACACCCTCACTCTAATGGGTACCTGAAGGCCTGTTTAGATTACCTACGCGGTAGTCACTACCCAGATTGGCAGCGAATACCGCGTTGGCTGTTAAAAATATAAAAAAGCTAACTAACCTATTTGGTACGAGTATACCAAAGACATTCTAAGTTACTTGCTTAGTACCCTGGGGTGAGCGTTTCTTTTTTCATACTAACCATAGATAAACTATTTGTCCATGATGCTAACTATAATGTCTTCGGCAAAGAAAAAAATTAAACGTTCAACGTTTTTCTACTGATCAAATAGTGTCATAAAGAAAACTTGGTATGGAGAGGGTTTTTGTACAGCATATTAGTAATTTGACATAATATTTGTTTGCTTAAAAAAGGGAGCTAAAGCGGTGGATGAAAAACGGAGCGTGAAAAATCAGAGCACTTGAATCTATTAACTTTAAGTATTTGGAATTTTTATTAATGTTTTAACGCCTATTAATTATATTTTTTAGATTAGTAACTGCTCTATTTTTATTTATGTGACTTTTATTTTTTCACTCCTAAGGACCGTTTAAGAAAAAAATAAATACAAATAAGTACAAATATATTTATTTAGCAAATATACTTACTAAACGATTTCTGGTGAGACCCAAACTAAGCACAAGGCCTGCATCTCAATAATATGTAACGTGTGTCTTGTATCTAAATAGTATGTAATGTGTGTGTAGTATGTAAGGCTTGTATAAGTAGGTAAGTAAGATAAGTACTTGAAATAATAATAAAAAATCATGCTCTTTTTGATTACTACAACAAGTCATCACTGAACTTTAGTTTCAGAGACATATTAAATAAACTTTTTAATTGAGAAAATAAATTACAGTGTCTTCCCTTATAAGTTTTCCAGATCAAAACAAATGAAGGTTTCAAGCAGATGGACTGACAAAATTAATCTCTCTACTCTGGAATTATTTTGACGTTTGTTTGTGATATACTGTGATGAGATTTATTTGATCTGTAGAATAGAATATCATTTATAGTCCAATGTAATAAAAAATAAAAAAAAAGCTACAATATAATTGTACACATATTTTTAAATAACATTGCGCGACAGAATATTATGGAGTTATCGTCTTAGAATAGTCAACGAACCCATATTAAAAATAGGTACTAAAATTTACTTGATTACAATGGTCGCGGTAATGATATAATTGTTAACAATATTAATTATTGAACAAAGTTCCTGAAATTGACAAGTACTTTACATTACGTTTAAATATCAACAACACCGTTATTTTTTTAACTATTGCGGGGATGTTTACGTTTTTTGCAGATAGTTAAAAATCGAGTACCTATAAATAAGTATACTTATTTAAAAAGACGATATCCGACTTAAAATAAATAAAGAGTTCAAGAAAAGCTGTGAACATTGTACGCTGATGATCATTGTTTAAAACAATAGCTCAGATCTCTTTTTTATTATTTTTATTATGGTAGTGGTAGGCCCACGGAAATCCGTAAAAGAACCAAAGTAACTGACATAGCTCTCAGAATTAGCAGACTGAAGAAGTGTTTAATAATGTCCCAAAAATTATCGATTTCGGCGGGACTCGAGCCCCGCCTCACCCTGCAACCAGCAAAGAGATCGAATAAAAACCTCGTCGATAATCTCTGGCACCTCTTACAACTCAAGCGTCGTTAGCTCTACCTACACGGGAAAACATTAAAGTTATCCAAAACCGGCTCAATAACTAAAGTTACATTTAGTACGATTGACAAGAGGTCTCGCGTTGCTTTATTATTATGTTTCTGGTATTATAATGCTTAACTCGCACCTGGACAATTTTCTAAGAAAATTTAATAATGTCCCGAAATTTTGATTTCGGCGGGACTTGCGAGTTACGCACTATAATTTCAAAACCACAGACTGAAGTGGCGATGGGCAGGCCATATAAAACCGATAACCGTTGGGGAGTAGTCTCGAGTGGCGCGATGAAATGCGAAACGGAGTTTTGGAAGACCTTCTACTCGATGGACTGAGGACATTCTAGTGGTCGCAGGGAGTCGATGGAAGGAGGAAGCTCAGGACCGCTATTTTTAGCATTTGTTGAAGGTCTATGTTCAGCTTTGGACTTATACGGGCTGATGAAGTTGATTGTAGCCCACAGACCTGGTTGGCCAAAGTGCCAAGTTCTCGTATTTGGCCAAGGCCAAATCACACTTCGGGTTGCTGATCCATTAGGAGTAAGTAACATATTCATTGGTAGTGAGTGGGTCATCTAAGGTAGAAAAGTTACATCCATAAAATAGCATCATAATAAGATAAGAAGGTACTTAGTTCTGACACCAGCTACAACATACATAATTTAGAAGGATTTTCATCACACTTTTTTTTAAGTACTATCATGCTGTTGACCGCAGACAAGGATGGCTATCACACCGTTACCGGGCTTCAACACAACAAATAAAATCCATACTGTTCATACATATTAAGATTAATACGGTTGATTTCATTGACGCGTTATATAAAATTCTAAATTTGCTAATACCATGAAAATTTAACAATACAAATAATCCGTTTTCTATGTTTGTTTTTGAGCAGCTATCAAAATACATGACAAAAACATATTATTATCTAAACCATTACGGTGGCACGCAGCCAATAATGTCGTCTGAATACCTTAACCCGTTTGTCCACTGCCGCCGTCAACGAAACGTCACCGATAACGAGATGACGGACGACTAAGTAGCGTATACATAGGTACATACACGTAAATACGTGTATGTATTATGACCTGTCAACCACAAGCCCGTCAAACGAGCGCCCTCATCCGGCCGCCGCCGCCGAAGAGATGAGTAGTTCGACGCAACTGCTACAACTCTGCTTGAGATTTTTAAAGACCGATCTTTTGTTTTATGACTCTTACGCCCGAATACTCAAACGCAACTCCGATATAAGCACGTCCCAAAAAGTCGTAAAAGTAATCCCTAACTAGGGATACCTAAGGCGCTAGGGATATCCAGGTAGGTGTTCTAACAGATTTTCATTGAAAACTGTCAAAAAATCGCGACTTGAGACGTGCTTGAATCTGAGATCCGTTTGAGTATTTGGGGGTTAACTATCGGCAATGGTTGTTACGAGCATGATCGTCTATTATAAGCAAAGTATCATCACGATCATCGTGTTAGCATCGATACTTCTCGTCATGCTGCCGCAACTGACGACCAATGTGGCGCGGTGGGCGAAGGTCTGCCTGCGACGCAGAAGGTTGCGGGTTCGATTCCCGCCTCGGGACAAATGTGTGTACGATCTGCAGACATTTGCTCAGGGTGTTCTGGTCGTTTTCTATATTAATAAAAAAAAAATCTATCTATTCTATATATTGTATTATGTTATATATATATCAGTTATCTAGTACCCATAACACAAGCTCTGCTTAGCTTGGGGCTAGGTAATGCAGTGTGAGTTGTCCAGCATTATTTATTATTTATTTATTTATAACTTGTGAAGTATTTAAAACGCTCCTGTGATGTATCGTTCACGTATTAGCAGATGAATCTAGTTTTTTACATCCTCTAGGCCTTCGAACGAACGACAGCGGTGGACAAACGGCGTAAACATGTCATAAATAACGTATGAGAAACTTTTTATTAAGATTCAGCATTACAGCATAAAGTCATGTCTTACATAAAACATTAAGTTTTTGCCATTGTACTTTAGGTATTATAGGTACCATCAATTTGGTTGTTAGAGACGATTTGGTGAAAATAACTTAACCTCGAAACTTCACTAAGACATAACCACGACGTTCATTTATCATTATTTACCATATCATGTCGGATTATATGTGGTTATAGGTACGTAATGTTTAGGATATGTAAGAATACAGAGTAAAGTCATCGGCCCTGAATGGGTTGGGTACTATAAAAAATCCTTAAACTTTATTAAATCTATTTATGTTCTAGAATTCTTGATATACCTAAGTAGGTAGTAAAACAGAATAATAATGGTCATTTTCCTTTTTAGTATACCTTCGTACTTAGTTCATGGAATTCTTAATACATGATAACATTTTGACAGGTCCAGCAGTAGTTAATATAAACTTATTCGTGAGAAACATTTTGACCATCAGCGATATTAAAATGGTTAGTGATTTATTTATGTACCTACTTTTTGGATTAAGGTAGTGCTTATAATAATTATTCAGGTAAATCAATAATAATTATATTTATACTAAATGGTTGTTGTGATTGCAACGATACGGCGGCAATTGTTAAAATATACTGGAAAATAATATATTTGGTGTGCTTATGTGTTGAAAATATATGTCATAGATTTATGTTTGTGTAGCAAGAAATGTGTTTGAATTTATAAGCACAGTAGTTTAACCATAAGAACGTCTGTACGTTACCTTGCCTGAAACATCGACGTGGTTGATGCACTCCAATTCATTGTTATTAGATTTAATATATTAAATGGATTTAAGTACCTAAACAGACCCATATACATAACTGGGTACACTAAATATACATATACAGTTTTTTCTGCCCTATCGTCGTATGTGTTGCACAGCCTTATTATTTTTGCCACACTGACTTTAACCTTCTCAATATTGTTTCTTATTGGTTTGTTTAATTGTCTGTACGTCTTAAATGTGCCGAAATTTAATTTATACTATTTTTAAAGTTCACCATTCCTTGCTCATGACAGCTTAAGGTCAGAGTTGTTCTTCAAGTTGTTTTAAACTATTTTAGAGTTGTATTATTGTTTTCGTAGTTGGTGACCGCTTGTGCGGGCGTTACGATAACAAACACAGGTACCTTTCTGATTTCCAATATATTAATTTCAAATTATGATTACATTTTGGGAACGATATGGTCAACATTAAACTGAAAACTTCTAGCCTAAACATATGTCCCTTAGCCTTATTGGGCATTTTTAACGTATAGACCATAAACCCATGTTACAAAATTGATATAACAAACAAATTGGTATTTCAATAATCAGCACGTACATAAAAAAAGATAGATTTCGTGCTAGAACTCAATAAAATTTGATTAGCAAAAAGCATAATTAAAAAGTCGATAAAACTTAGTGTCACGCGATTTTTTCTGACATTTAGCACTTTGACACGATACAAAACCTTTTAAAAAGTGTTATCAATCAAAAGTATTCATTACAATCTGGGTTGAATTAAATATGGAGATCCTATAGATAGATATGCCACGACAAAAATAATTAGAGATAACACACTAACCGTAATTTGTGGTCCTATTATGATAAGGTAATAATTAAGGATAAATGACTGGTTTATTTCTCAAATTTTATATCTCACATGCCTTTTATCATCATTTAAGTCCAGTAAAAATTATAAATCTACATCGTAACCTAAATAAAAAAGTCCTCAATTTAAGCAAAGTTAACGTAACTCGTCAAGCGCCCAGCCACTTAAATATTTTACTAAAAGAAAGTACACTTTACTTAGTAGATGTTATCTTGTTGTGGCTTCTGAAACAAACTGCTAATATCCGTAGCAGTCACGCACGATCCATTCACTTTATTCTTTGCCCCGTGACTCGGCAACATACTTAACGTGAACTGGCTTTAACCTCCAGGTTAATGGTTTTTCTTTAACCATCGTACCTGGTTCAATTAATCTCACGCCATGAGCTAGTTAACTTTCATCAATTCTAACTTTAATACAAACTATTGAGCCTTTGACAACTATATTTCCGTTTCCAATGGACAACCTTATAATTCTTTTCATATTTTACCTTACACTAACACAAATTCCCATCAACTGGCCGACTTACCTTTATTTGCCGATTGTTTTTCGATTCCAATGTTTTTATCTTCCGTTTAACATCACTTTCTATTATTCTTTTAACTTTGTCATCATTATGACAACATGCATCGACCGATACACACTAAATTTTCAGGTCTCGGAGGTGAGTCGCTCGTAGAACGCCAACTAATTAATATAAGAATAATATAGTTGACACATCCGCATCAAAATTATTAATTAAGTTGGTTAAGTTAGGTATTAATTTTGATTTAACCCGTTATTTACCCGTGATTCTGATTGGTACTTAGATGGGCCAGCGGTAGTGAGCGTCAATATATTTGTCAGAAGTATATCAAAGATCGATGACGTCACAATGGTAAGTCGACTGAGGCAGGCTGGACCGTATTCTAGTTATTGTCACAGTATGCGTATTTCTATTAACAAAAAAAATCGCGGTGTAAACAAGTCAAATGAATGGGCAACTCTCTCCTTGTTTACCGTGGAGCGAATTACCCAAAATATATATGTACATCATTATTACTTTATTTATTAAAATTCTAAAATTTACGTTTGGTGTTGACGACCAAAATCGTTTTTACAAGCGCTTACTAACCAATCGAATCGCGCTGTGACGATATAATTATCTGCTTTTCTATCATCGCGAGCTCCGTTCTTCTAGTCCTCTCCAAAATTAGATTTAGTTTCAAAAAACCCTGGGATTTGGAAGGGCATTGGCTTTTATTTGGATTTGTAAAAGTTCATTGGCAATATCGGTTTTTTTTCTTTCTTACATCTTCATTACCTGGCGGCCGATTGTGCTGAGTCGATGTTATTATTGCGGTTCTAAAGACGTAATTTTTTGTCACTAAGGCGACGCTGAAACCGTAGTACGTGTCAACCTGTTTCTGCGTTCCATCAGCGAAATCGACGATTATGATATGGTAAGCCATAATCGTCGTGGTAAGGATAATAATTAACACTATTACCAGTGACATTTTTATTATAAACCAAGCGACCCACTATATATTATATTACATTGTCCTGTAAGATACTTTGTTTATAATAAAATTGGCTTTATCAACAGGATTTGGAAAAATGTATTTGCACATTGCTGAATTGTTAAAGCTCAATGTCGTGTTTATGTCCTTTTGACATTTTTATTTCAGTTTTCTTTTTAAGTTGTTGCACTATTATTTTTATTAATTTTTTACCTATGTAATTTTTTCGTCCCTCTTTAACGAAGTTGTTTATTTTGAATGATTCTGACCTCTGCGGTGCGGCGCCGCGTTTTAAAGATCAACTTTTGGCAGGAAATCCGTAACAATCCTATCGATGGGATCTGTAGGTATCTATCTAGGTACTCTAGTTTCTGTACCATTGGTAGGACACTGCCTTGATGTTAGAATTGTGTTCTTATTGTATTGTTTTAATATATTATGATTATTTTTCTAAATTAAAAATGTTAGCACACTTGGAAAGGATAAAGTTTTTTTTATTAATTTGGATGAAGTTCATACTTAAACGAGCAAAGCGTCTTGTACAAACACCGAAGAATTGGCACAACCGTAGAGAGCACACAAATGAGCAAATTCAGTAGCTTCGGTATATAAAGCGCACAATACCTACCTATGTCTCGAAGGTAAAGTTTTCCAATTGGCTTCCGCGCACAACAGAACAATCTCACGACGAAATGACCAGAACTGAACTGAACCACCGCTTATTGAACCGACAGAACCGCGGCCCGCACCCTTCCACATCACCACATTATTATTTACTATACCACTTTTTAAATCATGCTTCTTATTTCATTTGATGCATTTATGAGAAGATTAAAAACTATTTTGGTCGTATAATGTACTATATTGTATGTCCGTTTATGTGAATTTGTGTTGTGTAAACATTCGGGGTTATCGTGGCGTCCGCACCCGCCTTCGCGCTTGGACCGGCTAGGCTGTCCCCGGTGTCGGTCTCGACTCCACCGACAGCTAGACGTAAAGTAGCTCTAGAACTGACCGTGTGCATGAAGGTAACAAGCATTCCTTCGACGAGTGCAGTCGACGGTGAGTTGGTACTAGGCTTCGCTTTGGCTGCATGACCAGCTTTGGATATTGTATTGAAAGTTATCTTTTGGATTGTATCATTATTTACATTTGTATCGCTAGTCAAAGGGCCCTCTGGCACGCTGCCAGTATCGCCGACAACATCTTAACTGATATTGTTGCATCGATCAAAGCCACAATCCCACATAATATTGTCAAAATAAATTACTATTCAGTTTATTTATGTGGAATCTGAAATACAATTTTTCACCGAATTAAAATATTTCTTGGTTTTTTATTTTCTCAGCTAGCTTCAGCGGCTTTTGTAATTTTGTAAAGTTTACTGTAGATAGTTATACACTTTTCTCACCAAACATTATACACAAATTTAGGTTAGATATTGATGATCGATGAAGAAGTATACATTCAGATTCTACTGCGTTACTCAGTGATCCAAAAGTTAAAGTTCTATTTTGCATGTTTGTGATTCACTAGTTAGATGCTGTAATATGTGACTTTAATTCATTTGACTTGCTGTTGTTCGAGGGATCTTATTGTTGAACATTCAGATCATTATCAAGAGAACCTTCGACAACACGCCTCTCCTGCGATTATTATTATAATTATTGGATTTGTGTCAATATGGCTTGGGAGCTGTCCTGGGCCATTGATGAAATTATTTTTAAAGGAGAGTTCATATTCATTTTCATAAAGTCACTTTAACAACGAAGTTTTGGAAAAGTAGAAACAGTACCTAATAGAAACACAGACACCAGCGTATTTCTTTTTAGATTAGTTTGGCTTTTGAAAGTAGATTTAAAAAGATCTCCGTAAGTGAGTCGCATTTTAAATGCCTCGGATGAAACAGTAAGTAACCTCAAGTTTCATCAATGGCCTGACTAGTCTAAATTCATGATATAGTTGTATTTATTAGTCAATTAAATGAATTGGCTGTAAGTCATGAAATCACGATTGGCACAAGAAACACAGCTAGCTGTATATTGGCACAAACGGTTACACTGAAAGCTTTCATGGTAATTATTTTAATTAACATTGTAGAGTCCAAATTATTAAAAATTGTAACGAATAAAAAGAACGTAATTAAAAAGCTTTTTAATCACAGCTTTGAAAAAATGAAATTCAATAGTTTCGAGTTTTATAGCTATCATCGATGTCACTGAAAACTTGATTGAAGCTGATGATTCCTCTCAATTTTTCAGTGGCTTTAATAATGATGTAGAATAGGCTAATGCTAAATGTTGTAATGTTTTCAGGAATACTCTGTTCAATTGACGTTCAGAGAACAGTGGTTAGATGAGAGATTGAAATTCAATAACTTGGGAGGTAAGTTACCTACATTAAAAAAAGTATTTGATAACGATTAATATTTGCATGAACAAAATATATTTAAGTATTCAGCATCCATACAATATTTTACAATATATATTAGAAAAAAGAAAAGAAAAGTTAAAAAAATAAAAGATATGAAACAGACCTAAAGAAACCGCAACTCTCTCCCCGCGGGGTACATAAAAGTCAATTACTATGCCCAATCCTTTTCCTTATTCACAATTTGCAGGTCGTCTCAAATACCTGACGCTTACTGAAGCCAACCGAGTATGGATGCCTGATCTATTCTTCTCCAACGAGAAGGAAGGTCATTTCCACAACATTATCATGCCCAATGTGTACATCAGGATCTTCCCTAACGGCAATGTGCTGTACAGCATTCGAATCTCGCTGACTCTGTCATGTCCTATGAACCTGAAGTTATATCCGCTGGACAAGCAAACTTGCTCGCTGAGGATGGCCAGCTGTGAGTATTTTTCGACTTGTACAAGCCTTTAGCTTGATCATTTAGGCGTAGATAAATAATTACTAACTATTATAGTAGCAATTTTCAAAAAATCTCCTTTTTAAATAAAAAAGAAGTAAATCAGACTTTTAATGACATTTAAGACAAATTATAGCAAATCTTAGTTAATCTTCAAACATGTCTTAGCGTTTTAACTCGTTAATATTAATTAGCCACTTTGTAACATTGTTAGCTTTGATCAGCTAATGATAGTAAGCGAGCCCACGAAACAAACTCACGATACATTAAAGACTATTTATTTTTGTTCTGTTATAAATAGGTAGGACTTATAGAAACACGACTTCTACATTCTCCATTCTGGGTCCTGTACTTTTTTATCACTTCCTTTCTCATCTGGGCTTTTCTCATAGAGCATGTTTTTCACAGACGGCTGGACCACAGATGATCTGGTGTTCCTTTGGAAGGAAGGGGACCCAGTGCAGGTTGTCAAGAACCTACACCTACCCCGGTTTACCCTTGAAAAGTTCCTTACAGATTATTGTAACAGCAAAACCAATACAGGTAACTATTTTAATCATATTTTATAGTTCTTAAGAAGTGAGGCTCTGGGTCGTAGTTTTCTGGGTATTCAAAGTAGTAGCTTTTGTAAAATTCGTATACCAAGCGATGTAGCTCAATGTTATTTCCATGATATGTTTAAAAATCTCGCGTTGCTGTTTCGCCGGAAACAAAATCCCAAAATCAACCACCTCAGCTTTGACATCGTTTTTGTCAATTCTCCCATTGAATGGGCCTTGAAATTTTTCTGACTTACTTCTATCTTCGAAATTCGAAGACCTCAATTCAACAAGACTAACAACCACCCCCAATTCGGCCCTATAAATTATATTATAATTCGCATTCCAGGCGAATACAGCTGTCTAAAGGTAGACTTGCTGTTCAAGCGCGAGTTCAGCTACTACCTTATCCAGATCTACATCCCGTGCTGTATGCTCGTCATCGTCTCCTGGGTCTCCTTCTGGCTCGACCAGGGGGCCGTTCCTGCCAGAGTCTCACTTGGTAAGAAATATTCCAGGTGAATACAGCTGCCTGAAGGTAGACCTGAAGTTCAAGCGGCAGTTCAGCTACTACCTCCTGCAAATCTACATCCCGTGCTGTATGCTCGTCATCGTCTCCTGGTTCTCCTTCTGGCTGGACCAGGCTGCGGTTCCGGCAAGGGTTTTGTTGGGTATGGGTAGCTAGTTAGCTAACTCTTTTAGATCACACCTATTTTTGTCACGAATGCTTCTGCCGTAGTTTGGAATGCGTTGAAGAAGCTCCTCCAGGAGACTTGAGGCTGGTAAATGGTTTATCAGTTAAATTCATGTTCTTCGCTGACTGACAAATTGCCATAAGACATAAGACTATTAGTATTGTTTTTATATTGTTTGTTTTATTATATAAGAAGTTGATTTACTTTTTTTAACTAGTAAGTTTTTTATGTGAGGTACTTCAATAATTTGCTATGGTCCTTTCGTTTATTAAATTATTTGATTGTTAAATTCTTTGTTATTTTTTTTGTTTGTAATATTGAAAATTATTTTATCTCTGATTTATTTTATTTACATTTTTTGCACGCACGCATAATTATAACAGAATTTTGCACTACTGGTTTTCTGATAGAATTTGCAACGGTAGCGTTACTACCTCAGTTTTAGCTTTCTTGAATGCTACAAGGGAATGCATTTGAGAGTGCATTAGTTTTTACCTCATTAAATTGCGATACAATGCCTACTCAAACCACTATAGGCAATCACTTGACCAAGTCTCATAATTTTGTTACCTACTTTCTCATTCCAAGCAATATATGTATATCAAGAATATTTGTTACTACATTTCTTTACCTGTTCTGTCATGTGACTCTACATTGAATATGTCTATGCATAATGTCCTGTGTACGCTGAAAATTTTCATTTCAAGCTATACGCCTGATGCAAAGCTGTTTTTGCTATCTTGCTTTTGGTTTTCACCGGCTTAATCTACATTGTGTTCCTCAGGAGTGACTACGCTTTTAACAATGGCAACGCAGTCGTCAGGAATCAACGCCTCTCTGCCCCCTGTGTCCTACACAAAGGCCATTGACGTCTGGACCGGCGTATGTCTCACGTTCGTATTTGGGGCACTGCTTGAGTTTGCCTTAGTAAACTATGCGTCCCGGTCTGACATGCACCGGGAGAATATGAAGAAAGCGAGACGCGAGATGGAAGCAGCGAATTTGGACGCTGCGTCGGACTTGCTTGATACTGATAGCAACGCTACTTTCGCCATGGTGAGCATCAGTTTTGTATACATAATTTGAAACCCTATTTTTATTGGCTTTGATTTTAAAAATAAGATTATGTTAGCTTACACTGTAGAGGTACCTTATACCTGTATCAGTAATTTAGAAATATTTTGCTATTTAAATAGTTTTTTTTGCGTTAGTGATTTACTGATATATTAGTTTTTAGAATAGTCTTGCATGTTCTCCCAAGAGCAATAAAAAAAACCGAACGGACAACACTTAACAGGTGTTAAGAAATCGCAAAATTAAAGTCAATAAACAAAAGGGTGTCAATTGGCGTTGTCTATGACTATCTTTCCTTCACCCTAATTGGTCTGACGCGACAGAAACCACTCGTGCGCGGCGAGCCTCAAAAGATGCACCAGTGCGAGATTCACTTGGAGCCACGCAAAACCTGCTGCCTGACCAAATGGCTGTCGAAATTCCCCACCCGCTCTAAGCGGATAGACGTTATATCGCGGATCCTGTTCCCCTTGGTCTTTGCCGTCTTCAATATCGCCTACTGGTGAGTTTACTACTTGATGTGTATTGTGTTACAAATGTTAAGATGCGTCAGTGCGAGGTGCCACGCGAGCCGAAACGGAAGTCGAAGTGCCGCACGTGGCTGGCAAAGTTCCCTACTCGCTCGAAGCGCATCGACGTCATTTCGAGGATCGCCTTCCCGCTCGTCTTCGCCATCTTCAACTGCTGTTACTGGTGAGTTATGGGTACCATCATCACTTTCACGATCGATGTTATCATCGCTATGATAGTCAGTGGAATCACCATAAAAAAACCAGATTTTAATACGTAATCCGATACCGCTACCACCCATCACAAAAATGTACACTTGAATCTGGGCTAAATTGGTTATTTTTCGATACTTTTACAGTGACATAATTAATGGTTAAACAAGCAAACTTACCTTGTGACGTTTGACCATAATTATACAAACCTTGCATCCGAAGAGATTTATATATGGTATTACTTCGTAAGTGCATTCTTTAATGTACTAGACAACGCACACGTATTTAGAGCTGAAATGCTAAAAAAAAACGGTTAGTTCCCTCCATGTACACGGGAGGCGCCACTTTGTACGTCATTAATTTCAGAGCTAAATTTCGCAATGTATGTTTGGGTTCCTTATGGGTAGGTAACTAACCATATCTTAGAAAACAAAGGGTAATATGGGTGGGTTATAAATCTCTTCGGATGCAAGGTTTGTATAATTATGGTCAAACGTCACAAGGTAAGTTTGCTTGTTTAACCATTAATTATACTGCACCTTGCATCCTCCGAGATTTATATATGGTATTACTTCGTAAGATGTTTAGAGCGCATTGCGAAATTTATAAGTAGGGAAGAGAAATATACAAGATCTTGAAAAATAATTAGTTTTATTTTTTATGCAGGTACTTAATTAAATACAACAATACAATATTGTATAAACATCCTTGTAATCAATTAAATATAGTTTCTGCAAGTGAACTCTCATCATATTCGGAGGTCAATGGCCTATTGTAAAATTTCGCGAAGACTAAACTGTTTCCAGACCAACCTGCGCAGTCTTTTATCTTATCTAAAGACAAACCCCGCCTACGGGCTGCCGAGGTAGATGCGTGGCGGGTGCTGTGAGCCGAGAAAATCTCCGTGTTCACTCCGCTTTCACCCATGATATCCTTGATCCACCTACTGATAGTCGAAGGACTTACGTTGTGATAAGGTTTTTTAGTTGTTAGAAAAAGACGATCCGTGTTTGGGTTTGTTCGGAACGTCTTTGTAGCCTCCAAATATGATGTGAGAGTTCTTGCAGGGCAAACATTTATGCGATCAGGAAAAAAAGGTATAATCAAGTGAGGCATAGGGCGAGACGGTGTCGATGTCTTAATTATATCATTAATAATTATTTCTATGTTAGAATCACGTATCCTTATATTAGACAATCTGATGAGCGAGAGTGTCTGGACTCGTTGTCCCGTCGACAATGCGAGAAGAACCGACGCTTTTTTCGTTATTTGAGTAAGAGTAAGGCCCTCATTAGGAAAAAGTGAAGAAACAAAGTCAAGAACCATGTTAGGATCCCAGGTGGTTTGGTATCTCGGAAAGCTAGGCCTAGATCTAAAGACTCCTTTTAAGAACCGAGTAACAATTTCATTTTCGCTAAAATGTTTACCAAATATTAAAGCTAGCGCCGAGCGACACGTATTTAAGCTAGAATAGCTAGTACCCCTATTATATTCCTTAGTTAGAAACTCTAACAAGAATGGTAAATTTAAATTAAATGGATCTTTACCACTTATGCGGCAAAAAAGCCACCACCTTTTTAAGGAAACTTCGTATTGTTTTAAAGAGTTTTTAGATAGTGATGATATCAATATGTTGATAGTTTCTGGTTCAAGTTTCTGTCTTGCGTAGACCTCCCTGATAACAGACATGATACCAGGGTAAGAGTTCTCCATCTCGGATGAGGATTTCTGGAAGGAGATAGTAGTAAGTTTTCATTGGGATAAAAATAAATTGGGTCATGACATGCCAGTGACTGAAATAGGGGATACCATGGCTGACTTTCCCATTGTGGTACTACTACGATGCCCGTAGCTTTGTCATTTATTATTTTTCGAAGACTCTTCAAAATTAACGAGAAAGGTGGGAAAGCATAAAAGAAAAATGAGCTCCAGTCTAAAGTAAACGCGTCTATATTGAATGCGTAAGGGTCTCTCTTCCACGAAATATATTTTGTACATTTATTGTTCAACCGAGAGGCAAACAGATCTACTTCGGGGTCTCCAAAATGACATCTAATTTTCTTAAAAGCTGAGTGAGATAAATCCCATTCTGTATCAATGTTAGTATGTCGCGATTCCTCATCTGCCTCCGTATTATCTTTGGACCTAATATAGGAAGCAAAAACGAAAAGATGTCTCTCTTCACAAAAGCTCCATATCTCCCGCGTGATGTCATTCAAATGGGTGTACTGAATGCCACCCATCCGGTTTACGTAGGAGATAGCCACTGTGTTATCAATACGTAACAGGATTTCGGTATTATGAGCCTTACTCGCAAAGCACATAAGACCTATATAGGCCGCCTTTAATTCTAATAAATTAATATGGTTTTGCGATTCAGTCAAATCCCAAAACCCATGCGATCGTTCGCCATTACACATCACCCCCCAACCTGATAAAGACGCATCCGAAAAAATCTCTAAAGAATACCGTCCACTGCGAATAGGGTTTTTTACAGCCATTATTTTATGTTCCCACCAAATAAAATCATTAATCAGAGTTGTATCTAAAATCATTTTATCTTCAAAATTGTCATTCGAGTGTCTCAATGCCAAAAACTTGGCCCTTTCAAAAAGCTTTGTGTATTTCCAACCATAAGGTACAGCTGGGCAGGCTGACGTAAGTACCCCCAGAAATTTAGCAAAATCTCTGATTTTGATATTTGTTCTATTAGAAATATTTTGTAATAGCTCAAGTATTTTCATACGTTTTTCCATAGGGAGACTAAGTGACATGTCAATTGAATTAAATTCAAAGCCTAAAAACTTGCGACACTGACTTGGAATCAGATTACTTTTTTCATAGTTGATAATAAATCCTAAAAACGTCAATAACTGTATAGTTTCCGAAACGCACTTGAGACAGTCGTCGTAAGATTCTCCGATACATAAAAAATCATCCAGATAATTAACTAACACCAAGCCCTTACTTCTTAGATGAGAGACAACCGGTTTTAGTAGTTTCGTGAAAACATAGGGAGCAGATGACAATCCGAAAGGAAGACACTGGAATTCTAAGGTTTGTCCATCAAATTCAAATCGTAGGTATTTCCGAGATGATTCGTGTATATTTACAAGAAAGTATGCATCCTTCAAGTCAATATTAGCCATGTAGCATGATGGAGAGAGTAGTCCAGTGGCTGTACGGAAATCTTCCATCTTAAAATGGCGGGTGTCTACAAAATTGTTTAAACTTTTAAGGTTAAGAATGAACCTATTTTTGTTGTTACTTTTATGTATAAGAAAAATCTTAGAAATAAACTGTTCTGGAGTATCTAAACAGGGAGACACAGCTCCAATACCACGCAATCTTTCAATTTCAAGGCGTAAGTTATGTCTTTCAGACTCCGAAAGGCTCATATTAGAAGGTTTCTGAAATTGAACCACTGGTTCTAAAAAAGGTATTTTATAACCCTCAATTGTATCCAAAACTATTGGATCGGTAGTAACAGTCTTCCAATTTTGAATAAAATTACTTAATCTACCGGAGTAAATAGGTACCTCTATTGCTGTTTGGGCGGAGGTTGAGACTTCGGCCGTTGCTCCTTCCTGCGATCCTGGAATCGAGGTGATACTGCAGGTCTCTTCCAGGACGTGGAACGATAAGGATGATTCCTGTTCCCACCCTGTCCTGTCGTTCGCTGGTTTTGACGGGGTGGGCCTCTCGAGTTTTCCTGTCGGAAAGGCTGTTTTCTCGACGTCGAAACGTCCCCAGCGCCGGGTTTTTTCATCTGAAGATCCGTTTTTTCCGCTGATTTCGTGGCTTTAATCTTATCCGATAGGTTTTCACCAAAAAGCAGAGTATCTCTTTTTACGTCTTGTACTATGTCTTGGAATTTTTTATCTAACGAGTAGGCGATAAGCTTTCTTCTATTTATGGTATCATGATGATGTAGGTCCAACAGGATCTGATTGGCTTCCGATAGTCGTTTTATTACCTCCATTTTTTCTATGTCCTTATCGACAAGAGATGATATTAGGGCCGTCAAAGCAGAGATCCCTAGACCGAGATAATTCTGGGCAAACTCCAGGCGTTTGTCACGATTTCGGGAAGGTTCGTTCAGAACAGCCGAAATTTCGGGATTCAGTTTAGGTGCTTTAACCAATTGAAAATTTTCGGGTACGCGAATCTTTTCAGTGAGAACCGTTTTCTGATCCTTATGTAGCCCCTCACATAGGATACGACCCCAACGTTCAGAGATTTCTTCCTGAATTTTTGGCCCGAAAACCTCTTGTTTTCCTTTAGATTCTCCTAGTGCCTCCAAAATAACCTCAGGTAGATTTGAGGTAGGAATACCGGCTGTTTGACTAGTCGAGGGGGCGGCGACTTGATTAGGAGAGTTTGTTTGGATAGGCAAGGCTAACGGTTCTGATAAAACCTTCGTAGTAGGCTGTACATCCTCTCGATGAATGTCTACGACATGGACCGTGGAGCGGAGAATAGGTTCGGGGCTCGTGGGCTCAGAATCCGGTATATAGGTTATATCCGGGCTGGCTCCATCCCTATCGGGGTTCGAGGTTGAGGGCGATCTTGATCTACGCCCATAGTGACTGCCTGTAGGCAATAATAACTGGTTATGATCGCATCATAACTGGAACGTATTTAGGTACGTTAAATCAATTTAAAAGCAGACCGCGATCGCGTCGCGGTACCGGTAGATAATCTACTAAACCAATCGACTACAATCGCATTGCAGTACTTAGTGCGCGACTGTGATCGCGTCACAGTACCAAGGCACTCATGGTAAACAAGTTATAATCTCCAATTTTTTCTCATAAAAATAAGTGGGTAGCATGTGGGTAGTTATAAAAATATTCGCTTTGTTTGTAAGAACAGGAAAGATGTTTGTTGTATGTTTTCCTTTATCAGCAGTATTGGATCATAAAATCAGAAACAGTTTGGTAGCTAATTCGCTAAAAACGTTTGGATGCGACATAAACAAAACACTTACCGTCGTCGTCGCAGTTGCTATCCGAAGATTCATAATCACGTAAACACTTTTCAAGTCTCCTTAACTTTCTCCTTAAACGACTTTTTGACAAATCACGTTTTCTTTTACCCATAGCTTGATTTACAATGTAAAATGAACACAAGATCTCACTTTAACTTGAATATTTCTCGAAAATAAATTCAACGATGTTACGTTGTCCGCACACAAAAAACGAATGACGTACAAAGTGGCGCCTCCCGTGTACATGGAGGGAACTAACCGTTTTTTTTTTAGCATTTCAGCTCTAAATACGTGTGCGTTGTCTAGTACATTAAAGAATGCACTTACGAAGTAATACCATATATAAATCTCGGAGGATGCAAGGTGCAGTATAATGACATCCTACAAGCTTTAAACGAGATGCTCGCGAGCTGTCTGTCATCTGATGCCGTCAATAATATGATAGTCAGTGGAATCACCATAAAAAACCATAGATTTTAATGATTGATTGATAAAGCTCTGCGTAATCCGATACCGCTACCACCCATCACAAAAATGTACACTTGAATCTGGGCTAAATTGGTTCTTTTTCGATACTTTTACAGTGACATAATGACATCCTACAAGCTTTAAACGAGATGCTCGCGAGCTGTCTGTCATCTGATGCCGTCAATATAAAATAAAATACATTTGGGATATTTTCAGTTTTGCGACAAGCTCACTCATCTGCCCTCTTTCATGGACAGACTAGACAAGTTTTTGTCTAGGCTAGAACAGAGAAATTTTTATTTCATTCGGTGTAATTTTAGTCTATTTTACCCTAGACTATATTACTTTCTAGGTTGTCTAAATCCTCCAACTGTTAAACCTTTGCAGGTCAACCTACCTGTTCCGGGATTTAGAAGAAGATGACAAGTGATTCGAAGGGTCCGCGGCGTCCGGCGACTCCACGCGCGTTTACGCAGCCATAGTCGTGCCTTACGCGCTGTTCTTTATGATCTGGATTGCCTGCCTCCGCGGAACCCCTTCCCTCCGTCGGCTCCGAAAACTGTCCAGGAGGAATACTACTTCCACTGCTACTGTTTAAACCTGGACCTTTCTAAGCCCGAAATTGTATGACGGACCTGGACTTTTATAACAAGCTTAAACCTCAGTTTTAGACACCAGAACTCTTACGTTTAATTTAAACGTTAGGGTCCTGAAAGTACAGAATGGTGTGGTCTATCTTTTGAGCCCATCATAACCCCTAGTTTTATCATGATTGCTGAAGAAGGACCTCTCGAAATTCATTGATAAATTTCGGTTATGGCTTTCCTTTCAAGAAACTAGGAGACATAATGATTTATCAGAAATCTCTGTTGAAACTTCACATTGTTCAAATTTCCAAGGTCTTCAGAACTTGTACCTAAGTGTCTCTACTTACTGCGTTAATGCGAAGTTAGTTATGTTAGTACAGTTAGTTATGTTAGTACAGTTAGTTTTGTCTCCTCCTTTTGGGCCAACTGTAATTCTTCTCGTAAATAGTTAATATTTCATATTAATAGTTATCTAAAACATAATGTTTCAATAAAGACAGTATTATAAGTGACAAATCTGGATGCAATGGACGTCTACAACCGATCGAAGGTGAATAAACAATGACGACATGGCGAAAAGTGAATATACAATTTACACTTTTTTTTATAAAATATTGTGTAAACGCACTGAGTGAACGAACTTACTACACGCAGATGCAAAGCTCAAAGGCATCTCGATGTAAATAAACTAAGTATATATTAATAAATGAATATAACTTCCACTTAGGCCTAAACTAAGCCAATCGCATTCTTTCACTTAACCTGCACATACTTTCACGCACTACAGTGATACCTACTAACTCATATTTAAGTCATAGTTATTTGATGTTGTATAAATTATATTAAATAAAACATTTATCGATAAAATATTATAGATGCGTCCTTTTTGCATAGAAAATCATATTATGTCATGTTGATATCCCATAGAAAAGACAAATAACATGTCCGTATAGTCTCCTAGATTGGTATTCCTTCTGCATAAAAACTTGTATACTTTTTTAAAAGTTAATTTTATATTTTTCTCAAATTATATTCATTCTGCAAGCACTACTGTTATGTTCAGCTTGATATTCGATATTGTCTCAGTGGTGTCACATATTCCCACAAATAAAGTATTGTAAATTAAATTAAATGTACTATTATTATAATGTAATACTGCGTAGAAATTGATATTATGTGAGTCCGTATCCCTTATAAGAAACCTATGTTTAAATTGTCTTTATGAATCAGTGTAAACATAGAAGAATAGTGTTAGATTAACCGTTATACCTATTGTAATTAATATTTGACATGGTTTTATCGCATATACGACGTATGGTTGAAAATAATCATTATCATTATTCTCACAGTTCATTATAAGGTTATAGAATTGTTTACCGTATGGGATTGGGATACGATATATTTTAAATTGTCAGTGGAAATGGATGGAGGATGCTGGGTATTGATTGACTTCAACTTCTTAGATATATACTAGTTTTTAGAAACTTCTCGTGTAAGTAAGCCTAGACGTTTTGTAGGAACCGTTTTGGAATTTGTGTAACTCGTCTAAGAGACAAAAGGAATTTATAATAATCACCAAATCACCTCGTATTAGAGACAAATAGGTGATTTATAATGAATAATCATAGATTTAAAGTAAAGTCCATCATATTTTTATGACGAGTGACGACATTATTAATCGTCGTGTAAATAAATTATGATATAATTAATGATGTAATTATAATTTGATATTGTTAAACAATTATTTAGCTTCTATAATGCATCGTAATATTGGTGTAAATAGTCATGAAGTAGGTACAATATAGTTTGAATTAAGCTAAATAGACAATATTATTTTATATTGCTGTTAAGAAAATATTATTTAAAAATCATTGGCGCCTAAGTTTTTTAAGGATTATTGTTTGCGACAAGACATTTTAAATGATCGGATGAATGTATAACCAGATCTGAGTGTTGTATTACCTCTGTGTTAGTTTCTATAACCCCATCACTTTTTCCCTAGTGAATAGAGTCAGTAATAATTTAAGTGTCTATTCAGTGTTACCTAAATAATTAATAAGTAAACATACCTTTACACATATACATAATATTACTCAATTTTATTATTCTGATCTCGATGTTAATTAATATTGTGTACTCAATGTCAAAGTCGATGTCGTGTAAATGGCAAGATACATGCTTTTTATGAATGACTTAAAAATGGTAGAAAATGGTGAGAGCTGCAAAACATGTCAATTTTGGCCAAATAAACCAATATTAAATTTTGAATGATTTTATAACATAATTTTTACTTGAAACAAAAAAACATCAATGCATCCTAATAATGGTGTAAAATAGTGATGAGGTTGATACAATATAATTTGAATTAAGCGAAATAGACAATATTATTTTATATTGCTGTTAGTAAAATATAATTTAAATAGTCGGCGCATGAGTTTTTTTAAAGTTAATTGTTTGCGACAACACATTTTAAATAATCTGATGAGTGTATAACCAGATCTGAGTGTTGTGGTACCTCTGTGTTAGTATATGTATAACTACCCATCACAGTTACCCAAGTGAATGGAGTCAGTAGATAATAATTGATGTGTCTATTAGGTTTTACCTAAATATTAAATAAGTAAACTTACCTGTCTGAAGGTTTTGGTGGTTTTCACCTATAACTTTACACATACACATAATCCTACTCAATTTAATTATTCTCGTCTCGATTTCGTCTGTATCTCGTCTCGACCCTAAACTAAATGTTTCACTGTGAATTTATATAAAGTTATCACTAAAGCTGTGTTCTTTATCACGTTCTGTAGCGAAACGGTGTCCTTTATCTGGTTATCAATAAAACAGTTAACCTGGATTAAACCGACCTGACGTTTGCCTTTGTTCCCGAAATTCGTTTTATATTATATCTATCTATATCCTATCGAACAAGAGGTGTCTTGCCAGTTTAAACCAGTTTAAAAGTGTATGATTATAGATTACTTTGTAAGGTATATTATCAGCAAAATATGTTTTACGATTCTTGCTCAGTTGTCTTTCCGTCCCTGGTTTCAAACTAGGTATTAGGTTGTCAATCAATAATGTTAGTAAATAAAGCAGCGAGCTCACTGTGCAACATTCTCGTGTAACATGCAACATGAAGACAAAACTACATGACACACACGTGGTTCTATTATCCTACCCCTCTTTTTTGACATGTTATTAGACATTTTAAGTGTCAGTGATAGTTTCATCTTTAAAACTTCTTTATTCAGAAAGAAAATAACAATCAAATAACAAATTTAAATTAAAACTAGTATTTACAATAGAAACAATTAAGCTATCTGCAAACTGTTGCAAACAATCTACAGGTAGCTCAACTGATCCATATCAATACCAGTTGGAAGCGTGCCTAAGACACTGGCTGCATTGCCCCGCTGTATAGTTTCATCTTTTAAACTCAACCGCGCTGTGAGAGTGCGTTCTATCGAAAATCAAAACCAGCGGTCGCACATTTGATGAAGTTTCTAATTATTTTTCGTGATTACAGCTTATAAAATCAAGTAGATATGTAGTTGTTTAAACCATGGCTCGCGTTAATTATGTTTTTTACTATGCACTTTACCGGGTCATTCTGGCAATTTAGTGCTTTTAATTATGTAACGTTCCGTGTATCGTGTTGCAGAGTATGTTGCATAGAGTATTCCAAGTTTAAATAACATCAATCAGTATTTGTAACGTCTTAAATAGGTATTTTTGGCTGTGAGTGGCTGAATGGATTGAGATCTATCAAATCCTATTTAGTAAATTACTTAACTAAAATATCATGTTTTATACAGAAAATTCATGACATTTGAGATTACTGAACAAATCCGCTACGATTAAATTGATGTAAATCGTTAAGGAGTTTGAAATTTTTTAGATTTAAATTTTATATTCTCACCATTTGAGAACATAAATTAATCAGCTGAAGTAAAACCTGAATTTATTTAAGTTTATTTTTAAGTAATTTGGTTTCCCTAATATGTTAAGCTTGTGTTGTCTCTTCAATAAACGTATACTCATCTAAATTGTTGTTTTAATCAGATCATCTTTTATTAAATGTTAGAAAAAACGGAAACAAGAATAATATGATTTAAATTTTATTTTTTATAATGCTCAGGTAGGGGTAGTTATAACAATGAAGCTTAGACAGCTATATAAAGACAAAACAGCGGACCTAAGTAAATTATATAAATTTAAAAGAGAATACTTACATAATACTATAAACAAAAGTTAGGTTTATATAGCACTTTATGAATAAATAAATTAATAAATATAAATAAATGATGCTGGAAAATTCAAACACTATAATCTAGAACGTTGTCTAGATGATCATATTTAAGTCACAGCAAAAATGACAGCGTTGGTATATAAAATTGAGTACTTCATACCCCCATATTAGAATATAATAGAACATATTTTATTTGTATACCAAGACTTTACATAGAAATACATAAAAATACTTCGAGGGGAAACAGATTTGAAGGTACTATGTGTTTTTTATAGATCTTCGTTTGACCACAATCTTACCTGATGGAAAGTGAAGATGTGGCCAACGATGTATCACGAAGGTCCTAAAAAGGTGCGAAGTGTAAGTCCAGTAACAAAATGGCTCTCTGCCTCAGCATGAGTTGGTTGACTAGCAAGCATTTACCAAAGCTATTACATAAATAGGTATAAAATACAGTTCCTCAACTGTGATTAATTAGAAACAATGGGGTACATTACCAAGCTGAAATATTGGAAAATTATTTGAGTTTTCCGTCATCACTACGACAGGGTTAAATATTAGATATTTTAATTCAATTATTTAAGAGATTCCTTTAATAAGGAGTAAAAACCGTAATACTCGTAAGGTTTTATCAAAAAATTATGAACTCTATATTGTTCTACCATTTTAAACAAACTACCAGCCTAGTTCATTTAAAAAAGCAGTAGATATGTAACTTCAAAACACAAGTTCTAAAATATTTAAATAATTCTAAAGCTACGATATGGTTACCGATTTATTCTTGGTTATGTCAAAAAATATATAACATATAACTCAAATATAACTGCCAGTTTATGTGATTTTATTTATCATCTTAGTTTTTTCCATCCGTCTGACATGCCAAAAACTTCTCCGCTTCTCTCTGGAACAAATGAAACATTTTGAAGAGATAGTTTGCCCAGCTGTGAAATCTGAGAATATTTGAGAATATTTTTTTTGAATATTTTGAATTTAAAAACAGTTTTAATTGAAATGCTCTAAATTATCCGCGACAACACCATAATTACACTTTACAAATTACATAGCCAGATTAATGTTTTTTTGTGCAATCTGCTAATATTTTTAATAACTAATAGATAATAAGCAAAAACTCGTTTTTTGCACTGACTTTGTACTCTGTCCCGCGCTCCTTTATGAACGCGAAATCCTATGCCTATCCCTCTCACAATTTTTTGCTTTAATCGCGCTCTAAAGTCTCTAAAGATATGATTAAATAAGTTACCTGTATAAGCTTGTAGATGGCGTAGATGCTCTCTTCAGTGGCGCACCCATCTCCCTCCGACCGGACGGACCGCTTACCGTTCCCCCAATCCGTGCTGGAAATAACAGAAGATACAGAATAGGTACATGGTACAGAGCGCGCATTGCAGGGTCTTTATCATCCCTAAGGGTCAGCGCAAACTGAAACGCGACACGAGACGACAGTGCTGCCCGAACTTTGTTTTTTTCTAAAATATAACTTTATTGACTATTTTGCTTCTTTTCTGTTAGAAATCTCAAAATGGACGTATCGGGAACGTTTTCCTCCAATGGGTTCTGGTCCCAATGGATTCGGACCAAAGTGGTATGAGTCAGGAATAACTCTGCAAAAGGTACGAATTTTATTGACATAAAGCCCATAATAGACGGAGCTTTATTATATATACTTCTATTCTATTCTATTCTATTTCTTGTGGGTTCGATTCCCGCCTCGGGACAAATGTGTGTACGATCTGCAGACATTTGTTCAGGGTGTTCTGGTCGTTTTCTATATTATTATAATAAAAAATATCTACATATGTATGTATTGTATATCAGTTATCTAGTACCCATAACACAAGCTCTGCTTAGCTTGGGGCTAGATAATGCTGTGTGAACTGTCCAGCATTATTTATTTATTTATTGGAACTAAGTTCCTTATCGCGCGTTGTGAAAGGGGGCTGGACCATCGAGTTAGAATACTATAGAGTAACAATCACAGAAATAAAATGTCCGCGCCAAAACTCTGCACAACCTACGCTACGTGCAGAGTTTTTGTTTAGTTGTACGGCGACCGCAGTCCTCGTACAACGTTCGCGATGCCAAAGTGTTCGGTGATTTCCTGCCCAAATAACAGCAACTACGTGCAAAAAAAGGATGGTGTTTCGTATTTTAGGTAAGTATCATAACAATTTTATGAATTTATGTATCCACAGTACGTATTTTCATGTTAATTTCAATAATTTTAAATATTTTCTGCAAAATAAAATGCTCACAGCTTGACCTTGGCACTTCGTAGGCGTATCTCTTTCACACGTTAAACAAATATGTAAGAGTAAAAGAGAAACAAAGTCTCGCGTGAGCTTGTGACGAGCACACTGTGTTCCAACGACAAAACTGTGGAGTTAATTGATACTTAATATTTTTACGAATTTTAAATTAATTATTATACTTAATAATATTACAATGTTGATAAATGCTTTATTTTTTCAGTAGGTTAAAAATAGTACCTAATAAAAATACATACAGATTAATTTGTTTTATTTAAAATTATTTGCACCCCCGTGTTTTCCGGGATAAAAAGTAGGTAGGTACCTAGCATAAGTGTTAGTCCAGAGTATAAGCTATCTTCATATTATAAGTGTGCCCCGCCCCGGCTCCTCCTGGCTAAATAATATAATTATAGCCTATGTCCATCCTGAAACCTAGATTCATTCTAAATATTGGTTAACATATTTTTTTAATCAGATGTTTAGTTTCGGAGTCCTCTTAGGTACATTATAAACTCACAAACTCACACACATTAATGATATCACAAATACGACCTATAATATTATTTAGTACAAATAGCGTCTCCACTCGCCCTGTTCCCTGTTCGTACGCGCATGGCCGTCGGTCATCTTCGGAAATCTTCGGTATGTCTTCGGTGCATTATTATGACATTGCGTACAAGCGACATTGAACATTATTCAACCAAGATAACGTCTTAATTCGCGTAAATGTCATTGTGAGCTATATAACAACAAATGTATAGGTATGTAGAACGGCGCTCGGACATTTTTTGAGTGCTGTCAGTTAGAGATTGGGACTCTATAGTATTCTAACTCGATGGGCTGGACGGAAAAATTCTCACGAAAAGTTGTTACAACTTTTCGTGAGAATAACGACACTTTTTGCTATAGTAAGCTATTATAAGCCGTGCGGCGTGCGCATGTTTCTCTGTCTGTCTCTCTCTCTCTCTCTTATAGAAAGGAACTTCGTTCCATCCGGGTGTCCCTTGACACCTCTCAACTTTTTTATTAATTCAAATACATACATTCAAATACTAGCGGCTTCGCAGTTATTTTTTCGTCAATTTTCCAATTTTTTTAAATCCAAAATGAGTATTTATTAAGAGATTTTACAACATTTGGAAAAGGTCCTGAAAGTCAGGCGGATCAAATATATTTTACTGATAATCCCCGTGATATAACCCTGGGAATGGTCCTCGTTAATGAAACGTTTTGTGTTCTTCTAACACAGGTTCGTAGCTAACCCACTAAACTTCTTCTTAGGTATGACGCCATTTACAGTTAGTTGAAAGGTATTGCTTCTAAGTGATAAGACCAGCCATTGTACCTGTGTTTTATGTTATGTCTTTTGTTTTGTGTTTTCTTGGTATACAATAAAGTATTTTGTATTGTATTGTTACCTATCCCACCCCTATATTTTATGATGAATTTAACAAACTATGTTACTTTTTTACATTAAAATATCTTAGATCTCAAAAGGCTGTGTTCCACTCACCTGAAAGTCAACTGCGCCTGCACCATAGCTACCACACTCAGCACCAAGAAGAAGCAGAAAGCACGATACATTTTCACTTTAGATCTGTTCGATTTACACTAGCTAAAACACCCGAGAAAGAATGGACGTCCAACGGCAGAGCTGCCCTTTTATACCAATCATAATACGGTTGTTTTTTGGTTTCATACAAATCAAAAGAAGCCATGAAAAGTTGATTAGATGCAAACTGGTGGACAGTGGAAAATAATGATGAGGTTTGGTAAAGCTTATTTCACGTTGTTGAATGCTGGCAGAAAAGGTATTTCTTTCGAGTTACAAAAAGGTTCAAATCCTTTTAGCTCGAACAACTAACTCGAGGTTGACTACATCGTAGATGAGATTACACGTAGCAATACACGTAGCAACATAGAGTTAGGCCGTAGGACAGGAGTTTACTCGTAGCAATGCTACGACGTAGCAAATTAGAGCTACGCCGTAGCGTAGAGATAACCCGTAGCACTAGCTACAACGTAACAAAAAAGAGTTACAATAAAAACCCCTACCTAAACATGGCAAAGAAGGCGTGCAGATTACACGTAGCATAATAGAACTACGCCGTAGCAGGCGTAGAGATTACACGTAGCACTGGTTACACCGTAACAAAATAGAGCTACACTCTGCCTACATCGTAGAAGGCGTAGGGATTACACGTAAAATAGAGCTGCACCGTGAAAGGCGTGGAGATTACTCGGTGTAATTGCTACTATGACGTAGCCTAAACTACATCGTATAAGGCTTGGGAATTCTACATAGCAAAAGCTACGACGTAGCAGATTACACGTAGCTACGACGTAGCAAAGATTACTCGTAGCTATGACGTTAGCATGTGTTCCTTTCGCGTAGCAACGCCTACGGAGTATGATACAAGAAATAGTGACGTCATGAACTTATAATGTGAGTGTGAAAACGGTCCTATATTTTTTTTAAAGGTTCGCTTTGCATAAAAATATATTTCTGGGAAACTTGTGGAAAGCTATAATTTGGTGGTGGTTTATTTATAGTCTTTAAAACCCCTAAGTACGCTCACTATTTTGCTCGCAAGGTAGGAGGTTGCGGGTTCGATTCTCGCCTTATATAATATAATCTTTAGAATAGTGATGCGAATGTATCAGCTCGTAAAATATCGATAACAACGAGGGTTTCGATATTTATCGAACTGACGGATTACTAGTATTTGAAAAATTGTATTCTTTCACTGTCACAATGAAAGTAAATGAGTGGACGGAAGTATAGTTGGCTCGTATGACATCCACGGGCTGAGTTTGATTTTTTAACAAACAAAAATAAAAAAGTATATACCTAACAAATATGTAACAATTGGCGGTCTTATCGGTCAAGAGTGATCACTACCAGACAACCGTGGATGGATAGGATCGTTGGATTGAACGGGGATCTGTGTGCATATTTATGCAGCTAATTACAAAATTCTAAATACAATTACTTAAAATATTTATAATTTTTATGAAATATTAGTACAAAGTGTACAAACTATAACCTACCAACTATAATTTCAAAACTACCGAAATAACTAATAAAAAAATTGAATTAAAAAATACATAAACATACTTATATAAATTCATATCTACATTTTTATGAAAAAATGGGTGTGGTCAGTGACAACAGATCAAATAGTGTTCGTTTACCATACCTACTCTTTAATATTGGCAGCGACTATGCACGCCTTATTGAAACTGGCATTGTGTATGAATACATACATACACAATAAATGTAGGTGTAGGAACAAAACTTCCATCAAAAAAGAGCGATTAATGTTAGACTAAGTGCGGTAACCGAGTCGATTTTCTGGATATTATGGTGGAAGAAAAGTGTGAGTGACGAAACGCGTTTTGAAAGAAACGCGTAGGTATAAAATTGTAAAAGGACAAATAGCGTTTTGGACTAATACAATACAATACAATACAAAACACTTTATTGTACACCAGAAAAAGAACATTACAAAAAAGACATATTACATGAGACGAGTACAATGGGCGGCCTTATCGCTTAGAAGCGATCTCTTCCAGGCAACCTTTGGATGGAAAGAACTATATGAATATAAGAAAGGCAGGGGACTAACTGCAAGTATTATTTATTATTTAGTCAAATTTGACTGGACGTAGTGGTGGTGGTGTGTGACTGTTTCTCAATACAACCAACTGTAAGTAGGTAGGTACATTAACAGACCAGGAGCGAATAGCTTTTGGTACTATGGCTTCTTTAATTTGTATCAATCAATCAGATAGAACCTACTTTCATCTGTACACAAATACCTAGGTACCACAACAATGTCCATATAAAAGCATTCAATCTTTCCTTCAGCACCACAACCAAATCAACAGTTCTTCTGCAAACTCAAACGTACCAATACGATCACATTTAAAAGCTATCAAACTTTTTCTCAACTAAAATAAAACCTCCGTTCGAGTTTTGAACGACAACCTTTTTAGTTCTATTTTTACAACTAACCTCTTTGCTAAAACCTCAAGATGTCTTTCAAGAGTGTAACCTTCATGTGTATACTGGCTTGCCTAGTGCTCATCAGTTCTGCTCAGCTTACGTTTACGTCGAGCTGGGGCGGGAAACGATCGGCTGGAGTCACGGGGACTGTCAACTGCAGGAATGAAGAGGCCGTCAATACTATTTACAAACTTGTTCAGGTGGGTTTTAGAGGAAAGGTGGTGGAAATCATTAGGGCTTTCATTGCTGCACCGCTGAGACGATTGTTCTAAATCTGCGTCATAAGCACTGAAAGTTTTAACAATAATGGGTATTAAAAGTTGCAGCCTCGGTGAGAATATCGCCAAACATCAGTGCATGTTGCACTGAGGTTTGGCGATTATCTTAGTCGATGCCCCCAATTTTTAGCCCAAATTTAACCTCACCATTCCAGATGAATTCTTATACTTTGTATAACAGATATACCTACAATTTGTTATTATTGAAGTAGATAGGCATACCTATACTCCGGCCAAAAGTTCAAGTTACTGTTTGTATGTAGGCATGTTGTCATTTGTATGTTATGTTTGTAAACATGGCTTACACTAAAAATCCTCCAGAATTTGCACACTTGTCGATTTAAGTTGTTTTCTATTAGGTACCTACTATCAGCTGACTATTATTTATGTACCTACCTGTCATTCATTTTCAGGGTGAAGCTGAAAAGCTTCTGTTCTGCCAGAAGCCCTGAAGACACCTTAAAGAAAACTGATACGCGGTTCAAAACGAAACTGGCTTCCATTTATTAATTTATAGGTGCCTACTATCTACCTAATTAATATTTGTAAAAAATAATATAATTATTATGAAAATAAATAAGTAACAGTTGGATTTTACGACTTATATACCTACCTACCTCTTAAATGTGTCCAAACATAAACCCACATTCACCGTTCCTATACCTACCCTACCTATACCATAAGAATAAATAAATAATGCTGGACAATTCACACAGCATTATCTAGCCCCAGCCCCCAAGCTAAGCAGAGCTTGTGTTATGGGTACTAGATAATTGATGTACATATTAATTAAATAATACATAGATAGATATTTTATACATAGAGAACGACCAGAACACACTGAACAAATGTCTGCAGATCGTACACACATTTGTCCCAAGGCGGGAATCGAACCCGAAACCTCCTGTGTCGCAGGCGGACCTTCGCCCACCGCGCCACAGAGGTCCAATAAATTTATTGATTCTTATGCCTATACCTAGGTATACTCCGATTAAAAAACCTCAATATTTTATGGTTCCTAAACCCAAAGAAAATGTGGAATATACCAATGTATTTAACGACATATGTACATAGGTACGCAAAGAGAATTCAGTAGCTACATAAGAATACATAAATATCGCAAAGCACAAACAATAATCGGTGTCGATAGGTATTATTGATCTCTCGTTTATTTTCGAATTCAAATGCAGTAATTTCTGGCTCCACATTGAAACTATGCGTTGTTGAAGTAGGTGTTTTAGTTTTTAGTGATAGCCTTGCAGTTTTCTGTTAATTTTATCAGATAAATGTCTATAATGACATAAAATATCTTCAATTTTAAATCGGAGTAACAAAACCACTAAAAAATCTAAAAAAAAACAAAAACAAAAGGTAAAAGGACAGTTAAGTTCCTAGTACCTAACTATTTGGAATCCTGACAATAAGGGTCACGCCGATTTTGAGGCAATGTTTATTCTGGTTCACTGACACGGATATAATGGTGACCAAATATAGTAAAAAGCGTGTCGTCTTAGATAGGTAGGTAGGTACCTAATAAGTTATCATACATAATAAAAACACTATGTAGTCTAGGTACAATTAGCAAGACGTATAGACGAGATTATGTAGACATAGATAGAGTTAATTGAAATACATACCTAACTCTTCCCTTCCCTCCCTAACCCTTAGTACCTAAGGCTTGAGAATTGTGTAAATATCGGACTAAAAGGCTCAGTAGTCCGATGATCTGTATTGATCAGCATCATCGGACTGATGAGACTAAAAAGTCTCATCAGTCCGATCATCGGACTAAATCATCGGACTACTGATACTAGGCGTGATTTTCGGTGGAGGAGCATTAGCTGATTACTGCGACATTGTCATGTCGCGGAAGGAGTCTGCGGAGCGTGAGAGAGAGATACTCTCAACTCTCCCGATTCCCAGACGGAGAGCCGGGCGAAGGAGGCGGCTCTTCAACGTCCACCTCCAACCCCCATAACAGGGGCGTTAGCGACAGAGTCGGGGGACTCTGTCGCCGACAACACAACACCCCGGGATGGCGCGCCTGTGTCGTCGTGCGCCACGGAGAGGTTGCGATGTGAGAACTCCAGCTCCATTGCACTGAGGAGGTGCCTGCATTAAGTTGCAGGCCGTCGCCGTTGGGTCTGCGGAAGAGTGCTTGCGCGTTCCCGTAGCCCCGACACAAGTATATATTTTGTTTGTGAATAAAGAAACTGAAACTGAAACAAGGCGCGAGAAGAACACACGTGGTGGTTTTAGTCGGTATACGGAGTCCGATATAATTTTTGGGGCCCCCCGGGCCCCGGACCCAGAGATATCCATAAAGGACTTCCCCAGGATAAAAAAATAAGGTTACCTAGGTTAGGTTAGATTTGGAGCAGAGAAACTAAAATAATACTTACTGTGTTTCTAGACATTCTTCTTTCTGTGTTAAATTTATGTCATTTCGCCAGATTTTATATTGTCCTGATCAGTACTTCAAGCAAACTAAGATAAAAGTTGCATCTTCACAAACATGCACTTTTAAACACATTACATTTTTACTATAACCTATCGTAGTTCGACGAATTATACGGAAATACGGACGTTAGCGGGTTAAGATGAAGTGGGCCCCAAAACCCAGGTTTTGTCTGTACGAAAAATCCATTTTGAGGCAAGAAAACACTATTTTTTTAAATCTTTTTTGAGGATTCTCGAAAGTTTAGGATTTTAGTTAGAGAGTTATATAAGTCGAAGCAGGATTGACTCAACTTGACTCGATAGAAAAAAATCGCAGTTTTCTCTAAATTTTCATTTTTACTAGGTACAGAAAACTAGTTTCATTTGCTAGTTATTTAACATATTTTAATGAAATGTCGTCTAAAAAATACTTAACTAAACACTTAAGAGCAACATAGGTAGTTTTATTTTTTTGCGAAAGAGTATTATTTTAGAGCAATATCAAACTTATAAATAAAAAGCAGTGAAATTTGAGCGCGGGTCGGTTCTTGCCTCCCTTTCTCGCCTTCACCGCGCGGTGTTCGCTCGTCCTTGTCTCGAAAAAGCGAACCCACTTCGACTTAATTACGAACCTTATATTTTGTGTTTGAAGAACACCAACATTTCATCCCAATAATGCTGGACAATTCACCCAGTATTATCTAGCCCCAAGCTAAGCAGAGCTTGTGTTATGGGTACTAGATAACTGATATAGGTATTTAATACAATACATTACATAAAAAAACATAGAAAATGACCAGAACACCCGGAACAAATACCTGCAGATCGTACAAATATTTGTTCCAAGGCGGGAATCGACCCCGCAATCTCCTGCGTCGCAGGCAGACCTTCGCCCACCGCGCCACAGAGGTTGTCAACACGGGACTTCTTCAGGGTGAGTGCGGTTCTAGACGCCCGCGTTCCGCATCCCAATGTTTCATTCTTTAACCTCCGAGCACCATGCTCAGAGGTTAAGGGATGAAACGTTGGTGTTCTTCCAACACAAGGTTCGTAGTTAACCTGCTTACATCCGTAACAAATAAGGCATTTTGTTTGATAAAATAAATAGATAATGTCTGAAATGGTTTTACATTAGAATAATAGAAACAAAGTGTACAAATTAATAGATAAAAAATAAAAATTCAATTTAAAATATATATTCTTTTCATTCATTAAACAAACAAATATAGGCTTAGTGAATTAGTTACTATTGTTACTCGTATGGTCAAGTGAATTGCTAATCAGCTGTTATTGTCACCAAATCTATAATATAAAAATGAATCGCAAAATGTGTTGGTAAGCGCATAACTCAACAACGCCTGGACCAATTTGGCCAAATCTTTTTTTAAAATGTTCGTTGAAGTTCAAGGATGGTTTTTACGGCGAGAAAAATTAGAATTATTGCTGGAAAAACCCTAAAAATAGCCCTTCTTTTTCCCATACAAATGATTTGTAACTAAAACGTAGTCAATTTGAGCTTTATTGCTAAAATAACTACCCGTGCGAAGCCGGGGCGGACCGCTAGTATAACATAAAATAATATAATACTAGATTCCAACCCACAACTTCATTTGTTTTTGATACAAAAAAGCTATAGATACCTAGCCAATAAAAGATATTCCAGGTTCAGAGTTATTTCTGTGGAAAGTTTCATCTCAAGGCATTCTAAAGTTTTGGCATCTTCGCTCAAACATCTTAACAACGGCACAAACTTTATTCTTCATAATATTAATAGGGTATAAATTTGCGTATCATCACATACCTCACTTATTATTTAGAATGTACTGTTTGGGTAGAAAATGATCCACATTAAATAAAATCTAACTTAAGAAGCTGATGGGGACAGCACTTGTGTGACTCCACTGGTGTCCAAAGACATCCTTCCTGTCGGTGGCATATCATCTTCATCCAGAGTCTCTCTCATTCGCCGCTTATAGATCTCACTGTCTGGGTTGTGCTCCTGGTTCCGACACCGGTCTAACTTCTTCTCAATCAGCCTTACCCGTTCTCTAGCTGGGTTTTCTACCATTTTGACTAACGACCGGATTTTTCTAACAGCCTCTATGAGAATGGCTAGTTTGTCTCGGCCAGCATCCCGGAACAGCATTTCTGTGACATAACTGTCAAGGTTCTCTTGTTCTTTACTAGCAGCATGCAGTACTGCTGCTAAAGCTATCTGAGATGGAGCATAAACAAGGCAGGCATCAGTCAGGAATACTTTCTCAAGGAACTCATCAATGCCTGTTCTTAATCGCTCAGGATTAGCGAGTGAACAGCGTGTTTTTATATCAATTAGAAACCCTTCAACAGGGCGGAAGGGATTGTGAATAGTCAAATGATAGTTTAGCTGCTGCATCAGTAGTAATTCATTGTTTAGGATGATGTCTGATGCTTTGTCTCTGTCTCCTTTGATGTTAGCGACGAACTGGCTGATAGACACGTTGAATTCTTCAACCTTGCAGGCTAAGTACACGCAGGTAGCAAGGATCTCCTTTGGGTGGTAGTCCATTGAAGAATTGTGTAGGTAGAATCGTTTAAAATAATGAAAAGCTGTTCCAACGACTCCTTTAGGCATAGGTGGGCTGAAGCGTTTGCAGAACTCTTTGAGGTGCAGCTCGTATTGTTTCAGAAGTAACCTTTCCTCTTCAGACGAGAGAAAGAAGTTGTTGCGTTGGAACTCATCAATGTGGCCTCCGTGCCTCGCAATGAAAGCTTCGTTGTGCTTGTCCCGTAGTCGCGCAAGCTCGTTATCGTCACTAAAGGTCCAAAATTTGCGTTGCGAGCTTGTGGAAAACATTTTCATTGATGGGCTATGCCGCCGTCCTTTTGTGTATTTCGTGGATTCGTTATTTCATAGTCAAATACCATAAACACAGATGTACGGATGCTTATAATTATAAACGTAGTATACTTCTTAGTTTATGTTCTACTAAACTAAGACAAATAGCATGCGTTATTCGTTTTTAAGCGGCGTTCAACGTTCAACCCACGGAACATAAAAAACAAGGTTCAACTCAACCAACCAACGCAACGGCTCCATGCTCTGCTCCATGTATGGCTCTCTGAGGTATGGTATGGCTCCATGCAATGAAAAAAAAAGAGATCCCCTTCGTTCGTAGATTATAGGCTCCATGTAACGCACAAACTTTTGTACTATGATGCAATGACAATGACAATTGTTTTCACGTATGCATGCACGTATGACTGACATTGACTTAATAAATATATAGCTCACATGACGTTTGACCGTTTTTCGTTTCTTTCAACGCATCTCTTTGTCTAAAATGTTTTCGTCTGCTATAAAATGCATGCAAACAAGATACAAAGAGAAATGTTAGTATCTGTTTATGCTATAGAATTCAACCAATTCAACGCAGAAAGACAGCTGTTAGCCATTTAGCGCTCTAACAGAGAATAGCAATAGTATTCATTCTCTTTGACGGAGAAGTACAAGTAGGTACGTAGATTGTACAAGACGTAAGTTTTTAGTCTTTCTTGCTGCTGCGAAAGATAAAAGTTAATCTATTGGATATTGTGATGAGCAAAACGAACCGTAATTATTTTGTCTCTTTCTTTCTTGGACACCGCCTTACTAGCATTTATCTCTTTCTAGAATTCATTTGATTTTGATTTGAGTCACCACATCAGTGGACCGTGAATCGTGATTGAAGTCCTGGAAAAAAAGAAAATCAAATCATTCTTCATTATTTCAACTGTTGTTATACAAATTTTGAGTGATTTGCACAATGTCGCGACCGGGTGATAGACCAAACCAGGCACAGACGTACAAGCTGGTCGTTGTCGGCGGTGGTGGTGTCGGAAAGAGTGCGATCACCATACAGTTTATCCAGGTATCTAATTCGGGTTATCGAGCCACTTATTCAAAGAAATACTTCATAGAATCATGCTATGTACTGTCCTCAAGCATTAAACTTCCTAATTACCTACTATATGTCTAAAAACTTGGTTCATATTCTGAAGTGTGTTCATACACAAAAATAGTTTGTAAAACACTGTCAAGGCCTCGAGTAAGAAGGCTATACGCCCACAGTCTGCCGCATCTGGTGGTGATATGCCCTTTAATTCTATTCCAGAGCTACTTCGTCACAGATTACGACCCCACGATAGAGGACAGCTACACAAAGCAATGCGTTATCGACGATGTCCCGGCAAAACTCGACAGTAAGTTCCAACCAGTTGTTGATTTCGCCGATTTATGTAGAATGCATGGGTGGAATTGATACAAGGCCGCGCAAGGAATGTGGGTGATGGCATCAGCTGTCCAAGTATACATTATCTATGTATTTAAACATTGTTTACTTTCAGTTGTAGGAGGTACCTACTTACCTATTATGGTAGCTTGTATCCAAAGTTACCAAAGGTCCCATCAAATTGAAAACCACAAAAGAAAGTATCCCTGTTGCTGCTTATCTAATATCTCTATTATCAGAATACATAATAAAATTTGATTACTTTATTTACATGACCTTGCAGGCACAGTTTATGCCTGTAATTTGCCAATTGACTAAAATTGCATTTAGTCAATGTCACTGTGGTAGGTAAAGCAGTAAAATTTTGCTATGGTAGTTGGATGCTTGCTTGCATTTTATGTTATATCCTCCAAATTTCTCCTTGTTTTTAGTAAGTACAAGTCACACAGCCATCTAGCCCCAAGCTAGGCAGAGCTTGTGTTATGGGTAGGTACTAGATAACTGATATATGTTTTATAATATAATACATAGAGAGATATTTTTCATTATACATAGAAAACCATAGTAGACCAGAACATCCTGAACAAATGTCTGCAGATTGTACACACATTTGTACCGAGGCAGGAATTGAACCTGGAACCTCCTGTGTTGCATTCAGACCTTTGCCCACCTTTCCACAGAGGTTGTCTAAGTGGGGAAGACTGCCTGTAATGATGATAAGTAAATAATAATTCTCACAGCATTATTTGCCACTCTGCTAAGCAGAGCTTGTGTTATATTTATTAGATAACTAAGTACCTACCTACACTAATAGATAGACTTTTTTACTATACACAGAAAATACCAAGAACACTATAACAAATATCTACAGATGGTACAAACATTTTGTCCTTAGATGCGAATTAAACCCACCTCTTGGGTCTCAGGCAGACCTTGCTCCCAAAGGATGTCAAGATAGTGGTGGTGTTGCTTCAATGAGAATCTGTTGCATTTATATTATCATTAATAATTACCTCCTTTCCTCAGTATTGGATACAGCGGGGCAAGAAGAGTTCAGCGCAATGAGAGAACAGTACATGCGGTCTGGAGAGGGTTTCCTCCTGATATTCTCTGTGGCTGATCATGCCAGCTTTGACGAGCTCTACAAGTTCCACAAACAGATCCTCAGGGTCAAAGATCGGGATGAGTTTCCTATGCTCATTGTGGGGAATAAGGCTGATCTGGAAAACCAGAGAGTGGTAAGTTATTAATGAAGCACTATCCTCTGGTCGGCTGTGTGGTGCCGGCCTAGAATAGTACCATACCAACCCAACTCTTCCCGTGGGTGTCGTAGGAGGCGACTAAGGGACATAAATCAGGGGGCGGGCAGCAGCGTCCCCTGCAGAACGATTCCAACACGAAACTGCGATCCCTAACCCGCATGCCCAGCGTGGGGATTATGGTCATTACCCCCCAATGAAGATGCGAACCATGGCGCTCATTAGGGGAGGCCTATGTCCAGCAGTGGACTGGTATAGGCTGATGATGATAATGATGATGATGATCCTCTGCTCATGGTTTCGTTCACTCTGTACCTGGATCCACGTATAACATACCCAAGGATTGCTGTCTGTCAATGACCTGTATTTCCAGCGCTTACAAACTTAAGCAAACAAATGTTGAAAATGTCATTAAATTGTTGTCTAGAAATAATGATGGACTTTTCACATAAATCACCTAGTCTCAAAAAAGTCAGAGAGTGCTATGGATGATGCTGATGAGTGATTGATTATACAAAAATGTCTAGCAGCGGGGATGACTGATGATTATACAAATATATTCCTAGCTGCGGGGAACCGGCGAATTAGTTGATGTTCGTGTCAAAACAATGACGCATAGTCAATCAGAATTCTACTCTAAAGTCACGTAACTAGCCCCCATAATATCCCTACATGACCTTGCATGTTGAATCAACTTGGCCACTACTAAACTAAGCTATGTTTAACCTTACCTACCTCTGTTAACAGAACCAGAAGTGTGAAAACATCAAGGATTTCGATACTTTGTATTCAAATCTTTTATTCGTCATTATTACCATCTCAACCTGTGCATGGAAAACACAAACAAAATTTAATTGAACCGTTTAAAATTTGTATTTTTTTAATTTTCGAAAATTCAATTTTGTTTGCGGTTTTAATGTCTTCTGCTTTCTAAGTACGAGGAATGAAACAAACGGAAAATAAGCGCAGCAAAAAAAAAAACAATTCTCGTCATGGTGATTTGTTCCACCGGCGGCGTTACTTCAAATTTTTTACTTTCTAATTATTTATTTATTTATATTGTTTAGGCAGAGTTGCGAAATTCATCTTGGTGACCACCAAACTCAGTTTTTGCATCTTTGGTAAAACTATTCATAAAACTGCAAAGGCATTCAAAAAAGCGCATATACAATAGTTGGGGTCTTCTAGTCTGGGTAGCGCCTTAATTTTTTACCGGTTTAATTTAGCCGGACACAGTCTCCTATAATAGTTCCCAACGTAATAAAAGTATTCATGTTTCAGGTTCACCTAGATGAAGCACAAGCTCTGGCTCGCCAACTAAAGGTCCCCTACATAGAGTGCAGTGCCAAAGCGCGCATGAACGTGGACCAAGCTTTCCACGAGCTGGTCAGGCTGGTCCGCCGCTTCCAGGAGGCTGAGAGGATCAATGTCAAGGCCGATCACCACGGGGGCAGAAAAAGGAAATGCACGATATTGTAAGAACAGAAAGAAGTTTTTTGTATGTGGTAAATAATCAATTTAAACCGGTTTTTATACGAAGATTGATCGCTTCGTGGATGCGGTAAAACGCTAACCACCAGATACTCAAACCAAATCAGATTTGATATTCGTATTACGTCACGATTTCTTGACCGATTTTCATTAAACAAACACTTTTGTGGCCCACGACGGACATGCCCGCCTCCAGCCCTGTAAAGCAACGCGCCGGCGGCGAATGCGTTAAAAACCTGCCAAAGAATCACGGCTTTAGTTGAGTGAGTCAAGCTTCAAATATCGACTTAATGGGCTTAATCTGATAAGAGCTTGATTTTTTGGGGTCAGTCTGTTTTTTAACGGATGCGGTAGGCATATGCGGTTGCGGTACGGGTGCGATAACGTTACGGTTAATTTTCACATCAAATACGTACACCTTACTATCATAGTCCTAAACTATTTTCTCAATTTCCGAGAGGAACTTTTCTTGTCTAGTTTTGAAAATAAAATACAATTACATTTAACAGGAAACTTTCGCGCTCGTACAACTTACTGCATGTGGTGCGAAAACACTGAACTGTTAGGCCACTTCCTCACTGGGTCGCGGTCGGTACGTTTTCGTTTCGGTACCGCCTTTGCACCGAATCGTACTTTTTAACGTGCGCATGCAATTAAATGAGAACTTTTACACAGAGTCGTTTCGGTACGGATTCTTTACCGAGCACCACGGCAACGTATTTTATCGAAAACTTACCGAGCCAGTCGGAAAATGTTTTTCGGCAAATAATTTGTATATATTGGCGCAGAGGCGGTACCGAAACGAAATCTTACCGACCCGGTGAAGATGTGACCTTAACTTATTTCCAATCGAAGGTTCATTAATAACACAATCCCTACATTAAATATTATATATTACATAAAAACATAAATTACAATTTGTTTGTGGTCAATAATTTGTCACGACTTCGCCTAAAAACCTGTTACTCTGAAAAAATGGCAGTCTTGCTTGATTATGATTATATAATATGTGGGTGCACAATGGTGTCAATGTTGTTTTAATGAATAGAATCATAGAGATGTTCATGCGTAACATAGATATTTTTATATTCTTTTTCTTTATGGCATTACTAGGTTCTAAAAGGGTTGTTATTTTATCTTATTATTTAAAACAAGATTATTTATTTTCTTTTTTTAGTTTTATTTAGGATAAGCTGAGTATACACATGTTCTTAAAATAAGAATAAGTGTTGTGTATCAGTTATCACACTTTTTTTCTTATAATTACTTTTCTGTAGTGCCATAAGTCAGCAGAGCGCAAAATAATATTATGGTGCTTTATACAAGCTGTGCTTACAAGGTAATTAGGTGCCGATTTGTGAAAAAATGTCTGATTATTTTTATACTTTTTCGACCCAATATTTGATACTAGAATGTTCTAAATGTACGCCAAGTTCCATCTCGATATATTCAGAAGTTATGGTGATATGTAACGAAATAAAATTTACATTTTTCACAAACTTTTGGCTTTATATTACTAGTAGGATCTATGTACTGTGCTCACATAGATTTAATGCTCAAAAACAATAAGGCATCAATAACATCAAATGAATCTAAAATTTTCGGACAATGCATGGATTGTATGTATGATATTCTAGTTATTCGTATTTCTATTGTGTTTAAATCTATAATATTATAGATCAGAACTTACTGATTTCAAAAATGTTACATTTGTTAACAATGCTGTACATAAAATGCTAAGTACCTTTAAAAAGTTTGTAATCATTGTTGATTAATTAAGTAATTAATTAAAACACATATACAAATTACTTTTATATAAAAAAGTTTTTTTACCAAATACTAAAAATATTTCGATTATTGTTCTGTTTTAATTTAGTTTAGCTGGTAAGTATCATGTATTATTTATGTAATAACAAGCACACTATATATTTTTAGTTAGAACTTATAAACAATATCTAGTTGAAATGCTCAGTTACTAATCTTTATTCAGAAAGAAAATAACAATCAAATAACAAATTTAAATTAAAACTAGTATTTACAATAGAAACAATTAAGCTATCTGCAAACTGTTGCAAACAATCTACAGGTAGCTCAACTGATCCATATCAATACCAGTTGGAAGCGTGCCTAAGACACTGGCTGCATTGCCCCGCTGTATAGCAATGCTGATGCGCTGTGCCAGATACTCACCAGCTCTCGGGTCACGCGTCGCTTCGACCAGACGCTCAGATAATTTTTTGAAAACCCTGAGAGCCTCGGTACCCCACGAACCTAGGGTCTCGACTCCAAGGGGAGCAAATGTGTAGGCTCTGTCGAGACCTGCATATTTGCGCCTCTTGAGATCTTCGGCTAAATCTGCCGCCGCACCAGCCCTCACGGAAGTCCTAGGAAGATGGGAAGGCGCGAGTGTGTCGACACATGTAGCGTCCCACACAATAGGCCTCCCCAACTCCCATGGGACTAGAGTCATGCCGTCAGGCCTCTTACCATCGTCACGCAACAGACCATTCGGTTCGAGAATAGCTGGTACGTTAGCGGTGGTAAAGGCCCGCCGGATGATGTCGTTCAGGCTGGCATGACGAGATATCCGACCGGCAGCCCTAGTACACGATAATCCGTGATGACCGAGCTGTTCGACAGTTACTTGGATTCACATTTTTTTATAATATTTCCTTGTAGATATTTACACATATATGATTTATAAAAAGGATGAGACAATTAGAATAAGAGGTGCTACAAGGCATATCCCAGGCATGATATCAACCTGTAAACGATTATAGATAATGTTAATCCATCAAGATAGTTTTGTAAATTGTTTAGCATTCTAGTTTTTTATCTTTTTAAAGAACATAGAATAGATCAATGCTTGACAATTTTTGTTGAAATATACTCTATTTTTATAAAAATGTTTATTTTGAAGCATTTTGCTAATATTCACATGTTTTGATACAAGTGTACAATTCTTTTGTAATTATTTATCATTTCTAAGCAATTTAAATAAAATTTTGGAAATGTTTTGTTTTACAATTACAGCTTTAAATGTAAGAGAATACAGTTTGTAAATTCAGTGAATCATTCCATTTTTTTTTAATTTTCGGTTTTTTTAAACTAACTGAAATCACTGAATGAGTTTGTTACTCTATTATTTATTTTATTTATTTTTGAGTCGCTAACAGTATTTCTTGTGTTGTGACTTTTATTGTAACTTTAAGTTTATACCCTCCGCGAAAATGAAATTAAAATTAATGTCCCAATTTGCTTATTTATAAAATGCTTTTTGTGTAGTTGTAAGTTTAAATGTGTTGCCTAATGAATTGATGTAATATTGTTATCAAAGGAATAAAAACTCAACGTATTTAGTCAATATAAGAAATAATGGTTGAAAAATTTAGGTAATGTAAATCAATAACACATTTTTGTAAAATTACGTCGTTTAATCAGTTAGAACTGTATTTTTATGAACCCTGTAGTTGATTTACAACATTTGAATAAGTAGGTAGTACCTACTTTTTCCAGCAACGAATTTTATTTTACATTGGTTAAAGTTTGTGCTCATTAACTTCATAGTATGGTTTTAATGAAGAACTAATGAAAACTATCTTAGTTCTCAGGATAACTATCACTACAGGTTATTCAGTGATATCCAAAGACATGACATGTGATAATCACACACATCCATAATGAATACAAACCTTAGGTCACCTAAACCCTTCAAATGTTGTAAACTGACTCAACCGCCCTCTGGTGCAATATTAAAATAATGAGAGCTTTAATAAGGGCCCACGCCCGTTAACAACTTAACTGAATGTTGTTCGGCTCTAGCTGTTTTGTATTGTAATATAATAATTGTAACAAAACTTGTTTTAATACCAAAACCAACATATTTTAACCCTGCGTCATACCAGGTAGGTACCTTTTGCAGGACCCTATTACTAAGACTCCGTTGTCCGTCCGTCTGTCTGGCTGACTGGCTGTATCTCATGAACCGTGATAGTTAGATACATAGTTCAAATTTTCACAGATGTATTTCTGTTGTCGCTATAACAACAAAAATACTAAAAACAATAAAGTAAATATTTAACGGAGCTACCATACAACAAACGGACAATGGTATGGAACGCTTTTTTATTTTAGGTTCCTTTTAGTGTAGGTAGGTACCTTATTTGGTCGGTATGGATGGATGGGTGTTAATTTTATTGTAAAGAATTCCTGCACGAACGCATAGTGACATTAATCAGAAGATTATATCAATACCAGCTCCTGCATTCACTTTAAGAAATAGTAATATGTTGTGACAAGCAAACCTTTCATCCAGACGGAGATCTTAGATCATCATCATCAGCCTATATTAGTAAACTGCTAGACATAGGCCTGCCATAATGAGCGCCATAGCGCCCTGTCTTCAGCTTGCCGCATCCAGCATCTGCCAGCAGTCTTTCGCAAATCGTCATCCCATCTGGTCGGAGGGCGTCCTACACTGTGTTTGCCGAGTCGCGGTTTCCACTCAAGAACACGTTTACCCCAACGGTTGTCGGTTCTTCTCGAAATATGGTCAGCCCACTGCCACTTCAGCTTGCTAATCCTTCGAGCTATGTCGATAACCTTAGTTCTCTAAGGTTCTCGATAGTTAGGTTATTTAAGACCTCTAAGAGAACTAAGGTTATCGACATAGCTCGAAGGATTAGCAAGCTGAAGTGGCAGTGGGCTGGCCATATTTCGACCCTCTATACCTTTTAAACATGTTCTCATTTTGATTTTCTTTAAAAAACCTTTAAAATAATAGGTCCAGTCTAAATCAAGAAAACTCCATAAATATAATTTCGAACTGATTTACTATAAATTAACTGTATATTACACTCCTGCGTTTCTCATCCCCCATGAATTATCTACTTCCTAGCCGCGATAGCCGAGAGGTCAGCGATGCACCGGTCGAGGGCCTGTTTCTCCTGGTCAGGAGTGATGGACTTGGTGACACTAGTGACCACCCAGTCTACCAACTGCTTCTGGGAGAGACGGCGCTCTAGGTTGGTCTTTTCGAGCTGGTAGTCAAGGCGGCGCTTTACCTGGAAATAAAGTGTTTGATTTAAGAAGTGTGAACAGACGGACTACTTCAGATTTTATTCTACCTTTAAAATAACCGAATGGTGAAATTCTCACATCAGATGAATGAGATGGGCTCTGCTGGATATTTCCACGCTCCCATAAAGGTCTTTTATATTTGGGGGGCTTTGCCACAATTGACACGCTGGGCGGGCCCGAGGTATGCGACCTCGGGCTTTTTATATTCCCGTGGAAAAATAGATTTTTAACTATTTAATAAAAAGCATCAAGAGAGGATTCTAGTAAGTTATGGAAGTCGAAAAACGATTTACTAAACAGGACTCGATACAAAAAAAAATGCAGTTTAATCTAAATCTTACTTTTTACAGAGTTACTTACTACAGAGAAAGTCAGTTTCATTTACTAGTTATTTATCATATTTCTTATTAAGTTTCGTCGTGTCTACGTGTTCCATAATAAACATTTTGACGATTTTGATTTTATTTCGAAAGAGTATTGCCAAATTTGTTAATAAAGATAAGTGTAATTGTGCGCGTGCCGGCTATTCCGCGGGTCTTGCCTTCCCCGAGCGGTGTTGTTCGCTCGGCTTTGTCTCGCAAAACCTAGCCAAATTTGTGAAAAGGACAGGAATAGGATTTCGCGTTCATAGAAGCGGGACAGAGCAGAGTGACGTCAGTGCAAAAATCAAGTTTTTGCATAATTTCTATTAAATATTTAAAAGATTAGCTATAAATACTCTAAACATTAGTCTGGCTATGTAATTTGTAAAAAATAATGTGGTTTTGTCACTGATAATTTAGAATTGTAGAGCATTTAAATTAAAAGTGTTTTTTTATGTAAATTTTGTATTTTTAAAGAAAACAATTTATTCACAAATTCTATTACTCGACTTCTACATATTTTTTACCTACTTATCGTATTCTTTTAATATAATAAATTTAAATGTTTAAAATACACGTATTGCTCGATTTTTGCATTAGGTTAGGACTCCGGAAAAGGGATGTAGTTCTAAGCCGACAACCACATGGCACTTCCGAAACTAATTCAAAACATACACGTTAATTTTTAGACAGTCATAGTTCCTTTATATTTTGCTTACCTCTGTGTAAGCGGTCATGAGCCGCTCCCTGTAAGCCGCCTCCAACTGCAACAGTACATTCTCCTTCTTGGCCTGGATCAGCAGCTCTTGACCCTGGGCGCGCCACTGCGCCTGTTTCTCATCTTCGATGGCCTCTTCTAAGGTCTTCACTGTGGAGATGCGCCCTTCGTTGTAACTGGATTCTACAGTCTGAAAGGACGTGTGAAATGAGTAAATAGAAATATCCTGCAGCCTGCAAAAGACTGTCTTTGGCAGAGACTGGATGCGACAAACAGGTCAGGGCGCCGCGCCATAGGGGCCTTATGATTATAAATAAATAATGCTGGACAATTCACACAGCATTATCTAGCCCCAAGCTAAGCAGAGCTTGGTTTATGGGTACCTACTAGATAACTGATATACATAATACAATGTATACATAGATACATATTTTTTTGATATATAGAAAACGACCAGAACACCCGAAACAAATACCTGCAGATCGTACAAATATTTGTCCCAAGGGTCGCAGGCGGACCTTCGGCCACTGCGCCACAGAGGTCGTCGGGTAATGACCAGAAATATTGTTAAACTAGTTTCAGCTCATGGCGTTACTGAGGGGGTGCCTAGATAAAATAGGCTGCGGCTACAGTACAATCTCGCAAACATTCTGAGCTTACTACAGACCGCGCGTCTCAGTTCGAAAAAGCTAAGGAACTCACAGAACGGTCTTCGCCTGCACCCGCCACGCTCCGTGAGTTGTATTGTAGCTCCATAAGACCATGATTGAATGGAATATAGGTAAGTATTGTACTCTTGTCGAAATGAGGTGTGTGTGTAGTTTAGGGTTATTTGAGATCTATGTTTCTTTTTTCTTGTTTAACATTGTCTTTTGTAGGTTATAAGTATATTAAGTTGTAAGTAAGCTAGGGTCATATATGCGCTCTATTTAAAAAAATACAACGCCAAGTGCGTGTTCAAGTCGCGCATCATGGGTTCCGTACAAACTTGTACTTATAAAACTTAGCTTTTTGCTTTATAGTGCGTTAGTCGCACTGGGTAAATTTTCCACGAAAATTTAATACTTATAATTTGTACTTTGTGAAGTTTGATTTTTTTTAAACCAAACTTTCGGATTTTAGATGTTTTCCTTTTTCATGATTCAAGGTCAACGGGAAGTACCCTAAAGGTTTTGTGCGCAAGTGATTCCCTTGGAAAATTCAAAAAAGCATAAATGGCTGTGACTTTTGATAGTGTTGACTAAGAAGTTTGATTTATTAATATAAATCAAACTTCTTATACGTAACGTAACCTCTTAACGTAACCTCTTAGAGCCATAATTGGCTCTAAGAGGTTACGTTAGTATAAGATGCGAATTTAAACTCGATATCTCCACACGTTTCTAAGAAAAGAGGTTTGACAGACGGACAACAAAGTGATCCTTTAAGGGTTCCTTTTTTCCTTTTGAGGTATGGAACCCTAAAAACGATGCATTATGAAAATTGGCCGAATTGTGATACATAGAGATTATCCAAGTTAAGATGGCAATTCCAGCCATTAAAAAATGCCTTAAGAGATACTTACATCAACTTCTTTATCCAACCAAGCGGCAATGCTAGGTCCGAACTTCTTAGTGGCATAAGCGACCATAAGCACCAGAGATAGGCCGGTGTAGTACTCATGTTCCATTACGAAAATTTCCTTGCTGCACATGTATGTGGCTAGACCTACTCCAAAGGTGTAGGGGCCGGTGACTCCGGTCTTGGAGTGGAAGGCTTGGAACCTGGTGGATAAATGATGAATGATTAACCCTTAACCACCTAACGGCGGGCGGTCACAGTGACTCCGTCGGTTTTTGTTTTTTGAATTTTTCCGTTATTATGCGAGCTATGCGTCTGTGAGTTCATCTACTTTACCACCCCCATGGTCTAATTATATATTATTGTACCATGACCACCCCCATCCTCAGTACGCACTGTGCGCTCGATTTCTGAACACGTTTGCGCGTTCAAAAGTTACAGCTAATTATATTTTATTTGCGGTCATGGTGACCGCCGATTAGGTGGTTATGTAATTTTTAATAATACCAATTTTTTTAGTTTTTGTAGCTTTGTAATGTCTGATGAACGACTAAGCCGAAACATCTTGGGATGGTTACAACAAATTACTGATTCAGAGACGGAAAATGAAAGAAATGAGCCAGAATTACCATACGAAGACTGCAGCAACATCGAAGATATTCAAGTGGATCATGTCATAAGAGGCGAGTGTCCCTCTGACTCAGAAAAAGAAGATAATGATCCAGAGTGTCAAGACAAAGATGAATCCAACAATGAGCCGCCGTTAATGGAAATTTCATCATCTGATGATGACGTTCCCCTTGCAAGATATAGAAATTACTTCGAAATTACTTCGTTAAAATTGTATCTGTTTACCCATTGTAATTTAATAAAAAAGTGATTTGATTGTGCCATTAATAGTTTTATATAGTAGATTATACAGGGTGTCCGGTAATTAATGGATAACCCCGCAGGCAGTTGTTGGGGGCAGGGGGGCAACTCAGAAAATAATAAAAAAAAAACTATCTGGGATTTTTTTTATTTTTTTTTAAGTGCTAAATTTTATACCTTTGTTCAAATTTTTGAGCACTACCCGCGGTACTAATCCGCGGTTATTTCCAGAGAAAATCAATTCGTTATTATTCAATTTGTAGCCGTAGTGCCCAAAAATTTGAACAAAGGTATAAAATTTAGCACTTAAAAAAAATAAAAAAATCTTAGACCGTTGCAGAGAGATTTATTTTATTTGTTTTTCTGAGTTGCCCCCCTGCCCCCCACAAGTGCCTGCGGGGTTATCCATTAATTACCGGACATCCTGTATATTAAACTACCAAAAAATAAGAAGATTTTATGAGGTTTCTATTATAGTTACTTGTCAGATGTCAGGATTTTATAATGCCTAGATATTGTACTCAAATTTTTAAGATAACTTAAAGCATTGATTATAATTATGCTTATGTGTTCTTTTTCAAAGTTTAATAAAATCATTAGAATAGTAAAATAATAAAGTTTACGATTTGTCTTTCGTTTATGTCATTAATATTATTTTTTCATATAAAATACAGAATAATACCTAAGCAGTCACCATGACCGCCGTTAGGTAGTAGTGTAACTCAAAAACACGTTAGATGGCTAAGGGTTAATGCTGAACCATTCACATAGCATCACCTAGGCTAGGCCACTCGTATATGGATGCTAAATAACTGATATAGTGATATTAGATCTGTCTGCTGTTAGCTTAAGTGTAAATACTAGTTCTAATTTTCATATTATTTAGTCGTAATTTTTTTGTACATATTTTTTGTGTTCAGAAATCACCCAGTGCTGGATTGCAAGTCACAGCAATAATTACAAATTAACCCTGCAGCATGCTTGACATTCTACATCACAGGTGAACCTGTGCTTAATGCCCCACAAAGTTCATCTTGAGTGCTGTGAGCACCAACAATTAGTTTTACTACACTGTTCAAGGCTGATAAGGGCCTGGTTAGGCCCAGAGATAGTAAAACTGCCACTAACCATTCTTCTGGAATGAAACCAAGGCGGACCTTGCCAGGCTCGGTAGCCCTCACGGGGCGGGGAAAGTTGACCTCATCGCGCGCGCCGGAGTCCGTGGTTGCGCCCCGGGCCACTAGGGCTGTGGAGGCAGACTGTTTGGCCGCAGCTATCAAATAAAAATATATTGATTAATTAAGGAAGGCTGCCTTATCGCCCATACCGATAAGGCAGCCTTTTGTCCTCCCAGGATTTTCGGCATATTCTAAACTAATTTTAACTATAAATTTAAGTACCATAGTAAAATTACTTATTAAGCTAACAAAATCGAACTCAAACTACCTACCTATGTAATTGTTGCGCCCTGACAGGGTTTTTATGCATTGTGTACCCACTAACACTACCTACACCTAAGAAAAATAAATGTATGCATAAAATCACAATAAATGATATGAATATAATTGCATTTTGTGTCATATTTTCATAACTGACTATTTTGTGTGGTTGCATACGAAGAGTTATTAATTAATCCGAAGGCTGAACCAAGAAGCATCACACGGTAAGGGATTTCTTCTGTAAACATGTAGCTTGCTTTAAAAAGAATACAGAACACATATTGGAATCGCGTAAGATTATTTTTTACAAGATATTTTAAAACAGCTGATTTTAGGTTAGTTTGTGTATTCATTTAGATCGTCTTTTTATAACTTGCTTATTGCAAATGTTTATGTACCAGTTTAAAATCACAGTACAGCATTATTATTTTTGTATTCTTTGCTCAAATTTTCGGAAACAAATGAATTCGGGACATTGTAGTACCACCCGTCAAACAGTGATTACATAAACCAAAGGGTTATGATCAAAACACTCTTTGAAAAGAATTTCTAATATTTTCACATTTTTTCTATATTAATTAAACATACCTGAACGCAAAGCTACGCGTGAAAGCATTTTTTAATGCGTATTTCTTTGTAAATTTTCAATAATTCGACTGTCTTCGGAAAATGTACTTTGCGCTAGGGTTGCACCACTCAACAAACTTAACTTTTCTTTTCTTTTCTTTCGTAATTACGTACCTATCGAATCGAATCGACACGAGACGATCACACGGTCGACACGGACGACTCATCGAACCGCAAAAAAAAGTCTCGATTTTATATATAATATTAATTTATCTTGTGGAGTTAACGGCTGTTTTTTAACAAGTATTATAATTAATTAAATTATTAATCGAGTACATTCTATTACAGCTTAAACATCATGACTGAAGTAGATATAGTCACGAAATATTTTGCGATGGCAAGTAATCGTACCTGCCTGTATTATTGATTTTCAGACGGTACGTTCGGTATTGTTTCCATATTGCTGAAAGTATTTGCAAGCTTGTTTGCATAAATTTTATCATGGCCAACATCTTTATTATTCGGAATCTCATGGTTAGTTCTACCTACCTATTATAACTTATCAAGCAAGTTCTTATACGTAGGTTCTAAGTGGATAAAATTGGTTCCATTAATTTCAACATTCAATCCATTTTCATAGGCTAAAAGTGCAATAAAAAAAAAGTTATTGGAAAGGTATCAATCGACTGACCTAACTAGTGTTAAATTTAAGTGATTGATTTAACTATAAGAGGAAGCAAGACCGTATGACACTAATCGTAGCCAAATTAAGTCATATTTTCTAATGTTAAGAAAAGCGTCGTAGAAAATGGTGGTACCATTAAATAATACTGACTTAATTCGACTACAGTATTAGTAGGTAGGTACCTAGTTATAGGTACCGAAACCTCGCCACATGCACATCATGAGAAAGAAAAAAACCTCTATCATTACATTACCTAATATTTTGTGTAATATACAGGGTTATTGGTAAATTAGTAACACTACGTGCACTGCAGGTTCTGCCCATCATCACGAACACGTTTGTGAAGACGCCAGGTCTTCATTCTTAAAAAAGATTAGAAATCACATCTGATATTATATGAAAAAACACCTTGGTCTGGGAGTGGGACCCCATGAATTACTAAAGACCGATCTTCCATACCTACAGTTAATTCAGGGCAGAGCCGATTTTAAGTTAAGTTTCTAATAAAACCTCTTTAACAAACGATTATTGCATCGAGCGAGAGGACCTATTACCAAGACTTAGATTGAGAATTAAGACCTGGCGTCTTCACAAACGTGTTTGTGATGATGGACAGAAACTGCAGTTCACGTAGTGTTACTAATTTACCAATAACCCTGTATACATACAAACCTCCTAAGTAAAATTTTCAGTTTCAAATTTCAAATTCGATTTCATTCTTTCCATGGAAGGCATTCCCCTTAGGTACGCAATGTCCTTCTAGCCGAATTTCGACAGTGGCTAGACTCAACTACTAGACTGGTCAGGTGGGCAGGAAATTTATAGTGCCCAAGTGTGTGCGCAAACACAGGTGCACTCGCAAATCCGATAGGTACTCTCTATTAACCTTTTGAGCTCCACAGTCACCATCTTTGCCGAAAGATGTAACGAGATAAAAAGTCAAGAAAGTAAATGTCACTAAGACTACATAATATAATGACTAATGAGATTTCGAAATTATAAAACTCCACCATTAAATATTAAAATTTCATACAAAGATAACGAAGCAAAAGAAATACTTAAATAAAACAATATTTTTAGGACTAACCATTGATTTACATTTAAATTTCAAAGCTTTCTGATTCAGAAAATAATAGTGATTTGCAAAATAGAAACAAGTGGAAATTATAGAAGCTGAAGAAAACAAACATTAGTAGTGATTCTGTTAGCACAAAACCTAAACTAAACTAGCCTAAAATTGTTGTGTCTCTTTTTTCCATGGAAAGAAAGGTGACGGCAAAATTTTCACGCTAATTTAGTTTAGGTTTGTGCTAACAGAATCAGTATTATTATTAGGCTAGATTATTATTAGGTACTAACTATTAATATTAAAACACAAACAATGTGTTTGTTCGAGAAGTTTTTTTTAATGTACCTAATGTAATGTACCTAACATTACATTACATTTAAAACAAAGGCCTAAGCAGTGCTAAAATTGCCGATATCAAAATACAAGGTAAAATATTCAGTTCTTAATTACGAGAACTATATCGAGGCCATTGTTAAAACAAATTATCGATTTACATCTAGCTGTGTCAACGTCACTAGTCACTACTTGCTGAGCTAATATATTAATCGCCAAGATCGAGTACGAAAATAGGGTTCCGTACCAAGTTGTTACTTGCATCCTATTTATGCCACAATGCGAGAATAGTAAATACAACCTGACAGAGATTCCTCGCCCCCCCTCCCCCCCCCCCGCCGGCCCCCAGGCGTGTTTTATTGCTGTACAGATACAAGTGACTTCGGTTGACACACAGGCAGCAGATAGCATTTAAATGATTTTGATAGACGACGCCGATCGTAGAGCAAGATATTTAGTCTGACGTAGCCGATGATGGTGTTTGATAATTTGTTTTATGATCAAGGACATACAAATTTTCTTCTGTTGCGACTGTTGCGAGGTTTAATTTCACCATTTTTAACGAAAAGAAAATAAACATAATATATATTAAAAATATCGCATATAACCATGAAGTGTCCATGGGAGTAACCTAAACAGTTCTACGTGTAGCTCAACACAACACAGTTGCGCACTCGTGCCGAGGCGCACTTTTGTAAGGAGAAATGAGTGAGTTTCCGGGTTGTGGTTAGTCTTTGATAACGAGTTATTTTTGCAATGGGTAAAAGAAGGATCAATGACTTTCTCATCCATTTTTTTAGATACTATTATTCACCGCTCCGTGAATAGCTTTGATCACGTGGTAACAGGGTAAAGTATCCGTCCGTACGTCGGCAAAAGCGATAGGTACCTAGTACCTACCTAATCTTGAAAATCCATGAATAAGTTGTGGTCGCTTCGTCGTCGCGCGTCGCCTACAAAATCGTAAAGGATGGTTCCTTGTAGATGTTATTGAACCCTACATTTTGTTGAGTGTGACACTGCAACTCACTCATGTCAATGTCAGATTGTCAGAAACACAAAAGTTTAATCTCTCTGACTCGCTCACTCAACCGCACACACCCAATGAAAAAAGAGATACACACAATAATAGACATCCAATGGACACGTACAATACAATACAGATCCTTTGGCTTTGCATTTCTTGTTGCTGTTTTCTTGTGGTATTGCGCGAATTAATTGGTGAATTTTGGTAAATAGGTATTCATATGGTTTTTGTGCGTAGAAGTAATCATTTTATAAAATGGGGATATTCACATCCTGCTGCAGACCCTCAGCTACAGACGTTTCTACTCCTGATATCGTAAGTTGTTTGTAGGTTAATCAATTAAGGTAAACAACACGTATTTTGTTTCGAAAATATTCGTTTAAAACCAGTTTTCCATCCACTGGTTTTAGTGGCTAAGGAATGAACCATGTAAAGAAAGTACAGAACAAAAAAAATAGTCCCCTACAAAAGTTGGTAGTAACTGTTTACTTGTCCTAACTTCTGCATTCCGATTCAGCCCTACGGTTTTTAGAGACAAATTAATAATTGCAATTTCACCTCAGGAAGTCCGTCGCAGGCAACAGCAAGAGGCTGCCGAGCGGCGTGCAGCAGAGAATGCAGCCCGAGGAATCAAGAATGTGGAGAAGGTGAAGAGGCTCCAGCAGCGTAGTGAAGAGATGGAGAAGCGGGAAGAAGAACTCGCTAAGGCCGGTGGTGCTAACTTAAAGGTTACCTTCTTTTTACCTAAATACAGACAAAGGTGTTTTAAGTAATGTGTCTTTATTTTTTTCTATCATCATACTTCCAAACTAAAGCTGAGTTATATTGTTATACCCCTTCTCTTTGTTATTCATATCCCATTGACTAAACGTAATTTTATTTTTCCAGTGGACGGCCAACTGAGATGAGGCGCGGGCTGGCAGCAGCAAGCCAAGCCAGCCCTGCCAACAGGCATCAGCTCAACAACACTCACCGAGTTCAAGTCAACAGTTACCACCAAAGGCAACCTCTCCCCAAGATAAATACAAATACATGAACTAACAATGTTCTAATTCTAACAAACTTTTAAACGGAATTTAATTATTCGTTTAAGGGCGAGGTCTACTATCCTATCGGCCTACTCACTTGTATTTTAATGGTCCAAAATGCTATTACTCTTGTCTTATACAATAAATACTCCAAATTCAAATATTGCAATGAGTTTAGGAACAAAAAAAATTGCATGGACCAATCGGCTGTCCCAAACCAAAGCCTAGTAAGAGCCATTTTGAAAAAATTACAGGAGAAGCGAATTAAACTTTTTTACGTGCCTTTTCAAAAGTATGATATTTGATGAACTATTTCTTCGTGATTAGTTGTTAATAAATATTTTTTTACAAGTAGAGAATATAACATTCGAAAAACTTTAGCGCATACACGTTTTATGAGACTTACTACGTAAATATTTTCATACGGTTATTCTAGATCCAAAATCAAAAACCTAGTATAGTCTCTTACTAGGAATTTAAGTTGGACGATTGGAATAATTGAGCTGTTGCTAGTCACTAAAAACCTAGTAACAGTTTTATATAAGTTTGACTGACCTGACTTTTCCTGATTTGACATGAAATAATAATTAATTGAGACATCTTTTTCTGGTCTTTGGCATAAGAAGGTAATTTTTTGACGGTTGTGTCTTTTTTAAGAGGGCGCATTGCGCGTCATTTTGTGAAAAGGATAGGTATAGGTTTTCGGGTTTATAGGAGCGCGACATAGCATGCGTTTTTGGAACGGTGCAAATGCAAAAACGCTTATTTACAAGAAAACTACAAAACTTATGAAAAGACTTTCTGAAGGAACCAAGTAATTAGTAATACCTACTAATATAAACCTACGTACGAATCAAAACATTAGTCATTTCAATAGACAACAGGGTTCCTGAGATCTCGAGTCTCGACCAAATTATGTGCAGATCAGTGCAATTTCATGTTTTTTTAAGGTAGGTATCGAGATCGGCTTCGAAACCCTCATGGTCTCGCTCTGTCTGTCCCTGCTCCATTTCGTGCGCCATTGCTGATTTAAAGAAAAAATATATGAATAAATGAAAATGAATATTTACAAATTGTGTTGCTAAAATTTCAATAGTGACCTAGGGGGGCAAATGGAGTATCAAATGAAAGGTATTAGATAGGCTTGTACGTACATTTGAAAACAGTTTTTGACATTTCTGTAGGTTTCATACTTTTTAAAATATTTTGAAAAACTTTGAAAAATTGACCGTCCCTCCCTATCTCTGAAGTTTGCAGACCGATCCATGTACAATGTTTGTGGCGTTTGTAGATATGAATTTATAATTTACAGGAAAAATTTAGAGAAGTCTGTCAAAATGACCATTTTTGAAAAATGGTAAAAAGGGGTGGATTTTTTCTCCGAAAGGGGGGCTTTCTGACCTAGTTGGGTATCAAATTAAAGGTATTGCTTTGATCATTTCAAAGCAGTTTTTGAAATATCTGTAGGTTTCATACTTTACGAAATTTTGAAACATTACGCATTGAAATGTTTCGAAAATAGTTGAAAATTTTAAGATTCTCCCTCCATATATCTGAAGGTTTTGATTATTTTCTATTAATTATTCAAAATATAAGCCATTAATATAAAAACTTCACGATTATTCAAAAAAAACATTAGTCTGGCATCAATTATCTAGTAATTCGTAAAAAATATTATGGTGTTGTCGCTGATAATTTAGACGATTAGAGATTAAGTAGATAATTCTATTATAATTGTTTTTTTTATTGCGCGAATTTTGTATTTTTTTATTTAAGAAACCAGTTCATTTCCCAGACTTCTATTTGATAACTCGACTTCTAAAGGTTTTTTCCCTACCTACTGTATTTTTTTTATCTGAACATTTACGTCCGTTACCATAAAATTTAAGTGTTTAAAAATACACATTTAGCTTGATTTTTGCATCAGGCGCACCCTTAACCACTACGCATCGACTTGCTGTGTTTTGTCTAGCATTTTTGAAATTGCAGCTACAATCATTACATCGTTTTCAAATTCAAAAACTTAGTAAAAGCCAATCCCAAATTGAAAAATCTATTAAAAGTGATTTTTACAAATTCAAAAACTTAGTAAGTAGAAATTCCAAACTCAAACACCTAGTATGAACACCATTTACGAGGTATTTGAATTTGGAAATGTTACATGCTAGGATTTTGATTTTGTTTTGCAGCGTAGCAAGTGGAGTTACTAGGATTAATGGGTCACGTAGCTTTGGATCTAAATGAGATAGAAATACGGGTGTTTTTGCAAAACATGCGGCCGAACATTCAAGGAACGATGATGCAAAAAAACGCCTTCAAAAAAAAATGGCTCATACTAGGTTTTGGTTTGGGACAGCCGCAATATCTATCACAGGGTAAACCCCTGTGATAACCCAGCAACAGAGTTCTTGAGCCAGCTGTTGTTTTCATTTTTTCTCAGTTTGAGTTCCACTATTGGATAAAATGTTATAGCACTCGCTGAGTCTGGAAATAGATGGCGCTATGCATAATGTACTATTAAAATGCAATTTATTTGTGTTTTTGCTAAAAGCAGATTCACATAATAAATTTTGTCATCTTTGGCATGGTCCTATATTTACTAGTTATGGAATTAGTATTATTAATTTTATAAACATTTAATTAATCAAATTATTAGGTTCAAGTTTAATCAATACATTACATATGTTCATAAGTACATATTAATTTGTAAGTGTTATTTTGTTGCCTCTGTTTATTAGAATAAATCTATGTATACTTCAGATTAATTTTCAAAACAGCCTATCATTTTTTACATTTTAATTTGTTTTCACACTTTCTTTGTGACTATAACACTTTGTATAAAACTATTTATAATGAAATAAAAGAAAATGAAGAAATTGTAGTCATAAATGTTACGTATGTATTCATGGCTATGCACTATTTAAATATTAGGTACATATATTTTTAATCTCTGTGTATACCTACTACCATAATTATGTAAGTCTTAAAATAATTATTCTATTTTCTCAGTAGTAGATAAATAGGTGTGTATTGTGTTGTGTACTTATAAACATTGGTATAACTTTTGAATGTAACAGGTTAACATATCGCCCATAACTGTCTAATCTATAAACATTTTTATACTTGCTTATCACAAACAAATTTCATGAGCCATTATATTAATATCTATCCTTTCTACACACATATGTCCCATTAGAAATATATCTACACTGTTCGACAAAATATCTTAATGTATATTCGATGTTAAAAGTTATTAAATGTGAGCAAAACCTTTTACTTTAGGAAAATCTTAAAATTAACTTTTTGTCGGTAGTGTCAGTATCTGAATAGATGTGTGTGTATGTATACTTATGTGTTGTAGGTACTTAACAACAACGGGATGACCTTTCCATGTACACAGGCTATCATTATATTAGCCATTACTGGTTTTATCTATGTACCTACATAGTGTACTTAGGTACATAAACACAAACAAATTTATTAGCTGTTGAGAAATATATCTAGGTACATGTTCTATACAAGATCTAAATGTGTATTCGATGTTAAATGTTAATAAATGAGTAACACCTTAATTATGTTTGTTATTTAAATAATTATTTTGCTCCTGTAAACGTACCTAAATGTTCTAAGACGGACAGTAATCCCATCCCTGCACTTCGCATTCTTCCGAAAAGATGGAGCTTTTCCGAACGAAACGCTTTTGTTTGGATTCTGACAATCACCTGATTTTGACAGCTGGTAAATGTCAAAATCCCGCGTTTCACACAGCGTCGGCATTGGTTGTTGTGATTTTTCGATAATTTTTGTTCTAATTATTATTTATTACATACAATAATAATGTCTGACGGCAGGGACGGAGATAAGAAGGTAATAAATAGTTTATCTTTGCTTTGAGTGCGCTCCGATTGTTGTTATCGCAGTATTGTCAGTGTAGTGCTGTTCTACGTTAATGTTTATTTCTTGTGACCTTCCTCAAGCTTAGAGGTCGATTCTGAATTAATTTTTATCTTTATCTTAAAAATAAAACTATGCTTTACATAATGGACCAATTTCATACCGGATGGGTCACGTAAACATCTCTAAATTCAACGTCGAAACCTGGTCGTAGATGAACTAGTTAGTGCTATGGGATAGTGGGCTTAGAAACTCACACTAAGCACAAAACTTGCTTCGGGCTATATGCTAATATTTTCTATTCGCACAACAGTTGTTTGTTACACTAAAAATAGATTATTTTATTCAGGAAGTCAATGCATAATATGCTATTAATAAGAGGGTAGTTGTAACTCGCTTGCTGCTAATTATACTTATATACTATACAATCGCTATATTGTCACATCGATATTGCAAATTGTTGGAATAAGAACAAACACTTATGTCTAGTCGTGCTATTCCAAATCACTGCTGCAAATAATAAGGTAATAAAAAAACTTGATGAGCTATTCAGAAACCCAGACGGTTACTTATTACTGACAATTCCCTTCAGCCAGGAACACAAACTCTTAGCACTCTTCGGCACGCAGAATTCACTATGTATGATGCTATTTTAACCACTTTCAGGCTGATGATAACCAGCTGAAGCCAGCGGTAAGCTTCCACATACGCTAATATCTATTACACTACATAAATAACCAGCTAAACATTACAGCATCTTCCCCATCTGCCTTCTTTACTCATTTCCATGTCCCTGCTTTTTCTTTATCCATCTTGTATGTTCCTGCCTGCCTGGTTGCACCAGGTTGAATATTAAGGGTAGTGTAGTAAAGTAGTAAGTGTGTCACTTCTTATTCTATTATCTTTTTTCGATTCTAATAACCAGGATTGTAAATGTTTGCATGACAAAGCCAAATTTTCCTAATTATGGTAAATATGAAATAATTTGGGCTATGTAGCATGATTTAGCAATTGGTTTGGAGTTGTGTTAAACATTTGATTGCATAAATCTATACTAATATTATAAAGTGGAAAGATTTGTTTGGTTGGATTGAATAGGCTAGTTTTATGCTAAACTCATAACAGGCTTGTGTGGGGTTTTTTATATTTTAATTTATATTATAAGAAGAATGTAGATAGGTACTTTATAAATTATACCAATGTCTTATTATAATTTTTGGTACTATTTAATTATCGGGTATTTAACACATTTAAATTAACGTGATAAATACCGACGTCAATGTCCCATTATTAGATGAAACATCAAAAAATTTGTAAAAATGATGGTGTCCGTGATGGTAGCGTACACATAACCGAATTCACGTTTGTTTTAATGCCTAATATATAACGTATAAATAGAGTATAATCAGTGCAAAAGTAAAATAAATAGCGCCTCCTTGGTTTAAGAAATAATGACCATTGTTTGTGGGTACGCCAGCATAACGATCAAGCTAGCGTACACACGACCGTTCTCAAAAACGGCTTATACTATAGCAACAAAATTTATACACAATAATAGAGTATAAATATCGTTTCAGCTATGCAAAATTTCATAATGATTGCTCTCATAGGAACAGAGATATCATATCACATATCTCTGTTCCTATGAGAGCAATCATTATGAAATTTTGCATACTTTTTATCCCATAATTCAGTTCCCCCGAGATAAAAATAACCTTAAATAACGCGTGTAAAGCCGCGGGCAGCAGTACTACTAATAATTTATGTGTTCGTATCGTTTTAGAGCCTATACTACTCTACTACTATACTACCATATCTTCCAAACTACTAAATATTTAACTATGAAATGTAGGTATATATGGTAAAGTTCAGGACTTACTCTATCGATCATTATGTAAACACGATTCCATTAAATTTTCACGATAGAAAAAAGTCACCCGCAAAAATTTGAACAAAAACCTAAATTTCTCAATAAATACAGAAGTTGCCCTACGATCTTGAGAATAAGCATGGTAATAGAAAATAGAACTAAGTATAAAGAACACTTTATAAAGTTTCGATTGTTTTCAAATACCTAATGTTCTAAGATAATAAGCTAAAACTTGATATTAGGGCTTGCGTTGTTACGAGTCCCGCTCCTATGAACGCGAAGTACTGTTTCTATCCTTTTTTCAAAAAATGGTTAAAAAATATCTTACATTAGGAAATGTTAAATGTAAAGATGAAAATATTTAGTAACAATTCCGCGCAAAACCTTCTTCGATAAGCTCTAACAAAATGTAATCAGCGTTGTAGAAAAAAAAACCACACCAACTACAAAATGAAAAGAAATCTATCAAAGCAAGACGTAGTTTCGTCTCTCCACGAGACATCATCAGGACACCACAATACTCGACCTTGACATTGAGAGCTCTAAGCAAACACCGGCAGGGTCCCACCCCACCAGAGATGTTACCACTCCGAGCTCCGCGCGCCAACCTTGGCGCGCTATTTTTTATCTTAGGAAATGTTGCTACTATAACAGTTATGTACCTATTCAGTTTCTTATTTAAAATCCATCTGCAAGTTTGTTACTTTTCTGTAATAAACTTAAAAGGTACCTACATAATTGTACCTACTGATTAAATAGCCTTCTAATTTTTGTGGTCATAACATAAATCATGATGACTGACATGTTTCTAATATTTTTTTATATCCTACTTGTCACTATTCTGCTGATAATAGGGGTTGTTAGATATTATCCTTAGTCACCTTATAGCGCATTTAGTAAAGAATTTCGTCATGCTCTCCAATTAACATTATACAGATTGCCAAAACAATGATGTTCAATCTAATGCATTAGACTCTTGCTGCCGTATTTTTGCAGAAAATACCCTTTAATCCAGCCACGTTCGTAACTGCCGATTGATACGGTAAAGTACCCCATTCCCATTGAATGGGCCATCCGGGGAGAATCGTCATAAACGTTTTCGGTTGTCAATATGGTACTAAAAATGCATACTTGCATCTTTCTGGCGGGATGTGGTCGGATTCCTTTTAAGTATATTAGACCGATTAGACCTAAGACAACAATGGCTGTGCTTGGTCTCAAATTACGTTTTTTTTCAGTATTGTGATATAAATAAATAACAATAAATTTCCTCTTTTTATTTGTTCAGACAAACTCAAATCGTCGAGATAATTATGAGAAGAAGAAAAGAACATTTATTTGAAACCAAATTTATATAACAATTATACCTATACTTAGTATAATTATTATATAACATAAGTAAAAGTCAATTGTTAGATTACTCACACTTGCCTTTTTTTTTTTGCGCGTTTCGGAAATTCTGATTCAATTTTACAAACAGATACATTGCAGTAGTAAACCGAAATAGCTTACACCTAGTCTCCTCGGATGGCGATCCAATGAAAGGGACATTTTACCGAAATCGCTCGGCTGATCTTTGATAAACAGATACAAACATGGAACTTTTTTCTTGCTTGATAACCAGCTACGCGAGCACGGAATGTACAACACTTACCGTTTTCTTAGCCATTATGCAAGTGTCAACATTATTCATAAAAGAGGGTAAATATTAAATACCTCTTCAGTAAACATAAAAAACTTGCAGTGCTTTTTACTAAATCCTGAAATTATACCTACATGGAAACACAAAATATTCCGTATGATTTGGATTATCTCTTAATGGCTGGACCAATATTGATATTTTAGATTCATTGGATAGCCAATGTTTTACCTTGTAAATTAAGCTAGGTACTTATTTAAGAAATATAAATAAGGATTCGCGCAAAAAAAACCCAGACATTGTGAATTCTACGTGAGTGAAGCCGAAGTCACAGCTAGTTGACGACCTCTGCAGGAGGTTGCGGGGTCGATTCCCGTCCTGGGACAAATGCGTGTACGATCTGATAATATTTATTCCGGCTATTCTGGGTTTTTTAATAAAGAAAAATAATCTATGTTATGTATTGTATTATGTTTATCAGTCATCCAGAATTCATAACACAAGCTCTACTTAGCTTGGAGCTAGATGACACATAACATAACACAAGCTCTACTTAGCTTAGGGCTGAGCTGTGTGGATTATCAACATAGTTCATAAAATAAAATCAATAAATAAAAAGATTTTGTATTCTTAAACCATATTATAAATAACATCTATGACTATGATTGTATTTATTTAAAATTTACGTCTAAGGACTACGTATGGTTTGAATAAATGAATAGTAACTTCTATTGTCATACCTAAGCCAGAGTGAAATATTATAGCACTGCTTAGGATTTTAAGTTAGAGTTAAAAAGTTAATTCCTCATCTTAGATATCAAGATATAGGGTACAGCTTTTTATAGAAACAAAAAAGAAAGCTAACTACCTATCTCGGAGAAGTAAAGTGGGTAGTCGCTCGATTAAATCAATTAAAATATACAGTATCTACTTAATAAAATAAAATAAATATAAGTGCTCATTTTAGGTGTCAAGGTATATAAAGGTTTTTTAGGCACGAAAATAACAAAAAGCAAACCATCTATCTCAGACATGTAAAGTAGTCGCTCGATTAAATCAATTAAAATACTTAGATGTACAGTACTTAATTAAAATAAATAAGTCAGTTTATGGCTTATTAATATTATCAGCGAATATGTAGGTATCTATAGTTCAAATTTTAGAGATACCATATCAGATAACACTCACGGACAAAATGGTACAACTGATTACTGTCTCATTGAGTGGTGGCCGGCTATTGCTCGACAGACGTGTCTCCCGCGCTTTTTTGAAAATCGAAGTTATTGTGTGGTGTCTTTTCAAGATTTGCAATAATGGATGTTCTAAGCAAGGTATTCAGAATTTTATTAATGAAAAAACTTACACTGAAAATTAGTAGGTTCACTTTTTGACATAACATGCACTTGTTGTGTGTTACATTATAACCTAATTTTATTGTGATCAAATGTTTAAATAAATTTCACGGACGGCAACGTTTGTAGTGCTGTCAATTTTTTTAGTTTTGGAAACTTCTAAATTGACAACAATTTATTGTAATAAATAATATTAAAGGTAATGAAATGTATTAAAGCGAAAACTAATTTTTTACAATATTTTCGTCTTCATTCTATTTATGAATTAAAATGTTGGCCGTAGTAAATCGTGGAATTCATTATTATTCAGGTTAGGTTAGTACAGAAGTCTTTATTTTGAAAGCATTTTAAAGTATTTATGAGTTGAGTTCAAAATGCAACAACCGTGAACCTATTTTTATTTTTTTTTCTTAAATTTTACCGATACATTCCAACCAAATCACACGCACGGTATGTAGGTTTTCCCTCTTTGATATTTTTTATGCTGCATTTGGCTCCAACAACTGAATTAAGGACAAAATGAGATCGCCTTTTCTAGACAAGAACAAGAGAACGCCGCGCGGTGAAGGCGAGAAAGAAAGACTTCGAAAAATTCTAAATGGCCGGCCCGCGCGCAATTTTACTGTTTTTAATGTTTTTGTTATTGGTCTAAAACAATACTATTTAGCAATAAAATAAAACCATGACCGTCCAAAGTATTTATTAGGGAACACGTAGACGAAATTTAATTAACACATGTCATGTAAAATAAATAGCTAATAGAAACTGCTTTTTCCGTAGAAGTATCTAATAAAAAAAATATTTAGGAAAATAAGTTTTTTTTTGTATAGGTACTTTATTAATTTTCCGTGCAGTCAATCGTGGATTTTAGGACTAAAAAATACAATGATTTTTCAAACCTATATTATTGTTTATACCTAAATTATTAATCTTGACAGATTACAAATGAACCATCATTTACAAAACTGAACGGTTTGTCGATATTATAAATAAAACCTATTTACATGTTAATTATATATAAATTAATATTTTTATATAATAAGTACTTATAATAAATAATAAATTAAAACTTAATAATCATCTAACACTTAGATGATTAGTCATTAAATAACCCGCCCCTGATCATCCCCGGTGCAAAGGTGCCCATAATGCTTGCAGCATTACCCCGCTGAATAGCGATGGCAATCCTTTGCTCCAAGAAAGACCCGGAGCGGGAGTCTCCTGTTGCTTTGTTCAACTTCCGGCCTAATTCTCCCACTAAACACTTCGCATCCACACTCCAACAACCCAAGGTCTCCACTGCTACAGGAACAAAATGGTAAAGCTGCTCCAAGGCGGCGTACTTTAGCCTTTTTTTTGAGCAGGCAACTTCGGCAGCGGCAGATGCAGAGAGCACGGTACGACTCAGGTGACTGACGGCGACAGTGCTGACGCAAGTTGCATCCCAGATCAGGCACTTTCCATTTTTCCAAGGCACCAGAGTCAGCCCATCTGGCCTCTTCCCATCAGACCTGCTGAGACCTGAAGGCTCAAGCACGCAGGGGACATTCGCCGATATAAGGGCTCTACGAATTATGTCGTTCAGGGCATGGTGACGCGGAAACCTCCCAGTACACCGTCGACAACTCAGAGCGTGATAACCATCGGCCTCCACCATGGAACCGCAGGTGCATATATGAGGTTCACACACCTTACAGCCCAGGCGGAGAGCCACCGCCACACGCAAAGAGTCATCGTCAAGAAGAGTGCCCAGGTGAGGCGAAGGGACCGCTTGTAACCAAGCCCCGGATTCTGGTTGCGACACAGCTCGCAGTCTGGCCTTATCAGCTCCCACAGCATCCTCTAACAATTGCTCCTGAAGCCGCTCTACCCCTACGTCATCCCACGCCCGCTGAACATGCGACAATTCAGGGATTGCTGCACCCGAGTTAAGGGCCGACCAAGCTGATACAGCATCTGACACAAAGGGTATGCTTCCCCCGTCACCATCAGAAAAAAGTAAAACAGTGACTAGGTTGGCAACCCCGTGCGCCGACGACAGAAAAGCCGGCAGACCCACCTCCTGAACGCACCGTACCCCGAGACCGCCACACCGGACAGGCAGAGCCGCCTGACTCCACTGGGGCCCATCTAGGGAGACATTAAGAACCGACTCCAACACCGATTTCAAGCTTTCGTCAAAAGATGAAACTTCCTCAGGACAGAGCCAAGTTGGGGTAGTCCGTAATAAATAGGTGATCTTCGGAAGAGCGAAGCACATGCGCAACAAGATAATCGCCACGTGTGCGGAAAGACCCTTTAGACGTTTGTGAGCGGAAAGGAGCAGAAGCTTTCTTGCATTGATGGCCTCAGGGACTCCTGAAAGAAATATTGGGGAACCTAAAAGATTTAAGTCATGACTAGAAATTTCCTTGAGGCCAGGTAGAAGAGATTGAAAACTTGAAATGTGTGTTCGAGCCTCAGTACCACAGGCGAAGAACTCGCACTTCGAGGGGTTCACCTCTAGACCCAAGTCTCTAAGGCGGGGAACTAAGGCCGCCAGGTCCTGAAACACGTCTTCCGGTTTACCCCCGATTGTGCCATCGTCTAGGTACCAGACGTTAAGAGCAGATTTGAGATCATGGATTGCTTTGTGAATAGCCAGGCTAAACACAAGCGGACCAAGTGGATCTCCCTGCTGGGCTCCCACTTTTGAAAGAATTAGATTTTTCTCGAAGAAGAGGTTGGAAGGAAATCTATAGACTTGATGAAGGAAAGGATAGAGAGACGGGATTTTATCTCTGACCTCACTCAACAGAACGTCTCTCTCCAAAGAGTTGAACGCGTTGCGAATATCAAGTTTCAGCAAAATAGAGTCTTCGTTCACCGGATTCATGAGAAATGTTCGCGTGGCGTGTATGGCAGCCTCGCAACCCAGGCGTGTGCCAAATCCTACTTGGTGTGGCTGCAAGTAACTGGCCATTTCCTCTTTGACGGAGCGGCAAGCCAGTTTGGCAGTCAAGCGGCGAAAAACGCTGCCCACCGCTATCGGCCTTAAACCACCATCTTTTTTGTTCAAGGCAAAGAGGGAGGCCCCATACAGGTAAGGACACACAAGAGAGTTCAACTGACCACTGAGCAGAAAGTTAGCTAGCCTGGTTAAACACCCTATGAGGCGCCTGCCGTTCTCTCCCGCTGACATGGAGGTCAACTCTTTAAGATGTGCCGGCCGTATCCCATCCAGGCCCGCCGCTGAACCTGCGTTAAAAGAACCCAGCGCCAAAATTACGTCCTCTATCGTAACTGTTACCGTAGTAACCGTTGTGCCCGGATCTGGAGGAAAACTAAGAGGACGTGAAGGGCATGGATGCTTCAATTCTAACGCAGCTAGCGTGTCAGGATCCCGCTGTGCAAAGGAGTCGTCGTCGTATTATAAATTGTATATTATTATAAAAGTGACTAATATTTCCGTACAAAAAAAGCCATTTGGTTAGCAGATGTAGACGCTTCACTCCTATTTCATCTGAGCAATAAAGCCCCTCAATTAGTTGACAATTGACACATTGAATCCTTATACATACTGATGCGAGTACAGTACCCAGTATAGCTGTAGCTATATGCGCAGTAGCGCAATTCATTACGTCAACCTTGTGGCTACGAGACGTACATATCTACTATTTGAACCATACAATATTACTGAGTGATATGATAGTACGAATCTAGAGATGTCCAAGACCGGCCTTTTGAAACAATCTGGCTAAGTAAAGATTGCTAAATATATTCAGCCGTTAAAAATATTCAAAATTTCACGTATTTATTTTCTATTCTACCCTAGATAGATAACAATCGCTGTCCTTGGCTTAACATTCTTCTACGCTAATCTTCTCCTTACACTAATAAAGAGCTAAAAGTTTGCTAAGGATTTTGTGTAGGGGTGATTTTTGGAACTACAGGACCGATTATGAAAATTCTTTCATTATGTAAAGGGATAATAAATTTAGCAAGTAGCTAAATTTATTTTACTTTTATCGCAGGTAAATTTATCAAGTAGCTTAGTAGGCAAATTTATTATCCCTGATGTTCTATCCAGATACCGGAGCGTAGCAACGAGTGTCGCTGTGATAAATTTGTTCCGGAGACCGGGTACCGGTTTCGATAAGATATCTATAGTCCGGCCTTTTCCATCTCTACATTCTCATGAATGTTTGTTTTATTAATTGCTTGTTTTTCTTCTATCGCTGGTAAATGGGTCAATCGCGATCGATAAACTTTAATATTTGAGGGTTGCGTCAACAGTCATACAACTAACACACATGTAAGTAACTGGGGTAAACGTGTTCTTGAGTGGAGACCGCGACTCGGAAAACGTAGTGTAGGACGCCCTCCGACCAGGTGGGATGACGATTTGCGAAAGACTGCTGGCAGATGCTGGATGCGGCAAGCTGAAGACAGGGCGCTATGGCGCTCATTAGGGGAGGCCTATGTCCAGCAGTGGACTGGTATAGGATGATGATGATGACATGTAAGTGCCTTCTGTGGGGTGTGAAAAAAGTAGGTAAGTATGTAGATGCTACACACACACACATCTACAAATCGTGCATAAGATAGGATGTAGAGTCTATCTTAAGACGGTAGGTACCCAGAACCAAACTAGCGCCACCACCTATTTTATCTTATTATTTCGTTGAACAAAGGGAATTTCAAAATTTTCAAAGGGCAATTTCTTTACCTATTATAAGTTTTTTTTAATGCCTCTAGTTTTATTTTGTATAGTTTCTTCAATTAAAATGAAATAAGAAACAAAAAAAAAAGAAATGATAAAACCATCATGTTTGTTGTTTGTGTGTTGTGTCTAGTAAATATTTTCTTTCTTTCAAAAATATATCCTGCTAAAGCTTCATGACAATAGACAATACGCTAAACGGTGGCGAGACGTAGTAGATTTTCAAAGATTGAATCGCAAAAAATCTACACTTTTTCTACAATTTTAAATATCTGTGTAAAAATTTTGATTGATTTTCTGGAATCCTAAAAATCTACTTTTCAATGGTTAAATTTAACAAATAAATATTCAAATATATTTCTTTAACAATAAAAGATAAAAATTATCAGGATTTGTGAAGTCAAATGCATTTGCTACTTTTATCCAAATCGGTTAATAATTTACACAATCCTGCTTAGTGGCAGAAATTGCGGTTCTCAGTTTAGTTTCCTAGTTATAGTTACCTGATGGATGATTTTACCTTCATAGAATAATTAAATTCCATAGCACTTATCTACTAGTTTCATGCGTTGCTAATTTACCAGCATGAGCCTTGAATAGCCCAGTGTATTAGTAGTTCCATAATTATCTTTCAAAATGTTTATCTTTTTACCGAAACATACCTTTGTCGCACCCATTAAACCCAATAATATGCCATCATAAATGTGTTGGCAGTAAATTTATTGAGTAGGTATTGAGTGCTCTTGTCTCGCCATTTTGTTTATAATAATAATAAAATCGTTTATTTCAGGCAACATTAGTCTAGTACAGGATGTAAAATACTAAAAACTACGACCCATGTAAAATATATACCTTAATCGGTATATATTTTACATAAAATAAACCTATTTACTAGCACGTGTTTAGTGTCACCAGCCCCCCTAGACAAAGTGACGTAATTGTTCTCTATTCTACCCTAGACAACAATCCCCGATCGCCGTGCTAGGGGGCAGTAGGGCAAGCAGGGTTGTTGTCTAGGGTAGAATAGAGAACAATTACGTCACTTTGTCAGAGAATGCGTAACTTATTTGAGAAGCACTCCTTCCACTTCAAAATAGTACGCAATGTATGGCGATGCGATGTTATTATTGTCTATTCTAACCTAGACAACAATCCCCATCCCCGTACTAGGGGGCAGTAGGGCAAACAGGATTGTCTAGGGTAGAATAGAGAACAATTACGTCACTTTGTCATCTAATGCGTACATTATTTGAAATTCATTCCTTCAACTTCAATAATGTACGCAGTAAGTCGATGCTATGTCATTATTGTCTATTCTATCCTAGACAACAATACGGTCTGTGCAGAAAAAGCAGTAGGTCTAGCTTCTAGCATCGTCTTATATTGCGTACATTATTGATTTTGAAGGAATTAGTATCAATAATTTACGCATTCGATTACAAATTAACGTAATTTTTCTCCATTCCACCTTTGACAAGAATACCCGTGCTTGCCCTACAGAATCAGAATCCAAATCAAGGTTTATTTTTTTAGTTTGAGAAATATGCACTACATGTCAATTGTAAAATACTGGGTAATTTTTTAAATGTAATTATTTTAACACTTACTGCTTATTACTCTGAGTTAACGGAGTGGAGCCTTACCCAAAGTAATTTTAGTTTTAGTTAAATAAATACTATATTAAGTATTGGTCTGTTAGTTAAAATAACGCTTAATCATATGGTTGTAAATAAACCTGCTTTGAAAATGCTTTTTAACTCTCAAGTCAATCGATTAATTTCTGCAATGTCGGAACGTAGAAAATTAATGCCTACACCTTTTAAAAACCCATTATTTATGATTGTACATAAATTAAAAACCAGCCACTTCCGTGGCGCAGTAGACGAAGGTTGCCTGAGACGCTAGAGGTAGCGGGTTTGAGTCGGTCTCGGGACAAATGCTTGCACGAACTGCAGATATTTGTTATAGGTGTTTTCTGTACCATAACAAAATCTGTATCTATGTAATGTATTAAGTATTTCTAATAGTTAGTAGCAGTTTGGGGACGTTAATTTTATGTATTTTTATGTACCTATACTTATATTAAAAACAGGACAGATTTGTTTGTTTGTTTCAAATGAATAGGCTCCAAAACTACTGGTCCGATTTGATTTGATTTGAACATAGGCTAGGCTATAGAATATACCCATGCGAAGCCGGGGCGGACCACTAGTTATTCATATTTGTTGAACGATGTACATAAATAGAAATATCTAGTTAGGTTATCAAATCAAACTATAAAACTTGGGTTTTGCTTAATTAACGCATGTATTTTATAGTTGATGTCCTAATTACAGTTTCTAAATAGGAATGGATATGATTTTTAGTGGCATATAGCTAAATAAGAGAACTTACACGCTTGGATGGAATTAGGTATAACCGCCTATAATGGTCCACTGCTGGACGCAGGCCTCCCCCTGCTAATCGCCTTCTTGGCTTAATTTTTAATACCTATAAGTTTTACCCAATAGTAACTTTAATAGGAACATCGTTACTTTTATCCTAGTTTCTAAAAACTCAAAACAGTTTCATCAACAAACATTTATTTTTGACACGAGATAGATCAATAACTTGTTAGTAGGTAAATATAACAAAGAGAACTTACAATTTTTATGTATTTGCTCATCTATTTAATGATGATAAATAAATAAAAATGTTTTATTTAGGACAACAAATAGATCAATAAATTTTAAGTTAAGAAATTTAAACAGAGAGAACTGACAGTATTTGGTCACGTAAGTTTTAAGAAATATACCATTGTCCTACCTATCCATTTGTTCACGTCACTCACTTATTTTATAACCACATCACTAGTTGGTAAAAAACAAAGTAAACATCAATCATTTCCACGTTCTGACAGCCCTATTTATAAAAAGAGACAGCAATTGTGGCCCAATCACGATGCCTACCGTTTCCTCCTATAGCCACGGAGTCTAACACGTCCCTAATTTGTCAGGATTATCCTCGCCTACGTTATCTTAACAAACAAAATGATCAACAGTCGATAACTAGCTTTTATCGCAACTATACGCTTTTCAGCGGCAATAAATATAATCCTTTTTGCGTATTCTAATAAGTTTGTTGTGTGAAGTGTTAAAATGACAGCAGGAGTAGAGGTTTTAAAGTCCTGGGTATGTTTGAAATTGAATATAAGCCTATTGATTAAGTATTGAAAGTTAAGTTAAGTAAAGAGTAAAATAAAAAATAGATTCAGGCGTTACTTTGCGGAAATCCATTGCAAAATATAAAGATGAAAATATTTAGTAACAATTCCGCGCAAGACCTTCTCCGATAAGTTCTAACAAAATGTAATCAGCGTCGTAGAAGAAAAAACACACCAACTACAAAATGAAAAGAAATCTATCAAAGCAAGACGTAACTAGTTTCGTCTCTCCACGAGACATCATCAGGACACCACAATACTCGACCTTGACATTGAGAGCACTAAGCAAACTCCGGCAGGGTTCCACCAGAGATGTTACCACTCCGAGCTCCAAGAACTTGGCGCGCGGAGCTCGGAGTGGTAACATCTTTTAAAGAGTAAAAAATGTTTATTACAAATGATACAAAATTAAGTTAAGTAAAGAGTAAAAAATGTTTATTATAAATGATACAAAATAATTAAAAGATAAACTTAAACCTAAAACACACGAAAAGTTAATTTTGTACATAATTTATTTCTACAGTGATTTTGTCGGCTGCCTCACTAGGCTAGGCCTGTATCGAGGGAACCAGTAGTAAGTAAATCATATGCGATGTTAATGGTGTTTTTAAAATTACTATAGAAAAAGTTGTAGAAATATACTCATTGGATTTAACCTTCGACTTATTTACGATGAAATAACACGACATAGCATAAATACGCGCCTAAATATGTAGATATGTTAGGTATTGTAAATAAGTACGTTTGAGTGTTTTTCTGCGTATTTAATTTATAAATCGTATAATAAACTGGTTTTCTAAATAAAGACAAGGTAAGTACCTACAAACTAACTTCCACTATTTTCAAGATAAACTTAACTAAAGTAGGAAAACAAGAATAAAAAATTTACTAACCTATTTTGAAAATAGGAGGTATTTACGGCTGTATTTTTTTGTGAATGTTCACCGATTTTGACATTAAATGTGGACCGGTGTTTGATGATTACCTATTTTGGTTTTGTATATTAAATGTTCCCAGGGTAGTTCTATTTACATTTTATTTTCTATTTGTCCTGCAAATCTTTAATAACCATAGAAATAAAAAAAAAACAACTTGAAGTTGGTTTTTAGTTTGTGTAAAAAAACATCTATTATGATGGAGAGGCTAAGCGTGTTTGCTTGTCAATCTAGCCTAACCTAAATATTATCAGTGTCAGTACTCACAGGATTCCCGTGGTTAAAAACTCGAATTACATAAAATGCTTAATTTTTTCTTTGGTTTCATCAACGTGAAAACACGACAAAGAAAAAAAATACCAATTAAAAAAATCATGAACTTGCACTATTTTGCGCTAACCTTAGGAACCCTGCGGTCTATTGAAATGACTTATGTTTTGAGTCTGTGTTTTGAGTCGTAGGTTGTTACTAATTGCTTGGTTCCTCCAGATAGTTTTTTCATAGTTGTGTAGTTTTCTTGTAAATAACCAAAAACTCAATGTTTGCACTTGCGTTGCATGCTCTGTCCCGTTTTTCATCTTGTCACTAGGTAATTCAACATTGTTGTATTGTATAAAGTATTCGTACTATTTTATATAATCAAATATAGGTAATCAAAAATATCACTTTATTTCCGTATTTTATCCTTTATTTTACGAATTTGACCTTTTCTAAGTGTACATTTTTGTATTTATGGAAATAAAGACTTTTTGATTTGATATAAATAAGGTTTTCGTTACGAACGATAAAATAGATAACCGCAAAACAGGTTAAGTAACTGAGGTAAACAAAGTACTTGAATGCTGAAATCCTCCAAGCAACCACAGAGAACAGTGCTGCGCAATGTCACACAAAGAGGTTACTACTTAAATTATACTTGTATTATGGTAACTAGCTGTCCGCCCCGTCTTCACACGGGTATATCCTATCGCCTATGTTCATCAGGAATAATGTAGAATTCTAATGGTGAAAGAATTTTTCAAATCGGTCCAGTTGTTTTGGAGCCTATACAATTCAAACAAACAAACAAATCTTTCCTTTTTATAATATTATAGTATGAATTCACTGACACTGCGTGAACTGGTTCTGCCCTCATCACGTCCGTGAACACGCCAGGTCTAAATTCATTTATGAAATCACCTATGATATGAACTGTTTTTTTTTTTGTCCAGAACCTAATGAATTTCTAAAGAACGATCCTCCACTCCCACTGTTAATTCAGGGTTAATTCCCTTTTTAATTTTATTTTCAAATAAAGCCTTTATAAGGAATTATTTTATTGAATGACCTCCATCCGTGTACCCACTACCTAGGTCCTACCACAGCGTCACATCTTTTACGATACTCAAGCATTTTTTTTGTGATTAACACACCTATGTTATTGTTCAGCAATGATGCTAGAACGCTATTTCGAAAAACGATTACCTACAAATTTTCTCGATAGAAAAAATCCTAAGTTCGCTCTAAATTGTACAATAAATCGTCGCTATTCAATAAATACTTTAAATTAAGCTTTGATACTTTGTACAGTATACAAACAGAATATAAAGCAGACAGTGTGTGTTTTAGAATTAAAAAATTGTTATTATTTTTAGAAAATAAGCAAAATCTTGATTTTTGCACACGCCGCACGCACTGCTCTGTCCTATGAACGCGAAATCCTATGACACCAAATTTCAAACAACAAGTGTTAGTGATGATGATGATGGGCAGAACCTACAGATCACGCAGTGTCACCAGTAACCCTGTATAATGCAGAATTATTTTGTCTGTTCCGGGTATTCTGGGAACCTATTTTCTACCTATCTATGTAAAATCAGTCATCTAGTACTCATAACATATTTACGCGTTATCACGATTATTACTTCCGAGTTCGGACGTATATCAATTTTTTTACCCTAGTTCAATGATGACACGAACTGGACTGTTAAGTTATTCAGCGATATTTTTAGATTATTGTCTAGTCATTGTACATTATTATTTCACAACACAGGTAAGTCAAACCATCATGACAATTACCTGTGAAATATTGTGAAATCTCAGCAGGCGATTTAACGATATCTAATTTACTTCGTAGGTGGCGTGGCGCGTCGTAGGTTTTAGTAGTTGTATGACTGTCAAAGATTGTTTGTTTGATAAAAAGATTGTCTAAAAGATTGAAGATGATTACAAGATTAGATCTTTTTTCGTACAACTCTATCCATCGTAGCATGTCCCAAGCATAAGGCTAGATGCAACAAGATCCGTCAAGTGCGAGTGTAACCCGCGCGCCGAGGGTTTCGAACATTTGCCAATTATACGAATAATTATGATACACTTTATTGGTATCGGATAGCGACTTTACTATTTCATTAGTACCGAAAAGTAGTTAGTATTTCAGATGGAGCGCTCCGCAAACTTCGGAGAGGGGGGGACGGTAAATTTTTCGAATTATTACAAAAAGTATGAATCTTACATAAATTTTAAAAACTGTTTTGAAATGTACAAACCGATACCTTTCATTTGATACCCCACTTGCTTCCCTAGGTCTCCTTTGAAATTTCAACATTACAATTTGTACTGTAAATTTTCATTTTTAATTTATTTGTATAATTCTTTCTTTAAATCAGTAGGTAATGGCGCTCGAAATGTATTATTATTTCAAATTTCAAGTGAATAGTAGTTACTGAGAATTCAAGAAAGATCAAATATCAATAACGTTTATTTCTTTAAGCTTACAAAATAAGCACTTAGACAAGTCAAGTTTTATACTATAAACACGTTTATAAATAGTAATTATTATCAAATAAGAAACAAGGTGTCATTGATTTAGTCCACTTCAATTTTTTGTCCACTAGTGGAAGAAGTGGAAAATAAACCACTAGTAAGTGTATAGATAACTTACAAACGAATACAGTATTTGCATGACAATTTTTATTACAAACTAATACAGTATTTGCAAAGACCGGGGACTGACAGAGCGAGACCATAAAGCTGAGCACAAACTTGAGTCACAATAGTTTTAATACAGACTATTGCTTTACAAAAATTAAAACTTAATAAAAGCAATAGTCTTGTCTTTAAAGTATCTTGACTTGACTCAAGTATGCGCTCAGTTTAAAGGTTTTGAAACCGATCTCGAAACCCTAAAACAAGGAAAAAAACAGTTGGAAGGCATTAGTACAATGTACATATATCAGTAATAGTGCATTGCATCTACATCAAAAGTTCCATACTATACATACTAATATTATAAATTCGATAGTAACTTTGTCTATCTGTTACCTTTCCACGCTTAAACGGCTGAACGGATCTAAATGAAATTTGGCAGGGAGTTAAGGCCCATACAGCACCTAAACTAGCGCCACCACCTACTTTGTCTTATTATTCCGTTTAACAAAGGAGTTTTCAAAAATCCTTCTTCCAGTTTGTGATACCTATCATAAGCTTTTTTTTAATGCCTCTGTAATAGTTTTATTCTATTTAGTTTAGGAAGAGATACGAAGTTGCACTTGGTGGCCATCAAAATCTATTTTCGTATCTCTTCCTAAACTAAATAGAATAAAACTATTACAGAGGCATTAAAAAAAAGCTTATGATAGGTATCACAAACTGGAAGAAGGATTTTTGAAAATTCCTTTGTTAAATCGGAATAATAAGACAAATTAGGTGGCGGCGCCACTTTCGGTGGGGTATGGGCCTTAAATAGTATCCCGGGGACGGACATAGGATACTCGAAAAGCGTGGGCGAAGCCGCGGTCAGCAGTTAGTACATTATAAAATCTCTTACGTCCTCTTACGTCACCCACGGGAAGAGTTGGGGTGGTGCAACTTCTGCCGGCACCACACGGCTTAGTTAAATCATCATGACATGAGTGTCTGTGTAATTTGGGAAATCACGGTAGTTGAATATGACTGTCAATGATTGTTTGTTTGATTTAGAAGATTGACTAAAAGATTGTAGATGATTACAAGCTTAGATCTTTATCTGCACAACTCTATCCATCTTATCATAGGCTATATACTATACTCGTACAAAACAAGTAAAAAACACTACCTAGAAATTATCAAGTACTACGTGACTCGTGACATTATTATGGTTTTCTTTTTAAGATTTTGTTTATTTAACAGCAAAAAATTATTACAACTAATATTTACACTTACATCTATTTTCTAAAAATCTAAGCCGTCACCAGAAGGCAGAGTGCCCAGAATGCTGGCAGCATTGCCACGTTGAATGGCAATGCTAATTCGTTGACCGAAATAAAAACCAGCATTACGATTCTTAAAAAAATTTTTACTAATTTTATTTACGCGAATACAGCATTGAATAATCCTTAAACTGTTTGCTCTCATAAAAAAAATAGACAGATAACTAACTAGCCGTACCTACATAGTGTACTTTCATTATACAATATATAATATAACCATACCTACGTAAATAATTTGTAAAAGCCGTGACTAAACATTTTGGTTAGGAGAGGATAGGTAAATCCATTTTATATTAAACAAGGTAAAATTATGACCTCTATAAATTCTTATTAAAATATGTACCTACTCCGATTTAGCCGTATGCACAAAGAAAGTAGGTTTCTTTATGTATGTACGTAGACAAAACAAGAACAAACTAATGAAGAAAAACTCCTTGAATAGAGGGGGCCTAAGGGGCCTAAGAGAGAATAAAAATGAGAGCCACAACACAGTCATTCTCATAGATCCTAAGGGGCCTAAGAGAGAATAAAAATGAGAGCCACAACAGTCATTCTCATAGATCCTAAGGGGCCTAAGAGAGAATAAAAATGAGAGCCACAACACAGTCAGTCTCATAGATCCTAAGGGGCCTAAGAGAGAATAAAAATGAGAGCCACAACACAGTCATTCTCATAGATCCTAAGGGGCCTAAGAGAGAATAAAAATGAGAGCCACAACACAGTCATTCTCATAGATCTTAAGGGGCCTAAGATAGAATAAAAATGAGAGCCACAAAACAGTCAGTCTCATAGATCCTAAGGGGCCTAAGAGAGAATAAAAATGAGAGCCACAACACAGTCAGTCTCATAGATAGACCTATGTGATTTGAAGTCGAGTGACGTATATGAGAAAAGCGTTACTTAAGCATACCTAGGATCGATGTCTGACTGAGCAAGATTAGCTTAGCCATGGTTTATTCGAATAAAATCACCAGCACTACAGATAAAATTTTATTGTACGTCTATAAAATGCTGTCTCATGTGTAGTTATTTGATATTATCTATATAGAAGTTTCCTCGTCCAAGGACGTCTAGGCTATAATAAACATTAACTCAAATGAGTCGGTAAATATCTACTCATATATCTACATGAATGAAGAACATCATACGTTTGTTTTTGTAGTATTCGTAGCTTTGTTAAACAAGTCTGTTTTGCCTATATTTGCATGGTATTTGTGTTTCCATCAGAGCTTTGAAATGTTCCTTGTATCCTACGAATAAATAATAAACTTAAACTCACACCTACAACAAAAATTCGGCTTATCATTCCCAAGACACATCACCAATCAAATTTGGCACTTCTAACTCCCATGATCACTGAAGGCTCTGAGAACAACGTACGTATTCGTAGCTTGTTGATATCCCATAGGGTCACTATAATGCACGACAATTTATTGCACGGCCGAATAAGGTACACCTTGATAATCCGTGTCAAAACCTATTACAAATTAGAAGCCATCACACGGATTATCAAGGTGTACATTATTCGGCCGTACAATAAATTGTCGTGAATTATAGTGACACATACTATAGATCAGTTTCAGTATTTATTTTTCGAACTTTCGCGGTAATGATAACGTGGAAAAAAGGTTTTAACGCAACCCGATTCACGTCAATTCACATTTATTTTATATAATATAATTTTTTTGTGGATATTATTTTTTCCTGCGTTCCACAAAAATTAAAACTAGCTAAAAAGTAATTTGCCGCAAATTGTAAACAATTTTCTATCGCCTTCTATCGTTAGTCGTTACGGATCGTACGCGGCGACAAACCACCGATCCGTAACACCACCGGTCTGTAGGGCGAGTCTATTTGAAAATAGTAACGAGACGTGATCGTGACGTCTCCCTTTTTCCATAGGTTTGATACAGCGCCTCTATCGTCTGGACACTGAACTACGCGAATCCCATACGATTGTAAGACGTCACAATCACATCTCGATACTACGTCAAACGGACACATGGTTCAGTACCCGGTGTTTCATAAAACCTTTCATAATAACAAGAAAAGCCCTAAACTGATTTCATCATAATCATCATCAGCCTATACCAGTCCACTGCTGGACATAGGCCTCCCCTAATGAGCGCCATAGCGCCCTGTCTTCAGCTTGCCGCATCCAGCATCTGCCAGCAGTCTTTCGCAAATCGTCTTCCCACCTGGTAGGAGGGCGTCCTACACTACGTTTTCCGAGTCGCGGTCTCCACTCAAGAACACGTTTACCCCAGTGGTGGTCGGTTCTTCTCGAGATATGGCCAGCCCAGTGCCACTTCAGCTTGCTAATCCTTTGAGCTATGTCGATGACCTTGGTTCTCTTTCGGATGTATTCGTTGCGAATCCTATCCTTCAGAGAAACTCCGAGCATAGCCCTAAACTGATTTAACTTCCTCAATTTAGATTGAGGAGGTTTTTGGGTCTTACTGTACAGCAGGTTGAGGTGAGGAACTGTCATTTCTATACATTTCAAAGTCGAGTAGGCTTTGCAGCCTTAGCAAGGCCTTGTAAGTCTGAGTTGCAGACCGAAAGATAAGCTAATCAAGTTTAGCTAAGCTCGCTTAAAGGTATTCCATGAAACTATTTTATTTTTGTTATGTATGTTATGAATAAGATGTAATGCGGAAAGGCGTAGGTTTCAAATGACCACAGTCGGAGATTGCGGTGCAGTGCAGTGACCTGTGACCACGTCTGCCGGTTAGAGTTCAAACTGTGGTTCAAATCTTATTATGCAAAAAGGCTTACTACAAAACATCAGATTATCTAGAAGATAAATAAGCTTGGGACGGGTTTTGCTCCAACTCGAAAAATAACAACTAACAGGCTAAAGGTTTCTTCGTCGCTTCTTTACTTTAGTCTACATACCGAAGCGACAGAAATCAAAATATATCACTTTATTTCCGTGTCAGTTAATTTTACGTTTTCACGTTTTCTAAGTGTACATTTTTGTATTTATGAAAATAAAGCATTTTTGATTTGATTCTTGCTAATAATACACCCAATTTTGAAAACTGTCAATGATAAGGTTTTTATATTTTAGTGCGTAAGCCCTGGTAATCTGTAAGACTAACTTATTTAATTTTTTACTGTCAATGATGTTTTATCTATTGTGGTAATAAATCCCAAAAAAATTTTTTACTTTATTGATATAAAAAAAATGCAATAAAAATGCATTCAAAACTAACATTATTTTCAAGTTGCACGCGTAACTTGACGAAATACGCAGTGGAAGTCATATTTTCTCCAGTTATGACGTCAGTTGGATGTGAGACCTGAACAAATGCGTTGATGTTGCTGATGACAGTTGATACTTTTTAGTTTGCCTACACAGCCGTATGACATAACAACATTGCGCCTACTATTTTATGGTGTTTAACAGATTTAAAAATCTGAAAACAATGAATTGAATTTTAAAGTTTATTTTAACTAACTAATATGAACCTTTTCCGACCGTTTATTTGTTGCTATTTCAATAATATATGTATTTTGAGTTTTTTTACATGTAGAGTAAAATTCCCGATTATCTGCCAACACTAAGATAAAAAGAAAAGAATATAATTATGTATTTTACACCTTTTGATTTTTTATCTTCAGATTCTTCAAGTAGCATGGTTCAAGTAGCGGAAATCATCCGTATAAAATATTGTGCTAATAAGAGTTTGGAGGCTTCTAACATTTTAAAACAGTTGCATGTGCCAAATTAAATTATTTGCGGTTATTATTGGCAGATTATTACCATCTACCCTGATTTCCTGTATTTCTTAGAAAAGTAGTATGCTCCAGCCAAATGTGATGGGAAATGTTCGTACACAAGCCCACCATACCTAAAATTTACTCTGTTATCGTGTATTTTTACGCAATTTACAGTCCTTTTGGTGTTGGATTCCGATTTGAAGACCTCAAATCGGAATCCAACACCAAAAAGACTGTAAATTGCGATTCCTTCTTTCATTTCCCGAGAATTCCTTCGATAAATATTGTCAACAATATTATCTGGAAATTGACGCAAAGCAAGTGTTTTTTTGTGGTTTGATTTGAAACATTTCTTATCAAATTCGGCTGGAGTGTGGTCCTTCTCCCGCATACTATTAGTTCTCGTTGTACCTATTTATATTCATAATTCTAAGCGTAAGATCATTATTATCCCTAAAAGACAGATCATATAACTAAGTCGTGAAAAAACATATTTTCCAGATCCGCAGCCACCAGCGCGCCCCATCAGGCTCCCGGGACTTCAAGGAGGCCACCAAGCGCGATGCCCTTCAGCGGCTCGAGGTGGAACTGGAGAAGCTGCAGGCTAACGCGCCGCAGGCTCGCCGTCCGCTTATGGAGAAGGAGTTCCGAGGGTTCAAGAACCTCTTTAGAAGGTTTCTGGCTGAACGTAAGTGATACTTCCTTTCATTTAGACTTCTAGATGATTCTGGTCTACAAGAAGGTCTACAAGCGGGACACTTTGGAGTGCAAGCGTGATAGATAGAGGAGTTCTGAGAGTTCTAGAACTTTATCAGGTTTTAAGCAGAACGTGATTGAAACTTGAACTAGGACCTCACTTGATTATTACATGACGTCACTTTGTCTACCATCTTAACAAATTTACAACTATTTTCAGCGCCTCGCTTCGCTCGCTCATAACTTTTTGTGTCCACTGATTATGTTTCTAGAGCCCCTATTTATACATAACATACCTATAATTAACTTTTTATATGTAATATTAACTTAGAGGAGGCCTATGTCCAGCAGTAGACTATTATATTCTGATGATGATTAACTAAACTACTGGATTGTAAAATAATCAAGCAACTGTAGAGGACGATATAAAAAACCCCTACTCTTGGGAAATTTAAGTCAACTGAATCCAACCGTGCTCTTCCTTTCAGAGGGTCCCTCCGTAACCTGGGAGAAGATCGAGAAGCTTCCAGAAGGAGCAGTCATAGACTACTCCCTGCTCGCTACCCCGACCACAGATAACATCCACCACATGCTGGACAAATTAGTCGTGGTCAAACTGAACGGAGGTCTGGGAACCTCCATGGGATGTAAGGGACCGAAGAGTGTGATCCAAGTCAGGAACGATCTCACGTTCTTGGATCTTACTGTACAGCAGATTGAGGTAAGCAACTGTCATTTCTGTACACTTCAAAGTCAAGTAGGCTTTGCGTTCTAAGCAAGGCCTTGTAAGCCTGAGTTGAAGACCGAAAACTAAGCTAATCAAGTTTACCTAAGCTCGCTTAAAGGTACCTATTACCAGAAACGATTTTATGTTTGTTCATTCAAATGACTATCAAATAGTCATGTCCTAATGCTTTACCTATTCGTTTTTTTTGTGCATCATTGTTTTTTTGTCCGATTGTTGGTTATTGCATACGGAATGATTGAACACTTTAGTTTTAGTTTAGTGCGTCTTACCCGTCATGACCAACGGAGCTGAGACGTGGACACTCATGGTGGGGCTGGTCCACCAGTTTAAAGTCGCTCAACGAGCTATGGAAATAGCTATTCTCGGAGTTTCTCTGAAGGATAGGTTTCGTAAAAATTACATCCGACAGAGAACCGGAATTATCGACATAGCTCTAAGAATTAGCAAGCTGAAGTGACAGTGGGCCGGCCATATCTTGCGAAAAACCGACAACCGCTGGGCTAAACGTGTTCTTGAGTGAAGACTACAGGCAGATGCTGGGTGGGGGCAAGCTGAAGACAGGGCGCTATGGCGCTCATTAGGGGAGGGCTATTTTCAGCCATGGACTACTTTAGGTTGATGATGTTGTTGATGATTTATTTTTCCACCCAATTTGCGGCAAACGCCTCGAACCTGCAAAAAATGTTATCAACTGGGTCCTAATCATAAGATTTTAATAGTTTGTCTTTCGTTAAAAGTTAGCAAAGTTCCTAATCTTTCCCTTATCGTTCAATGTACCTATGCAAGTAATCACGGCCACGAGGTAAATCTATTGGTTCCGCTAACCGTTGCAAATACTTCTTACCTTTGCACAGTTAAAATATAATAACGGCAGGTAAAGGTATATTATAATCAATACCTTTTTCAGAATAAGATAATATGTATATCTTTTTGGCTAAATCCGAAACTATGAGAGTTACAGAAAAGTCGTGAAAGATTCATGAGCTCGCATGGTTTCTAATTTCCATTTGCCCTCCACTCCCATCACAAAAAACAACCCTGTCTATAAAAATAAATTGCCGTTAGTCTCGCTAAAACTTAAAAACGGCTTAACCGATTTGAATATTTTTTGTTTTTTTTTTTGCTAATACGGAGGTTGTTTAAAACAGAAAAAATAGAGAACTGCAGTCATTGTCAATATGTTTAGTAACCATGCTAACGTGAATATTATTTTCTTTCATTCTCTTCCAGCATCTCAACAAAACCTACAAATGTCACGTACCATTAGTACTAATGAATTCCTTCAACACCGACGAGGACACGCAACGGGTTATCCGCAAATATGCCAATCTAAAGGTCGACATACACACCTTCAACCAGTCGTGTCATCCCAGGATCAACAGAGAGAGTCTGTTACCAGTCGCTAAGGACGCTGATGTTCACGCTGATATAGACGCGTAAGTAACTACCAATATTTCAATCTTTCAATCTGTCAACACACTACCTGCTAATATCCCAATATATATACAAGCTCTGCTTAGTTTGGGACTAGATGATGCTGTGTGACTTGTCCAACAATATTTATGAATTCATAATTTATTATCATATTACCTACCAAACTGCTAATACACTACATATCAAATCTAATACACCTGCTCACCTCACCTCACCTATAATGGTCCACTGCTGGACGCAGGCCTCCCTCTGATTTTTAATTAGTTTTTAAATAATCTCGTACACTGAAAACACACTACGTGCCAATCTGGTAACACGGTACACTTCCTGTCAATCTTTCACCGCATTACCTGCCAATATGTCAACACACTACTTACCATCATACTACCTACATCCACACCCGACTTTCAACCAGTCGTGCCATCCCAGGATCTACCGGGAGAGTCAGCTGCCGGTCGCTAAGGACGCTGATGTACACGCGGATATAGACGCGTGAGTAAATTCCAGTCTGCCAACACGTACTAATCTACCAATGTACTGGCATGCAATCTACCAATCTACTGGGTACTACCACTAAGTCGTTAACCTAACAAAGTATATCTACTCTCGTCTGCCTTGAAGGTGTTGGGCTGAGAGCTTTACAGCGTTAACTAGGTATATGTAGTTTACAGCGCTGTATTTGCTATTTTATGCTGCTGTCACTGTAAAGTAATTTAAAAAGAGAACGAGCTTAAGTTGGGAGCGAACCTCTACCGTAGTTTCTAAATGAATCGGAAAGTACGCATGTGTGGGGGCATACGTACTTTCCGATTCATTTCAGATTCATTCCCCGATTTTAATGAAATATTGCATACACAATCGAATATTTACGCTTGAAAATGTGTTGAAATGAATTTTCGCTCTATTTACTACTAGCATAATAAATAGGTACTCGTAAAACAAAGCCCTGATCAGGGTTTAAAAGAGTCTACGAGTTAAAAATGATTATGTTTATTGAAAAACTAAAACGATTCAATCATAGATATTACTGTTGCATTTATTTATGCAAAATTTCATTGCAATAAAGGTTGTAGTTTCCAAATGAATCTAAATGTACATCTGTATGAAAGCTTTGGTGTACGCCGCAAGGTAACATAAGCTTAACTAAATTTAGATACTCGTTTTTCTGCTGAATGGGAGCGGTGCGGTATAAATGAGCTGCAACCTTAGCTTCCCTATCGCAATTTCTTATCTCTTCGTTGAAAAAATCCCTTATAACTTTTATAAATCCCTCCTCTATCTTCCAGCTGGTACCCCCCTGGTCACGGTGACTTCTACGAATCATTCTATAACTCCGGACTTCTGCAGAAGTTCATCAAGGAAGGAAGGACTTACTGCTTCATCAGCAACATCGACAACCTCGGCGCTACTGTTGACCTGAATATCTTGAATCTGCTTCTGAACCCGGAAAACCAGGTAGGAAGACTAAGTAACTAATAAATATTTATTTTATTTTATTTTATTTTCAAAATTTTTGGAATACTTACAGCTAGGTCAAAAATAGTTATTTACTTACATAATACATGCCGGTAAAAAACCAGCGCATGTTTGCTGAGGGCCAATTATAAAGTTTCCGCAGATATTATATTATATTTAATCTATAAGTGATTACGGAACGAAAGATCTTGTTGTTAGTGATTTTCAAACAGCCTTTTATCACACCTTTTCTGTTCCCAGACCGCATCAGAATTCGTAATGGAAGTAACCGACAAGACCCGCGCCGACGTAAAGGGAGGAACCCTTATCCAGTACGAAGACAAGCTGCGACTGCTGGAAATCGCTCAGGTGCCTAAGGAACACGTGGATGACTTTAAATCAGTCTCCCAGTTCAAGTTCTTCAACACCAACAACCTGTGGGCCAAGCTGGACGCCATACAGCGGGTGGTGGACCAAGGTGAGGTACCATTATCTTTCCCCCCTTTCCCCCTGCTGGATTGAGGGTGTTTCACGCCAGATAAACCGCGCAGGTCTACTGAGTTAAGCCAATACACTATCTCAAGTTACAGTGTTTTGCCTTGACGGGCTCAATCGTTTTCTTTTGATCTGTTTTATAGCACTGTATTTTTTTTAGCTTTTACGTACACAGAATATACGATTTACAAACCACTTTATTCACGAAATCTATATGGTTTAAAGTACCAAAACACGGTAATCGAAAAGAATATGTAAACTTCCTCCTCTCAAAACTACGCGAGTGACGGAGCATTGCCCTGGTGCCCCATCTCTAAGTGTGTCTTTTTACATAATTTGACAGTGTCAATTTATGTAATGCTGCATAAATTGACAGTGTCAATTTATGTAATGCAAAAAGAACCAAAAAGATGGCGCCCTTAGCCCTTATTGGTTCTTTTTGTGCGCTGTTTTAGAATGCAACCATTGCCTGGCGAAAAAGGTCTAAGCGTATCACTCACTGAATGTCAAATTGACCAGTGACGGTCGTTATTTACAGACGGTTGTCTTACTTACAGACGGTTGTCTTACTTACAGACGGTTGTCTTACTTACAGACGGTTGTCTTACTTATAGACGATTGTCTTACTTACAGACGGTTGTCTTACTTACAGACGGTTGCTCGCGTTTTTAGTTTTCAAAGCATTATCACGCGTTGATATCTCTTCTATTAAATGTGAATGCAAAAGGTGTTGAAGCGAAAGAATATTGCGATACAAATTCAACACTCAAACAAACCATTCTCCCCCAGGTTCACTAAACATGGAGATTATCGTAAACAACAAGACTCTATCCGACGGCGTTAACGTCATCCAACTAGAGACGGCCGTGGGCGCCGCTATGAAGTGCTTCGACCGCGGCGTCGGCGTCAACGTACCACGAAGCCGGTTCTTACCGGTTAAGAAGACAAGTGATCTACTGCTCGTCATGTCTAACTTATACAGGTATTCATTCGTTCCTTCCTTGAATCACTCACTCATTTGTTCATGCTATGTTGCCGCCATGAAGTGCTTCGACTGCGGCGTCTGCGTCAACGTACCACGAAGCCGGTTCTTACTGGTCAAGAAGACGATTGATCACTGTTCGTCATGTCGAACTTATACAGGTATTCATTCGTTCCTTTCTTCACTCATTGATTCATTCGTTCGTGCTATGTCATGATTCGGCGAGGACGTTCCCAGAAGCCGGTTGCAACCGGTTAAGAAGAAGTCTGATCTACTGCTCGGCATGTTTCGAAAAGGGTCACTATAATGCACGACAATTTATTGTACGGCCGAATAATGTACAACTTGATAATCCGTGTCAAAACCTATTAAAATTAGAAGCCATGACACGGATTATCAAGGTGTACATTATTCGGCCGTACAATAAATTGTCGTGCATTATATTGACCCTTTTCGACGACATGTGTGACGTAGCGGCCGAAGGTCCGCCTTAAATGCAGGGTTCGATATCCGCCGCGGGACATATGTTTGTATGATCTGCAGATATTTGGGACTCACAAAACTAGCTCATGCTGAGTGAATGGTCCAACAGTTCTGCCAGAATTATTTATTAATATTGTTTCGTTTGTTACAGCCTGTCCCACGGCTCTCTGGTGATGTCGGAGCAGAGAATGTTCCCAACCACTCCTCTGGTGAAGCTCGGAGACAACCACTTCGCGATCGTCAAGGAATACCTCAACAGGTAAGCTAAGAAATACTACTAACTTGGAAGTCAGTTTCATCAACACTAAGTGCCCACTATATTTTATTAAATATTAACTGTCTAATAAAACAAAGCATGTGTAAAGTCGCGATTTTTTACGATTGTTAATTTTTTATGAGACTAGCTTATAATGTGAGCTGCGTTTGAGATTTTGGGCGTAAAATGACGGAAATCCAAACTGAATTGGATCTCACGATACAGGCTCCGCCTAGTGTGAGATCTATAAGTAAAAACATTGTCTCCAAACCCTCAGCAATAACCTCTATCAGTTTGACAGGCTATTGTATCACAATATAATGAAACTCTACCTACCTACCCATTAAGATAAATACCTACTGTACCTAATGTGTTTTTGCTGATAATAAATATATTTTTATGTTTTATGTTTATGTAAACAAACTTCAAAACTTTTGTGCGACTTTTCCGGTACTTATCAATAACAAAACATATGATCCTATTAGGTCACCCATTGTCAGACCGTCGCGCGTCGCCCACCGCGCCACAGAGGTCGATATTTACTTCAAATAGTTTATTGATATCTATTGGTTCTTCTATCAATGTGTGTTTGTACAGATTCGCGACAATCCCGGATCTGATCGAGCTGGACCATCTCACAGTATCTGGAGACGTCACGTTCGGAAGAGGAGTCACGTTGAAGGTTAGTACTATACACTAGCTTCTGCCCGTGACTTTTCACGCGTCTCTCGTCGATTACAGCTAGACTATTTGTTATCCCAGATCATAAAATTCATGCTTGGAAAATTACAGCACGGAAATTTGTCGTCTCACATGAGACGTTAATGCCTCTGTAATAGTTTTATTCTACTTAGTTTAGGCAGTGAATCGAAGTTGCCCTTGGTGGCCACCAAAATCTATTTTTTGATTTAGTGCCTAAAGTAAATAGAATAATAATAAAACTTACAGAGGCATTAAAAAAAAGCTTATAACCTATTATTAGCTTTTTTTTAATGCCTCTGTTACCTATATCACAAACTGTGTTTATGGGTTTTTGAAATTTTCTTTGTAAAACGTATAAAAAAAGATAAAGTAGGTGGCGGCGCTAGTTTGGGTGGGTTATGCTCCTTAAATAGACAAAAGAAGAAATATTTGTCCAATATCTTCTGATAATCTGACTAATTACTTAGACTTTAGGAAAACTAACCTGTTCTACAATCTAAACTATAATTGCTATCATTAAATATATATAATAATCATTCCTTTCCGTCATGCTTTTCAAACACATATAACAGGCATTATAATTGATAAGTGGGTTTCATTGTATTATTTGGTTATTAAAAACTAAAAGTGAACCTTATTTTCCAGGGTACAGTGATAATAATCGCGAACCACGGCGACCGAATCGACATCCCGTCAGGTGCGCTGCTAGAAAACAAGATCGTCTCAGGAAACCTGCGTATTCTGGACCATTAACGACCTCTCAAAGGTTCAAAAAAACCGTAGCACCATTGTACAGTAATATTAATTATTTAGTACGAACATTTTTGTACAGTTAGAGAAAATACAGTTATAAGTACTCCATTTTCGTAAAGGGCGCGTTTCTAAAAACAATTTCAACCTTATTTTTTCATTTTAATCCACACAACAAGAAGGCTTTGTCGCTGAGCGACCACATCGCATATTCCAACTTATTAAACGCATTATAAATTTGATGTAGCATTGTAAAGTAATTAACAAAAAAAAATTACAATCAAACAGAAGCAAATTAGGATAAGACTAGAATTTTCAATTGAAACAATTGAGCTAACTGCAGACTGTTGCAAACAGTTTACAGGTAGCTCAACTGATCCATATCAATGCCAGTCGGAAACGTGCCTAAGACGCTGCTGGCTGCATTGCCCCGCTTAGTGGATTGTAATGATTTATGGAAACAAAGAATATAAATAAACACCTGTTAAATTTAAAATGTATGCAACTATACAAATCGATCTTAAATATGTTTCAAACGTAAAAATCATTGTAGTAACTTTAAACGTACTAATTTTAGTCTAACTGTACAAAAATAATACACCCAGTAGTACATTCAACGAAAGTACAGTAAAATATACTCTGTTTTGTAATGTTTAGGTGTAAATTTGCTTAGCAAAATACGTAGAGTATGGAGATAAGATAGGTGTAGTGCAATAAAAGAATTTTGGTACTATTTAGAATTAAGTAGGTACTTTGATATCTTTTATTTTTAGAAAAAATATGGCACCCTATATTATAAAGTATAGTATAAAGATGGGTAAGTACTTAAAACTTTTATATTATTATATTGTTTGTTATTTTGTTTTTAATTGGAAGTTTTAAAACAATCACACATTTTGCGCTCGTGTGAAGCTTCTATTACCTATTGTTGTCTCTCTGAAAATAAAATCTGTTTTTCTTATTTTTATACGTAGTAATACTGTAAGTCATTTCCTATTAGTATTTATTTGTATATTATATTGTGAAGGGTTAGTACATCAAAGATTAAGTGCCATTTTGGTAAACGTTTAATAAAATACGTATACTGTTTCCTTAATTATTTTATTTACAATCTTACCTTTACCATTCGTTATTATAGGGTACAAAAACTCACAGCACTTCTTAAAACTTAATAAATAAATCGATCTAGTTAACTATCTTCCTTGAAAAAATAAAATGATGTACATTTATTTACGGGTCGTAGTAGCCACATAGTACTTAATTCGTTGCATCTGCTGGCAGATGCTGGATGCGGCAAGCTGAAGACAGGGCGCTATGGCGCTCATTAGGGAAGCCTATGTCCAGCAGTGGACTAATAATATAGGCTGATGATGAAATGAATTCTATATTAATGGCAACGTGTCTGGTAAGACAATTCAGCCAGTGTCAAGTAATGGAAAATAATTATAAATTGTATGAGTTAACAAATTATGAAGATTGTATGATATTTTCACCAGAGCCTAGTTCGTTATCCAGCAGGGTACACCACGGGCAGGTTAGGTTGGCTTGGGACTCTTGGGAGACGGGATGTTGGAATCTCCCTTGTGGCTGATGATGATGACTTAATTCGTAGGTTTCTATGTTGTTTTCACAGCACCGCTAAAATATACATGGGTGATACAAATTGGAGTAGCGCCCGCGGGGAGTTTCCGTATTATGCCAATAAAATTTGTACGTTATTGAGTAGTAAACAAAGTTATATCTTGATTAAAAAGTACGCAGAGCGTCGCGTTTCGATCTGAGTTGACCCTTGCGGCGTCAAGCACAAGTATCGAGATATTATCGATGTTTTTTTTTCAAACGTAAAAAAGTTCTTAAACTATTTTAAGCTACATAGTTTAAGTTTTCTGACACCACTGTCTTGTACCTAAATAGCCCTATAGTTCTGTGGTAGGTTCTAGCTGGTCTCGCTGCGTGCTGGTGTAGAGACTCAGAACGGCGGAGCAGAGCGCCAACACAGCGCTGCACGCGCACGTAATCCACAGCGTGGGGTGGTGGAGAGCGCACGATGCCCCGTGAGGGAACGCACAGGTTAAATCTGGAAATAAGAATTAGGTGAACGCTTTTTGATTCTGATTTTACATTGGGCCATAGCACTCTTAGATGTCCATAGATCAATCAAGAAATACTAATCTGTATTATCTGTAGTTTTATTATATGTATAAAACCTTTATATATAAACTACTTACAGCTGATGAGCAAATAGAACAGGTGCCCACAAACAAAGGCTAGAAACGCGACGCAAGCGAACGATGTGCCCACTGCCAGGGGCTTGTCTGTCCTGGGCACGGAGCGGAGGATCACCATGCCCTGCATCAGGAGAGACGACCCTGGAAAAGATAAAGGCATCTGTTATAGGCCAATAGAATTAAAGAAATTCATCAAGCATTATCATTCATGTAGCCGTGTGGTGCCGGCTTAGAACTTGCACCACCCCAACTCTTTCCGTGGGGTCGTAAGAGGCGACCAAGGGACATACACCGGGGGCGGGCAGCAGCGCCTCTTGCAGAATAGGTCTACCACCGAACTGCGATCCCCAACCCGCATGCCCAGCGTGAGGATTGTGGGCATTACCCCCCATGAGATAAAAAATCAGGAGGAAGCGTCCAGCAGTGGACCATTAACACTTTCATGGCTGAAAACAGAGAGCGATCTGCGGGTCCATGTCGCGACGCCGCGCCCCTACGGGTCGCACCGCCGACGCTAGCAGTGATCGCGTTATAGGCTGTTGAGGTGAGAACTGATTTATGAGGTGAAAAGCCTATGCTAGATTCTAGGTCGTGTTGTGTAGCGTGTAGCTTATGTTTGATTCTAGGCTAAGAGATTGGTTAGATGTACATATACGGAAAATTTCAGGCAGATTGGTTCAGTAGTTGTATCGTGAAGTGGTGATAAACGTCGAAACATCTAATGATTCAAACATTCGCATTTATAATACTACGCGTTGAAGTTTTTTGTATGCCACGAGGATCCTTAATTAATAACGTATCGTAGCGGATGAAGTTTAAAGATAATATATTATGTTTCGTGGAGGGCAAGAAGGAAGAGTGTCTCTCGCGCGGTCAACTTGCGCAAATGTCTATTTGCGTAAATTTCCACTCGCGAAGTGTCTTCACGCAAACTCCTCCGCACAAATGTTTTCACAAAAGTGTCCCTAACAGACCCAGTGTTAGATTTAAAGAAAGAAAAGAAGTATTTTTAATTACCTTTAAACTACACAACACAATAAATAAACTAAATGAATCCTAGACCTAGTCTTAAATTTTTTGTGCGTAGCAGTTTTTAGGGCAAATATGGCCCACATTCAGCATTGTGCTGGGTAGACCAGGTGTGTCTACAGCGCTGGTTTTCAGTGTAGGCCAAAAGCAGGTCAGATGTCTATGCAATATTCATCGGGACAGCTGTAAAAATAGAAGGGTTTTAAATCAGGCCACTTACCAGCTGTAGCCAGCATGACAGTGTAGATAACCTGATAAGCGGAGAAGGCCAGGCGACAATTGCTCACGGAACAAGCCCCACGGACCGCTCGCGGTGTGCATGTGCAATTATTAAATATCCTGAAAAGAGAAAAACAGTCTTATTGAGTATTTTTCAGCAAAGCTAAGCTGCGTAGGAAAGATGTGGAAGATGAGTGAGTGTGTGTGTGCTCTTTGACGATTTTATGTAGGTATGTATTTTATATTATTTTAATTTTATTTATTTATTTGGAATAACATCATATTTCTTATTTGATAATAATGACTATTTATAAACCTGTTTATAGTATTAAATTTGACTTGTCTAAGTGCTTATTTTGTAAGCCTAAAGAAATAAAGTTATTGAGTTTGAGTTTGGAAAAAAGGCTTATGTTTAGGTACCATAGAATCATAGGCTAGAGCAAACTAAGCTAACCACAGTTGCCATTCACTGTAGCACTATATTTATTTATTTTGTTCTGGTCGTTTTCTATCTATAGTAAAAAATATGTATCTATGTAATTTATTGTATTATGTATATCAGTTATCTAGTACCCATAACACAAGCTCTGCTTAGCTTGGGACTAGATAATGCTGTGTGAATTGTCCAGCATTATTTATTTATTTTATAAATTTTTTGTGTGATTTAAGTACCGTCATTTTTCTACTTTTAGCAATGTTACTTAATAATTATGTACATGAACATCTTTGTGTATAGTCACTGGGTAATTAAAAAATGTTTTATAAGCTTGTACAAATAAAATATTCTTATTCTTAGCTACCTAATTTTTTTGGGTGAAATATACAAGATATTTGCTCGCCCAATTTTTTCATATTTAGGAAGTTTAACTTACAAGAATCCGTTGAGATCTTCAAACTCACTGCAGCCCGCGTTGCAAGGGGAGAAGTAAGTAGTTTGCGAGTCCACTGCGCAAACTGGACTGAAACCGTACCTCGCCGAGTCACATCTGGAAAACCACACCACACATCTTATTAGTAGGTACTTATTTACCAATAGATAACATACATATCTATAGGGTGAAGACACAGGAACATAAGATTTCTACCAACATCTGGTCTTGTGTCTTCACCCTACGTTTCAGCTGTGTTACACCATTTCAAAAACTATGACCACAGCGCTGAAGACAGGGTGCCATAGCGCCCTGTCTTCAGCTTGCCGCATCCAGCATCTGCTAGCAGTCTTTCGCAAATAGCCATCCCAAATGGTCGGAGGGTGTCCTACACTACGTTTGCCGAGTCGTGGTCTCCACTTAAGAACACGTTTACCCCAGTGGTGGTCGGTTCTTCTCAAAATATGGCCAGCCCACTGCCACTTCAGCTTGCTAATCCTTTGAGCTATGTCAAAAACCTTGGTTCTCTGTCGGATGTAGGTATTCGTTGCGAATCCTATCCTTCAGAGAAGCTCCATTTCTAATGTAGGTATGGCTATTGCATGACTTATGTGAAAATAAATAAATGTTGTATTCTTGTATGGTTAGGTACTTCTCTTACCCACACTCCCGGCTACATGCTGGCTGCTGCGTTTGACTCCCCACTCCTGCCACCTCCCCTACGTCACAGCTCAGAGAAGCCATCACCGTCAGCAGAATAGCCACCACTATAGCGACCACTCCGCCCACTCGCGACGCTGTGGTCGCCTTGACGCCGTCGCTTCGGCGGGTGGAGAAACGAACACGGAAGATCTGGATAAATTTATGAATATATGGGTGGGGTCTTAAGTAGCCGACACACTGGTGGTGCGGCTGGTAGTGTCATTGCCAAAGAATGACACGTCTTGCTACAAACTAATATTCTTCATAATCCGAGCATGTTAAAAGGTTCATTTTGCATATTTTAGATGCTTTTATGTAAAATCAGTCAAGTTAGGTGTCAATTTATGGAAGCAGCCGGTTGAAGAGATTTTTCGGCCAAAAACTACAAAGTAGGTAATAAATATAGTTTACAAAACCTTACCATTACAAAGAAAACGATGACCAGAGAGCGGAAGATATCGGAGAGAGCTCTTGAAGTTTGTGGGTCTTGTCGAAACACCTCCACGTGAAATCTGGCCTGAAACACAAGAAAATATGGTACCTAGGTAGACGCCCCCCAAGACGATAATTGAGTTCGCGGAAGCAGCAGTGATGTGTCTATTTATTTGTTTATAAAAATAAAAGTTTGTTTATTTAGACCTGCTTGTCCATAAATAGCATTATATAAAAACCAATAGAACCTAGATTTAATACGAAATCTTAATAATTCTAAGACCATCGTGAATTTCAGAGAGTGTGAAGTGACTGTTAAAGAGAGTGTGTGAAGAGGTCCGAAAACCCCTTCACACACTCTCTTTAACAGTCACTTCACACTGAGAAATTCATGATGGTCTTACAACTAAATCATTATTTGAGTGTCATCAAAATTTATCGTCATCAATCTCTCTTGAGGTCATAACGTTCAATACCTGAACATAAGCTCGGTCATAGTGCACGAAGCCCAGCACAGCGGCCGTCAGCAAGCTGATGGACAAGGTCTGCAGGACTAGGGTCTTGTTGCGCATTAGACGACCCAGAGTGTTGCCCAGTTCTGTGGGTAAAGAAAGGCATACTTAATAATTAATAATATTGATATTTTCAATAGAAGGCAACATACATTTAAAAAGACGTTGAAACTTTTCCTTAATTTTCTATAATATTATTTTCTTTATAAATTTGTCAGTGCCCATTATTTTGTTTAATTTTAATAATAATGCATGCATGCTTACATATTTCATGATTATTTATTCTTATTTTATTTTCCATTACGTATTTGTTAACATATAACTGCTATTTGAACATATTGTGTACACATATTTAGGGATATTTAAGATTATTTATCGGGTATTTATCACGTACCTACCTTTTGCTTTCTTTTCCCCAACGTTTCAACTGCGTTACAGCGATCGTGGTCACGGGGCGACTCCTAACCCGTGACCACGACCGCTGTAACGCGGTTGAAACGTTGGGGAAAAGAAAGCAAAAGGTACGTGATAAATACCCCATAAATAATCTTAAATATGTTAACAAATCGCGAAAGTTTAAAAAGTTTTATTTAGGGATACAGTCTAGTTTTTATTATTGTGTCCTCCTATTTGTATAATATTTGATTGTATTCTGTTTTGTGTGCCAAATAAATAAATAAAATAAAAAGTAAATAAAATAAAAGTTAGTTAAATCTCACCAGTAGAAGCTGGTCTTTCCTCAGGAAACGCTACCATCTGTCTCGGGAAGAGAGTGAAGAGCACAGCGAACATGAGCGTCAATGATGCTAGGGACAGCTGTGCGTGCCACCAGTCCTCGCTCATGGCGCTGTCCTGAAGCCAGTTCTGACCACTCAGCCCGAGGGACAGTCGAATGGAAATCAGGATTCCTAGAAGTCACATTCATGTTCAAATCTGGCAGTTCCTGTCAGGTCTGCCTGCAACGTAGGAGGTACGGGTTCGATTTCCGCCTCGATACAAGTGTCTTTACGATCTACAGATATTTTGTTCCGTTCCAGGTGTTCTGGATTTTTCCTGTGTATAATAAAAATATGTAGGTATCTATCTATATTTATTAAGTACCAATATCAGTTATTTAGTACCTATAACACAATCTCTGCTTAGCTTGGGCGAGATAATGCTATGTGTATTTATTATTATAATCTAGTATGTGGAAATTGGCTAGTGTTGGAATAATATTTATGTATTGAGATGGTAGAGGCTTTTCAAAGCTAAGGTACCTACGAGTATGTACCTACTTTATTGTAAAATATGTTGGTGTGCGTTGAAATCTTTTGTATGCTACGCGGTTCCGGCGTAGCAACCTAGTAGAGGTTACGAAATACCGTAATAAAATAATGTTTAGCTTCTTTTATAAAAAGGCGGAAAGGTAGTGGAAAGTGAGATATTTTATCAAAGGAAAGAGGGCAAACTCAACTCCGCAACTATCTACAATATTAGTTCCAGGAATATTGTGAATAAATTACCTATATTTTGTGATTTTTTTCTCGCAAGTGTCTACCTACTTGTGCAAATATCTCGCAGAAATGTCTTTCGCGCAAGGGTACCAGAAAGCCTCATTCAAAGACGCTTTAAGGCTGCCTGTTTGCGAAGCGAGCCAGCAACGCTCTGATCTCAGAAACTTACGTTCGTTTTTTTTTTTTTTTTTTTTTTTTTTTTTTAAATTATATGGCAATTTTTTTCCTCTTGTGGTTTGAGAAAACTTTTGCCAACTTCACGTACTAGTTCACGGTCACAAAAAAAAACCATAAGAACAAAAATAAGACTAACTCGTCAGGGTTTTATCAATAGGTAGTTACAAATATACAAAACTAACATGACTATATACACAAATGTACAAAACAAAGACGTAAATTTAACAACGTAACTAAATTTACTACTACATTACACGCTACAACTTTATGTTATGATATGTCAAATATTTAATCAATGCACTAGTACTTTCTTTGATAGTAAGAGAAAGGAGAGATGATAAATTAGAAGGAAGAGGTGCTTTATAATGAATTAAGAGATCATACAAAGAAGGAGATAAGTATGAAGGACAGCAGAACATCACTGAAACAGAGCGACGATTTTATGCAATCCAATTGGTTAATATTGCATAAACCTCGGGTCCGTTGCCTCGATCCGCATCAGTGGACAGGCAGACGTGGTCTCCTTCACATACTAGGTAGAGATACTAACGTGTCTCCTTTAGATCAAAGAGAAGAAAACCACTCCGTTTTACTTTAGATTAGAAGCCACTTAGTTGACGAAAGAGGTTTCATACCGTAGAAATAAGGTCCATTCTCTGGCTTGTGGTCGTCGAGGTAGGTAAGTCCGTGGGCCCACACGCTGGCCTTGGCTAGCGTGCAGCACAGTCCGCAGGTGATGAGAAGTGCTAGCCGAGCCGTGTAGGTGGCGTCTTCTACGGGACCAGAGACGGAGCTGGTGCATAGCTCTGGGGTTTACAGAAAATGAGGAATTAGAAGGTAATTTTCAAAAATCACTAGACCAGGATTACGCACTTAATTTTACACTGTGTTCATGTAGAATTAAGTGCGTGTACGATAAAAAAAATCCTGGGATTTTATATCATTACTAGGAACCCTAATTATTTTTGTAAAATAAAAGTAGCCTATGTTACCCTATATAACATCCACAGATTTATAAGTATAGTACATAACATCGGCTATTATCTGCCAGTGAAAGTGCTGCAAAAATCAAAAATTAAAAAAAGAGATTTTTCATAATATATAAAAGACCATAGACATAGATTTTTTTTACTATTCTAAGCCAATGCAATGCAAACGACTGAAAAGTAAATTTTCATCGTAGTCAATTTCGAGTAAGATTGACATTCGAAATTGATTCTTGAAATCATAGACAGAATTTTTTTATGCTTGAAGTTGATGAACACAGGTACGGTTCTAAGTATCTACTGAGGTGGCTCACTGGAGTTAATAATAAATACTCTGTAAATAGCCCTCAGCTTAAGTAGGTACATGTATTCTCATGTGCTTACTAAAAATAGTCTTCTTAATTTGTAATTTTTCTAGCTGTAAGTTTTCCGAAAATTTGAAAATAAAATAAATAATAAAATAAAATAATAATAATAAGTTTATTTCAGAAAAAGGTTACAGAGTAGGTACATGGTTATCGTAATTTCCTTAAAATTAATTATGTTATTTTAACGAACAATTATGTCATTAGATAGGTACTTACAGTATATCAGTGTGCACGTGCTTCGGATTAATCTTTGAGATCAGAGAATAATGATAAACTCAAACTCAATAACTTTATTTCTTTAGGCTTACAAAATAAGCACTTAGACAAGTCAAATTTAATACTATACCTAACTCTTACTAAGATATATACTTGTATTACGATGGCTTAGGATTAGGGCTCTTATTTCTTTAGGGTATTGTAAAGAGGCATTCCTCGTAGCGCACCCAGATGAACCGCACCCAGTTGAACCGCACCAAAGTACTTCCACATAGCGCACCCGTATGGTGCGTTACATTCAGTAAGTATAAATGTTAAGTTTTTCTTCCTCGTTGCGCACCAATAACAATGAAGGGTCTAGTGATGGGGTTGTTTTCATCTAATAAGTAACCTATAGGTGGAAATTTATAATTGGCTTTGAACTTAGGTAGGTACATGTACCCAGTAAGTAAATAAATAAAATTAGGACTCATTGGAGGAGGCGGCGGATACCAGTTCGCAGTTTCCATATTAAGCACTTCCATAATGTAGTTATGTATTAAACCTCACCAAAATAAGGAAGCGTGGCCTTCAAGAAAGGAGCCGCCAAGACCAGAAAGCCGCTCAAAGCTGCCAGAGCCAAGGTTGTGGACAGGGCGTAGTTTCTCTTGTCTCGACCCCACCACGCCAGGAGGGGGCCTAGCAAGAACTCGATTCCACCCGACCCCACTTTCATCCAGTCTGGAAAAAGAACAGGACTTGGTTATAAAAAATAATACAGTAACAAAGCATACATGTTAAATAATGTTAAACTACACCTGCTCAGAAAACTGCTTAGCCCTTTTCCAAACAAAATGTACGTCATTGTAGGCGTAAATTCGGAACGGAAAATTGTATGGATTTTCATTTCTCAGGCGTTTAGCGGGAGAGAAAAGTGTTATGTATGGAAATCCATTTCTAACGTGTTAATCTTCCATTATTTATTTCAATTATCAGAAAAATCAGCCGGGAGCTATAGTTATTTTTAATATATCGATCACCAATCCACCTGCAGCGTGGTGCGTAGCGCAGAACCCCTTTTCTTGGTAGACACATGTTCACCAGTGAATATATATGAGTACTCATGAGGTAAAAAAGCCGTGTGGTGCCGGCTTAGAATTTGCACCACCCCAACTCTTCGCGTGGATGTCGTACGAGGCGACTAAGGGACATTCACCGGGGGGCGGGCAGCAGCGCCTCTTGCAGAATATATCTACCACCGAACTGCGATCCCCAACCAGCATGCCCAGCGTGGGGATTATGGGCATTACCCCCCCAGAGGTTAAAAAATCAGGGGGGTGCCTGCGTCCAACAGTGGACTATTATAGGCTGTTGAGGTAAGGTGAGGAGGTAAAAAGTATTGGTATTGTACCTTCAATAGCTCCCGGCATATAACCAGCGACATTGCTTCTCCTCAGCAGAAGCAGCACGTTGGTTTCCAGGAGTATGAGGATCAGCAGCGACCCTTGCAGGAACAGGTCGAAGCACGGCAGGATGAGGATGTAGGTTCGAAGGAAGTGCCATGCTTTGTGGAGCACTGGAATCATATCGAGTTGCATGATTTTATTTAGCATAACACTACTATCCTCATTCAACAGCAATTCAACTAAAATTACACTGATATTATAAATGCGAAAGTTTGGATAGATCTGCGAAAGTTTGCCTTACTTCTTCATGCCAAAACTACGTTTTGTTTTTGTTATTTTGTTGGTCAGGTCAGGTTAGGTTAGGGTTTTATTAGCAGATAGGTGGGTTGGGTAGGTTGCATATAGGTTAGGCTAATGGGTAGGTTTTAGCAGATAGTCTTATTTTGGTTATTAATCAGGTAAAACAACTATTTCGGGGTTCTACATAGTGCTACGCGGTTACGAGATACCACGTAGAGTATGCTACGAAAAGCTGATTCTACGGACTTCGGGGATTCCTGTGAGAACCCGAAAGTAGTGGATAATGCTCTACCTTTATAGTATACAATTTGATGCTTCGGCCAAACCTGCTCGCCAAACACACGGAACGCGCTACACCAACGGGAGCGTAAACCGCGCGTTGGACGCTGCAATGGCGGTTCAAAGGCGCCTACAAATTTTAAGGCGCATACCTCACCCAAAGTGGTGCCGCCACCTAATTTATCTTTTTGGAAACGGGACTCGTATCTCACACCACGTAGCGTCTGTCCTATATTCGAGAAGATATAGGTCTGCTGGTTCATTCAAGTTCGTGTGTTGGTACCACGCATTGTATTTTCGCCGCTTGGTTGTATTCTAAATACTAATTAAAAACAAAATAATAAAAACCAAATTGCTGCTAAAATATACAAATATGCATAAGGATGCGAGATACTGGTGGTAAGGTCACGATACGCCTTCGTGAGTGCAAGTCTACGAGGAGGGCTCAGCCACAAAACTCTCATTTAAGGTCGTACCACTGAAATGCACTGACCACATAGTGACAATATCTTCAACTTTATCGGCTTAATATGGATTAAGGATTATTTTTAATTTTTATAACGATTTTCAAAGTAAGCATAAATTATGATAATTTTAATTAGTGATAAGAATATCCAACTCGATATTCAGGAAATATACGGTTTTGTGTAAGTTTGATATAATACACTTTATTGTATACTAAAATACAATAAATAAATAAAATACTTATTGGTCACGTCGAACCAAACAAGGTAAATGGGTCAAAGATGTCACCAAATGCTACAGAGGGGTCTCTACAATGCACGACAATTTATTGTACGGCCGAATAATGTATACACTCTGATAAATTCGTGTCATGGCTTCCGATTTTAATAGGTTTTGATAGATTTTTAGACGGATTATCAAGGTGTACATTAGTCAGCCGTACAATAAATTGTCGTGCATTATAGTGACCCCTATAGAGAAGTAAGAAAAAGATCAAGTGGAACTACAAGACCATTTTACGGTGGGGATATGACTTCAAATCTACAGCGGGCTCACATTGTTGGATGAAAGCACATGACCGACTGCTATGAAAGAATCTGCCTATGTTCAGCACAACAATCTAGATACTCCGAAAAATTATTAATTTCCAAAAAAAATAGATTTCGGCAGGATTCGAACCTGCGCCGCCCTCAAATTTTTGGAACATTATTAAATTTTCGTATATTTTCTACCCCAGTACGTGTAATGTTTTAAATGTAAATTAGTTAATAATTTGCTATAATATAAAACTGACATAGTCAATAGTCATACCAATGACTCAAAGGCCCATTAAAATTGAAGAATAAAAAAAACGCACTATAAAGCTAAATCTAGATACTGACAGTAGAGTAGGCGATACTAAATAACTACATTTTCTAGGCCGATGTTTTATCATTATCTCTATATAGGTACTAATAATTTATAATGTACCAAAAGTTGTGTAAATAAAGATTTTCTTATTTAAGATTATTTATCGGGTATTTATCTCGTACCTTTTGCGATCACGATCGCTGAAACGCGGTTGAAACGTTGGGGAAAAGAAAGCAAAAGGTACGCGATAAATACCCGATAAATAATCTTAAATATGTTATCAAATCGCGAAAGTTTAAAAAGATTTTCTTATTCTTAAATTAGTTATTTATTTTAAGGCTGGTGAATAAAAGATTCTTAAAATTCTGAAATTGGATTGTGCGCCTTCTTTGCCATTTTATTACTAATCTAATCTAATAAATTCTCGTTTTAACTTCACCCAAATCCGATCCCAATCAAAGGCTTAATATAATAAGAGAGCTTAACTCTACATTATCTCTTAAACTCAACTCCAGCATGTGAGTTTTAGTGTTTTTGCTGTAAGTACTTTGTTTACGAATATTTCACGTTGGACTTGGCTGAAGTAATGTAGGTATGCATCTAAAAACGGAGATTATAAATATAAAAGGTCCTTAGGACTGATACGCAAATAGTAACTAACGTATTACGGGGTACTTACCCTGATTCTTTTCCAGAAACATTTTGATATCACTAACTTTACTTGTAACACTATACAAATAACAAAGTTTCTTTCAGCACAGATCTGTTTTTTAAATTCATTTTTCATTTATTTCTGAACGAAATAACCATGAAAATGTTTTATTTCCTTGTTTTTATCATCTTGTCTTTTTCACGGTTTTGCTATCGACACACTGAATCACCAACGCGAACTGATACTGTTATCTATGTTTTTATATTTTATCTACAAATCTAGCTAGATATAGAAGGAATCTACAATACCTACTCTTTGTAAGTAGGTACATGGGTATCTATTCACTAGCAAACTCGACTAAGAATGTTTGTAAACAAACCGCCCGTACTATAACTAAAATTGCCTCTGTGCCCGCGTCTTTTTATCATCATCATCATCAGCCTATATTAATCCTCTGCTGGACATAGGCCTCCTCATAAATGAGCGCCATTTATTCAGCGAAAGACAGCTGGCAGATGCTGAATGCGGCAAGCATTCAGCATCTGCCAGCTGTCTTTCGCAAATTGTCATCCCACCTGGTCGGAGGGCGTCTTACACTATGTTTGCCGAGTCGCGGTCTTCACTCAAGAACACGTTTACCCCAACGGTTAATGGTTCATCGCGAGATATGGCCGGCCACTTTAGCTTGCAATTCTTAGACCAATGTCTTTGGTCTTTTATACGCAATATACATTTCTAGTCGATTTGCAATCCTTCCTTCAATAAATATTGGATACCATGATATCTGAAACTCGACGCCAAGCAACTAAGTTTAAGTTATTTGTATCGTGGGTTTTCTACAAACATGATACATAGAGTTTGTTTAGTGTATAGGTAAATCTTATTCTACGTGAAGACGCGCTTTTGGTAAAAAAAAAAACACGTACGGAAAATACATTTATGAAATTTATTGTTCAATTGAATGTCATGATTTTTGAATAAAAGCTAGCTAATTGCCAAGATAACGTTTAAATCTATTTAAAATAACATATTTACAAACAAGGATTAAGAAATAAATCAGAATACACGGGTAAATAATTTATATAAATAAATTTAAAAATAACCTGCCTATAATAAGTAGGAAGAACAAAAGCTGGAAAATATTGCATGTAAATTAACTACATAAATACAATAAATAAATTAAATAATGAAAGGGAAGTATGTACCAACTTTTTTCGTAATCGAAATAAGCCATATAAGCACTTACGTAACATAATATTATTACTGGAATTGGAACCAAAATAATATAAAATTCACTGCTTCTCTATAAAAAACCAAATAAAAACCTACAAAAGATATAAACAAGTTAAGTTAAGAACAATAATCTCTAAAACCTTAAATAATGAGCATATCATATTTGGCCGCGTATTGCGCAGTGAAACCGCCACGCGTTCACTGACTGGCTCCAAGAAGTTTCTCCTCGATCCAGGGTACGAAGTACGTGACCCTGGAGTATACACCAGGGAAACCAACTTCTGCACACTTCTTGCCGAAGGAAACCACGCCGATCTGGTACATCGGGGAGCTTAGGTCTTGAGGGTTCCACTGTGGAAGAGCATACAGGTTTTATTAGCAAAGGTAAATTAAAAATACAAACAAACCTATGTACATTAAGTTAACACGCCAGAGACTATAGTAGATTAGGTTGATATAGGCATGGCGTTTTTTTAAATAAATAGACACCACTTGCTGGTGAAACGCGCATTCGTCACGTCTGGGACAGACTCCATCAAAGCTGAGCTAAGCTGAGTGGAGAAGAGATGTATTTTAAACAACCAATAAAGCGTCGTTCACACATCTGAACTCCACTCAGCTTCTGTGGAGAGCACCGAGCAAAGATCTAGTATTTGTATGCGAAGAAAGAAGCGAAGATGTGAGCTGTCACATCTCCGCTTCAATCTTTCTTTGTACCGCTGCAAGCTGGTGACATCACGCAGCGGAGACGCTAGTGCATTCATCGCAACGAACATCAGATACCTACGTTCTAACCATAACACAGCTCTGCTCTGCTGTCTAGCCTGTATGTACGCAGCTTTTGGTGGAGATACCCTAGCTGAAAAACGTTTCTTCTCGTCTCAAGAAGTCTTTAACTTCTTCATCAACCCTTGTGCCAACCATATTTATTATTTAAATTAATTCTGTGTGTATGTAAGTGCCTTTATTGTTTTTAAATTGGATGATCAGATATTCTAGTCTATGTTGCTCGACCGAACGAATCAATAAACGATTTTGATTTAATTTAATTTTAATGTGGACTAGAGACACGTTACATAAAGCTGACGACGAATAGCTCAGACTCAAGATGCCTGGAGAAGGCTCGTGTCGGACGCCATGAACCATTTGAGTTGCTGAGCCACAGGAGTACAGTATTGAATCAGTCCCATATGGAGCATCGGAATCAGTAACATGTTTATTGGTAACATTTAAAGGATCTTATAAAATATGTAATAGAATAGGTACAGTGGAAGTTGTGAGTTCAAATCCAGTCTGTGTCGTTAATCTTTGGGATATTCTCAGGAGTATAGAAGTGCTTACAATAGGCTGCATGAGGGGACCGCCACTGTCCCCCTGGCAGGCATCCTTGCCGCCCTCTTTGAAGCCAGCACAGAGCACCTTCTCGTCTATCTGCTGGTTCTTGTACGCTGAGTAGGCTTGCTTGCAGAAGTCGTTGCTGACCACTGGTAGTTGGAGGACTTGCAGGTGTGTGGCTGCTGGACCACCTGGAAATAAAAAAATATGTTCATCCATCGAACAATGCATGCGCAGTGTCGCGTCACGTCTCAGAGTGATCTGACCCTTAGTCGAAAGTTCAGAGGAAAAATTGTACAGACCGCGCCTGGAGACCCGTTGACAAATGAGCAAAAGAACATTAGGTGTTAACTATGGAGACCCATAGTTTTGTGGTTTGCTTGTAGACAGACGCTTTATATTGTGAGACTGGAGTCAAAGTAGCTCAATGGTACTATTTATATATATAAATCCGTAGATCGAACGTTACCGGGGTAAACTTAACTTCATCGACATCGTCATTCGTCTTCATCCAAACTGCTTTTCAAGACTAAAATAGTTATCCCAAGCAAAAATAGCAACTAAAGCTGCGCACATTATTTCGATACCGGTACCACCCAGCACAAAAATGTGGATTTAAATATGGGCATACACTTCTATCTTTAGATACATTTTATAGTGACAAAATCCCACAAACTTTCGTAAACAAGTGGTCCGCGAGCTTTCAGTCATCTGATCAAACATGTTAAAAAAAAAGTTAAAAGTTAACATTTTCATGGGCCTCGACGCACTCGTTCATCGGCAGCTCTGTATAGCGGCTGCGGAGACTGAGCATTGAATGCGTTAAAGCCCATATTCGAATGCACATTTTTGTGTTTTGCTTCAGCGGTGCTTTTCAGGAGTCTGATGCCGAGGGCAGCATTGTCTCAGTAACTTACGGAACTCAGTGTCTCCCCATCCGGCGATGATCGGGTTGTAGTCTTCATAGGTGCGCGCGCGCAGCTCGCTCGCGGTCGGTATGCAGATCGGCTTGATCAGAGCTGGAAAACATTTCCAAAAGATAATAATTAGATTAGCTGACTCAGGTTTCGGAGAGGTAGGTAACAAATTCTATACTACTATAATACCTATATGTACTAGGTATCTATGCGTCTTAGCCACATAACGCGTTCGTGGGTGAACTTTTTTCGTATGGGTAATTTTTGTTTTGATATCTGACTTTCTACAGTCTCTTCCAAAGACTCTCACTCGCCGTCCACCAAAAAAAACTTCAAGGTCAAAACTTAGATGCCGTTTGTCCACTGCTCAGCGAAACAACTCCGTTCAGTTAACCGGTACTTTGATCCCGAACGTTCATTTAATTGGGTGAAATCACTCACAAGTAAATTGCACATCCTTCTCAAGCAACAGTATCGCAATGTCGTGCGAGAATGCGCGTGCGTTGTATTTCTCGTGCTTGATCTGTTGCTTGATGAGAATGTCCACCGGCGTCGCGCCTTCGTCATCACGGGCCAGGTCCAGCTCGCCTAAACGGACGAGGTAGCTGAAAAGAGGTATACAGATTAAAGTACCAACCTATTTAAGATTAAGCACTTGGGGGCCGGATTCCACCAAAGCGAAGACGAGACGAACGGAGAAGAGATATGTTTTAAACAACCAATGAAACGTAGTTTATATAGCGTAGTGCAAAAATTCTAAGTCTAAGGTTTTTATAGTAAAATAAAACAATTGAACGTCGTTATTTACACATCTCGTTTTCACACATCTCTGCTTTGGAGGAGTGTGGACCTTACAAGCTAATTTGACAATCATTGATGCTGTGTGGATTGTCATGAATTATTTATTTAGGTACTCAAAAAGTCTGGACAGCAAACTATGTCACTTTGATATCCAGAAGATTAGAAGGGGTTTATAAACATCGCATAATACTGTATCATCAGCCTATATTAGTCCACTGCTGGACATAGGCCTCCCCTTATACTAATAATATATAAATTACTAATATTGTGTGAATACGAGTATTATGCGATGTTGATGAACTCTCGATTGAGCTAGTAATCAATCAAAAAGAGCCTAAATCCAAATCACATTTGGCCACAACCATGAAATAGTAAATGCAGACACTCTCAACTTTTAAGACCCTTTATGTTAGGTAGGGGCTAACAATCACTGTGTACATTTTAAGCTGTAGGTATACATACCTATTAACCACAATTATTTAGTGTTAAGAGCAAAACAGAATGCTAAATATTCGACGTATTCCAAAGTTCCCCATCAGCTTAAATTAAAAACGGGTTAAGTACCTTCTAATGTTCCAATACATCAACAGCATTTAGGTACCAGTCCACTGCTGGACATAGGTAGGCTTCTGGTAAACGCCTATTGGCAGATATTGGCAATACATGTATGGAACATCCACCATGATTATCTAAGCTGGTTCCTTAGTCGCCTATTACGACTCCTGCGAGAAGATTGGAAGAGAACTGGCGTGGTGCAAATTCTAAGCCACACGCCATAAAGGTTCAACAGTGGAATGTTTAGCGAGTAATGATGACACCCTACCATCCTCATAAAATATTCTTTCAGCGTCACGTTCCTCATAATAGATTCCTTCAGCGTCTAGGATGCACATTTTGCATAACAACATCGATATAATCAGTCATCAGAGATAATAAAGATTAGGTCATGGGGCCTAATCGGAAAAGGAAAATCTAAGTTTTTGTTTGCTTTCGTGCAAAACGACTTCTTACGTCATTTTCTGTCTGATTGGCGTTTGCAAGAAAACGAATCAGAAACTTCGATTTCGTTTTTACGAGTGCATGCCCATCTGTTTTCCTATTTCCATACTACCTTGATAAACCAATGAAGTAATATGACGACGCGGTGGACTAAGGTCCGCCTGCGACGCAGGAGGTTGGCGGTTTGATTTCCGCCTCGGGACGGGACAAATGTCAGTACGATTTGCAAATATTTGTTTGGTATTTATTGATATGTTTTGTTGTTTTGATATAATGTTTTGGATGGTCTGGTATCTATGCATAATAATAAATATATATGGTCGAAGCGACGCGTGACCCGAGAGCTGGTGAGTAGGTATCTGGCACAGCGCATCAGCATTGCTATACAGCGGGGCAATGCAGCCAGTGTCTTAGGCACGCTTCCAACTGGTATTGATATGGATCAGTTGAGCTACCTGTAGATTGTTTGCAACAGTTTGCAGATAGCTTCATTGTTTCTAGTGTAAATAGGTACTAGTTTTAATTTAAATTTGTTATTTGATAAGTAAATTAAATAAAACTAACAATAAATATCTATCTGTGTATTGTATTGCATTATGTATATCATATCAGTCTAGTGCCCATAACACAAGCTCTGCTCAAAGAAAATTACAATCAATAAATAGAATTAAAATTAAAACTATTATTTACAATTTAAAAAATGGAGCTAACTGCAACAAAATAAACTAAACAAAACATATAATAATTAAAATATAGGTAGCTCAACTAATCCATATCAATACCAGTCAGAAGCGTGCTGTATGGCAATACTGCAATGCCCATAGCTCTGCTTTGCTATGGGCTAGATAGATAATGCTGTGTGAATTGTTCAGAACTATTGATTTGTTTATTATAGTTACAAAGAAACCGTCAGCACACGATCATGTTTCGTCATTATAGGTAGGTGAGAAGTTGTTCTATGTTGTAAATTGCAAAAACAATGGTTATACAGTTTACGTAAGCTAAAGTGCTCACTTCTACAAACGTAGTACTGGCCATGTAGCATAAGGCTAAGATACATATTTTTGCACCTTTAATGTTTTCTACCTTTTACAAAAAATATATTAGCGGAAAAGTATTTCCCAAAAATCGTAAACTATTTTCTATCACATTACAATAAATTTGTGGGCAGAAACCACATTCCAAATTGGGATACAATAGCTGAATTAACATTAGGAACCATACCATTAATCTACTTTTCATCCTGAAAACCCCATGCGAACCCCACGAGCAGGAGTTACCTACAATGGCTACAATACAGCCGGTAATTAATAAAGAAAAAAAGTAGAAAGTTCCTCGGTAAAAGGATACTGTGATTCTCTGTAAAAACCCAACCAGCAAAACAGTCTCAGAATACGCACTTTATAAGAGTGGTAGGCTTAAAGCGCTCTTATAATTGTTTTGGAACATGCCATCGATCCTATATTACTTTTAGACAAGCCGGTATGGCCTCAATAACGCTCAGTCTCATAACCAAGTCTCATATATGTATATAAGAGTATATTTCTATGCTATTGTAAGCCACTTACTCCTATAAGAGCATTTACTAAGATTAATTGTACTTGAGAAAACTTACTCTTATATGCATATTTTCTAAGCTCGTTTGATTTTCTATTAGACTTGCTAAATGCTGTTGTAAGAATGTCAGACTAATATCAGCATTGCATAAGAGCACTGTGAGTACGTGCATTTCTGATCTTATTTGAAACTATTATAAGATCAATAGCACTGAATAAGTATAATATTAGAGTGATTTTGGATTAACATATTTACAATACAAAAGACAAGAGGAATATAAGAGCGTTTGATCTTAGATCGATTTTGAGAATACTAATTTTAATCAGTTTAAGAGTAAGATTTTGCTGCCCGCATATTTTATTTAAAATTTAAAATTTTATTAATAAATAAATAATGGATTACAATAAATGGAAAAGATTTAAGACCACAGAGGTCGTCAAAAATTGCGAGGATCCCTAATTTATTTCAATATGGAGTTATCTTTAGTATTCCGAATGCTAAAATGAGAGTAAACAATCTTACAATAGTCTAATATTGCGCTTGTAAAATGCAGCTATACTAATGGCGACACTATCAATACAAATTAACAAATAATATAATTAAAAGAGAACAGAAAACACCATATTTAATAAGGCGCATGAATTTTGAAGCGTAAAACGTGGTCTACTTAACAGTAAATAATATATTCCAATACGAATAAGTATTCGTATTGGAATCAATTATTTACTTAAAACTTAAATACATGCACTTGATAATAACGGCACTTTAGTATAAAAAACTTCACAGCAACTTTAATTGTTTTTTCTTTCGTTGTAATTTTGAAACCTAGCCCATGCATGCAGGCTTACTAGATACTTACGTAAAAGCAATATGAGCCTAAGTCGGCTTAAATTAATTTTGGCTAGATTTCTGTAAGTTCAAACAGCATTCAATTAGACTGATATTAAAACGATATTAAATATGCTTATAATTGGTGCCCAAACCCAGGCTTATACGATTATATAGGAGTGATGTAAGAGCAAAACAAGATCCGCCAAGTGCGAGTGTAACTCGCGCGCCGAGGGTTTCAAACATTTGCCAATTATTTGGACAATCAATATTCTGAAATATTTTAAAAAGTATGAAACTTACAGAAATTTCAAAAAGTGTTTTAAAAAGGCCAAAACGATACCTTTCATTTGATATGCCACATGGGTAGGTACCCCCTTTTGAAAAAAAAATCCCCCTTTTTGACCATTTTTCAAAAACTATTATTATTACTGACTTCTCTATATTTTTCCTGTAAAATATAGATCCATATCTACAAACGCCTAATACATTGTACATGAATCGGTCTGCAATCTTCGGAGATAGGGGGGGGGAAAGGGCAATTTTTCGACTTTTTTTGAAATATTTCAAAAAGTATGAAACTTACAGAAATTTTAAAAAGTGTTTTGAAATAGTCAAAACGATACCTTTCATTTGATACCCCACATGGGGAGGTACCCCCCCTTTTGAAAAAAAATTCCCTAATTTTTTGACCATTTTTCAAAAACTATTATTATTACAGACTTCTCTATATTTTTCCTGTAAAATATAGATTGATGTCTACAAACGCCTAATACATTGTACATGGATCGGTCTGCAATCTTCGGAGCTAGGGGGGGGGGAATGGTAAATTTTTCGACTATTTTTGAAATATTTCAAAAAGTAAGAAACTTACAAAAATTTCAAAAAGTGTTTTGAAATGGTCAAAATGATACCTTTTATTTGATACCCAACATGGGTAGGTACCCCCCCTTTTGAAAAAAAATTCCCCCCCTTTTTGACCATTTTTCCAAAACTATTATTATTACAGACTTCTCTATATTTTTCCTGTAAAATATAGATCCATATCTACAAACGCCTAATACATTCTACATGAATCGGTCTGCAATCTTCGGAGATAGGGGGGGGGAAAGGGCAATTTTTCGACTTTTTTTGAAATATTTCAAAAAGTATGAAACTTACAGAAATTTCAAAAAGTGTTTTGAAATGGTCAAAACGATACCTTTCATTTGATACCCCACATGGGGAGGTACCCTCCCTTTTGAAAAAAAATTCCCTCCTTTTTTGACCATTTTTCAAAAACTATTATTATTACAGACTTCTCTATATTTTTTCTGTAAAATATAGATTGATGTCTACAAACGCCTAGTACATTGTACATGGATCGGTCTGCAATCTTCGGAGCTAGGGGGGGGGGAATGGTCAATTTTTCGACTTTTTTTGAAATATTTCAAAAAGTATGAAACTTACAGAAATTTCAAAAAGTGTTTTGAAATGGTCAAAACGATACCTTTCATTTGATACCCCATTTGCCTTCCTAAGTCTCTTTTGAAATTTCAACATCAAAATTTGTATTGAAATTATTCATTTTCATTTTTCATTTATTTATATATTTTTTTCTTGAAATCAGTAATGGCGCACGAAATGTATCATTATTTTAAATTTCAAGTTAATAGCTGCAGTAGTTACTGAGATATTCAAGAAAGAGCGGGGACGGACAGAGCGAGACCATAAGGGTTTCAAAACCGATGTTTGAAACCCTAAAAACAGTAGTCTTGAGTTTGTTATAAGCCTAGTTTTTGCTGGTTGGGAAGGTATCTAGGTATTACCTACACGTAGTTAAACGCAACTCTACCATCTCTTGTCTATGGTGCCTCCTCAGTTTACCTTACGTCCAGAACCGGTTATGTTGATGACAGACGTACCTACAGCAGTGTAAATAAGAACGTAGCATCAAACTGATTATGTAATGTCGTTTACCTTAGTCTGCCCTTGAGTAACCATTATCTTTAAAGGTTTACAGCATATTATACGACAAGCATTTTGAAAATGCAGTTTACTGAGAGCTGTGTAGGTAAAGTATATTGCCAAAAATAAATCGCAACTAGGCATACGTTTATTGTTCTACACACTTACAAGTTGACTTAACAAGCAGATTATGGATATAGGTAGCCGTCTGGTGACGGCTTATATTTTTAGAAAATAGATGCAAGTGTGTATATTACCTAATTATTTTATTCTGTTTTTCCTAAATAATAAATATTTCATAAACTTTAAAGAATTACAAATTAAAGTTACGTACGTACACTTTGTAAATAGGTAGATAAGAAAGTAGTGTAGTAAAGGCTAGTTTTGAGCTATATACATAAATAAATATATAAATAATGCTGGACAATTCACACAGGTACAAGATCGAAAAGCCAAAGCCCCGCGGATGCAATATTGCAATGATAGCTGTTGATGATAGTTCTAAATCATTTTAATGGTTGGAAGATTAAATATGACACCATAATGGTATTTTAATGGTGTAAATAACTAGGAAATATACAGTGCTCACGTGCATTTAGCGATAAATAAATAAAATAATTGTAATTATTGACAGTAATGTGCATAAAACCATTATTTAACACGTGACAGTGAATGCGACGTAAAAAGGTTTGTGGTTTTCGCAAGAAACTAAAAAAGTATAAATTGGATTCGTTCGACCCATGGGTGAAAAATACTAAATAAATATTAAATAACACTGGACAGTTCACACATCATTATCTAGCCCCAAGATAAGCAGAGCTTGTGTTATGGGTACTAGATAACTGATAAACATAATATAATACAATACACATATAGATATGTTATATTATACATAGAAAACGACCAGAACACCCTGAACTAATGTCTGCAGATCGTACACATTTGTCCCGAGGCGGCATACGAAACCGCAACCTCCTGCGTCGCAGGCAGACCTTCGCCCACCGCGCCACAGAGGTCGTCATTGACATCACAATAGATACTGAGAGTGCAACAACGACATACCTAGTCATAATAACATAGGTACATAATAGGTATAATTCATCGAAGGCAACAAAGACAGACCCACATACAGAGTCCCGCCAGCGATGTAGCTTCTTAGAGCTCCTCGTGTAGTCTTAGGAAATATACAAAATTTTGTTTAATTGATGTTATCATAAGTTCCTCCTACATCGCTTACGAATTGCAACAAATTACTTTTTCACTAGTTTTATTGCTTGAAGAACGCAGAAAAAAATTAACACCACAGAAAAAAAATAATCTCGCGTCTACCAACGACAAGCCAGCTTGCTGCTTTTCTCCGAATCCTAGACTTCCGCCATTTCTGCAAAACGACGTCTTATGCTTGAAAACTCAGGAACCTTGGTTGTTTAATGCGTAATAAATATTCATTGATGTGTCAGTGGTCAATACTATTCGGTAGTAAGGTCATTAGTGCTTTCCTTATTCGGTAAGTTGATTTCCGATTAATCGATGACGCGGCGTCCTTCGTTATGTCATGAGAATGTCTGTACCGTAGAGACATACATTATTTAATATTGTGAAGTTGTAATCACAGTTTTAATAATGATGAAATCATAAAAGAACCGGTTCCTGACAAACGGGAGCGGAAGCAGAAGTGGATTTTTTCAGGGTCGTGCTGTGCAGCCGATTCCAGTCAGACAGAGAAGTCATTATTGGTGTTCACAACACTCTGGCACATGGAGTCATGCCGAAAAGCAACCGGCGTCATAAAAGAAGAAGTTGATAGTGACAATGACAATTTATGGAGCTCCGGATAAATAAGTAACTATTGTGTATTCATGATGTTTATCTACGGTCACTTTGTCCGTTAGATGTCCTACAAATCAGGGGTCATCTTACGATGAACGGTCTATAACTGACCATAATGTCATTATCAAAGAATCATCATCATCATCAATAGATCCCTTGTCAAGATAACACTATACTTAAACAAGATGACACTGATTCATCCTGGATGGTTCATTTATTGACACAATAGAGTATAGAATACCATAGTCACAAAGCTACTGCAGAATTAAGAGTTAAGGGTTTTTAGGGTATAAATTAGTTTTAAGGAACCAACCTTAGAGGATATAGAAGCCAGTGATGCTGATGGAGTACTTACAGGTCCTTCTCGTGGTTGTGTATGCAATGCGCCGCGGTCAAAACGTGTCGGGACGAGATGAGGGAGCCTCCACAGAGCCACCTCGTGTCGTCACCACGTCGGTAGCCCAGCAGGGCCATCCAGGGGAACGCTCCTGTTCAAAAAATAAATTATTAAATAAAGTTACCTACAAGTGTTTTTCTAAATTATTTGGCGTTTTTTAAAATTAAAACATATAAATAAATAAATAATGCTGGACAATTCACACAGCATTATCTAGCCCCAAGATAAACAGAGCTTGTGTTATGGGTACTAGATAACTGATATACATAATACAATACATTACATAGATTTTTTATTATACATAGAAAACGACCAGAACACCCGGAACAAATACCTGCAGATCGTACAAATATTTGTACCAAGGCGGGAATCGAACCCGCAACCTCCTGCGTCGCAGGCAAACCTTCGCCCACCACGCCACATATCCTTCTATTAAGCAGGAGGCTTAGTAGTAAAATATGGATATATAATTCCAATTTCCATCGGAAAGAAATAACCTTTTAACGTTCTCATAAAAACATGGCACGTGTTTTTATGAGAGCCGCGGGCAGAAACTAGTTTCCAAATCCTAGATCAAATATTGGTGTTGCTAGTAAGTTGGATGAAGTCATCCACGATACGTTTTACGGCGCACATATAAATTTCTCTATCATTAACTTTTATGGCACCACCTTAAATTCAACCATATCATTTATACACTAACGAAGAATCACCAAGATCTATTGAGAATTGGCGAAGATATCGCCAAAATTGTTGTAGCAAGTCGTGATTTTTCAAAAGTATCATCATGGCTTTTAATCTTCACCGGATAAATACTAATCCGTCGGGAATATTTTACTTTTGGGACCAATTTTGGGTTATTTTCTATACAATAGCGAAAGACTAGAACATGCAGGGAAATATAGAACCTCCTCCATGAAGTTGGTTAAAAACTATCGTAGATTGACGAATTCGTTATGACTGTAAGTGAACACGAACTTCGTTTATGTTGCAAGAACACTAACATCTCATCCCTTATCGAGAGGTCATTTATTATTATACTATAACTCGGGCGAATTAGCATGACACCCGGCTTGGAACACGATGCTTCCCCCGCTGAGAGAGCTAGGTGTCATTTTAATTTGCCCGAGTTGTAAGAGTAGGTTTGCTATCAAATAATTTCTTCTGAAGTTAATAGAACTGTCAAAAGCAAAAGACGCTGAACAGAAATGCATTTTAGAAGCGTTATTAGTTGAACACGAAGCGTATTTCACAGGTACTTGTTTTTGAAATTTGTTAAAATTCGATCAGCTTTGTTTTAGGTAGGGTAAATAAAATAAACCCTCAGATCCATTGCATTCGAACACCAATTAAATTGAGTTCTCGGTTTGGAGTAGGTAGAATTTTAATAATGAAGCCCTGACATTGAATGCGATGAAGTGACTCTGGAGGTCAGCATAATGCTAATTATTAGCATTAGATTAAGTTTGTGAAAGGTCATCGTTCAACCGTTAATTAACCAATCTAATGAATACCAAAATCCGATTGTCTCTGTTAGTGACTTCATCTTTTTTTCGTAATCGACTTAAAATCTTGTAAATGTTCATGTATAAATTTATAGTATCATGATTTTACGTGTTAGGGACACCGTCACCAACATGTTTGTCTACATTTACACATATTGGACTGTTTTTTGAAGTTTTTCGGGAGAAACACTTAACCCTCAAATATTTTTTTTGTGGTCCTAAAAATATTTTTCCCGAGGGATCATTTTCCAGACAATAGCGAAATAAAATTCATTATCGATCCTAAGTTGGCGGAGAGATCAACGAAACAGAGAACCCTTCCTCTTTTGTTTTTCTTAAATATTGTCTTCTTGTTTCTTCTTACCAAGTTTAGCCGGAATTCCGCCCACCACCCTGCTTAGCGTGGTATTACTAGTTCCACACACAGGCGGGCTTGGCAGACTGTTCAGGAAGTCCCCGACGGCGGTCTTGGGGGCCGCTGTAGGGGCCTGTGTAGGCGGCTCAGTGGGCGCCTGAGTAGGTGGAGCAGTGGGGGGGAACGTTGGGGCGTTTGTGATCGGCTCGGGGGCGGTAGGCAAGCCTGGCAGGGGGCAGCAAACCTGGGAAGCATAATTGAAACAAATTGGCATTTTTTATACTATAATCGACTTTAATTCAAATTCCTGAATAATGCGCTATGGCGCTCATTAGGGGAGGCCTATGTCCAACAGTGGACTATAGGTTGATGATGATGATGATGTTAAAATGCAGCCCGCTGAAAGAAGGACGGACTGACATACAGAAGGGTTAGTAATACTATATTTTGGATTGCTAGCCTTTACGTACAAAACCCTCACAAAATCATCGGTCTATAATTGGTCGTTTTAGGCGTTCCTCCATCCGTCAACTTTGTAAGAACTCTTGTTTACGTCCGTCCGTTGCCATGGAAACCATTTAGTTCATTGTGAAAATTATTATGTGATTGGACAAAGATATTGGATGAGTGGAATGGACCTCCATTCAATAAATTTGATTCAATTTGACAGAGAACTTGCACAAAGAACTTGCATGAGTGGAATGGGCACCAAGGATACATTTATAATACATAAATGAATTCCTCAAGAATATTACTTTTGTGGGACCACTTCCGAATCAATTTCTAAACAACAACGAAAGAATTATCAAAATCTATTGAGGATTGACGAAGATATTGTACTTATTACATTGTATGTGGTTTCTGAAGCTTCAAGGATAAACACAAATTTTTCGGGAATGTTTTTAAGGGATCATTCTCTAAAAATTAGCGAATGAGAATTTTTACAATGGGAATATAATTGAAGGAGAAATCTACATAAAATAAAATACATAGTTACAGCCTAATAAAGAACGTCCTACTTGAAGTCGATAAAAAACTAAATACCGAGTTTTTATTTTTGTGGGAGAAATACTAATCCATCGGGCACATTTTTTTATCGCATCATCTAGATATCATTCTTTAAATTAAAAGAATAGCAAAAGAGCTGTTCGCGCTGATATTCCACGAAAGCTAGTCAGGAAGCTTGGAATAGCACCATCTACCGGTAGGCTAAAGAAGCTGGACGTGCGCTATAACCACTCAATAACAACTTCAAGAATTACCTACGCTACGTTGGTGAAACAGAGCGAGCTCCTCGTGCAATTAGCTAGGCGGCTTAATCCACCATCTTAATGTTTGTATTCTGTCTTGTCTACGACACAAAGCACATCTCTGTAAACCTAGATGATAAAAATATACGTTTCCATCAAAGTTTATTAAAATCGAATCATTGAAGACGCACCCGATGACCCCCGTAGCTACCAAGAGCTATAGATAATCGTCACTCAAGCATCTCTTAAATCTATAACGAATCATCTCTAGATCTATGACGAATGTAAAAAAAATTAAAATGTATGTGTAAAAATGTAAAATTATAAAATTATTAAAAATTTGAGCAATCCTTAACAATGGGGCTGAGCATTTAGTTACCTTAGGATTGCTGCCCTCAAAGCCACAATGCGCCTGCCGCAGCATCCTGACTGCAGCAGGGTTGGTCTTCGACTCCTGAACCACCTTCAGGAAGGGCTGGCAGGAGTACAGGCTGATGCAGGAGCCAACACCGCCGTTTACTGTTGTGCAGGTCTCGCCTAGTATACGGAGTTACATTCGATGCTTAAAAGTGTCTTCTAGGAACAACAATTTGGGTTATATAAAGAGGAATTGAGCCGTGTGGTCCCGGCTTAGAACTTGCACCACCCCAACTCTTCCCGTGGGTGTCGTTAGAGGCGACTAAGGAACATACACCGGGGGGCGGGCAGCAGCGTCTCTTGCAGAATAAATCTACAACCGAACTGCGATCCCCAACCCGCATGCCCAGCGTGGGGATTATGGGCATTACCTCTCATGAGATAAAAGCTTATAGGGCAATTATCAGGGGGAGGCCTGCGTCCAGCAGTGGACCACTAAAGGCTGTTGAGGTTGAGATAAAGAGGATTTAGATGAAATAGAACAAGTTATGATCTAATTTCGAGACTATCATAAAAGGCTGCGTGATAAATAAAAAAGTGCTGGACAATTCACTCAGCATCATCTAGCCTCGAAGTAAGTAGAGCAAATAATACACAATAAATTTCGCAAATGGTTTGTTAATTTTTCTTGCATTAACTCTTACCTATTTAATGCAGAAAAAAATGGAATGATTTTACACAGAAAAGAGCACAATCCTCTTTTTAGTATCGTTTTAGAGCCCCTACTACTCTATTCTTGACTGATACGCAAGATCCGGATTTAATTTTAGAGCCCCTACTACTCTATTCTTGACTGATACGCAAGATCCGAATTTAAAATCGGTTAATCCTTTTAAGTTCACTTTGCTCTCTTAACAAAAAAATTCTCTATCTACACTTATATTATAATGAGAAAAAAAATGTATTTTTGTATGTAACGAATAAACTTAAACAGCATAGACTGATATCAAAAATTCTTATGCCGTTAGAAAGCTACATTATCACTGAATAACATAGGCTAAAGAATATACCTGTGCGAAGCTAGTGTTTTATAAAATCTATTCCAAACTTCAGAAAATATTTATTAGTGCTCATTTCGGTGTAACTTCAGGCTAAACAACTTTGAAGTGACCACACTTTGACCTCGCAGAATAATTATTATGTACCTATAAACCACTGACTTACGAGTCGGACGCTAAAAAACCTAATATTCACTGACATTCAAAATATAATCTCATAACCAGTTCTTGGGTGCGATCCACTTGCCAAGCGATAAGGCTTATTGCTCAGCTGATTGGATGACGAAAGCTGGTTTTCAGTCCCGTCAAAACAATTCGTTCAGTATTCTGGATATTTTCATAGTTCAATGTTAATTTGTATGTATGTATTATGTATATTAGGTATCTAGCACCCATAACACAGGCTCTGCTTAGCTAGGGTTTGATATGGGTTGTAGTTTTTTATTATACAATTTTTATTATAAAACGACTAGAACGCCCGGAATAAATATCTGCAGATCGTACAACATTTGCCCCCAGACGGGAATCGAACCCGGAACCATCTGCGTCAAAGGCGTCCGACCATCGCCCACCGCGACACAGGCTTTATCATTTTTTTATAATGGTCTTACCACTGGGCAGATTGATGTTCAGCTTTCTACCCTTAGGTTTTTCATTCCATAAGGACTGCATGCACTGCATCTTCCTTACATATCCTGTCCTAAATTTTCCTGCTCTGCCCATTATCACATTCCATATTTTTTGTTTCTATATTTTATTTCTATAAACCGTACACGTGTAGCAATCAACGTAGACCTTCACGGTACATTTTAAACTAATTTGCAATTATTACGAAAAGATATGCAATTAGTACGATTTTATAGTTTTTAAACTTTGCTGATCGTTTCTGATTGAAGTAAGGTGTGCTCAACGAGATATTTCTGGTATTTACTAAAAACCAGAAGCCAGAATATTATTGTGATTGTTATAAAACTGAATAATTATAAAAAAGGCTTGAAGATTTTTGTAAGAGTTAACACCTTTTTTTTTAAAATAGCGATTCACTATGGAAGTTATATATACGGATAGACACGTTTACAATTTTTTTTTCAAACTTAATGCCCTAAAGTATCTGACATAATAACAACAACAATAACAAAACATATGAAAATAACTATGGCTCTTATGTTTTTTTACATGTGAATATCTCAGAAACGTTTTAAAAATCGCTTTAAAAAAAAAAAACACACACATTGTGCACCGCCTTTGACGAATGCACCGCGAATTTGAAAACAATAACAGTGCGGTAAACCGATGTTCCAAAAACATCAAACCTCTATGCTTACAGCAGCCCGATTTTCTTACAGCAACGGCCAGTATTTTTATCACGACGCTCGCATATCGTCATACCGTTCACCGCAAGATATCCCATGCCTTACTGTAATTAAATACTACAAAATAAAATTGTCATCATCATCAGATTTTGCTCTCAGCATCACGGCAGGGACATCTTACGGTTAAGGGTCTGTTTGAGTTGTCCTCAAAACTCTTGTACCAATCTTTACGGTCTTGCATGATTAGTAGGTATGGTTACAGACCCTTCACTCACCGTAAGATGTCCCTGCCGTGATATTGGCTATTCCCAAGGCAGGGGACATCTTACGGTGAACGGTCTGTAGGCCGATTATAGCTCTCATGATAACACTTACGGAACTGTGAAACGGGTTCATAGTTGAAGTTATTCCGGGACTCTGTCAGCGGGGTGGTCTGGACCGGGGTGATAGGCTGCGAGTCGAAGTTCACGTTGTCATTGGGACCGTCGTAAGAGCCTGCGGGGAAAATGTAGCTTGTAGTCTAGTTTATCTATGGTTGAGCTGATTGAGCGAGAACGCTCTCAAAAGTCGATTGATAGTTTCCATTATTATATGAAGATTAATCCTGGGTGAGTTATAAGCAAAGGGATTTTCTTCTTTATTTGTTTTACGTATCGGTTCTATTCATGGATGTATTTTCCTGCAGTAAACATATCTAGATTAGCGGTACCTAATTTACCTAGTGATAGTAAAGTCAACGAAGGATTGTCGATGAAAAGATTGAAAGCTTCGAAATTTCCACTGTTGTTGTGTCCATTATTGGTTTGACATTGAAACTTTGCTTGGACTAGTTAGGAGACTAACGAACTAAAAGTCTCCACCCCTGTGAGGCCTAGGCACAAAAAGTTCCTATTCTTCATAAAAATAATATTAATGTTCTTCGTAAAAATAAAATTTATATTTAGCTCCTAACTAGTCCAAACTAAGCTTCGAAGTCAAAGTATCTGCCTCTGGTCTTTCCATTCAAACCCCTCCCCCCTTTTGAGAACTCATTAACTGGACTGTGAAGCATTAGATGGTCAAAAATAAGTTATGACCCCGTATTCGGATAGTATTTGTTATTTTAGGGGTTATGTAAGACGCCACTAGAATTTTAGAAATATATGTTTCAAACTATCACAAATAGTTTTATTGCATTACCATACTACTTTTTCGACTCTGCAACACAGAGTAATTTAGTGTAGAGATCAAAGTGAGATCACAATATTAGTCTTTACTTATAAATAAATAAATAATGCTGGACAATTCACACGGCATTACCTAGCCCCAAGCTAAGCAGAGCTTGTGTTATGGGTACTAGATAACTGATAAACATAATATAATACAATACATAGATAGATATTTTTAATTATAAACACGACCAGAACACCCTGAACAAATGACTGCAGATCGTACTCACATTTGTCCCGAGGCGGGAATCGAACCCGCAACCTTCTGCGTCGCAGGCAGACCTTCGCCCACCGCGCCACATCGGTCGTCATATTATTATAACTTATATAAGATTTATTTTAAGTTAATGTGATTGATGTTATTTGCATGCATGTACTTATGTATTTGTGATCAATAAAAATTTACTTTACTTTACCTGCACTTGATCCATCATTGTTGACAAAGTTAACATTGCCCTGTCCTGGTTGCTCAGAACCTTGGTTATCTTGGTTTTGAGAATTATCCACCACATTCACTTGACCCTGGCCTGGTTGGTAGTCTTGTCCTGATTGGTCCGGGAACGGTGACTGCGTGTAAACCTGGTCGTTTTGGCCTTGATTGTTCCCTTGGTTTTGCTGGTTGGATTGGTCATATTGTTGGTTCCCCTGATCGTATTGTTGGTTTCCCTGATCGTTTTGTTGGTTCCCCTGTTCGTTTTGTTGGTTTCCCTGGCCATAATTAGGTGCTTCGTTAGGATTCGAGGTGGGGAATGAGACAGGTCTTTGGCTGTAATCGTTTTCTGGTCGTCCATTTTGATTGACTACTGGTTGCCGGTTGCGGTTGGGGTGAAGGAAACTGCCGATTGTTTGTCGAATATTGCCAAAGTTTAATGGTTGCCGTTCTGGTTGCCCAAAGAAACCTGTAATCAGAAATGTTATGAGATTTCGATGCTTAGTAACATAAATACCTCAACCTCAACAGCCTATAATGGACCACTGCTGGACGCAGGCCTCCCCCTGATTTTTTCATGAGGGGTCGTGAGATGAAAAAATCAGGGGGAGGCATTATGGACCCCTTATGGCCATAATCCACATGCTGGTCATGCGGCTTGGGGATCGCAGTCCGGTGGTAGATCTATTCTGCAAGAGGCGCGGCTGCCCGCCCCCCGGTGTATATCCCTTAGTCGCCTCTTACGACACCCACGGGAAGAGTTGGGGTTGTGCAAGTTCTAAGCCGGCACCACACGGCCACACATAAATACCTGCTCACAGTAAAAAATATTCAAATACTATACAGCATCCAGAATTTTACAAAACCGATAGTCGAGTTATTATCGCACCTTCGCTATTTACCCATGAGTTATTTGCCTTTGTGAGCGTTTTCCTCGCCGGCAATGTTGTGTTAAAATTGTGACATTAACAACCACTTTACAAGGAAAGTCATTGACCTCAGAGTGTCCACTCTTGGCATTGTGGGCTACATTTAATGACATAGGTCCAACAAGGTCTAAGGTATATAAATTCCTACGGTAATTCATACGGGTCTACCAGGCTCCCTTTTTAGATCTTTTTTTCTTACTTTGACCGTAATATTTCTTTTTTTATTAGGGTTCCGTACCCAATAGTAAAACGGGACCCTATTACTAAGACTCCGCTGTATGTACGTCTATCTGCTTGTCACCATCACCAGGCTGTATCTCATGAACCGAGATAGTAAGACAGTTGAAATTTTTACAGATGGTGTATTTCTGTTGCCGCTATACTAAAAATATAATAAAATAAAAATTTAAGGGGCTCCTATACAGCAAACGTGATTTTTTTTTTATTAATTCGTTTTTATTCATAATGCCGTTTTTATTTTTTATTCATGCTATTAATATATTATTATAATTTATTCAATGCTACGGAACCTTTCGTGCGCGACTCCGACTCGCATTTGGCCGGTCTTTGTTTCAGCAACTTATCATCATCATCATCAGCCTACATTAGTCCACTAATCCGGACTAGGCTACCTCTTTCTATAATCCCCTAATGAGCGCCATAGCGCCCTGTCTTCAGCTTGCCGCATCCAGCATCTGCCAGCAGTCTTTCGCAAATTGTCATCCCACCTGGTTGGAGGGCGTCCTACACTACGTTTGCCGAATCGTGGTCTCCACTCAAGAACACGTTTACCCCAGCGGTTGTCGGTTCTTCTCGAGATATGGTCAGCCCACTGCCACATCAGCTTGCTAATTTTTTGAGCTATGTCGATAACTTTAGTTCTCTATCGGATTTATTCGTTGCGAATCCTATCCTTTAGAGAAACTCCGAGTCAGCAACAACAACTTTATGTATACGCTGTTGGCGTTCCTTTTTAATAAATAAATAAATAAATAAACAACTTATACTGTGTTATAACCCCCTTCTGATACCAACATGGTGAAGTTATAGAGTTCACCAAAAATATCAATACACGTGATACTTATGTCATTACACTCCCCTTCCTCCTCGTGATATTTCGTGACTTTACCGACGACTTTTCATGCGTTTGAGTACCTAAACTTATACCAAAAATACCTAAATTATTTAAAATACCCAGTTACCATGAAAAAACTGGTCATTATATTTATAAAGAGCAGTCTTTTGGCTTGTAAAATTGGCTCACTCACACAGCGTCAATTTGTTGATTAAATAATGAAGCAGTGGAATGGGGGCTTTCCGGATTTTGCACTTATTTTAGATCCATTATCGTTATAATTGGTCTTTTATATCATTTTATAATTTGTGTAAAATGGTTTAAAATGTTTGTTTAGTATATAAAAATTATAATTAAGTCTTCTGCCCGTGGCTACGTAACGTAGTACGCGTTTTATTGATATATAAAGTGGCTACTTTGTTTCTCGATAAAACGTTTGGTATTTCCAAATCTGGACCTAAGTCTCTGCAGCAATATAAAACTTTTTAAGCCAAGTTAACAAAAAAAAATTACGTTGTCTTGGTCAAAACACACTCGCCTTCCTTGCATCTCTCTAGAAATTAATTAATACTGAAACATTGTTTCATATTCATTTAAAAAATTAGTAATACTGCATTCAAAGATTTTCTTAAAATTACTTGCTTTGCCTGGGACTCGAACCGACTCATAATATGTGCAAAAAAAACCGCCCGTGTTTTTATGATTTCAATCAAAAGATTGGACAAAAAATAATAATTTAAGTAGCATAATAATTTAAGTAGCTTAATTGTTTCTATTGTAAATACTAGTTTTAATTTAAATTTGTTATTTGATTGTTATTTTCTTTCTGAATAATAAACAGTAGCATAATATCTTAAAACAATGGAATCACGTAACATTAATCATTTGAATCAAATTAAAAACATACTTGAAACTGCAGAAGTGGCCAAAGTCAATCGAGTAATTTTTACGATGCTAATCGAAAGACTTGACAAAAAATGTTGTTTTTTGCTACACAAAAAGCAATACAATAACGTGGGCAAGAGAAATGAGTCTATCATTATTCACTAGGAGACACTATTATAGGATTTATAGGTACCGGATAGAAACTTTGCTATTTTGTTAATACCGAAAAAAGTTGGTATTTCAGACGGATCGCCGCAACGGAACTATGGGGTAATTTTTTCGACTTTTTTCAAAATATTTTAAAAAAGTTTGAAACCTGCAGAAATTTTAATGATTGTTTTTAAATGACAAAAACCTTTCATTTTATACCTCTCGGGTTGGATTGTTTTACGAAAAACAATTCCCTTCATTTTACACGGTAAATTTTTCAACTTTTTTCGTCAAGTCCGACTCCCACTTGACTGGTTTTATTTGAAGACACATGCATGTCCTATTGCAATAGCTCTACATTTCAACCAGCGTCATTTACCTCTACCGCACAATTAAAACACTATTACGTGCTATATGAGCTACTTTTCATGCAAATTGCTCTAAACTTTTATAATATTCATGATAACCTCTTCTCGAACCACCGTTTATTGAGGTAAATGGAGCCATGGACAGATTTCAATGTCATGTGTGAGGTCAGTGACACAGGACAGGCTAAAACGAGCAATGTCAATTATTATAAGCAGGAGGTCAGCCGTGTAGTGCCAGCTTAGAATTGCACCAACAACCCAACTCTTTCCGTGGGTGTCGTAAGAGGCGACTAAGGGACATAAACCGGGGGGCGGGCAGTGCGCCTCTTGCAGAATAGATCTACCACCGAACTGCGATCACCAACTCGCATGCCCAGCGTGTGGATTATGGGCACTACCCCCATGAGATAAAAGCCAAAAAGGCTATTATCAGGGGAGGCCTGCGTTCAGCAGTGGACCATTATATTCTGTTGAGGTGAGGTGAGGTACCTAATGGTACAATAGGTACCTTGTAAAGTGTAAGTACGTACTAGATTTGCATACAAGAGGTTTACACGGTTGCTAATTGTGGGCAGGGCTGGCTAATAGCAAAACAAACAAGAAAAGTAATTAAGTGATTCTTGTAATGGCTTCCGGACATGCAATAATTGCTACCGTAAATAATATTGTATAGCCATAATATGTCCACGCAATGTGTCTAAAAATGCATCATTACTAATAGCTAGATGTTAGCCAAGCTGAAGGTAGGCCGCTAAGGTACTCATCATAAATTCCTCCATGTGAATTTCCAAAGATCCGTTCTCAGCCATGCCTACGTCCTAAAAGGAAACTCTATGTAAATTTTCAGCTTCGTAGCTCTTGTAGTTTGAGAGATCTCTTGATGAGTCACCCAGTTTTCTTTTTTATGCCTTTAGTATTTCTTTGCACAGTTTTTTAGTATTTGTTGTTATAGCGGCAGCAGAAATCATCAACATCAACAAATAAACAACATCATCTGTGAAAATTTCAACTGTCTAACTATCACGGTTCATGAAATACAGCCTGGTGACAGACGAACAGACAGACAGACAGTTAGACAGACAGACGGACAGCGGAGTCTTAGTAAAAGGATGCCCTTTTACCCTTTGGGTACGGAACCCTAAAAAGGAAAAAACTATTATCATAACTGGAGTAAACTAACCGGAGGAAGCCGGATCCGGAGATTGGAGGAAGGAGGCGATAAAGAAGCTAGGCAAGAAAATACGATTTTGGCGTCTACATTCTTGACGACCGATGTGGCGCGGTGAGCGAAGGTCTGCCTGCGACGCAGAAGGTTGCGGGTTCGATTCCCGCCTCGTGACAAATGTTGGTACGATTTGCAGACATTTGTTCAGGGTGTTCTGGTCGTTTTCTATTTATAATAAAAAATATCTATCTATGTATTGTACAGGGTGGCCCATAAGTCCTTTGAAATTTAAATTTCGAATAAAATTCAAACGGTGTGCAGGAATGGCGCGCGGGGTACGGGGGAAGCACCAACTGTCTTTCGGAATTCAGTCGCCATGGAGCGTTTCACCGGTGCGGACCGTGCTTTTTGTGTGCGCGAGTTTTATCGCAACAATGATTCTGCTACCGTTGCGCGGCGTAAATTTCGAGAACATCACAATTTACGCAACTTTAACGACACTCCAAGTGTTCAAACGATTAAGAATTGGGTTAATAAGTTCGAGGAGAGCGGTTCTACGTTGGATAAAAAACGGTCAGGTCGACCAAGGACATCACGCACGGAAGAAACCATCGATGTAGTGAAACAGTCAATTCGTGAAAATCCGTCCGGAGTCCGGATCTGACCCCAATGGACTTTTTCTTATGGGGTTATCTTAAGAGTAAAGTGTATGAAACCAACCCGCGGTCAATCGTTGTCTTGAAAGAAAATATTCGACGAGAAATGGCAAGCATTACAGAACTTACTTGCCGCGCAGTGATGGACAATTTTAGACGTCGCTTACAGGAGTGCCGCGATTGTAACGGATTACATTTAGATGATGTAATTTTCAAAAAATAATTCCCATTTTATTAGAATTACTTCAAAATAAAAACCTTTATCATATTGTAATTAGTTTTTTTTATATGTTTTTTTTACATTTCAAAGGACTTATGGGCCACCCGGTATTATATTATGTTTATCAGTTATATAGTACCCATAACACAAGCTCTGCTTAGCTTGGGGCTAGATAATGCTATGTGAATTGTCCAATGTCCAGCATTATTAATTATTATTATTATTCTAAGCTTTTCACCAGAGTTTCGTTTTTAATGGTAATTATGATATTTATCAAGTTACCCTGAGAATTTAAGGACTTGCCAATGACATTGTTTTAAAATAGGCTCAGTATGTGGTAATTGACACAAATTTTCAATAGCGTGGACGAATGTTTTAATTGTAAGCAGACATGACATTTTTAATTTAATTTCATTATCCTATATATTAAAAAGGTATCCAAAAAATCATATAAGTATATATTATGTAAGTAGGTTTAATAATGTTTACACACCAGTCCTAAACTACTGTTAGTAGAAGTCATTTTGTTTTTTTTAATTTGTTTCGTAGTAGGTAGTCATTACATTTAAATAATCATCTGCATCTTTCAAGAACTTGATCAATTAAAGATTGTTTATGGTTAATTTATGCAAATTAACTTTAATAAGAAGGTAAATATGTGTTATCATTTTATAACAACTACATAGATAGTTGGTATAGGCTGATGATGATGAGATAGTTCCCTGAGAGCCCCGATCACGCTAGGTCCCTGTCCCGCAGAGCCCTGATTTTGATAAATTTGATTAGGTACCTGATATTTTGTTATTAGGGTTCTGTACCTCAAAAGGAAAAAAAGGAACCCTTATAGGATTACTTTGTTGCTCGGAGCCGCAATATAAATCAAACTGTAAGTCAACAACACAATCAAAAGTTTCCGCCGTTTATGCCCGTAGTTTTTGAAATTTCCAGGGGAATTTTTGCACACAAAATCTATAACGTACTTCCCGTTGACTAGGATCATGAAATTTGGCAAGAAACAAGGTCTTATACCAGAAGTAACGGAAAAAAACGAAAAACCGTTTGTTATATCGTTTTGTAATTGTCACCAAATCAGATTTTTTTTTGTGAACTGTCTGAGTCGATTTCTTTGCTTACGAGTACTAGTTTGTACGGAACCCTTGATGCGCGACTCTAACTCGTACTTGACGTTTTATTAATTTTTTTGTTTTCAACTTCTACTGTTGACATAAAAAGTTCTTACAGGATAATGTGTTACTCTGCCGACCTAGGGGAGATCCAAATGTGGAGAATGTCTACGAAAGTATTATTATAGATATAGGTACATGGGTGTCTAGGTCGCATTAAAAAACTGTGTTTTAACGGTGATCTTTTCAAATAATACTCGTAGCATGTCAATAGGTATGTGCAATTTGTGGATATATGTACGTACATAGGTACAATAATCGAGAAATAATCGCTTTCAGATAATGTAGATTACGTTAACTGAAAGCGATTACCTCAACCTCAACAGCCTATAATAGTCCACTGCTGGACGCAGGCTTCCCCCTTACTTTTTATTTCATGGGGTAATGCCCATAATATCCACGAAAAAAAGCGATTACTTTACTTATAATTAAGTTAATATAATTTAAACACTTATAATTAGGTAAATGATTTTATCTGTAATTTATTTCTATTGAAACAATTTTTCTTCTTTATATTCTAAATAGTTTTAAAAGTTTCTTCAACATCGCCAGATAAGTTTTTTGTAAGTTTTGTGTTTCTAAACTTACCAATCCTCCACCTACATTTCAATTATAAAAAAAAAGAACAATATAAATGAAAAGATTACAGATAAAAAAACTTACCAAACTGCGAATCACCAAACTGCACACTCAAACACAAGCACAAAACAAATAATCCCTTCGACATCTTCACTCACGATCACTCACCGCCGACTTTTAAAACCGACTGCTCCAAACCAGTTTTTATTATATTTTTTATATAAAACACAGTGTTATTTTTCTAAATAAAACTCATAATAATGAGGTAAACTCATGCCTTGCGAGACTGGCCGATTGACCATTGACTGATTTATACGTAATATAAGTTTGCCTCTGTGACTGTTTGATACTCTGTGGCTCGAGGTGATCCGCTTACGTCATGGACAATGGTGATGCTGTTATTTTATGTTATGGATGCGAAACTCCTATAAAAGTGAGCTTTGTTTTGATTATGATGATCAGTTTTGCCCGATTGGATCCTCTGGACGCAAATAAATAAATAATGCTGGACAATTCACACAGCATTGTCTAGCCCCAAGCTAAGCAGAGCTTGTGTTATGGGTACTAGATAACTGATATACATAATACAATACATTACCTACATAGATAGCTATTTAAAAAAAATACAAAAGCTAAGCCGAGCAGGGGGTGGAAACTGGCTGAAATTATGATTTGAAGACGTTAAAATGTACCTGTGATTTCATTGGAGTATTTTTACATCAGGTACCTACTTTACTGCGTGTAGGTAGTTTGGTACACAAGGGAGCAAAGAGTGATGGTAACTACCCAACAATAAATCCTATCAACTTGATGTAAAACTTAGGTACTAATTTGTACCTCGACATTTTTGAACCAAAACTAAAATATACCTACTAGTTTCTTGTTCTTATACATACATATACCTAAAATAATATAAAATAATTGGAATTTTGGCGCTTGACTAGATTTTTAACTAAACAGAAACTTGACATGGTAGGTACCGTAATTGGTTAGAGCATTCCTGATTGCATGTTTGTGGATTCAAATCCCATCTATGTCTTAAATGTTTTGGGATTTAAAACATATTTTACGTAAGCGCTCCTCCCATCCGGCCGTTATTTGATTGTTAGTTTCACATCTATGTTAAGTTATTCACTGTCTGGTCACAGTTCACATCACTAGGATTTGCCCGTGGCCGTGTGTGCACAAAAAGTCCCTACTTTTTATGCGTACAGCGAATTACATGGTAAATATTGCAAAGGTACAACGTACCTATTCTAATTGAAGCACAAATAATATGTCGGCAGAGTTCTTAGACTGTTCTAATAAACTGCATGTAAAATCGCTTATAGCTAACGCAGACCCGGACGGGATGGTAAAATATTTCTGGTTAATTCACACAGCATTATCTAGCCCCAAGCTAAGAAGAAACCTTCTCGAAATTGTTTCCGAGTACACTTACCTTGGGCAGATTGTGCAATTAGGTAAAAACAATTTCGAGAAGGAGTCCAAAAGGATCCAGCTAGGTTGGGCAGCGTTCGGGAAACTACGTCGAGTCTTCTCGTCATCCATACCGCAATGTTTGAAAACGAAAGTATTCAATCAGTGCGTCCTACCCGTCATGACCTACGGAGCTGAGACGTGGACACTCACCGTAGGGCTGGTCCACCAGTTAAAAGTCGCCCAGCGAGCTATGGAGAGATCTATGCTCGGAGTTTCTCTGAAGGATAGGATTCGCAACGAATACATCCGACAGAGAAGCAAGGTTATCGACATAGCTCAAAGCAGGCTCAAAGGATTAGCAAGCTGAAGTGGCAGTGGGCCGGTCATATCTCGAGAAGAACCGACAACCGCTGAGGTAAACATGTTCTTGAGTGGAGACCGCGATTCGGCAAACGTAGTGTAGGACGCCCTCCGACCAGGTGGGATGACGATTTGCGAAAGACTGCTGGCAGATTCTGGATGCGGCAAGCTGAAGACAGGGCGCTATAGCGCTCATTAGGGGAGGCCAATATCAAGCTGTGGACAAATATAGGCTGATGATGATGATGAAGCTAACCAGAGCTTGCGTTATGGGTACTTGATAACTGATATCCATGATATAATACATAACACAGATATTTGTTCCGTTGGTCTGGGTGTTTTCTATGTATAATAAAAAAAAATATCTATGTATCTATGTAATGTATAATATTATGTATATCAGTTATCTAGTACCCATAACATAAGCTCTGCTTACCTTGGGGCTAGATAATGCTGTGTAAATTGTCCAGCATTATTTATTTATTTATATTTTAATTATACATAAAAAACGACCGAAGAGAAATCGAGAAGTAAAAAAGATGCTTTTTTTCAAATGAGGAAGCAGATGCGCTGTAAAACAATCACCAAATTCCCGCTCCACGCCTTTGCAGTTCTCCCACTGTTATGAACGGTGTTAACGCGCATACCCCACCCCCACATGAAGTTGCCCTTGGTGGCCACCAAAATCTATTTTCGTATCTCTGCCTAAACTAAATAGAATAAAACTATTACAGAGGCATTAAAAAAAAGCTTATGATAGGTATCACAAACTGGAAGATGGATTTTTGAAAATTCCTTTGTTCAACGGAATAATAAGATAAATTAGGTGGTGGCGCCACTTTGGGTGGGGTATATCCCTAACTGTGAAGAACGGTGTTAAGTGATCTGAAGTTCTTGCGTGTGCAATCATTAGCTTAAAATGGTTTTAGTAGGATTTTTGTGAACTTTGGTATGGCAAGGTTTCGGTAAGCTTTCTCGAACATCAGCTATGATTCATCGAATATTCATTTGATAATAGTCTTTTCAAGTTCAAAATTGAGTCACTGATTATTATTATGTTGAAGAAATCTACTATTATACAATTTAAAAAATCTTCCAAAAATTAAGAACTGGTGAGCGCGTTGAAGTCTTTTCTATGAACGAACAAAAAAAAACCTATTTTTTTAGGATTTCTATTTTTGTTGTTTTAAACTTTCTAATACAAAAGCAAAATAAACACAAAATATACAAATAACTTATTTAATTACTTTGAAAACTAAACTAAGAACATTTAAAACACTCAAATCTCTGAATTCAACTAGAAGTATATACTACCTAATCAAAAAATTCTAAATAAAACCTGCAGAATTATTTTTTGGACATGCCCAACAAATTGAAAACAAATATACAAGTTCTATTAATTTATTTATTTATTATTAACTATCGGTCCGCCCTGGCTTCACATTGGTACATTCTTATAGCCTATGTTCATCAGGGATAATATTTTATTTAATAATATTGTATCATTTCATATAATAATATCGTTTCTACATCGTTTTTTGTTAAATTATGTAACTGTATATGATTTAAGTTTATGTAATTTTATATGATTTAAGTACTTATATGTAAGTTTTAGTTACAAATAAACGCTTTGATTGATTGATCACAATTGTGCTCAAAAATACTACCTTGTAACTTAAAAATATTGTAAACATAAATTACTTTTACACAAATGAAAGCATTTGAACTAAATGTTACCTTTATAGCAACTATAATAAGTAAGTATTACTATAGAAACTTTCTTAGTTTGACGGATTCATTACGGATGTAACCGGTGTTCTTCCAACACAAATATGGTTCGTAGTTAACCCGCTTACATCCGTAATTAAGTACTATAATTTAATAGACACGTTTTCGGTAGCTATAAGAGGTAATGTCTGTACGTGGAGCTATTTAAAAATTAATTCATTTATAAAGTACAATCAAATAATAGAATTATATTTATATATATATAAATACTGGTTTTAATTATAAATTAAAACTCGTATTTACAATTGAAACAACTGAGCTAACTGCAGACTGTTGCAAACAATCTACAGGTAGCTCAACTGATCCATATCAATACCAGTCGTAAGCGTGCCCAAGACTCGAGTCATGCCGTTGGGATTTAAAAAATTAATTGATTAAAAATTATTACATTAATAATATAAAAATATTGTAATTGTACTGATGCCCAACAGCTAATATTTTTATCGGTACTTTGGAATGCTCATAAATGTTTTCAAGGTGAATAGAGCATCTCGAAACTAGCGCCACATCTTATATTATTCTTTGAACTAAGCATCCCATTATAATGTATATACGAGGTTGTTATACTCCCGAGCGTAGGATGACAAGACCGAGTTATAATGGGTGGTTTTGGCCCGAGTAAAACACTACTTTTCACTTCGATTGCGAGAAAATAAAACAATTCAAACTAGCATCTTTACTATCTCTTGATGAAATTTTTCACGTTCACAATAGATATCTGTGATTTGGTGATTTGGAATGAAGAAAATTCTAGTCTTAGCGTCAATTCTATCTTTTTTTTAAATTTCTACACTCACTACGCAAAAGTTGTACCATGACTTGAACCTTCATAAAACATCCAACAATCACCAAGAAGGTTCTATTTTCAAAAAAACTGTTTGACGGAGCACCAAAAAGTCGAGTCTTTATGTAAGAGGACGAATGCTTTGTACTAAAATACTTTTTAGCCCTAGGGCTTAAACACGAGTTTTAGCCCCGCTAAGCTACACTCTTCGAGCACAGATACACTTTTCGAGCAAAAGAAGTGAAAAAACTGAGAAAAAGTCAAAAAAGTCTTTAAGATATCATTAAGGGGGAAAACTTGATTACGCCAGTCGTCATCATCGTCTTCAGCTGTTAGTGCCGAGTAGTTTCCCCTGTATCCACGGCATGTAGTGCGTGACCCGAGCGTAGACGCCGGGCGCATTTGCTTCAGCACACTTACGCCCGACCGAAACTACGCCGATGACGTAGAAATACGTCTCGTAGTTACCGCCGTGCTGGAATACGGAAAAATATGGTTTAGTAAATAAATCATTTATCTTTGATGGCGAATTGGCGACCTTTTCTGGTGCAGACGATTTGCTTCCTCGTCCATATTCATTTTGGTCGATATCGTTTATGGGACTTTGTGTTTAGAGGAATTTATAACTTCAAGAGCTTTATGCATTGAGAACCAACCGCTCCGTGTTCTTCAACTGATTCTTAACCATACAAATCAGAATAAAATTAAATTGCAACTAATACACAAATAACAATAACAACCAAGTAGTATTTACACTTAGTCTTATATCAATTTCCTAAACATTTTAGACGTCACCAGAAGGCAGAATGCTGGAAAAATTACGGTTTAGTTTGATTTTATCATCAACATATCAGATGAAAACCGTACCTACACTGTTGGACGTAGCTCTCCCTCAAAGATCGTGATAAAAATCAGACCTGTGCTACCCGTCCCCAGCCATTTACAGCGTATTGGGGACGCTTCTGATTGGTATTGATTTCGACTTTTCGAGTACTTGAGAGCTATCTGTAGATTTTTTGTAACAGTCTGCAGATAGCTCAACTTTTTCATCAAGTAAATATTATTTCCTTATATATAAAATCTAATTTCCAAGAGAAACAAATATAAAATTTGTAAGTTTCTTCCTCCGTCACCAATTTTTTTTTACTTTATAATTATTTAATTAAATATATTGATTGAATTACAAGTTTGAATTTGTTTACTTTTATTACTAGTTAAAGCAGAACATTACGATGAATGGCAATATGGTCTGGTTGGACATAATTCAGCAAGTGTCAAGTAGTGAAAAATGTTTGAGAATATCTGATATATTAAATTATGAAGATTGTTTAATATTTTTACTAGAACCTTGATATCTAGAAGGGTGTGCCACGAGCAGGTTAGGTTGGCTTAGGCTTTATATCGTCTACATTACAAGTCCGTTACGCCAAACAAGTTGGACTCACCAAAGTCTGCATAAGAGGTCCACCACTGTCTCCGTCACATGAATCAATCCCTCCCTGCATATAGCCCGCGCAGAGTGTCCGCGTCGAGAATTGAACCCGCGACTTATCGGTGAGGTAGGCACTGTAGGCTCTCTCGCAGTCTGCGTTGCTGATCACGGGAACTTGCGCTACTTGGAGGTGGGATGCTGCTATTCCTCCTGCAACGATTGAATTAGGAATAACTTTAGTAACAGAAAACATTTATGCATATGACTTCAAAAAAAGCAGATTAATATTATAATAAAAAAAAATATAATAATGCTGGACAATTCACACAGCATTATCTAGCCCCAAGCTAAGCAGAGCTTGTGTTATTTGTACTAGATAACTGATAAACATAATACAATACATTACATAGATAGATATTTTTTTAATATATATAGAGAACGATCAGAACACCCTGAACAAATGTCTGCAGATCGTACACACATTTGACCCGAGACGGGAATCGAACCCGCAACCTTCTTCGTCGCAGGCAGGCCTTCGCCCACCGCGCCACATCGGTCGTCAATATTAGTGATTATATTTATTTCTGTAGGCTGTTGTATGTAGTGTAATATTCATTCTTAATGTAATTTTCACAATAGGGTGCCCTTTTTTAAATAAATCAGAAGCGTCTCCAATATTCTGGCTGCCTTGCCCCGCTGTATTGCTAAAAACTAAAGAATAAAAAAAAGTTTCACACAGAGAAAAAGAGAGACTTGCTACTGCCAGCGGCTTCTTATGCACTTTTCCTAAATCAAATAGTCCTTGTACTTCTCCGGAATAAAATCTATTTACTCGATAAAAATTAGGTTTTTTTTCTGTCTATTTGATATCAGGATAATATCCTATGCAGGCAGATGCTGGATACAGCAAACTGAAGACAGGGCACTATGGCGCTCATTAGTAGAGGTCTATGGCCAGCAGTGGATTAATATAATATCATTTTTTAAATACAGTATCTAGAGAATTGGAGCAACCTTCTACGTCACAGGGTTATATAATTAATCTACATTCTTTCTTTTTATATAAAAGTTGTGTGAGAACTTACCATACTTTAGGTTTCCCCAACCAGCCACAAAGGGAGAGAAGTTTTCGAACGTATTCGTTAGCCACTCTTTGCTAGGCAGACAGATTGGCTTGATTAAGTCTGAAAAAATAGTTAAAATATTAAACTCTATTTCCTATTCCTATCTTTATCAGTTTTGAGTAGGCAAGATCAATCAGTTAAAATGTAAGTGGTCTTATTTAAAAGGAGTTCATAACAAAACAGTTTTTTTTTCTAGCGTGTATAGTTTTTAAAATAATATATGACTTATTAATGTTATTAATATTAATTATGTACCGTAGTCAGATATTCTATGACTCTATGTAATACGGATTCATCTTACTAACGATTCAAGCAAATAAGCAAGCTTCTTACATGAAAATTGTGCGGCCGACAGTACTTTTGCCTGCGTTTAAAAAGTGGGACGAATCAGGAACGTTTTCAGTATACAATTTTAAGTTTCTTGACTCTTCCCACTGGATTCGGACCAAAGTGGGACGAGTCACGAATAACTCGATATTTCGGTGCATACTCATACTCAGTGCATTCATTTAACAAGACCTATGAAGTCACATATCCTACCTACGAATCTCTACCCGCCGTAAGTTGCCTGCAACAGGTATCAAAAACCTTCAACAACGCTCACCAGTAAACTCTACATTCCGCTCCAACACCAGAATCCCCACATCATGAGCGAAGTGTTCATTCTTGGTGTACTGCTCATGTTTAATCATCTCTTTGATGAGGATGTCCACCGGCGTCGCGCCGTCATCTTCACGGTCCAAGTCCAGCTCACCTAGGCGGACCAGGTACCTGCAAGTCAGGATCAAGTCAGAGTCCTTAAGATCCAATAGAGATCCAAAATAATATAATACTATTTCAATGGTTAACATACAAGGTACGTCGTAGTGAAAAAAAACTATGTCTATGCGTTAGACCGATATCTTTTACGATTCTGCTGTCTGTCAGCAAATTTTTCTAACAATCTTATTTGCTCAACACTAAATAAATAAATAATGTTGGACAATTCACACAGCATTATTTAGCCCCAAGCTAAGCAGAGCTTGTGTTATGGGTACTAGATAACTGATATTCTGTATAATATAAAACAATACATAGATAGATATTTTTTTATTATATATAGAAAACGACCAGAACACCTTGCACAAAAGTCTGCGGATCGTACACACATTTGTTCCGAGGCAGGAATCGAACCCGCAGCCAATTACTAATTACTAAAACACTATTACCAACACATTTTAAATGGCAAAGGTTCACTGTTCGTGGCACTGTAAGTAATTGAAATTGAATTCACCTCAACAGTCTATAAAGGTGCTGGACGCAGGCCTCGCCCTGATAATCGTCTTATTGGCTTTTATTTCATGGGGGGTAAATTGGAATTGAATTCATGACTTGCAAATAATTGTATTTTACTAATGAAATGTCTATCTGTCGGGGAGAGCAAGATGCTATAAGTTTTGTGTGAGAAGTGGTTAAATCCAGAACTGAGCCCTGAGTTCATTTGACGACCTATCTTAAGTGTATGGGATTTGGGTAGTTCCCTGTTCGAACGGTAGAGGCGTTGTACCAAAATCTATAGAAAAAGGGCACGTAACGATCACGTCTCGTTACTATCGTAGCGATAGTAACGCGAAATAGACTCACTCTACTGGTCACCATGTACACACGTCCTCAAGTACAAGTTCTTAGAAGTCTTCCTCTGGCTTTGTATGTAGAGTGCTGCTATCAGTACATGCAGACCAACACCAGCAAGCCGTCACATCGCCAGCGCACGCCCGCCGCTATGGACAAGTCTTTTATAGGCCAGTAGGGCCATCTAGGGGGACGCTCAAGTAAATGTGCTTACAAGTCATCCTCTTGGCGATGTATGCAGTGCGCCGCTGTCAGCACATGGCGGACTGACACCAGCGAGCCGCCGCAACGCCAGCGCACGCCCGCTGCTATAGACAGGTCTCTGTAGCCTAGTAGGGCCATCCAGGGGAACGCGCCTGGGGAAAAAAAGTCGGTTAAAATTTTACAAAAATAAATAATCATAAAACTTCTCTCTCGGATCGGCAGGCGGACGGCGAGGCGGTCGGAGTGGTCTTCCAGCTCTCGGTAATCTTCGGATCTATTCTTTCAAGTCTAGTCTTTAACTGAACTTGTATCAACATCCTATATTGAACATCCTAGCTGTAGTTCAATATCAACATAATAACCTCACCATCATCTTCAGCCTATATTAGTCCACAGCTGGACATTAGGCCTCCCCTAATGAGCGCCATAGCGTCCTGTCTGCTTGCCGCATCCAGCATCTGATTCTGCCAGCAGTCTTTAGCAAATTGTCATCCCACCTGGTCGAAGGGCGTCCTACACTACGTTTGCGGAGTCGCAGTCTCTACTTAAGAACACGTTTACCCCAGCGGCGATCGGTTCTTCTCGAGTTATGGACAGCTCACTGTCACTACAGCTTGATAAGCTATGTCGATAACCTTGGTAGAGTATAACCATTATAACATAATCATCAGCGACCAATAAATTCTCTAATGCCTGGGTCTCTTGGTCACCATGCAGTACGCTGCGTACTGTCACTTCGACTGTCAGCGCGGAGAAGCTGTCATTTGATTTTCACACCGCAGCGTGATAACTGATAACTTATACATAATAATAACCGCTTCTCTCCACAGACAGTCGACGTGGCATTACGTGGCGTTCTGCGTAATGAATGATCAAGAAGAGAAGAAAACTGGTCCAGCATTTCTCGAATGCGGGAGGATCAAACTGCCAAAACAGCAAAAGCGTGCCGTGAAAGTGATTGTTCTGGTAAGCCCAAGCCATAGTAGATTTGCGTTCAGCTGCGTTTGCAGTTGAATGCGTATTTGCTTGCATTTCCCGAAATTTACTCGTCGTTTGATGGTTTGAACCCGCGAGGTTGGCGGATGGTAATAATTTACCATTTTAACCGTTTTGTACCATTTACCCATTTTACCATAATTGGCGACAGTAGTTTATTGATTTAGGGATAAAGAGTGTATTGTAAATATAGTCCGTACTATAAGCCAGTGATTTTCTTTGATCACATACCAAATACCAATTACTAATCTCAAAGAGCAGTTCAACCATCTATCATAAGCCCCAACCATAACCCATTTTCATGGTCCTTTGAGATGAAAGAGTATCGGGCGTCCGAGATACTGCGAGCGAGGACTTCTAGAAGAACTTAAAAGCTGTGTTGTATTTAAGTACCCTTACTTATAACTTACGATACCACTCAGGTTGCAAAATTCGATCACGGGGGTGATCGAATCTTCGGGGAAAAAATAGTAAGAAATCTGTAGCTGATCAGTTGAACGAATAAATTTGAAGAAAAAAAAACGCTAGTTGAACTAGCAAGCTATAGTTTCTTATTAGCTGCTGACTTACCTAGTTTAGCTGGTATCCCCGATACGACTCTATCCCTTGGGGCCACGTTGGAGACTCCGCAGGCCGGTGCCTCCGGAAGCGCTGTCAGAAAGTCCCCCCCGCGCCTCGGGACGGCGGTTGGAGAGCTTGTTGTGGTCGTGATCGCTTCCGTGGTGGTAGTGGGGAGCTCGGTCGGCTGGAATGGCAGTGGGCAGCATACCTGGGGAACGGAAGACATTGAAATGTGTGATGAGTTTCTAAAAATTATGGAGACGATGCAGATCAGGAGCTTATAGTGATCTATTGTATCGGAGCCAAGATTCACTTAGAGGTGAAGTTTTGTACTTTGTGAGAAACAAATCAATGATTACCTATGTCTATGATGTTAATCTATTAACTTAAATATTATGTGTGTGTTACTTATATAACTGTTCTTTAATAATATAATATATTAGAATAATAGTGATCTTATAAACGATTTCAAATGTTTTGATAATTTAACATTATGGAAGAAAGGTTGAAACTTATTCGTCTTTCGACATAAAGGGTAGGGTTCGTTACAATGCTTCCACTTTTTGAGAATTTTGTTTTTATGTCTGATTGGTCTTGCTTCTGCGCACACGCACGGAAGGTTATCCACTCATTATGCCACAACCTGTATATTAAATGATAATAAATAAATAATGCTGGACAATTCACACAGCATTACCTAGCTAGCCCGAAGCTAAGCAGAGCTTGTGTTATGAGTACTAGATAACTGATATACAATACATAGATAGACATTTTTTATTATACATAGAAAACGACCAGAACACCCTGAACAAACGTCTGCAGATCGTACACACATTTGTTCCATATTCGATTCCCGCAACCTCCTGCGTCGCAGGCAGACCTTCGCCCACCGCGCCACAGAGGTCGTCAAATAGGTTTCGGGTGAGCCAGCACACGGGCAGAAATCGGCATAACAAGAACATGGCCATAAGGTGTGTCACTAGAATTTGGAAGCCTACTATACCGGTACAGCGGGAGCAGTCAGGTTGCGGATGATGATGATTCTATTGTCATACCTTAGGGATCTCCCCCCGGAATCCGCAATGCGCCTCCTTGAGCAACCTGGCGTCGGCACGGCTCGCACCCGCTCGTTTAGCCACCTCCATCATCGGCTGGCAAAGGTACAGGTCTTTGCAGCTACCAGTCGTGTTGTACACTGTTCTACAGGTGTCACCTAAAGATAGAACAGGTAATCTTTGCAAAAAAAAATCGGTAGGTGTTATCGATCCTATTTTACTTAGTTTACTCCCTATCCTTCTAATAGTATAAAGGCGAAAGTTTTTGCTGTTGTCGAATAAAGACTTTCGATATTGTTGTACAAATTAGGAATTGTACGAACTGCCCAGGAAAGTGAAGAAGTACCAATACCTAGTAGTAGATATAATATTAATAATAAATTCATTTATTTTCTCTTCTCAATAGGCTTTTTACAGTTTATTGTTAAGGTAAGGAGTAGAGTATAGCGTACGGATACCAGTTTGTGAGACCAGTCTCTCACAAACAGGGCCAATATAACCTGTGTTACTAGTCACCAGTGCCCCCTCCACAGAGTTCGTTAAGTATGATATTATTTTTAAGTACAATAAATTGTGCTTTAATGATATTCAAATTTTTAAACATTAAAACTACAACAAAAAGTTCTCTTTCAGCAAACCTTAATGGGAGAGAGAGATAAATTTGTAGTAGGGTACGTGTGCATAAGATAGAACGAAAATACCTACATTAATTACATAGTTAATAAACTAATAAATAAAATAATATACAAAAAGTATAAAGAGTAAGAATTATAGTATTTTATAAAAATACTATAAACCTTATAATTTCATTTCAATTAATGAACAAGACGTATGTTATTGTTGCAGTGAACTTACCGAACAAAGCAAGTAAATCATAATTGATTGTAGATGGCTCTGTTGTAGTCGTCGAAGGCGGCAAAGTGGACGTGGTGGGGATTGGTTGAACCAATAAGTTTTCTTTTAATTCTTTCGTTTCTTCTACTGGGCAGCAAACCTGTTTAAGTAGAGAAAGTTAAAAAAAAACTTTATAATCATTATAAACAAGTCTTTATTAACAAAGAAAATTACAATCAAATTATAGAATTAAATTAAAACTAGTATTTACAATTTAGTAAACTGCAGACTGTTACAAACAATGTACAGGTAGCTCAACTGATCCATATCAATACCAGTCGGAAGCGTGCCCAAGACACTGGCAGCGTTGCCCCGCTGTATGGCAATGCTGAGTGCGCTGTGCCAGATATTCACCAGCTCTCCAGGGTCTCGCATCGCTTCGATCAGTGATAGCCTACAGTGATATAATTAATTTCTAGGTTTATAGATACCTATAGCTCGCAAAACCCATAACCGTTGGGGAGTAAAGGTTCTCGAGTGGCGACCGCGATGCAATGTGAAACGGGCTGTGGAAAGACCTCCCACTCGATGGCCTGACGTCATTGTGTTCTGAAGAAAAATACCACAGTTCCTAGCAGCTGTAAGCGAGCTAGTGGCGAACTATGAAAACCGCAGCTAACATGGCCGTAGTTACAAAAACTCCACATAACGTACCTCCATATGCAAGGGGGGTTTTGTCATAATCACCATGATCGCAGATAGATTGGTAAACGCATTAGAGGTGTTACTAAAGCAATATTCCCTTTCAAAGATAAGAAAACAACAAACACGATGCTCTAAATGAGCCGAAAGGACCTAAGAACAATGGTGGGCATCATCACAGGCCACTGTGAGCTGAACCACCATCTTTTAAAGACGGGAGCCACAGACAGCAGCCTGTGTCGTGGCTGCCTCTAGGACGAAGAGACTGTGGAACATGTTGTGGGACACTGCAGTAGTTCAGGCTTAAAACGGGATTGAAAATTATCATAGAGACATCAAACCCGTCCACACCCACTGAAACAAAAGCTGAAACGAAGCTGTCAATCTCCAAAAGTCCTGCTTCGGTACTTCAAGGCGCTGGGCTGGCTAGGGCCTGGTTAGGCAAGGGGATAATGCACAATACACTCGAATGCAAGATGTCAGTGCAGATCCCAGTTCCCCCACATAGAATTAGGGGTGTTAAAGTACTCAGAAGGAAGCCGTTGCCCTTACCCTAGAAGGTTCCTTTAGTTGAGTCTTACGAAATCTACTGGCTGAGTTATAGGGGTCCCTTTAAAGCTGCGAGTACCACGGCGGCGGCTATAAGTGAGTACCTTGATATTATTCCCTTGGAACCCGCAATGCGCTTTTCTCAGCATCCAGGTGGTGATGGGGTTGGAGACGCCGCCGCGGGCAAACGCTGCCTCATTGTAGGGCTTGCAAGCCTCCAGGCTGATGCATTTGCCTGGGCTGCCGTTCACTGCTGTGCAGGGGTCTGCGGATCCTGAGGAGTTGAACATAAAATAACTGAAGCTGGACTGGACAAGAGGTAAAACCCACACTTACCCTGGGTCATCAGGGGAAGCCTAAGCTACGTCTGATGACTAATTTAACTAAAATAAAGATAACTCAAAGGGTTTCTAACGTGTGTCAATCATACAAAATCTGTACTATGAGTAGCTGCTGCTCGCGGCTTCTTAAAAAGGCTACTTTTAAAAACAAGTCGATTGGTTGCTTTGCTTAACAAACACTCTTTCGCGGTACAATATTAGTATAGATCCATAACCAGCGCCACATGGATTACGTCAAGATTCTAACTATACCCAATATAATGAATGAGTGTTTGACATTAGTAAGGTTTGGCCGAAGATCTCAAGAGGCGCAAATATGCAGGTCTCGACAGAGCCTACACATTTTTCAAAAAAATATCAGAGCGTCTGGTCAAAGCGAGGCGTGACCCAAGAGCTGGTGAGTATCTGTCACAGCGCATCAGCATTGCCATACAGCGGGGCAACGAGCGGGCAGCGAGCGTCTTAAGGACGCTTCCGAATGGTATTGATATAGATCAGCTGAGCTACCTGTAGATTGTTTGCAAAGGTACTATGGATTTAGCTCAAATTGTTTACTTGTATATAATACACTCGTTATTAAGAAGGAAAATTACAATCAAATAATAGAATTAAATTATTACTAATATTTACAATAGAAACAACTGAGCTGACTGCAAACAATCTACAGGTAGCTCAACTGATCCATATCAATACCTGGCTAGACGCTCAGATATTTTTTTGAAAACCCGGAGAGCCTCGGTGCCCCACGGACCTAGAGTCTCGTCTCCAAGAGGAGCAAATGCGTAGGCTCTGTCGAGACCTGCATATTTGTGCCTCTTGAGATCTTCGGCCAAATCTAGCGTTGCACCAGCCCTCACGGAAGTCATTGGAAGATGGGAAGACGCGAGTGTGTCGACGCATGTAGCGTCCCACACAATAGGCCTCCTCAAATCCCATGGGACTAGAGTCATGCCGTCGGGCCTCTTACCATCGTCACGCAACAGACCATTCTTATTTGTTGGTAATTTTCTTCGTAAATAATGATTATTAATATAATCCTTATAGTTATAACGAACTGACATTCTTACATTCCTAAAATGAATCCTGAAAACAATACACTCCTATTTTAGGCAGTAATATAAAAAACAATCATCTGGCCAGGTCATGTAATAGAGATCAAAAACGGCACATCATTCAAAACAGCCATCAGAAATAGTAAGGTGGTTCGGTGTTTCTGTGCTCTACAGTTACGTAATTAGAGCGTTTACAGTTTCACGAACTACCTTAGCTAAGACCTACATAGATTTTTTTTCACTACGTTGAATTCTAAGCCTATGGCTAAGACCATGAGGCTGCCATTCCACCGAAGATGTACTATGTTGCTAATGTTTCCAACTGACCAATAGAATCGCTACATAATCGCATCATTTTTGTCAGCTATGAAAATGACGCGATGATGGAGCGATCCTATTGGTTGGTTGGAAATATAGCATCGAAGGTAAATTGTCACTGTAAAATGAATCTAAGTTAAACCACATATTTGAAAGCACATTGTCTTTTATGTGTTGACATACAGGGCAAAATGAGAAAAACACTGTTTGCTAAATTAGGTGTAAACATTATTGTTCGAATGAAATTCATTATGTATACACAGAACGGCAAATATTATGTAAAGATAACAATAACAGTTACCTATTAAAAATTCTTGGCATTTTTGACAGCCAACCTAACCTGTACAAGTTCCAGGCCGCGACGTATTACGATTTTTAATAGTATTTGACTGCTTAAGGCTAGAGACTTCCTCTATTGTCGTTATTTCTAATTTAAATTACTTGGAATAACTTCCAAGGTCTTGTTTTTTAAATCATTACAATGCTCAAAAGAAGCATTTTTTATAGCCATGTTTTTGGCTGTTGTTTTAAAATAATAGGATAGCGAAATTGCTATCTGTCTTTTATAAAAATTGGAAAGGTAGGAATTACCTTGAGTCAAATAGTATTTTTTACTAACAATACTGTTAGTATCAATCACATGTACATTGTTGTTGCATGAAATAGTGTGCAACGTCATCTTAAGCTTATATCTAAGGTTGTTCTCAGATTGTGGCAAGCTGTCGCTGTAGGGGAATGTGAACATCACAATTTGTTTTAAATTTAATGAGCACAGTTTATCCACATTCCCTTATAAGGTCAGATTTGTTCACATTACCTCTATTTCCAAGGCAAATTATTATGTTTGAAGAACTACTATTCAAAGTTTCATGGTTAATTTTGTGCATAATATTATGCAGGTTGGAATTAGGTAAATAATTATTTATTACAGGATGTTCCATACTCATATTCAAGAAATGTACCTAATAGGTGAAAATTCACTCTAAGACAGTCCCATCCGAGCACCCAAATTTTTAAGGATCGTAGTATAAAAGACCGGCATCCTACATCAGAACTGTTACTATCAACACACCAATCTAGACCACAATTAATATGCAGGTCTCGAAAGAGCCTAAGCATTTGCTCCCCTTGGAGTCGAGACCATGAGGTCCATGGGGTACAGAGGCTCACCAGGTTTTCAAACAATTATCTGAGCGTCTGGTCGAAACGACGCACCAGCTCACCAGTATCTGGCACAGCGCAGCAGCATTGCCATACAGCGGGACAGTGCAGCCAGTGTCTTGGGCACACTTCCGACTGGTATTGATATTGATTAAAACTTTTAAAACTATCATGGTTATTAACATTAAAGTCAATTAAAACGGGATATTTACCACGATTCGATTTTTGTGTTTTCCAATATTTCGGCACAGTTTCATGCGCCATGATCACGGAAGAACTAAAGTCATTGCGAGTTGTTTTTTATTTTATTTTTAGATATATCTATCTACCTTCATTCTTTGTCTTTTGCTACGAATGTTACCAAAACCTCAAAAATCGAATCATGGTAAATATCCCGTTTTAAATTACTTTAATGATATTGATTAGTTGATCTACCTGTGCATTGTTTGGAACAGTCTGCAGTTAGCTCAATTGTTTCAATTGTAAATACTAGTTTGAATTTAATTTCTTAAATTATTTAAAGTTCTCCTGCACGACAATTGCCCTTAACCACCATCCAATTTTACAACTATCTAATCTATCTGCCACCCGATGCATTTTAACGGCGCGGCGGCGGCGGCAGGCGGCTTTCTTTTAACGATCAGTGGTGTTTATCTAGCAGCGCCTCGCGGTTTTACCCGCGTATTTCCCGTTTACCGTGGAAATTCCGGGATTAAACATAGCCTATGTCACTATAAAACTTTTAAAACTATCATGGTTATTAACATTAAGGCGCATACACCACCTAAACTAGCGCCACCACCTACTTTATGTTATTATTCTGTTTAACAAAGGAATTTTCAAAAATCCTTCTTCCAGTTTGTGATGCCTATCATAAGCTTTTTTTTAATGCCTCTGTAATAGTTTTATTCTATTTAGTTTAGGAAGAGATACGAAGTTGCACTTGGTGGCCACCAAAATCTATTTTCGTATCTCTTCCTAAACTAAATAGAATAAAACTATTACAGAGGCATTAAAAAAAAGCTTATGATAGGCATCACAAACTGGAAGAAGGATTTTTGAAAATTCCTTTGTTAAACAGAATTATAAGACAAATAAGGTGGTGGCGCCACTTTCGGTAGGGTATGGGCCTTAAGCTAATAGTCTAAGATCCCGCTATACAACGACCTTCACCGAGATGTTTATTTAATAAAACGTATTTTATCTTTAAATTAATACGTCAATAAATATATTGCATATGGGTTGTCTAACAAATTTCAGTCCAGGATATGATTAATTAGTGATTATTTTTTTTATTTTTTTAAACATTTCACCGGCTTGATTATTAAACAAATTATATACCAATCGAAAGTATGAAGACCATAGAATATGCAAATGTTAGGTTGCCTATTCTTTTCCGGTCACAACTCTCGGGTTGCCAGGTATAAACAGGTAAATCGATAATAGAGGTTATTAGCATGAAACTGTGCCGAAATATTGAAAATCTCAAAAATCGAATCATGGTAAATAAATATCCCTTTATAAATGACTTTAATGTCTATGTCACTTCCTAAAAAGTAAGCTGAAATCGTTTCAGTAGTTATTTTAGTTTGTTTGTTACATAAAAACTAATAACACCGAGAAACTGATAACACCTAACTTAAGCTTAACATTGTTACCTAAACGTTGTTATTGTGTATTTCTTTTTCAATAAATAATTTCATTTCATTTCATTAAAACAACACAAATCTTTCCTCTTTATAATATTATTATAGAAGTGTATAGATTTTTAAAGCGTAGGAAAGTTAACTACACGATTGGTAGTGAAATAATTAATAATTTTAGTTAATTGTGTTTCCTTTTACGTGTGGCATGTTTTTGTTTGTTTTTGACGAGAATCGGTACTTTTAATTTATCACTGAGATATACGTTTTAGGTCAAAAGTCAATGGCATGACGAAGCTGATGTCCAAGGCAACAACGAACTTTTGTTATCATTTGAGTAGGTAAATGAAATATTAGTTCAATGTTAAATTTCTAAAACTAGAGTAAGTACCTACACAATCCCCCTTTTTAACCGTCTTTAAAACAAGGAGTTTCTAATGTTCGGATGTAGCCTACCTACGGGCAAACAATGGAAAAAACCTGTATTCTATTTTTTAAGCATCTTTGTGGATCTCTTGTGGTAGCCAATTATTGACCGCTTTTGGTTGATGTAACCTATAGATAGAGAATAATCTCGAAATAAAAATTTAATATTTTACGTTTGTAATTTTTTTTCGTTTCTTAAAACTTTTAAGTTATGCGGGACAAGTATTTGTAAACTTAAACAAGATTCGCCAAGTGCGAGTGTAACTCGCGCGCCGAGGGTTTCAAACATTTGCCAATTATTTGGACAATCAATATTTTAAAAAGTATGAAACTTACAGAAATTTCAAAAAGTGTTTTGAAATGGTCAAAACGATACCTTTCATTTGATACCCCACATGGGTAGGTACCCCTTTTTGAAAAAAAAATCCCCTTTTTTGACCATTTTTCAAAAACTATTATTATTACAGACTTCTCTATATTTTTCCTGTAAAATATACATTGATATCGACAAACGCCTAGTACATTGTACATGGATCGGTCTGCAATCTTCGGAGCTAGGGGGGGGGGGAATGGTCAATTTTTCGTCTTTTTTTGAAATATTTCAAAAAGTATGAAACTCACAGAAATTTCAAAAAGTGTTTTGAAATGGTCAAAACAATACCTTTCATTTGATACCCCACATAGGTAGGTACCCCCCCTTTTGAAAAAAAATTCCCCCCCTTTTTGACCATTTTTCTAAAACTATTATTATTACAGACTTCTCTATATTTTTCCTGTAAAATATAAATCCATATCTACAAACGCCTAATACATTGTACATGAATCGGTCTGCAATCTTCGGAGATAGGGGGGGGGGGGGGGGGAAAGGGCAATTTTTCGACTTTTTTTGAAATATTTCAAAAAGTATGAAACTTACAGAAATTTCAAAAAGTGTTTTGAAATGGTCAAAACGATACCTTTCATTTGATACCCCACATGGGTAGGTACCCCTACTTTTGAAAAAAAAATCCCCTCCTTTTTGACCATTTTTCAAAAACTATTATTATTACCGACTTCTCTATATTTTTCCTGTAAAATATAGATTGATGTCTACAAACGCCTAGTACATTGTACATGGATCGGTCTGCAATCTTCGGAGCTAGGGGGGGGGGAATGGTCAATTTTTCGTCTTTTTTTGAAATATTTCAAAAAGTATGAAACTTACAGAAATTTCAAAAAGTGTTTTGAAATGGTCAAAACGATACCTTTCATTTGATACCCCACATAGGTAGCTACCCCCCCTTTTGAAAAAAAATTCTCCCCCTTTTTGACCATTTTTCAAAAACTATTATTATTACAGACTTCTCTATATTTTTCCTGTAAAATATAGATCCATATCTACAAACGCCTAATACATTGTACGTGGATCGGTGTGCAATCTTCGGAGATAGGGGGGGGGGTATGGTCAATTTTTCGACTTTTTTTGAAATATTTCAAAAAGTATGAAACTTACAGAAATTTCAAAAAGTGTTTTGAAATGTACAAAACGATACCTTTCATTTGATACCCCATTTGCCTTCCTAGGTCTCTTTTGAAATTTCAACATCAAAATTTGTACTGAAAATATTCATTTTCATTTTTCATTTATTTATATATTTTTTTCTTAAAATCAGTAATGGCGCACGAAATGTATTATTATTTCAAATTTCAAGTTAATAGCTGCAGTAGTTACCGAGATATTCAAGAAAGAGCGGGGACGGACAGAGCGAGACCATAAGGGTTTCAAAACCGATCTTTGAAACCCTAAAAACAGAGTGAATATTAAGGAATTCATAGACGGCTTTTAGTAATTCCGAAATAATTAAATTAATACACGAGTAAGTGAGGTACACACACGCGTGGACTACTATGGTATTACAATTTTGAAATGTCAATAAAATGAAAATTTAAACCGCATCTAGGTCCCATCTTGTTCACTGATGTTTAGAGTAGTAATAAAAACAAAATTCCCGGATAGGTATGTCTTTTCGATATTAGAAATGAAATAATTATAATATTTATTATATATATTAATACAACGTACGGTGACGTTGTACATTCTTCATTAGGTAATATTATACTATTTTCTGAATAAAACAGAAAGTATATTTGTAAGACTCGTACTATCAAAGTTTTAAATAAGTTGAACATGGAAAAAATAACGACTGCATAAAAAACTTTACAAATTTTGCGAAATTATAGGCTCTTGTCGGGTCAACAATCCCTTTGCTCACGTAGAATCTAATTTAACGCAAATTACTTTTCATATTATCTAGCATACATTCCAGCTAAGAGAAAAGAAAAACATATTATACTAGCTGCTGCCCGTGGCTTTAAACGCGCTTTTGAAGTAGCCTGTGTCTGTCTTCGGGATATATAAGATACTTTCAGCCGCTAAGGCGTGAAAAGGTAACAGACAGACAGACAGATAGACATACAGTCAGGTTATTTTCAAATTTATAATATAATAGTAAAAGTTTTGAGTCTCCAGATTTGGGGCGCTCAAAAAATGAGCGCATCGACAAACTTTCCGAATCGTCAAATTTAAGTTTTGAAAAATACATAAACATAATTTTAAAGGTAAACATAACGTTAAAGAAATTATTTTTGTCCAAGATTACGTATTGTGAAAAATATTGTTAATTTTGCCAGACAATCATTTACAAATTCATCACTACGACATCGGGAACAAATCTGTAAAATTGAAGGTACTCAAACCAATTGAACAAAACCAAATTGGACCAAAATTTTACTTTTCCGAAAACCGCTGCATAATACCTACTTATAGTTTAAAATACAAGCGGTTATACAAGTACCGTTTATAATTTGTTAAGATTATCATATAGCGTTATAAATCGATACTGCAATAAAAATTATATGCTTAATATTGGTGTAGGTACCATATCAATACACGCGTAGACTATTTTAGAAGTTACCTTTGCAAAAGTTGTTACTCTTTGTGGTTATTCTGGTCTACTAGTGTAGTCCACACGTGTAGGTAGGTACGCTAGTGCTAAGTACCCTATTTACAGGTTAGAAAAATGTTCTTTCGTAAAAAAAACGTTTGATTACCCAGAAAAGATTGATTATGATTGAGATATGGATAAATAAATAATGCTCCCGATGAAAATCCACACAGCATCATCTAGCCCCAAATTAAGCAGAGCTCGTGTAACTTAGATACTGTTATAGGATGACGAATAGGAACTCTTGCGTACCTTACTTTACTATTTAAAAAAAAGCTCAATATCCCAAGTTTTGTGAAGCGGAGCAAAGAATAACAAAATTTACCTATCTACAGGATGTTTGGTATTAGGACCGATATAATTTTTTGGAGAGTCGGGGAGATTTCTCCGATAGACTCTATGTCCTAAGTCACGGTTGCTGAAATATGTTTTTTTTTTCATTTCATTCAATACCTCGCCTTTCTTTTTTTGTGAATGTAATAATACCCCAAACTAACTTGTGCTGTATTCGTTACGACAACTTCCGAATTCATAAAAGAAACTGAAATTCATATTGAATTTAATATTCTAGAAAAAACAATTCATTCCAACGATATTTACATGACACACATAAAACAATTTTTTATTAGGTGATCAAACTAAGAGATGCTTGTCTGCTTATGGTGTGTGCCATGATTGAATAGACACTTTTTCGTTTACCTACCAAAAATTAAAAAAATAGCTTAAATTGGCAAAAAAATATCAAATTTACCTTTTACAAGCAATCACTTTTTTCATTGATTCATTATGTCGGTGGTGGTGGTTAGATTCCGAATTAAAATAATAAAAAGAAATGGAGGATTACCTAATTTTTCTTTTTCATCTTAGATTTTTTTATTTCAAAAATTTTGTGATTTAAATTAATTCCAAGTAACTAGTAAGAACCCATAACACTTGATTTGGGGCTAGATAATGCTGTGTGAATTGTCCAGCATTATTTATTTATTATATTATTCCAAACGTGACACACGAGTGAGTCTACTGACGAAATATAGTCTTCCTCAACTCCCCGAAAAAATATTTCGGTCGCCATACCAAACACCCTGTATCATTTAATTTTTTTAGGTTTAGGACTCAAATTACTAACCTAATCTTTATCAAAGAACAGGGGGCGATTGTAATTCACCAACACGCAATTGCGTTTTTCGTTCCTTCCACTTAGTATCATAATACATCGACTAAGAGTACAAATTTGCATAAAAAATTAAACGTAAAACGCAATAGTTCGTTTGAACAGAACTTCGGGACTTGTAAAGTTCGCTACTTGCCGATGCAAAGAGTAGAAGATATAAAAATATATAGACATTTTATTACAAATTATTTAAGAAATAAGATATTCTATTAATACTTACCAAACTGGCAAATAACCAAAAACAAACACGCAGAAAAACACACAAAACTGTACGAAATCTCCATTTGTTCCAACGATACTAAAATCCTTTATAAAAATGTAAACTTTAATATTTATAAACAATTTTAATTATCTTAGGTCTTGAAAGACATGTCTTGTATTGTTCACTGAGTTTCACGCACTGGTCGAGATGACAACTCAGGGCTCGTACACTCGCATTTTTATACTGATCCAAGTGGTTGGACTACAAGGTTTCGTTCGAATCCCAGAGCTCACACAATAAATAAATAAATAAATAATGCTGGACAATTCACACAGCATTATCTAGCCCCAAGCTAAGCAGAGCTTGTGTTATGGGTACTAGATAACTGATATACATAATATAATACAATAGATAGATATTTTTTATTATATATATAAAACGACCAGATCACCCTGAACAAATGTCTGCAGATCGTACACACATTTGTTCCGAGGCGGGAATCGAACCCGCAACCTTCTGCGTCGCAGGCAGACCTTTGCCCACCGCGCCACATCGGTCGTCATACCTACAAATAAGTAGATATTTAGGTATATTATTTGTAACATACACTACCAAACCAAACTGTATGTATCTAAAAATATCAGTACACGCGCAATATGAGTAATATTACTTATTATTATCCTAGTGGAAGACCGTGGCCTATTTATTTTATTTTATTTATCAATAAAATAAGTATAATTATAGCTCGTCTGCTCTCTGCGGAGATTTCTTGTAAGAATAGGTTATACAGGGACCCAAGTTAGTTGATAGATGTACATGTTTTTAATAATAAATAAATAAATAAGTCCATTTAAGAATAGTATCGAGACGCGATCGTGACGTCTAATATTTGGGGTCACTATAATTCACGACAATTTATTGTACGGCCGAATTATGTACACCTTGATAATCCGTGTCAAAACCTATTAAAATGTTTAAATTCAAGCTCAAATACATACGAGCGAATATAATCATAAATGAAAGGTTTTTATTTTGAAACCTTTCATTTATCATGTCATTCGTCAGCATTTTTGATTGATACTTATAATCATCAATCAAAAATGCTTTATTTCAGTAAAAACAATCACTGTAACACATGGAAGAGGTATTTTTTAAAATTAAAATACTTTTGGTTAGAAGCTGTTTATTATTATGTACCTAGTAGTTTATTATTAGTATTATTATAATTTATCTAATTATTGATCGTCTTAGAATTCTGAATGTGTTCCGTTTTCATGCTCACTTTAGTTACAAACTTCAAATAAGTTCTTTCGCTTGCCGGATTTACATTGACAAAAAATTTGACTATTTGGCCCGTAGCACATCTCCGCCGCGGAATCTTAGCAGCGGAAACGCAGTAGTTTCGGTATCACTTGTCTGTTCTACGGCAAGTGAAACAGAGGCAAAGCTGCTCGTTCTAACGCATAGATTTGACTATGGTTTTGTCTCTTTTTCACGCGATCCCGACGATTTGATAGATACCAACTGCACAACAGAATCCCTTCATTCTTTTAATAGAATGTCAAAACATTCCAGAGCCCGAGTTAGATTAGTCGACATCAACGTCATCGAAACGTTCCATCATATATGGAATTAGGTACATCAGCAGGCACAGCGCCTCTAGCATGCTGATCTTATCCGGTGGTCAACAAAACCAGGATGTAGTATCCACATATTTTAAACCAAGGAAAGTCGAATTCAAAAAGAAAAACCATCAGCCGCTAAAAATAGCCAGACAGGTCGAGATAACTGCTTAACAAACCATTCATGGCAATCGAGATTTGTCTGTAACGTAAAAATTATACCTGTGTAATATTTTACACATGACACAAATGAGATGTGGCGGTGTTACCCTTGGTCGACACAAAATTTTTTCACAACAGAAAACTAAAAAGACATCACCAGTAGATTCTCAAACAAAAAAGGGTAGTAAAATTCACATGGGCGCTCCACACTCTCAGAACTTCTTTGTTTATACACTCGCAAGTTTCTCATTACAGTTCTCGCGCTCGATGACGATGGACGCCGAATTAACTGCTGCAACAAGCTTATTACTATGCGCATTTTCATGTTATAATTCCGCTTATATGTATTTTATTTATATATATCAGTAAATTTGAAAAAATATATTTTATATAAACATAGATGCTCAGTAAATACCACGTACAACTATGTATTTTAGTAACTTAAGTTTCTGCCAGAATTTATTAGATTTCTACTGTGTGAATTGTATTCCATAAATAAAATATTCTGTAAATATCTGTAATGTTATAATTGTGATTAATAAATAAATAAAGGTATAACTATTTTAATCGGCGAGTCGCTCTTTACTGAGAAACATGCGAGTGTGAGGTGAATACAAGTTCTCGTCTGTTCTCGCGTGCCCGGCTCTTTTGTCTCGCGCCAAAAAACCGTCAAAAATCGGAGAACAAGGCGAGAACCTGCGAAGAATATGTGAATCGGTTCCATACACACATTTCTCGTGGTTTTCTCGCGTTCTCGCGAGATTATCGCGAGCGTGTGGAGCGCCCAACAGACATCATAGTACTAGTTGCGCCCTAAGTAAAATAACATTACAACAATTATTCGAAACGCAGCAAATTTAAACAAATAAATTGACCATTTGTTATTAGACATTTATTGCCGTCAGACTCTGTCCTCAGACAGCACGTAGCTTGGCAGTAAACGCGTTAAATAGGTACAAGGAAATAACCAGCGTATATAGTATCCGAAATAACCATTACTCGTCAACCCTGCTGCTTGATTTATTTTATAGGTTTTCCTACATGATAAAATCCTGTTCCACAAAAGGTTTGCAAAGGATAACATGAACAACATACAATGTTATAAGTATGAATATAATTTTAGCTATCTACTCGTGTATGGCTCTGTAAAAACTAATAGCTCTACATTTGGGTAACAAAACAAGCTCTACCATATAAAATGAAAACTTACGTGTCTTCTTTTACAGAGGCACATAGGTGTGCCTAGAGTTTAAGCAGTATTTCTTTTGTCAACCCATTTCGTTCCATTGCTTGTCAAAAAAGAAAACCCTTACATTTTTTACGACCAATCACGGTCTCCACTTAACTAATTATTTTTAATCAATTTATCGTGCGTTAGTTCATGCAGTTGAGCTACCTGTTTGTAACAGTCTGCAGTTAGCTCAATTGTATCAATTGTAAATACTAAGTCTCATTTAATTCTATTATATTATGATTGTAATTTTCTTTGTTATTATATTATATTATGTATATCAGTTATCTAGTACCCATAATACAAACTCAGCTTAGCTTGGGGCTAGATAATGCTGTGTGAATTGTCTAACATTATTTATATTTATCGTTTTTTTTTTTCGTTCCATAGGTAATACTATAATTCAATCATACTTATCTTAGATGCAGGGTTCATGCCAACTAAGGCTTTTCGAATACAAAATAATTCTAGATCACACGCTCACCTTCTCTCAATTTTCCTGACTTCTTCCTCGTCCTTCCAATGCGGGTCTTCTTAACTACTATCTTGTACCGATTACTGGTGGAACTATACCCTTGGCTCGATGCATACCCCCCACCATAAGTCACGTTATCAGTGTACATGTTCCCTTTTTTGTATCCGGGGCTACCCAGGGCCCCATAACCGGCTCCATAGCCATACCCGGGTGAACCGTAGCTGTGACTATAACCAGGACTATGGGAGCCATAACTGGGATTATGGGAGTCATAGCCGTGTCCATAGCTTCCATATCCGTGATCCGGGTACCCGTGGCTCCCATCGCAAGGTTTTATCCCGTATTTCTTACTGTATGTATAACAGGGTTTGTGGGGCTCATGGGTAGGGTGCCCATGGCCGTATAGGTTTTGGAATAGGGCTTCTAAAGCTTGGTAGTATTCAGGGGACTGAGTGGGAGAAGGTGGTTGATAAACGAACTGAGTTTCGAGACATCTGTTATGGTTTTGAGCGAGGATCAGTAAGACTGGGAAAGATTGGATTAGATTACAGATCGTCATTTCTTTGATCGTCATTTAAACATATTTTTTGAGAACCGCGCTTTCAGTAGCAGTGGTTATTAACTTATTAAATTATAAGGAATTTTAACGTTTTTGTCACTAATTTTCAGGATTGTTAACCGTTTAAGTTCAAATTCGGAGGGCAACTAAGCGAAAGTGATGTTCAAAACTGGGTTATTGTATTGATACAAATCTGTAATGCACAATTAGGTAGGTATTATTGGGTAACTTTTACCAGATGTAAAGATTTTATCGCAACGCTTTTGAAACGAACTATTCATCATAATTTGGGTGTTTTTGTGACGTCATAATGTCACTTACCTATTTTATTGGAGCTACGCAATAGACCTATTCATTTTTATTTTAAAGTTTTAGTAAAAAAACGTACACAGAAATAATTTACGAATTGGTGGACTACATTTTTCGACACTAAACTATCAAAGACTTATTTAAGCTAGCTCTGAATAAGGTAAACATCATGAAGACCAGACCACCTCACCTCACCTCACCTCAACAGCCCATAATGGTCCACTGCTGGACGCAGGCCTCCCCCTGATTTTTATCTCGTGGGGGGTAATGTCCATAATCCCCACGCTGGGCATGCGGGTTGGGGATCGCAGTTCGGTGTTAATCTATTCCGCGAGAGGTGCTGCTGCCCGCCCCCCGGTATATGTCCCTTAGTCGCCTCCTACGGCACCCACGGGAAGAGTTGGGGTGGTGCAAATTCTTAACCGGCACCACACGATTACGACCACCGACCTTTAGTAAAGGAGAGGCACGATATGAAGAAACTGACTGCAGGCTGATACTGGATGCGGCAAGCTGAAGACAGAAGGCTGTCCTCCAGTGCAGTAGGCTGATGATAAAGAAAAGTACCAACTTAGTAAATCGCAAAAATCGAAACAATTTGGTTTTGAGAGCTTTCATTCATTCGAGCCTCCTACGTTTTGAAGTAGCACATTTTGCTGCTCTTGTACGTTAAACGTTGTTGAAGTTTTAGTGATTAACCCACTGTTTTAGTGATTATCTTGTTGTATTCTACCATTTTCTTTGGTTTTTGTGAAGTTCCGTTCAGGCATATGCAAACTTATATTGTCGGGGATTGTAATAATTTGGCGTATAGCGACTTTAAATTTGCAAGTAGTAAAAATGGATTTGGAAGAAAGACTTTACTAACAAGATCAAAATTTTCAAGTGGCGACATCTAGTTAATTTGAGTCTAATTTAGATTGTTGTGATGAATGTCACATGTATAAAACGACATTGTTGTTATGAAAACCATTTGATACCGATTGTAATTTTTTTATGGGATGTTTTTTTAGATACGTTTTATGGCGCACGTGTCAAATTCTCGAGGATAAAAGTTCTTTGAAACCATCTCAAATCCAACTTTCATATAACAATGAAAGAATCACCAAAATTGATGTAGCTAGTCGTGATTTTATTTTAATTATTATTATTTTCTTTTTAATCTTTACGGGATAAATACTAATCCCTCTGGAATCAAGTGACTAAACGGCAAAAAAAAAAACATTTTAAATTGGTCCAAAATTGACGGAGAAATCGAGGACCAGACATAAAAAATTTCACAGCCGACTATAGAACCTCCTCCTAAGGTTAATAAAAACCGAGTATGTAGTATAGTAGTGTCTAAGATCAAAAGTAGGCCATTGCCATGGGTTTTACCTAAGAAGATTGGTATGTGTAAGCTTAATTAAATCTAAGAATCGATTAAGCTCCAGAATTCAGTTCAAGAGCACGTGATGATTCGAGTGAAAGGATTACTCGGAAATCAGTCCATCATCCAGGATAAATTGTGTTGCACCATCTTTGTACAATTTACACTATTATGTAATGATGTACCTTTTAGGTCTTAGACATATTAGCTTTTGTACAATAGGGTATTAGTATTACGCAAGTGACAAAAAAGCTGATTATTTTTATTTGTAGTCTCTGTTACGGAAACATATTAAATATAGAATTATATAGATTTTTTTTTTATATTAGAACTTTTTGGCACCAATGATGATAATGATGTTTAGAATTGTATATTTTAAAAATATTGTAACTCTAAAATACATTATGTGATACGTGTAGGTAGGTTACTTAAGTTCATAGTCTTAATTTTACTATTCTGATAGCTACCCGTGAAAACCTTCGATAAGCTTACTGGTATCTATCAATTTTTAACTCTGTGTATAAAAGCTTCTGGTTTTCCATCAAATAAATAAATAAATAAATATCTGCATAGGTATTTATTTTTGAATTTTTTGATTCTGTAATTCGTTATTGTACACAAAAAAATAATACATATAAAGAACTTAACTAATAGGTTATGTACAAAGGCGAGCTTAACTTGATGTTTTTATTTTGAAATTTATTTATTGAAAAGTACTAGGTATTGCAACATTTCTAAACGTTACGTCACCGTTTAGGTACCTTATTGTCATGAAGTTTTTAGCTTGATAAAAATACATACCGAACATAGAACATTTTCCTTTTTTCGAAGTTGGTTCAAAATAATTAACATTTCCTCTTAGGGTTTTTAAGTTGTGTGGAAGTTGAATTACCTACCTATAAATAAACAAAGCTCCAATACAGATAAGTTCATTATTCCCAGAACCTAATAAAATTCTAGTCACATTATGTGACTAACAATGTAAAACAATTTAACTCTATATTTGGAGACCTGTAATTGACATTGACAGATTTATTTGAGGGAAATCTATGCGTAAGCGCACAACGCATAAAATAACTATTCGACGTAGCCTTCGAGCATATCCGCCCAAAGTCGGTCATTCTTGAATACAAATAAATTCAACATTCTTACATGATTCCTATTGGATGACAAAGTTTAATCAATGGGTAAAACCACATAAAAAAAACCTTCATCTAGAGGAACGTAATTAACAATAAAATATTGTTATAACGAGTAGCTACTCCTATAACCTCAGCTTACCTCAACAGCCTTTAATGGTCCACTGCTGGACGTGGGCCTAAAAAAACTCCTAAAACACTTGACTTTTAAAAGCACCAACTACTTTTAAAAGCACTCCAGCATATTTGAAGTAGCTATTTACCCCTTTTAATTTTTTTAAAACATAAACGTGTTTCTTAGGTAGGTGGGAACTAATATACGACAAAGTTCACCGATGGTGGCTGCTTATTTCGCGAGTTCCCTCTTGTGCAACTCAATTTCGCAACTTAGTTTTTCGTTATAATTTCGTTGAACAAAAGGAATTTCAAAAAGTAATTGGGCAGTTTGTGTTACATATTCCTCCATTCCATCTGATCATAAACCGACAAAATACAAGTTATCGTCTCAGAATGACACATATAGCATAGTAGTGCAGAGCGACGACCTCTGTGGCGCGGTGGGCGAAGGTCCGCCTGCGACGCAGGAGGTTGCGGGTTCGATTCCCGTTCGATCCGCAGGTATTTGTTCCGGGTGTTCTGGTCGTTTTCTATGTATAATAAAAATATATGTAATTGTATTGTATTATGTATATCAGTAATCATCACTCATAACACAAGCTCTGCTTAGCTTGGAGCTAGATAATGCTGTGTGAATTGTCCAGCATTATTTATTATTTATTTATATATTTTACCATTGACGAAAGAAACTAAATACAGATGGAGGGCCGCGAGTCAAAAGTGTCAAGGTTGAAACCATTCTACCAATCTCTCAGAGGTTTCCGCCTATGGACGATTATACGCCGATGCCATTGACATAGTAAAGTGATTAGTTAGCAGGATTATTTCCCGGCAGGCTGATTGTACTATCCCATCCATCCACTATCCCATCCATCTCTCATTCCTAAATCCGTTCGCATTGACAATAGTCAATTTGATGGCTGAATGGTTAATGTGAGTCAGCGAATACGATAATAACTAAGTGCAAGTAAATACGCGCTACGCGGGAGATAGACTGGATGGGTGGAGTATGGATGGAGGATGGATGGGATGCCCCATCGAGCTTTCAAACGTGAAAGTGAAGGCAATTCAACTCAATGGTTAGAAGGATAGTGGATGGATAGGATAGTACAATCAGCCTGCAGACTATTCAAAATGCGCCTTATTCATAGTAGAGTTGGTACCAATTTAGCTTTTTATGTGTAGTAGGTACTGTAGGTAGGTAGGTATATAGTGTCCAAAACCCTTCTAAATAACACCAAAATTATCTGCCAAGACATTAAAGTTACAATTCAAACTATCGTCATCGAAAGCAAAACATTTTCCCTATTATCAATCGGTTTTTTACTTCTAAAATTCCTAGTGCCATTATGTATTTCCGGTGTTTCCAGCTTCCGTAGCCGGACGCGGCGAAGGAAGTTGATTAATTATTCGTAGAGTTATCGAGAACTGTCGATATAATACGGTCGACATCGACACCGTTGTGGTGTCGACAAGGTCGTGAGACATGTGAGGGTTTGCATTTCGAGATTGGCAAAGAGTAGGAAACAGACGAGTCGTCTACGTGTCATAAACTGTAGTAGCAGCTACCTCATAGGTATATGAGCTACATTGTTGTTGATCCTTCGATTTTTTTCATGGCAATATCAACACAGATGCATGGCATGACCCATGCGAAAGGCAAGCCTTGAGTCATTTATTAAAACGTGGATACGAAACGGCTCATGATAACAAAAACAATCTTTGACGATAGATTTGCAAAGTTCACAAATAGAAATAAACGAAGTTATACCCATTAATATTAAACTGGCCAGGTGCAGGTCAGACTCACGCACAAATGGTTCCGTAGAAGAAGATAAATCGGGCAAAAAACGCAAAACAAAACATCACGTTTATTTTATGGAAGCCCGTATAAATACTAATATCATATCTATTAGATCAGTATTGTGTGTTGTTTTAGCAGTAAAGATACACACTCTGTGGTAACATTAACTGTGTACCTACCTGTAGATGTTTTATGACCGATATTGAATCCCATTAGATGATCACGGCTCGCTACGAGTACATCCACATATTGCCCAGCAGCACACAACCCGGCAACCGCGGCCCCAGAGCAACTGGCATTCCCGCGCTACGGACTTGCGACTGTATCTTATCAGTGGTCTTCTACATTCGACTCTACGTTGCTCTACATCGTCAAATGCAGGCAGGAAACGAACTAGAGTTCTTTTTTCCGGTATCTCCGTCAAGAAAAGCTTTTCTGGAGTCATGTGTTGTTGCTTCGAGATAGCTTCGGGAGGCTCAAGAAGCTCCCGGGGAAGGGGTCGCCACGGAGTTTTTGCATCCGGTGGTCTCGTGTGTAGAGGAGCGAGTCCGTTGAGGTGTACGTGGCGAGAGTTGTCCGCACGATCGTACATCCTACTAAGTGACTGTTTGTCGCCCGTCAATGACGTATGACAGTGACAGCTTGCTTTGACAATACAAATACATCGACCACGAGATAGTGTATGCATGGCATTTAGTACCTGCAAAAACGACTACCTATTTATCTACGCTTTTTGCTATATAGTGCGTTACTCGAACTTGGCAAATTTACCACGAAAATTTATCTACGGTTCATGAGATTCATCTCGCTGACAGACAGACAGACGACAGATAAACAAGGAGTTAGTATATAATAGGTTCTCGTTGGCACCCTTTAAACAGGAAACCTTAAAAATGTACAAGGATAAATTATGTGTCTTATCTAAGCAAGTTCTTAGATGACCTATCTGCGCGCGCGCACACACATACTCTTTGTCTTGGTTTCTAAATAACGTTTTATGTCCGGCTATTATTTTTATGATTAACTTGCGAATGTCCGAGTCCGAGTTAGTTAGAATTAAATATTAATACCAGGTAGAGATAGTGTTGAACCGGCGACAAATCAGTGCTTTGACAGTTGATTGACAGGTGCTGAGCTAATCAAGGGGTGACCCTTGATTAGCTCAGCACCTGTCAACAATAAATTGTCGTGTATTATAGTGATATAATACACGACAATTTATTGTACGGCCGAATAATGTACACATTGATAATCCGTGTCATGGCTTCCAATTTTAGTAGGTTTTGACACGGATTATCAAGGTGTAGGTACATTATTCGGCTGTGCAATAAATTAACGTGCATTATAGTGATCCGGTGGGATGACGATTTGCGAAAGACTACTGGCAGATGCTGGATGCGGCAAGCTGAAGACGGGGCGCTATGGCACTCATTAGGGGAGGCCCATGTCCAGCAGTGGACTAATGTAGGCTGATGATGATGATGATGATGATAGTGACCCCTAATCAAGAGATAGGTCCGCCAATTTTTGGCCTTGAGAAATCAAACATGAAATGAAAAGAAATGAAAAGTGATTCTTTTAACTTCCTCAGCCTCACCTCAACAGCCTATAATGGTCCACTGTTGGACGCAGGCCTCTCCTGATAATCGCCTTATTGGCTTTCATCTCATGGGGGTAAAGACCATAATCCTCACGGTAGGCATGCGGGTTAGGAATCGCAGTTTGGTGGTAGATCTATTCTGTAAGAGGCGCTGCTGCCTGCTCCTTATGTATGTCCCTTAGTTGCCTCTTACGACACCCACGGGAAGAGTTGGGGTGGTGCAATTCTAAGGCACCACACGGCTTACTTCTTAGATTACTTCAACATTATTACACGTATTATCATTGTTGTAAACACTATTTATATAAACTTAACACTATAACTTCTAACCATTGATGTCCTCGCATATTATTATAATAGTTAAAAAGACTGCTTGCTTGCGGAGGAAAAATAGAGACACAGCTTTCTCTTGGTAAATGATTTTTATAACATAAATAAATTCCCGTTAGATAGTAATAATCTTAAAACGTTTCCATATAAACAATGCATGCGAAGTCGCGGGCAGAATCTTGTTCTTTATAAAGCTGTAAAAATTGTTCGAGCTACATGAAACGGATCTTATTATAATGATTTTAGAAAAAAGATTTTGAAAACCTTTTATTTGTTATTCCTTTTTAAATAATGTACATTAAATAAAAATACCGATATGGCTGACAATGTACCTACTATACATACAATAATAGTATTTACAGAGTACCTAGGTATATAAAATGACAAAGCCATAAAGGCCTAAGTCACACAGGCGCTTATCAGTTGAGGCCTGTGTCCAACTGTGGGCTAGCATAGGCTGATGATAACATAAGAAATTAAAATAAAGACACGTGATTTTCTCTGGTTTGGGTTGCAGACCTAAGCTCGCATAGATGATTCATTTTTCATTGGTGATCATTCTCAGTTTGTTTGTGGTTTATGAAACGTACAAATTGTAGGTAGGTATGTTTAGAAAACTGCATCAGCTATGCGAACTAAGCCAATACAGTAAGCTTAACTTTCAATCGGCAATCCGCATTCAAATTATTTTGTAATTCGGTAGCAAAATCTCTAAAAATGGTGTCACTATTATACTATATAAATAAATAATACTGGACAATCCACACAGCATCATCTAGCCCTAAGCTAAGTAGAGCTTGTGTTATATTGTATTGATATGGATCAGTTGAGCTATATATTGTATATATATATATACCTATAGATTGTTTGCAACAGTCTGCAGTTAGCTCAATTATAAATAAATAAATAAATAATGCTGTACAATTCACACAGCATTATCTAGCCCCAAGCTAAGCAGAGCTTGTGTTATGGGTCCTAGATAACTGATATACGTAATATTATACATTACATAGATAGATATTTTTTATTATAAATAGAAAACACCCAGACCAACGGAACAAATTTCTGCAGATCGTACACAAATTTGTTCCGAGGCGGGGATCGAACCCGCAACCTTCTGCGTCGCAGGCAAACCTTCGCCCACCGCGCCACATCGGTCGTCAATTGTTTCTATTGTATTCTACTATTTGATTGTAATAAGTAGGGCTTGTGTTATGATAGGTAATAGATGGATGAGTAATATATTTAATACAAAGCATTTCATAACAACATATTTTTTATTAGAAATACAACCAGTTTGTCATCCGCTTGTTCTTGATTTGACTATTGGGTAGTTTAAACATTTTGTTAACTATTGCCACTATAAAAAGGAGATCATAAACCTGCTGCAAGATTTATTAAATTTATAAAATAAAGATAAGATTATTATGAGCTCATTTAATCAAAATCTATTTACTTACATATTTACAGTAGCGTTCATAGTTTAAATAATTTTATAATTCTAAGTAGGTATCACTTACCTACCTACTTATTCATATAGTAGGTACGGACCTAAATTCCTTATTTTGATAAACTACAATTATTACACTATATATTTACAACTATTTACATATATTATTAACTACAAGGCAAATTATGGCTTTAATTTTTACATTATAATCTACATTTTAAATACCTACCTACATATTTTGGTTGGAATGATTTAAAACTTTTAAAACTATCATAGTTATTAACAATAAAGTCATTTATAACGAGATGCGTTCTTCCGTGATCATGGCGCATGAAACTGCCGAAATATTGGAAAACCCAAAAATCGAATCTTGGTAAATATCCCATTATAAATGACTTTAATGGAATGTTTTAATACAAATAATAAATTAGGTACCTATTCATTTATAAGCTGGACCTATTTTCAAGAAAAGCAAGGTTACTAAGATAACCTTGCAAAAATGTAAGTTGTTTTTGTCCTACATATTTTCCAGCTCATTTGCCGACATCCGGGCCATTTTTTTTAATTTTTTTTTTCAAACAGCTAGTACGGGACTCTATATCTCTATGGGACTCTCTATGTATAGTAAGAGGACTCTATTATTTCGTTAGACAAAAACTCTATAGCTATAGTCAGTTGTAGTTTGGAGTCATTCTTGGTAGGATGGTAGTCAGTTGGCGTGGTTTAAATCAGCATTGTGGTTATTTGTAATTGTTCCTTTAAGATTGGAAATCAGTTGGAGTGGTTCCCCAGGCTGGATGATAGTCAGTTGGAGTAGTTCATATCACGAGAAGGTTAGTTGGAGTGGTTCCTATCAGGGTGATAATCAGTTGGAGTAGTTCCCTCCTGGGTGGTTGGCAGTTGGACCTGTTGCTGGTACGAAGGTAGTCACGTCACAGACATGTCTGTCTGTGATGGAAGTCCATTGGAGTGGTTTTCAGGCAGGATGGTAATCAGTTGGAGTGGTTCCTCGCAGGGTGGTGCAGGGGCAGGTGCGCGGGTAGAGGATGGTGAGGGGGTTGTAACGCCGGGTTGGCAACCGCGATGATGCTATCCCCTCGAGCCGCTACCACTTGAGGACGGGATTCTTCTGTCTCCTGCAAAAATAATGGTGGAGTCTAATTTTTCGTATAAGTAAAAAGATACCCTGTAGCTGGTTGGCATTGATAGATATCTCACGAAAAGCAAATTGTAGATCATTTCAGAAAAGGTGCTGGACCTAATGAACCAAAGGAATCATACCTAGATAAATAAACTAATAAATAATGTTGAAAAATTCAATAATACTATGGAATTATCTAGACCCAAGTTAAGCAAACTTGTGGTATAGATATAGGATAAAAACCTGGAAATGGAATTATTTATTCTCCTTTATCATTCAAGGACCATTAGTTAGGTAGTATGTAATGCAAACATCCGATTTGTACAGTAGTTTTCTCATGAAGAAGTAAACTTCCAGCCGTCCAAACGTGGTATTTGTCCTCTCACTGAGATATGTGAACGCCAAGAAGGTTTCATGTGTGAAAAATACTGGCTGCATACAAAAAAAGTGCATAAACTTCTGCAAGCGTGCTCAAAGACAAATAAGCGAAGGGAGTAAAGAGGTAATAGAAGTAGGTATTAAGGTACTACTTACAGGTGGAGGAGTGCTGGTGCTGGAGTAGGAGCATCGGGAGTCAGCATCGTCACTTTCCGTCTTCACGCCCCACCATCTGGAACAACATTACGATAAATCGTGACATATTATCATCGCTTTCTATCAGGTGAAGTTATGGTGAAACGAAAGGTGTATGGACTGAAATAAATATCTATAGCAGCTACTAATTTCTATGATAAATATGAAGCTAATTTTGCAAAGAAAAATACGCTCGACGAATATTTCCCTTTGAACCATCTTAACATTGGAACTTGAAACGGCTGCATCGAATTTCTTTATACATAGCTAAGAACACCAACACCTCCAATCAAGTTCCAAAAGTCCAACGTTGACCACTACAACTGTGTGGCTCTGTGACGATCACAGTTCGGCATCGCAATTTTTAGTCGAATCATCATTTTTGGAATCTTATGATACCTCCTTGACCGCAACGAGTCAAATTTATGATCTGAATTTTGGTTTCCAATTCTCTTACGATCGAAAATGATAGTCTGCAACCAGCTACTTCTTACCCGTGATTAGAGTTGCCTCGAGCTGCGTCGGGACTGGCTCGGACTCCGTTATCGTCCCCTTCCTGTTGAAACACAGCAGCCATTAGATTATTGGTTTCAAACATATCGAACGTCACCAAACAGCTCTACCAGAAGACCAACTGTGGTTGTAGCGTGTTTACAACTAACACATGCTGACAAAGAGACCGTTTTGTTAGACAAAATTAGTCTGTTTTGTGATATAGTTTTAAATCATTTTTGTTTTCTTTGATTAAGATACAAATAACATTTTCTCACTCATACCAACGGAAATGTTACAAAAAACCTTTTATTATGGGATCGTTATAAGCTTCTTTGGATGTTTATTCTCATTTATTCAAATGGAAATGTTCAAAAAAAAGTTTCATTATGGGATTGTTTTATAATAATTTGGGTGTTATTTTAGTGGCAGCGGAAGCAGAAAAGGATATTTTTCTATTATATTTTTTTTTATAAAATATCTATTTCAAAGACATACTTTGAAATTAGCTTCCGTTCCAACCGTCCACTGAAATTGCAACCTTATCTATGGCGTCTGAATTTCAAACTGGCTAGAAGTTTCCACATTTCATTTTATCATCAGTTCCCATATGACTACATTTTGATGTGCTTGACTACAAAGTCCTTAGTCTAGCTGATGGGTTGACAACAGTATTGAGACGTGATCATATTTGTATGATTGTAGGGATTTGTGTAGTTCCCTGTTAGCGCGATAGAGGCGAACCAAATCCTATGGAAAAATGAGACATCATGATCACGTATTCACGTATTTATATTATCGTCAACCGGGCTCGGGGCTCAGGTTTAATTGCGAGCTCGGCAAAAATGCGATTATGATATTACCACTAAAGGGCTTATTAGAGAAAGCTTAAGTTTACCAGTAGACTGGCTTGGGGTGTTGTTCTTGTTGTTGAGGCATGGAAGCACAAAATACATAAAGTAAAGATACGAAAAGATAATAGCTACAGAATGTTAAATGAGCGAGATAAAAATTCTTACATAATCAATTTAGAGTCACAAAACTTTGGAACTAGGTACAGTTAATTCCAGAACAGATGTTAAGTTCATTTTCAAGTAACTGACTCCAAATTAAGTAAATAAGAACGCAAACCATGCAAAGAAAATAATAAAAGAATAGTTAAACCACTTACCAAGAGAACTGTCCGTGAATCTAAAGCAAAATAAACTACAGTGCATAAATTAGATTTTTCGCAGACGTTTGATTGTGTATGGCCTAGCATGCTTACCTTGTTAAAAAGCTAGAGATACATGGTAATAAATACTTAATATTTGAAAACTAATTGCTTTCTTCTAAAATAAACTACCGGATATATTAGTATTGGAGAAAATAAAAGTGATTCCACCAAGATTCTTCTTTGCGTTCTAAGTGGAGTTTAACAAGGGTGTTTTTGGGACCTAAGGATTTAAAAAAGACCAACGTCAGTGTGAGTCTTAGTGGAATCCAAAGAGACCTTTGAATGAGAAACCTATATAATTAAAATGGGTAAAAAATATATACTGTAACCTAATGGACGGAAGACTAAATTGTCACCAGGGTATTTGTTCTAGGTTCAAGGTATTTTAGAGCTTCTAGCAATTGTTGATTCTAAATATCTATTACTCTATTGGTAGGTTCAGGATTCCTGTTAGTTCCTCTTATAGGTTGTTGCTACACGTATTTACGTAGTTTCGGACTTACACAATCATGTACGATTGTGTTAGTCTGTTCTCATCCCATGCTATTCGCATGCATGACTTACTTCCCTCAGCTCAAAATGAATCAGCTATTTTACTAATATAGAGCCTATGTAGATCTATTTAGTAGGTACTACCTACTATTCTTACTATTATATTCGATATTTACCCTCCCCCTACTTCAACAAGTGGGTCTAGTCGAGACTATCATTACTCCTAATAATATTCATGTTATTTCTGGGTTTACGTTAGTCATTCCCAAGCAACGTCACGCTCCAGTACTTAGGATAGATGAGGGGCGACAATTAATTCACTTAAGTAATTTCTAGGTCGAAAATGTGTTAGCCCTTATCCAAGCTATAGCTTAGATAACCCTCGTGAGTGTTATATCTAGGTTAAGGATTGTGTTAGTCCTTCCCAAGCTACGCTACGCCCCCGTGAGGTCTACGTGAGTGACCTGTCGCGGCCGCTTGGCTGGCGACTCCTCCTCGTCACGGTCCCGGTCTTCGCCAGTAGCTGACGTTGGTGGTAGGCTGGAAAATAAATAAAATTGAGTGAGTTAGTTAAATTAAATTAAAGTAGAGAGTATCCTTTCTCTGTCTAAAGTTGTTGGACGTTTCAGTTTTGTGGTATTATTTTTAAAATACAATAAATATAAAATAAATTATGATGGATTGAACAATTCACACAGCATTATCTAGTCCAAAGCTAAGCAGAGCTTTTTTTATGGGTACTAGATAACTGATATACCTACTCAATACAATAAACTACATAGATAGTTTTTTTTATCACATGTACTTACAAAACATTCTCAGTCTCGAGTCGGGAATCGAAACAGCACGCGCCACAGAGGTCGTTAAATACAATGTACTACGTAACTCCATACCCCCCACATACCCAGCGTGGGAATTAATTACTACATGATTCAAAATTCAAAACCTAAAGTGCTTTACTTCCTTTAATTTTCCTTTAGACCTTACAGGACTCTTGGGCACGTCACAAAACTCAACTCTCATTACATATGTAGAACTAGAAAATAAAGTGATCACTTTGATTTTTTGTCCACTTCAATCTTTTTAAGGCAAAGTAAAGAAACAAACAAGAAACCTTTACCTTGTTAGAATGTTAGTTTTCGAGTTGGAGCAAAGCTCGTCCCAAGCTTTTATCTTCTAGATAATTTGATATTTTAAATTACAAAGGATATATTTAAGAATTTGTTTGAATTTATTCATTGATAACTTTTGCAACTTAAGTACTTGGAGTTTTGTTTTAGAAGCGTATACATTGCCCTTTAAAAGATACATTAATCGCTGTATTTTGTGTAGCTGTGGGCACAGCAAGCTTATTCTTATTTCTAGTATTTAAATTATGCATATCGCTATTCTTGAGTTTGATATTCAATGAGTATACAACAAGTTTTCATAAATATATTGGCATGATGCTGTCATTATGTTTATTTCTTTGATATTATCACGTATGGATTCATGCTCTGGGTATGCGACTCGGGGATAGCAGAGAAGAGAAGAAAAGAAGTTCGAAGCTGTTGGTATGTGTTGTTGACTGTACCTGTGCTTGGTGTAGTGCAGCCCGGCTCTCCTGACCAGCTGTCTCGCCAGCGGGAAGAGCTCGTCTCTCCGCGTCAACAACGCGGGAACGCAGCGGCAAATCTGCGCTGCTGCTTCGTTTACCATCACCTGGAAGGTTTACAGGATTTACAATGAGGATTATGACAGGAACTAAAAATCAACCAAATTATGTATTAACCGAATAATATACCTACCTGACTCATAGATTACAAAATACGTAGGTATTTAATTTTTTATTTTGTACAAGTAATAATGATAAAGAAAACTGAATAGAATACAATACAATACAAAACTCTTTACAAAACACAACAAACAAAAAAAACAAGAAACATAAAAAAACACAATACAAGACAAAGACATTAAACATATTAGTACAATGGGCCGCCTTATCGCTTAGAAGCAAATTCTTCCAGGCAATCTTTGGATGGAGAGAAAGTAGAAAATTAAAGAAAGGCAGGGGTGTACCTACCTATACTAGACATAGAAATACAGCAATCCATGACACGTTGAACACCAATCAGAGAATACTAATTTGTGACGTCATGATAGTCTTGATAGTATAGATCTGATAGTATTGTGATCGTCACAATAAACACAATATTTAATGTAAAAGCACAGAAGAAGTGACTGACTCTGACTTTCTGCTCTTGAAAATTAAACTTCTTGACAATAAATTCTGTAGGTATCATCAGATTTTCGTGCATCGGTGACGTCATAGATAGCCACAGGTTTAGTATCCTGGCTAGCTTTAAAAACACCAGTTTTTCGAGAAAAAAAAATAAAATTTTCACATTGAGCTCGTTGCACGACCTTGAATTTTACTTTTTATATGTAAATAGTACTAATTTGTGAGAAAAGATCACTAATAGATATTAAAACACACCTAATACTATTTTCTTTTACCTTTTCATTCGATCTCTCGTTGCACGACCTTGAATTTCACTTTTTATATGTAAAGTAAATAAATAATAAATAAATAATGCTGGACAATTCACACAGCATTATCTAGCCCCAAGGTAAGCAGAGCTTGTGTTATGGGTACTAGATAACTGATATACGTAATATTATACATTACATAGATAGATATTTGTTATTATACATAGAAAACACCCAGACCAACGGAACAAATTTCTGCAGATCGTACACAAATTTGTTCCGAGGCGGGGATCGAACCCGCAACCTCTTGCGTCGCAGGCAGACTCTCGCCCGCTGCGCCACTGAGGTCGTCAAGTAGGTACTAATTTGTGAGAAAAGATCACAAATTTATACCAAAACATACCTAAAAACTATTTTCTTTTACTTTTACGTTCGATTTCACGTTGGACGTCCTTTAAAAATCCTAGGATATTACTTACCTATAGGTAAGTACTTACGTGTCGTTCTCAACTATAGACAGTTAACGTTTTATATTTCAGGTAGTAGGTTTTACACCTTTGTTTTGTATTTTACTATATCGTACCAACCTCGTGTAGCGTCAGCGGTTTCTCCGGTTTCCGCTTACAGTCGAACCGTCCGTATATTGCTGCATATTTCCTCAGCTCGTCCATCCGCCGAGGGTCCGTCTCCGGCATACCCATCACCAGTTCCAACTCTTTGCACATCTTCTTCTTCGTATTCTGAGGCTTTGGTTCCAGTTGCGGGAGGTGTTTGCTAAGCTTCTCCGCTGCTGCTGATAGCTTCTGAAATTATCATTTTTTTCATGCTTTATAACCTGACTTCACTTATGTACTTAAATTGTTTAATTTGAAGTAAATTTTATAAGCGAAGCTAGCTTCTCTTGATGTTATTACAGATCAATTCAATCCATCAATTGATGCGATAGATTTGCAGGGAACATCGATTTAGTTACGTCAAACATACAAGGTGTAACAAAAATGAAGGAACAAACTTTAAGTTTGTTTCGCTTTGATTAAAGAACAAAGGGAAAAATATTAAAAACCCGAATTTAGTTTTCAAAAAAAGTAATAAAAATTATATTACCACTAGACTGATGCATGTGGTAATATATGTCCAGCAGTGGGCTAATATAGGCTGATGATGATGATGCATGTGCATAGTCATTGAAAAAATATATATTAAGACCTAGGTAACTGTTTACTTCCCCTAAAACACAAAACACCTTCGTCACACACATCATTAAAGCGGGCGACGCGCCTTAGATGCGGTAGGTAGGTGGTAAGTACCAGTCATGCATTTTTCCTCGGTTCCATGACAATAAAGCACAGTTATTGCCTAGTCTAGTGATCATTTTGTTTTTAATGATTTTTCCCGTGTTCTGTGATCATGTGATCAAAGCTAAACCAGCTTTGATCAAATAATTTTTGTTACACCTATGTTTGTATATCGGAGGCATTGTTGATCCAAAACTCAGTAATACAGATGCACAGCCATGTTTTATTTTAATTAATGTAGGAGTTATGGAATAGGTACAAAATTGAATCAAAAACGTCAAATACAAACCTGTACATGCACATCCAACAGAACCGGCGTAAGTTGAACTGGTGACGTCACAGAACTAGGACTAGATCCAGCCGAGGCCGGTGCACACGCAGACTGGGGGGAGAAGGACCGGGCTGTTGACGTCACAGGGGCCGCGGGGGACGGGGGAAGGACAATCTTGGAAAACGTGGTGGTATGCACAGGACTAGTGTTAGCAGCGGAGGTGGTAGACCCACAACTGTTCTCTGGAGCACCCGGCGACGGACTATACATAGGCCGGTTCTCGGGCGACGCAACAGACCGAGGCAAAGTCGGTATCGTGGGCATGTTTAGCATTCTCTGGTTACACTGGATGAAAGGATCGGTGCAAAGGTTAGGGACGATAGGAATTTGGAAGAGGGAGGGGTTGTTGACCCATTCTTGGAGGGCTTTTTGGAGACGTCTGACGTGGAGTGGCTTGGAGGCCATGCCGACGAGCGCCATGATCTCGAGGAACTCTTCTTCGCCGGCGTCGCAGAGCTGTTGGACGTCGTCGCCGCCTGGAAGGAGGTTGTCTTCAAATAGGTAAGGTTGTATAGTTTAAAATGGCGGCGGCGCAGATAATCAAAACGCTTAAGAAAAAGTATGGACGAATAATATGTTTGGATATTATGTTTGTTCACGTCAAAGCTACTGAACGGATCGGACTGAAATTTTATTTACAGATATTTCTAGGCCTGAACTAAACACAGGCAAATATTTTCATCCCATAAATCAGTGCCCGTGGGATAGGAATGGCCACTAAACGTTTCCATAGAAACAAACTTCCAAAGCCGTAGGCATAAATTATAGCTTCGTTTTGCGCTTATGAGGTAGGTACCGAAGTGAAAAACTAAATACAGCAGGTAATATTAAATATTTTCCGAACAAAAGCAACCATAGAGCTATCATTTTTTTGTGGGAATATCATGCTTGATGCTCAGATATAAAATAATTTACGAACATCTCGTTAATAAAAAAATCTAGACTGATTTCTAAAGAATCATTTGCATTAATTAAAACTCATCCCTAGTCCAGGATTCTCAAAGAAAAAACTGTAATTGTCTTCAATCGAGTCTAATCCACATTAATATTCACTTTCTTGTACGGCGAGTTCATTCCGAGACATTGTTCTGACAAAAACGTGTGAGAGCTGAAAAAAACTAACTCACACTTTTAATTTAGACAAATATTCAAATAACTTACGTGACCATTTTGCGAAGGGGCAAAAGAAAAAAAAACAATGCGCTTGGCGGACAGCAAACCCTTCCTTAGCCAGTAATCGGCGGAATTAAAAAAATAATTTGCATGTCTGGGCGCTTCGTTTTTTACGCGGTATGGAGATTGCGTTTTTTCGTTGAGAATACGTTTTTTCTTATGTTCCTGTGATTATGATTTCAAGATGATCGGGTTAAAGATATTATTATATTTTATTATTTAAATAAGAAGGTAAAGCTTGTCTCTAGATTGCCTGCGAATAAAAACCTATCTATCAGTATCGAAAGTAATGTTTGAGTTTACGCCGACATGTTGTCGTGCATTGTTTTAACCCGACTTAAAAAAAATAGAGGTTCTATGATCCGCTGTGTGCATGTTTTTTTTAGTATGTTCGCCGACTTTGTCATTATGGATATATTATATAGCAATGATTCTTTCGAGTTTTTTAAGTCTTACGGGGCCAATACTAGTTCCTCGGTAATAAATTTAATAGGACTACTTACATTAAATTTATTCTCGAGGAATCAGTATTGGTCCCTAAATGTTTAAAAAACGATGTATAAATATTTAGGAAAACAAATGAATTCTTTCTTTTTTTGTTTGTTTTAAAACAATATCTATAATATAAAAATGAATCGCAAAATGTGTTGGTAAGCGCATAACTCAACAACGCCTGGACCAATTTGGCCAAATCTTTTTTTAAAATGTTCGTTGAAGTTCAAGGATGGTTTTTACGGCGAGAAAAATTAGAATTATTGCTGGAAAAACCCTAAAAATAGCCCTTCTTTTTCCCATACAAATGATTTGTAACTAAAACGTAGTCAATTTGAGCTTTATTGCTAAAATAACTACCCGTGCGAAGCCGGGGCGGACCGCTAGTTACATATCTTTATTGATGAGAGAAATAATAGTCACAACTTTACACGGCAATTTCGTTAGTGTGTAACCATTTTACCCACTAAAATAGTACACTAAATAGTAGTAAACAAAATAGTTAATGAAGCCCATATGGGTTATATTCAACGGCATGGGTAAAGAGTTACATACCCATCTCTAGCAGTGTGTCGTAATAAGCGAGTAGACTGGCTCTCTGCATCACCCTGTAGAGTTGCAGCTCTGCTTCGTTCGCCGGTGCTGATGTTACAACCACTGGAAAAAACAATCTAAGTTAGTAAGTAAAAAATATCAACTATGTAGTTACATAAATCTCTTCGGATGCAGCCACTTATGTCATTATGGACAAACTTCGCTTACGGTAAGTTTGTTTAACTTTCATATATTGAGATCATTGCGAGGATCTACCTATTCTTACTCTGGTTTTTTTAGGGTACCCTTATAGGATCACTTTGTTGTGCTTACTTAAGTACAAAAAAATACTTAAGTAACAAAATTGATGATCGCCCTCCAGCCACATGGTTTCGTCGGACATTTATACACACAATAAAACATGACCTAAACTAACTAAGCAGGTGTTCATATTTAAAGAAAAAACTAAACTCTTTCTGGAAATCTAATAAAAGCTGATGATTTGCGTGCATCCAACAATTTAGTTTAGTAGCATATAAAATTGCGTGCAGAGAAGCGCGCACAAAAAACTAACCCCTTTTAATAACAACCCCAGTTATTACCGAAAAGAATCGTTCCGACCGTTACCGGACGAAAAAATAGATGAATAAGGTTTTACATAAAGGGTCGACCTCTTTTGTTCGAGAACTCCTTTTGAAATTAGAACGGGTTGATTCGCGCCAATGCGACCCGACGCGCGGGAAAAATATTGATCAGGGTTGTCATTTAGAAAAAAATGTTGCCACCCCACAGTGCACTATTGGGTTTTGTAGGATAAAAAAAATGTGGGGTGGTTTAAACTCCACCCCTAGGAGCAGGTAGAAAAAGTATAACATGCAACAAAAAAATTAAGAAAAAATGGGCCTATGTATTTATTGTTCAAAAATAGGATATAGAACTTGTGCAATAATGTTTAGCTATATTGTTGGACGTATGTAAGGTTAGGACCTTAATGATTACTAAATTTAGTTTCCATTGTAGATGTCTTTAAAAAAGATGTCTTTAATTTTGCAATAGGATTTTAAAATATACACACACATGTTAAGATTAGGCACCTAGAATACCTAAGTACTAAAATACCTACTTATTTAACATACCACAAATACTCGAACGCAACTTACATTTAATTAAGCTCGTCTCAAGTCGCGATTATTTAGATACCAGTTTAAAATAACCTGTGTAAAAATTTGTCATGCAATGGATGGATTGAATGAATGATTGGACAAGGATTTAATTTCAAAATAAAATTAAAGCAAACAATAAAAATCATGAAAGATGAACCATGAGAACTTTTATAGTACAGTATTTTTTTTACTTAGGTAACCCTACAACTTCTTCCAAACTTTTGCCAAAAAAACTCTCTCACTCATCGGAATGTCCAAAAAACACATTAGCATAATCTTTGTGGGCATAAAAAATCGCCACAGATGTATGCAAATTCACTTTTTAATTCTATGCGCTATTGAAGGGGTGGCCACGGACAAACAGAACCGCTTTGTCTTTTTTTAATTTTACTTTTTTTTATTAAAAAAGTGGTCACGTAACATTTGCATACATGTGTTTATTGTAAGTAAATTTTATGCGTCTCTCACGATATCTTGTAGACGTTTTTTACCGTCTAGAAAAAAATAGGTCTTGAGAACTTAAGTCGTCCCGTGTTTTCATTACTTCTTTAAAGATTCATAATTAATTTATGCAGAGTGTTGCAAGTTATTTTTTGTACAAGTAAAAAAAACTATAATAGGTAGTGAAGTAATGTTTGTTGTTTGGTGTGTTTGATGTAGACTACTTACTTACCATTAATCAATACCTCTCGTTTGTCTTTTATCTTAAAAATTAGATGGTTTAATTGTATATAACGACAATAATAATAATAATATAATAATGACGTCAAATCCTCCACTCAAACCTATGTTCAGGTATTTTATAAATAATAGAAACCCAAACATTTAATAAATAAATCCAATAAAATGACAAACAATAATTTTTTACTCGTTGAAATGCATTTACAAACTAAGAAAATTAAAGAAAAAACGAATTCCTTTTTGCTAGTCTAGCCAGCTAGAGTTTTTATATGTGTTTTACTAAAATGTTAATAACGTTGCATGCCATACACGCTGAAAATAAACATGCAATTTTAACAAGATCACGTGTGGTTTATAACAGGCGCTTGATAAATCAATCGAGTGAGTTAGAAAAACATAGATTTTGCAATATGGCAACCTCGGTGGCGCCGTAAGTTACGGCGGCAAGACGAGAAAGGTGTGAGCGACTTCGTTTTTTTTGGCATTGTTATCTCTCTTTTGGTTGTAGGTATAGGTATAAGATTAAGAGTACCTCACTACCTAATAAAACCCTGATTGGCAGATAAATGGGTCGAGTTGCAACTTTTATCTTAATTTAAGCCTTATTTTGAAAGCCAGTTTTATTTTATTTCTTACGTCCTCTCCTCTCCGACTCTTCCTTTCTAACTCATCTGACATAGACATATCATTTATCTATCTCATTATCTATCTCTATCTCATATATCTCCAACGCTCTACTAGATTATTTTTGAGTGTTTTACTTAGAATTAATTTGTTCTAGTGATACTTTCATTATCATATATGTGCATATACATAGGTACTACTGTTAATGTGTAGCATTTTCTAATCTGCACGACGTTCATTGTTTATAAAAGTTGGCACATAAAACGTTTTTGCCACTGTTTATGATTAGCAAGAATATCGAATGCAGTACTAGTGAATTTACAACTGGGTTCACACTTCACATTCACATGCAGACTTTTTTGTCCCAACAAGACGTGTGAAGAATACGTGCGGATATGTTCGTAAAAAACAATTCCTCCTGCATCGTTAGCAACCTGCACAAAAGACAACATTAATATTCATAAAAAGATTACGCATATCAATCACAAAGTGCTAAAAAGCGTCTAATATCATGCAGTGACACATCCCAAATTCCCCAAGCTTCGAACTTCCACTGTCATTAGCGTCTTTTTGTATTATTCAAATTTCGAACGCACAAAGGGATGTTTTTGTTTATCCGCTAAGAAAACCGAGATTACGGTGAATGCAAACCATAGACAATCACAATATGCAAGGCGTGTTTCATAAACAGGTTTGATGAAGCTAATTATGATCGAATTCGAATTTGGAATTAGGCGCGATATTCGCACGGTGTCAAATACGGTTAATATTATAAGGGCTAATTTAACATAATTATCTAGCTTGATTGAAATCAGATCCGGACACCCTTTCATTTTACTTACATTTACTGAAATTAATTTAATACCAGTTTAGTTACCAGTAGAGTTACCTACTAGTACAAATCAAATTTTCTTAAATTAGCGGTCCGCCCCGGCTTTGCACGGGTATATTATAATATATGCTATGTTCATCAGGGATAATGTAGGAGTCTTTCAACAGAATGTGAAAGAATTTTTCTAATCGGTCCAGTAGTTTCGGACCCTATTCAGTTCAAACAAATCTCTCCTCATTATAATATTAGTATAGACAAAACTAAATTTTAACAAAGACTACCGATCAGAAAAAAGTAACCCCTTTGTCTCAACAAATGATAGACAGACAGGTCAGTCAAAATCATAAAAAAACTGATGATAGAGTCTAACCCACATGTCTTCCGCTCTCCAACGCCGAATACAGTGACTTAGCGATTAACATATGAGATTGAGGTAGAAAAAATAAATGGTAAGTCTGTCTTTGGATCAAAAGCTAGAAGCGTTTTATGGTTCCTTGATTAGGAATGGTAGAAGAAGGTAACCACTGTTTTAATTTTATTATGTGCCTACGTTTTCTACTTCTGGGTAAAACTAACCTTTTTCTAAAAATATTGCAACACGCAAGACGTCAAAGTCATTTAAAACGGGATATTTACCATGATTCGATTGGCAACTGAGAAGTCTGCTATCGCGGAGCATCTTCTCTAGTCTGGCCCAAACCACTGGATCGAGCTACACAATCCACAAGTAATTTCAATAGAGCGTCATTATCATTACATACCAAGACTGGTACAGGAGGCCATTGAGATTACCAAACACAGAAACTTCAACCGAGAAGAAGGTTTCCAATTATCGGGAACCTGGAACCCTGTGGTGAGAATGTGTAAAAATCGAAGAAGTGGTGAACCAACCAGGCCGTGTGCAGATACCGTTAGTGTTGTGTGTCGTGATCGAATTGCGTTCGTAAATGAAACCGGTGGTAGTGGTAACTTTCGTAGCAAAAGACAAAGAATGAAGGTAGATCGATATATCTGCCAATAAAAACCAACTCGCAGTGACTTTAGTTCTTCCGTGATCATGGCGCATGAAACTGTGCCGAAATATTGGAAAACTCAAAAATCGAATCATGGTAAATATCCCGTTTTAAATGACTTTAATGTTAATAACCATGATAGTTTTAAAAGTTTTACGCAAGACGTCATCTAAGTACTTACATAATTTTACAAACTTTTTTTCAAAATTTTTGTCCTTCGATACACAATACCAGTTTTGTCACTGTTTCCTACTATTTCTAGATCTTATTCTTTTACTTATTGTGTTCACGCCGTTGAGATATGGATAGATAGGATATGCTGGGTTTAATTTATTTATTTAAGTCTCAATTCGTATCAATAATGTTACAACACTTTTTGGTCACCGCTCTTCAACTATAGTCTTCATCTTTTTCCAATCGAAAGTGAAGAGCAGGTGCCTGACCCAAACACTTTTTCTGGTAATTAATCAGAACTGCATCTGTTCGGTGTAATTACAAGCATTTGAAGGGTTAATCAAATATAATAAAGAAATTAGTTGACCGGTGCGGAGTTTTTACAGATTTCTATCTACTTTTAATAAAGTTGTAATTATAAAATTGTAGAATCTAATAAAGAATAAGACAGATGAGTTTTTGGAAAAAATAAAACAGAAATTAAGGGGTTCTAAAAGGAAGGTCAGGTAATAGAAGATCATCTAAATAAGTAAAACTTTTACAAAAAAGTTTATGAGCAGGCGTTTTTTTGTAAAACTGGTCCAATGCTTTACCATTTTACCTACAGTTAAAAAAACATTAGATATTATGTGAGACAATTCTGAAAGCAGAGAAAAAAATAAAGATTTTCCATTAGCGATCGAAATAATTCAAAGCAATAATTAATTTGATTTCAATAACCTAAAAACAAAAAACTGTAAGAATATTGAAACAGCACCTTTAACATTTGCCTCGAAGCGCCACTTATACCTTTTACACATGTCATGTCTAATTGCCCAAGGGTTCCGTAGTTAGCACCTAGCCTTTTAATTTTATGGAAAAAAACGGTTTTGAAAAAATGTGGGTCGATAGTTAACGCCATTTTTTAATGGCTGCGGTAGGGTTAAATAGGGTTGCCAGATTAAGACAAAATTATTATGCGCTTAGAAAATCAAAAAAGAAAATAAAATCAGAAACGTTAGGTATATGTATATTAAACAATTTAAACAAACAACCAGGAGAAGTGTGGACTAGTTAATTAGGTGTAAGTGTTTTTTTTAAACCTAGGTATAGGTACCTAACCAATTTTTCAATAGACATTTTACCATGTAAATAGTTAAAATATTAGATACGTCTCTAAAAAAATTCGATAAATAACTCAGAAGAGGACGTGCAAACAAACCATGACCCTATATTGAGCTATATCAAGCTGCCAACCCTAACGTGCCGTGTGGGTCGATCGGACCCCGTCGCCATCTGTCAGTCAGCGAGTCAACCCACCACTGTTTACATTGTTCATAGATTGGCAAACGTTTTATTGATTTTACATCTGTGAGTAATGGAAGAAAAATAAAAAATTGTGCCTTTAATACATAAGTAAATAGGTGACCTCTACTTTTCTAATTACTAACGGTCCGCCCCGGCTTCGCACGGGTAGTTATCATTCCGGACTAAGACAAATCAAAAACCATGAAAATCGGTTCCGTCGTTCTTGAGTTACAAATGGTGTAACTAAGACACAATATATAGATTATTAGCTAGTAGTAGATGTAGAGCTCATGACTCTACAATTTTAAGGCTGGGCTGGTGAGACAAGAGGTCTAAGCTCAGCAGTGGGTCAACAAGGGCCGATGACGATCATTTTGTTCATTAAAAAGCTCTATAGGGTTAAAAAAAAAAACAACGTCGCAAACATCTTTTATCTAACGACAACTTTAACACAAACTACAAACCTCATTCAACAAGATATTTCAAAACCGTCTGTTACGATCTGAATGAGATAATCCACAATCAAGGCCCATTTATTATTCAATCCCGAGCAATAACTTTTTCTAAGACAAATGTCCACTCGCGACCCCAATTTTATTTTTTATCGTACCTCCTCCTCACTTTTTCTATATGATTTTGTTTAACGTTCTCACGGATGAGGCTCAGGCTGAATGGACTGCCTGTGCGTTGCCTTAAAATAAAAAAACACGGAAGGGTTGCCAGTATTAAAATTATTAGTTTGTTTTCGCTGGCCGTAAGGTGCACGTTGTGGGAACGATTGACCCCACGTTCTATTTTTTGAACTTCCGGGAAGATGGTTTGGTAATGAGAGGATGTGATGGACAAAAAGTATTCAAATCATTGTGCTGGACCACGGGTGTAGGGTTACCTTGTGAGATAAGAATAAATAAAAATATAGGAATGGGGTTCAAAAGGGTGCTATTGTTGTTTCGTTACAATCAAACGGTCAAAGATGCGTTGGTTCTAGTATGCACAAGCTTTCACATGATTATGTTAATTTTGATTAATTTGTGTTGTACTTATGTTGAATGAAACATACTCGTATGTTGTACTTCACACGTTAGGTTGATCATTAATACCTGTGGTCCTGCTACTTCTAAAACAAAAGCACGGCTAGATCGACTGGATACATACTACAACGGCGATTTAAATTTCACTTTATGTGACCCTTGGCTTCCTCTAAAGGCTAGACTTTTGTCAATTTTAAGTCTTATATCTGTCTCGTCGTCTTTCAAACATTCCTATGCAATACCTTCAGCATTAAGTATGTTAATTATAGTGATGCGTGTTTTTCTTAAATTAAGTAGTACCTACCCCCTTTGATAGATCTTGAAGTTTGATTAAGTTGGCAGCACCGTCGGCTGTTGTATGAAACAGTTTGTCCAGTTGCCCTACCTAAATATACCTTTAATTATTGCAAAAGTGTTTAAAACATTTGCACCAAAGTAAGTAAAGTACCTATCTATCTAAAACTGTATGCTGCAATAGGAATGTTTGAAAAAGTTGACGTTGAATTCCATTCCATAGACATAGGTCCAATTTGTTGTTTCCAAGAAGTTTTGTTTCGATGATTTACTCTGAGATAAAATAATGTTGCCAGTAACATACAATAGTATTTTAAGCTCATGTATCTTTATCTATAACCGCCTACAGCCCGAACGGGCCCGCTATTGTACCGCAGAGCAGCCAATGGAGAGGATAAAAAAATACAAATCTAGATATTTTTGTAAGATAAATCAAATCCTTATATTCTGTAAGACAAAAACTTTTGATTAGTATTTTTCAATTTAATTCCTCTCCCATGGCTACAGGTGTCTGTCAGTAAAAAACGTAATAAACCATAGACTGTGGAGCAATGTGGGTTCCCGCGTTTTTACGTTTGTTTTTGTGAGGGAATGTGGGAAGGGAGGGATCGATTTGTGTCATTAGAAGTGCATTAAAATCAGTCGGTAAAAAGTGTTATTTGTTTTCAATGTTTTTAGAATAAAATCTCAGTAACATTCACTGGTTTCTGTCCGCGGCTTCGCAAGCATATAACAAAAGTAACCTAAGCTTTATTCCAGGCAAAAAACTATAAATATGCGTTACAATATTAGTATGAAGTACCCGTAGGTGGTAATAAAAGATGATTAAATAAAAAAAAACGAAGTCTACAGCAATAAAAACGTAGCGAAGTGCACCTATTGGTTGGTGCACTATTAACTAACTATTGTGCACTAATTTTATTTTGTCTATTACCTATAAGTTGTCCAAATATTATAAAAAAAAATGCTGCTGCATATGTTAAATACATAAAATATTCCGCGCTTTCGCCTTCCAGATACGGAAGTAATATTTTAACCTTTTGATTATCAATTTCTCACCCCGAAGGAAGGGTTAACTTTCAATTTCTCAACTAATTAATTAACGACCACAACATATGTTTAGACTAGTATTCGACACGCTTTCTCTAACCTGAGCATTAGGTAGTCTCACCTGTTAGGGAAGAGATAAAGAAAAGGAACCCAGAAAAGTAAAAATGGGTAAACTCACTCAAGTTTATGGTTCTTTAAAAAATGACTTGGCAATGCAAACATGCAAAAAAAGTTTTTTTTCTCCGTCTATTTTATTGAGAGTCGTCAGCTACTTTTACACAGATCGGCACAGGCGCAAATGTAATAGTTTCGAATACATAATGGGTTAGGTATTTTATTTAGGTTCAGGTATTAATGTAACTCGCAAGTACATAAATACATCGTTATTAGTATTCATATTGGTTCTGTTTTTAACTATACTTAATTGGTAATTATCAGATTATCTCTTGACTCGAAAATTTAGAAACATACCTACCCACGATACTACGTATCAGCCAGTAAAACTTCCACGGCCTTCCTTCGGCTACGGAACCCAGTAAAAAATATCGACAGTTGCGGCCACAGGAAGGACCACGAGCTCCAAGATTTGTTTTATTTCTTTTTAATTGTCAATTTGACGTCTCGCCCGCGTTATAAAGGGTTAACTGATTTTACATCGGAAGTGACATGTGCTGTCATTATTTTTAATTTTATTGTAATTTTGTATTGTTAATGGCACTTTTAGTTTTTTATTGATCTTAGACGGATATCCTGCTGTTGAAAAAATAATAAGGGCTTGGTCAAAAGCTTTTCTTGATTAGAGAGAAGATTTCAAATATTTATATTATAAATAAATAAATAATAAATGTCCAGTATTTTCGGATCCTATTCAATTCAAAAAAACATACATAGATACAAACAAATCTTTGAACCGTGATAGTTACAGTTGAAATTTTTACAGATGATGTATTTCTGTTGCTGCTTTAACAACAAATACAAAAATTAAAACAGAATAAAATAAATATTTAACAAAAAATCACGTTTGTTGCATGGGAGCCCCATGCAACAAACGTGATTTTTTGTCATTTTTATAGATAATGGTACGGAACTCTTTGTACGTGAGTCCGATTCGTACTTGACCGGTTTTTTATAATATTAGTAGAAGAAAATGCTAACCTAATGATAATTAGAACTTAGCAACAAAACGTTTAAAATTATTGCTTAAGTTATTCGGTCCTCTAGCTAAAGTTGTCTGGTCTAGAAATACAACATGCCTAATTTGGTAAGTGTATGCTAAAAAAGCTTAGATTTAAGTACGTGTATGTGAGTAAATTATATAAGAATTTGCAATTAGCATTTACCAAATAGCTTAGATAATCTCAGTCTTATATAGAAATTTTAGCAATGAAATATTTCACGCTGAGGAGACTAATTATTGGTAAGTGTGCAAACCTTTTCTGTCATCGTCGGGGAAAAACTATAAACAAACATACTTTACCTCGAGGGGACCCGAAATAAACAAGATAGCAAATTTTAATTAAAAAGAAAAAGTTCCTTTATTTTTCAAAATATTATAAACTGCATTCACAGAATTTTCAAAAATGTCGCGCCCTTCCTTTACTCAAGCCCCCTAACATTAAAATTAAACGTCAAGTGTGAGTCGGACTCGCAAAACGAGGATTCCGTCAAATTAAATACGTATACCTCAACCTACCTCAACAGCCAGAACACTGCCCGACGCAGGCCTTCCCCTGATTTTTTTATCTCATGGGGTTGTAATTCCAACAATCCCCACGCAAAGGCATGCGGGTTGGGGATAAAAAATACGTTTACATATTGTATAATTATTATATAATTAAAAGACATTGTTTCTTGCAAAATGTTATTATTCTTGATCAATAGGAAATCATCTATAGGTATAGGTTTTTGGTCTAAGGCGAGATTCAAAATAAAAAAAATGTGCGTTATCTACAATATATTTGCGTTTTTGGATTTTTTTTCATACTTGTGTTATAAGACTTTGACTTCTTGCCAAATTTCATGATTCTACGTCAACGTAGAACTATAATAAATAAATAAATAATAAATAATGCTGGACAATTCACACTGCATTATCTAGCCCCAAGCTAAGCAGAGCTTGTGTTATGAGTACTAGATAACTGATATACATAATAATAATACATTACATAGATAGATATTTTTTATTATACATAGAAAACGACCAGAACACCCTGAACAAATGTCTGCAGATCTTACACACATTTGTCCCGAGGCGGGAATCGAACCCGCAACCTTCTGCGTCGCAGGCAGACCTTCGCCCACCGCGCCACATCGGTCGCCTGCTGGGCCCCTATAGGTTCTATGTGCATGAGATTCCCTTGGAAATTCCAAAAATTGACTTAGATAGTAGATTTACTTAGAAAGTGATAGTATAGGGGTTCCTTTTTTCATTTTGTGGTACGGAACCATGAAAATACTCCCTGTATTTTTAAGACACTTATCGGTAGAATTAGTCATAAGAATCAAATATATCTATACTAATTCGAAAGTAACTCTGTCTGTCTGTTTCCTCTTGCAAAAAGGGTAGTTGTAAGTACATTTATGTATTTCACTCTAACTTTGTAGAAATTTCACAAGGTAAGTTTCAAATCAGAAAATAAAAATGATATATGTACATACTAACTTTCTTGGATTTTGGTTAAAAGGATTTCGGGTTGAAGTTTTTTTTAAACTTACCAACTGTCACATGGCCTCATTGACAACAATGTTGCAAACATTGACAAATGTTCAATTCAGTTTTAACCCTGTATATTAAACTTTAGTGAGTTTTTGTCATCATTTATTTGTATTGAGTGAGTTAAGTGGGTAATTACAGGATACTAACTAAACTGGTGACACTGACATGATAATAATCATAACGTATTTTACTCTGTTGACCCAGTTATAAGAAATTATTTAGGTACCATTAGTAGATTACTAAATATTGAATAAGTAAGTAGGTAAGTACTTACCTAGTTAAAAAAATCAACTGAGTAATTAACTCATCACCATCATCATGAGGATGGTATTATTTACTGAGTAAATAATTGATTAGGCACAATCACAATTTCTTAACTTTGTAAAAATATTTTTTTAAGATGTAGGCAAGGTACCGAAGAAAAATATTTTAGGTTTTCAATTATGAATAAGCTTGCGTCTGTTCGACTTTTTATACTGAGAAGTCGTTGGAGAAATCAAATCCAAGTCTCAATCTCTGTAAGTGCTAACCAAAAACACGCTAATATTATAAATGGGAAAGTTTGAATGTTTTGATTTATGTTTGCTACCTCTTCACGCCAAACTACTAAACGAAATATAATTTTGCATAGGTAGCTTAAGCCTTGAATAAAATAAAGGCTACTTTTATCCCAAAACTCAGTTTACATGGGATAAAATTACTTCACCTTAAACGACACGGTCAAAGCCGCGGGCAGAAACTAGTTGTATAAAAGCCATGACATTTATCTATTCGGAATATTGGAAACAAAACTTTTCCCCAGAATTTGTGTCCCCAAAAGTGATAATAATGATGACAACTGGTCAAATACCATAAAATATTCTGCCCCAATTTGATCGACAATCGAATATCAATATCAAAACATCACCTGTCCTAAAAGCAAACAAAATCAATCCGAATCACTGGGTCACTGACCCTTACGATTTACTTACCAACAAATTCAGCTCTATTACGTTGAACCGACACGTTCGACGCTCAAAAAGCATACAAACTGTTGTTTATTTATTAATAAAATCAATTCAAATTGATTCCTAAACCTTAAATTTTACGTCTGAAAATTCTATGGATAAAGAAATGTCAGACAGCAGGTCAATACAAATCTATTGTCAGAAGAATTTGAATCCTATCATGTGGAAAGTAAGATAATAAATCAAATGGTTGTATCAGACCATCTGCCGGGCAGATGTGAGAGATCACAATCACACGTCATACCTGTGCTGTGGTTCAAATCTGTAGCGCGAAAGGGTTAAACAATGGAACACGGATTCTTGGAGAAAAAGTTGCCATTTAAAAATCGAGAGTTTGAATTTAAATAAAGAATATTTTGTGACGTCAGTTAATTAGGTTGCGATAGAGGTGCGATAGATATAGGTTGTGAGCGCCATCGATAAATACATACGTAGGCTTGTAGGAATCTTTGGTTAGCTTTTTACTAACTAATCAAACAAACTTCCAAATTCAAACTTTTTGCGTTTGACCTTTCAATAGACAATCATTGATTGACTGGATGTGTCTTGTCAATTTAGATCTCATCATTATTACAAGTTTCGGTAGATGAGCGTCAACGCGCAAAAACTAGCCAACTGGGACAAAACTTCATTTATACCTAGGGCACTTAATTGGCCCGTCCATAAAAATGTAATACAGCATCACAAAACCTGTGATAAACGAATGTGCATTTATAAATAGTATTTTACACAAAAACTCGATTGACACACCTGTAATGATCGTTGTGAACTCATAACCTACTTTCGCCTGCAAAAAGGTTAACAATCGAGAATTCATTTTGTATGTGTGGATAAAAAATATAAGGCTTCGTGCACATGGAGTTGGTGGGCAAGAAGTTGTATTGTAAATTAGTTATAAAATTTGTAAATTAGCTACCAGGTAGGGTACTTACTAGTATGTATTACTAGTACTATGATAGGTACTTACCTAAAAATACCTTTTGCACTAAAAACTTTGGCATATAGATTATTTCCGAAAATAAGTACTCATCGAATCAACTAACTTCCAATTCTTTAGTTTATAAGAGCCTATAATAACCTCAAGTTTTTGTGAAAAGGGTACACAGAATTTTGCGTCCATAGGAGCGGAACAGCGGGCATGCCAAAACAACGCAACGTAAGCCCAAAAATCAACTTTTATCTTATTATCCATTATTTAAGACTTTATTTGCAAAAACCGAAACATATGAAAAGTTCTTTATGCTTAGTTCTATTACCATGCTTATTCTCAAGATCTTAACTTCTGTATTTATTTACAAAATTAAGGTTTTAGTAAGAATTTAGAGGTAACTTTGCGATTTTTTCTATCTAGAAAATTTTATGGAATCGTGTTTTCGATTATCTCTCTATCGATTTAAGATCGATAGAGTAAGTCCTGAACTTTACCATATATAAATTTTAAAGTTAAATAAGGTTAGAAGATATGGAGATATGACGGAGTTGATTTAAGGTAGTATTGGCCCTTAAGGTGGTTCGTCGCGGATTGGCGGGAAATTCAAATATTTTTGTGGTTTATAATTTTTTCTGCGTTTCACAAGCAATAAAACTAGCGTAGAAGTAATTTGCTGCAAATCGTAAACCATTTTCTATGAATTCATAATAAAACCAACTTCGATTTACTAGTATTTTTGGAACAATTGGGAAAATACGAAATTTAAAAAAAAAAAAGTGAATTTCGCGCTAATCCGCGACAAACCACCTAGATTCTAACTTTAAATGTATTACTTTAACGCATTCACTGTCCAGCCTCGATGCTACACAGGGCCGGAGAAGGACATCTGCGTCTTGGGCCATGAAAGTGTTTAACTGCTACGTCGTAGAGGCTGCGTAGCATTATCTAAGAGATACCGTATCTATTGGGGTTGTTGTGTAACGGTTTTTTAGGTTTAGACTCAATAATTTATTTTATTAATTTATCTTTCATACATGTATTGATCTTGATTTTAGTTGTAGTTGTAGGTACCTATGCTTTACAGGTTTTTTTTTTATTATAGATTTTTTTTTTGGTAAGTTAGGAATTAATTTTTATTTTGAATATTTGAATCGATAGACCTAGTATTTAAAATATAGTTTTAAAAATGTATGTGTCTTATTGAACGTTCATAATATTATTTTATAACACGACAAAATATTATTTTGTTATCTGGAATTTATGTTCCAAATTGCAGTGCCCCGGGATGATCCCGGTTGAAGCTTGGACCTACGTAATTCTAAGTCCTTTAATAACAACATGATGACAAATAAAAATCATGTCTTAGTAGGTGTGGGTATCTACATAACTCGTCTAAAAATACTAAATGACCCCTTATTTATTTTTATTATTACTACTCGTAAAATAATATATAAATAGTATCTTTTAATTATAGAATACCTTAGAAAGAAATACATATATTAGTTTTATTGAATTATGGGCCCTAAGTACCTACAATTAATTTTGTTTGTAATATTGAACACCTATCTATGTAAAAGGTCCTAAAGAAAAATACATAAATACAGGGTGTGGAGTCGGGCAAATAATTATACGATCTATAAAAACGCTGACGCGTTTTAAACGCCTAATTAAATTAAGCTTTAATTTAAGCTTCCTCTGACATTAAAAGTTTTGGAGGGAAAGTGTTTTATGATGTTGTCGGCAAGTAGGCCCAACTTTTTGGTAATTTTTGTTTGTATTTTAAATCACTCCAAAATGTTGCATGACTCAAATCAAATTAATTATTTCTTACATTTGGTATTTTTTTTAAAGAGAGAAAATTATTTTTGAGAAGGTCTCAAACCTTCTTAATAATTTGATATCTTCTTCCGTAAGTTTTTCTGCTCGTCTCGTCAGATCATTTAAACTAGCAAATGGATATGTTACTACTGAACATCTCCCTAATACGGGGGGGGTCGAATCTAAGTGGGGGAACTGGGATCTGCACTGACATCTCACATGGAAGTGTATTGTGCATTGTCTAAGGAGGGGTTTTGCCATAATCCACCACCACCACCACCACGCTCGGCAAGTGGATTAGTCATCGCAGTGTAGGTGTTAAAAATACAAAAAGGAAGCTGCTGCCCTTCTTCGGTATCTGCCCATAGTCGCCTCTTACGGCATCCAGGGTTGATACTTAAGCCGCGATAACCAGGGCCGCTGCTGGTTTACAGAATGCATTTTTTATACAAAGGCAAGGACGTATCCATGACGCAACGAAGCGGACGGCGTTAGTACCTACCTACTAATAATGTATCATAATTACACGTCATTTTTTTACCCGCGGCAGGGTCGCGCGGGCTAAGCGCGCACTCCGCCGCCGCGCGCCAAAAAACTCCCAAACTTTCGGCAAATAAACAAACTCGCGCGCTCGGCGCTAGCCGCTTATTATAAATAATTAATGATTCCGTCCACTCTTATGCACGATAAAATGCCATTACGGTTTTCATCGCGAAGGTGCAAAAAATGTCGAAAACCGCCGCCGTCCGAACCCGTCCCCGCAAAAAAATACGCTTAAAAGAGTGCGCTGACATCGCTGAAATTCTCGCGTTTCTTACCGCGCGCCGTCATTTGACTCCAGCCATTATCTGCGGAATTAACGGATAATAAAAAATACTGATTCGATAAAGGTATATTCGCGTTGTCGCCGCCCGTTTTTGCCGCACACCCTGTATGTGCGAGGTCGCTGCACACGATAAACGCAGCCTCATGAAAATTCAGCCAGGCATTAACTGAAAAACTCGGCCGATTCCTCTTGAGATATTTTACAACTTAGACACTCCGTAAAAAATATTATAGCCGTTTCAGTTAAGTTGTCCTATAAAAAAGAACATTTAACCGTATTCCGTCCTCGAATGTGCCAACCGGCGCGTTAGTATCAGAAATGACAGATGCATCATTCCAAGTTAAGCCAAACGGTCCTATTTGGACGATGCGATGCACGATGTCTAGACGAATTAAAAAAGTCAAACAATTAAAAGTTATTTGCATATTCACAGAGTAAGCGGACTCAAGAATGGTATGAAAGGAGACGGAAAAAATGAAGAAAAAACTGCGTGTTTTGGAACGCATCTTTGCGTAACGTGTTCTTTATTCGAATAGAATGGAGTTATGCTTTGTTTGTAAGGGAGGCTTGAGTTGAAGTAAAAGCGAAAAAAGGACGTGTTTGTTAAAAAATGTTAACTAAAGGTCAATAAAATTAATGTGGCAACAATTTCGAATTTAAAGAATTCATCATTTTAAAGAAGGAACATTGTCTTATTTCTGGTAATTTTCAGTATCTAGGTATAAGTCCTTAGGGTTTCAATGTAAGATTTGATAATAATACAAAGAATGTATAATTGGAATTATGTACCCCTGGATACATATACAGTCTGAAGTTAGCTCAATTGTTTCTACTTACTAGTTTAAAATTAATTCTATTATTTGAATGTAATTTTCTTTCTTAATAAAGTCTATTACTTATAAATAGATTTGTTTTCTCTCCATGGTAGTTGGGCTCTACCAAACTTGTTTTAACTCCAACAATGTTTTAAATGTAGGTATGCTAAACACGACATTCCTTCATATTTTATTTAACGTGCAACACTGCAAAGTATTATACAGGAAGTAGGTGCATCATGCATCACCTAGACAAGAGTTTAAAATGTTTTCATACGTAAGTGGAGCATACAAAAATTGCACGGATCTACATAAATAATGCAGAATTCATACACATGGTAAGGGATAAACATTATTTATGAGGAACTCCGTGTTCACTTCTTATTTTCTTTTACACTAGATGACCCCGATAACCCGTAACCCCGTAGGGAAAAAAATTATACCTAGTGCATACGCACTAGGTATAATTTTTTTTCCTACGTTTTTTCTATTAAGTAAGGTGCTTAAATTACTTGCTAACGCATATATAGTGGTGTTAAAAGTAGGTACTTACACCTACGAACGTGTTCGTTGATGATGTAGTAGTAACATACCAATAATAACCCTTTATAACAGAAAAAAGAGGTACCTAGGTAGGTCTACTTATCCACCAGAGTAGGTTTCGCAGTAAATTTCATCTGTGACAGGACATAGTAAAGTCGGTACGTAACTAATTGCTTTTTACTTAAAATTCCAATTATTTCTTTACGCAAAAACCTTCATTAAAATTAATTACATCCCACCTGCTAAAAACATTGTAAAAACTTAAAAATACAATATCTCAAATACCATGCCTATTTCGACTGCGGGAAAAAGGACATTATGTAAAATAGCTCTGTAAAAATGCAAGAACAAAAACAAATCTCGTATTGTACCTATATTTTATATTATAAAGTATAACTGCGGAGAAATGAAGGATTAAAAAACTGCTAAGAGAGAGCGGGGATAATAGCCTGGGTTCCGTGTATTTTACGAACAAATTTTGTGGTAATTGCCCAAGTACCAAGTATCGTTTGCTGCGACTTCACGCGTTGAATGTTGGTTGTTACTCCTATCCTATCTAAGTTCTACAGCTTTAACAAATTTTGTGGTAATTGCCCACGTACCAAGTATCGTTTGCTGCGACTTCATGCGTTGAATGTTGGTTGTTACTCCTATCCTATCTAAGTTCTACAGCTTTAACAAATTTTGGGGTAATTGCCCAAGTACCAAGTATCGTTTGCTGCGACTTCATGCGTTGAATGTTGGTTGTTACTCCTATCCTATCTAAGTTCTACAGCTTTAACAAATTTTGTGGTAATTGCCCACGTACCAAGTATCGTTTGCTGCGACTTCATGCGTTGAATGTTGGTTGTTACTCCTATCTAAGTTCTACAGCTTTTTACTTACATAATTACCTATGTAGGTGTATGTATGTACATAGGTTAATCGAACCGATGAGTCTGTTGCGTGACGATGGTAACGACGGCATGACTCTAGTCCCATGGGAGTTGAGGAAGCCTATTGTGTGCATCGACACACTCGCGCCTTCCCTTCTTCCGTGAGGGCTGGTGCGGCGGCAGATTTGGCCGAAGATGTCAGGAAGCGAAAATATGCAGGTCTCAACAGAGCCTAAGTGTTTGTCCCCTTGGAGCCGAGACCCTAGGTCCGTGGGGTACCGAGAACCTCCACGTTTTCAAAAAAATAATCTGAGCGTCTGGTCGAAGTGACGCGTGACCCGAGAGCTGGTGAGTTTCTGGCACGTGCATCAGCATTGACATACAGCAGGGCTATGCAGTCAGCGTTATGGGTACGCTTCCGACTGGTATTGATATAGATCAGTTGAGATACCTGTAGATTGTTCGCAACAGTCTGCAGTATTTAAATTATAAATACAAGTTTTAATTTGATTCTATTAATATTTGGTTGCAATTTTCTTTGTTAATAAATATTTATTCTATGTAGGTGAAAATGATTCGTGTTTATTAATATTATATTGAAAAAAAAATATAATTATCCATACTATACCGAACACATGCCTACACTCGGCGATCTACTCCTTAACCTTATGTAGAAAGCTACCCACGTACTTAACTACTTACTTACCTACCTACTAAAACTTACAGAAAGAAAAAACCCAAATAGACAAATTTACTATAACTCTCCCTTTGACACTATACGGGACATTATAAGATTTAGAGATGCAAAGGGTTTCTTGCATCGTTCACGGAACCCTTTAAAGGCTCCACACATTTATTTCTGCAATGTTTTTACGCAGACGGAGTGGAGCCAGCTCGTTTGCACAAAAATGCATGCTGCTATTTAAATACTCTAAGATGCAACAAAATGGTGCGGAAAAATCATGGTGGGATGTTTATTTGCCATTGTTTGTGAGTTTGCCCTTGCCGTATTGCATTTAGTATTATGTAAATTGCCAGATGGTCTTAGCTTATCCTATATTTTTACTTATGAGGCAGGTATATGACGCCATTTTGTGAATAGGATAGGCATAAGATTTCGGGTTTAAAAGAGCGGGATAGAGTAGAGCGGCGTAAGCTCAAATATCAAGTTTTAGCTGATTATCTTTAATTAAGACATTTTTTTTGCAAAAATAAGCCAAAAGTGCCCTTTGTATTCATTTATTTAATATGGTGATGATAATAAATAAATCTTGTGATTGATAGTTTAGGAGAAAAATTGAAAAAACTAAGAAAACAGATGGTATTTGCACAATTATTTCTGTATTAATAATAGTTCTTTTTTAATTTTCGAGCCAAAGGGGATCTGCCTTGTATCCCACAGGTTATTGTGTATTTTTTAAGTTTTTTCAATAAAGATGACGGAGAAAAAATAAGCTCAATTTACACCTATTAAATACCTACTAATCAAAACAGATTAGATACCTACGTACTTACGTACCATAAAATGAAAATACCTACTACGAAAAACGGTCTACATTATGTAACAACTTTGTACTATTTAGGAAATTGGAATCATCATCATCGTCAGCCTATATTAGTCCACTGCTGGACATAGGCCTCCCCTAATGAACGCGATAGCGCCCTATCTTCAGCTTGCCGCATCCAGCATCTGCCAGCAGCCTTTCGCAAATCGTCATCCCCCCTGGTTGAATGGCGTCCTACACTACATTTGCCGAGTCGCGGTCTCCACTCAAGAACACGTTTATCCCAGCGGTTTTCGGTTCTTCTCGAGATATGACCAGCCCACTGCCACTTCAGCTTGCTAATCGAATGCAACTCCATAAATATTAAATATATATTAATAGAAAAATAATTCTTATTTTTTCGTATACTTTTTACGAAATCAGTTAGGTATGAACCTTCATACCTCATACGCTAGAAAACTCTAGGCCCTTGTGTTTTGTGTTCATACCTAGTACATCACTACACTACCACATCACTAGCGTCAATACGTTTACTTTGTTGAATCATAGGTATATTGTTTTTAATATTTTTTACAACTAATATTTACACTTACATCTATTTACTAAAAATCTAAGCCGTCACCAGAAGGCAGAGTGCCCAGAATGCTGGCAGCATTGCCACGTTGAATGGCAATGCTAATTCGTTGACCGAAATAAAAACCAGCATTCCGATCACCTGTGGACTCTATTAGTAGTTTTGTAAGATCTTTATAGATAACGTGTGCCCCAGGACCCCAAGGACCTAGGGTTTCCACCCCAAACGGCTCAAATAGGTAACCTCTGTCAAGACTAGCGTATTTTCGCCGTTTGAGGAACTCCGCTGATGTTGCTGCGGAGCCTGCCCTTACTGATGTCCCTGCAAGATGAGAAGGTGCTAGGGTATCTACACACGTAGCATCCCAAACTAAAGGCTGACCCATCTTCCAAGGAATCAGAGTCATACCGTCAGGCCTTTTACCATCATCTCTTGAATCAATCTTTGTTGAATAACAAATCGTGAGAAACATTTACAACTTTGTTGCACAATCGGACAATCAAAACAAATCTACCTAACCTAACCTAAACAGCCTATAATGGTCCACTGCTGGACGCAGGCCTCTTCCTGATTTTTTTTACCTCATCGGGGTAATGCCCATAATCCCCACGCTGGGCGGTTGGGATCGCAGTTTGGTGGTACATAATATATACTGCAAGAGGGGCTTCTGCCCACCCCCCGGTGTATGTCCCTTAGTCGCCTCTTACGACACCCACGGGAAGAGTTGGGGTGGTGCAAGTTCTAAGCCGGCACCACACGGCTAACAAAACAAGTCTAGTATTTAGGTATGTAGAATTAAGGAAAAACTATTAAACCTTTCTAAGTTCAACATAAGTGTTTTTAAGAAAACTAAATACAGCTTTATTAAAAACTCATTCTTTTTTAAACTCGGTTAGTTAAAAATATTTTCTTGAACGATAAAAAGTTGTTACGCTACGCAACGAAATTAAATAAAAACTAGAAATTGCAGTTACGTATTCCATAGAAGTAGTTTTTGCGGCTGACAATGTTCGCTTTTTCCGAGTTTCCACGGTTTTTCCGAGTCTCTACACACTCGGGTGTTTTTGTACAGCTCTATCCGAGGTACAGCGGTGAGATGTTTTGATACTTTACCCTGATGTGAATAACGACCCGAATGTCCCTGATAGACGTTTAATTTAAACTTTTTGTTAAATTAACCTAGGTACTCATTACAACATTTATGCTGGCATCATAAACCTTAGTCCCAATTCGTAGCCAGATTTGGTAGCTAGCTTGAAAATGAGAGAAATAATCCCTATTCAGCTGGCTGCGAAACGGGAATTCTTAAGTGCGACCTCGGAAGTGTTTTGTGTGAAAATAAAATTATATCATGACAATCAGTAAACATTTATTTGCATCAACACCCACTATGCTACAATTATTATTTCTTTTCAGAAAATAAGCATCTTTAAAGCATATACATTCCTAGACTCCGTAGCTTATCTACGCCGTAGAGCATTGCGCACGTTGATGTCTTTCGTATATGAAAAATGCACCACCGTAGCGCTTGGCGTAGCACTTGCAGCAAACGATTTTATCTTTGCCGAAGCACAAATATTTAAACTACGCGTAGATATAAATCTATGAAACCAGACAAGATAAAACAAAAACCTTTTTATTGGATGAGTTTTTGACAAATAAATTGAAGTGAAGAAAAAAATCAAACAATTGTTAACATAAGTGCAGTTATCGAATATTACATAATGTGATTTGTGAGCTTTTATTTCCATTGAGTAATCTCAATGAATAATTTATTTAGGTACCACAATTCACGATTTTTCACCCAATTAGTTTACATTTTGCGACAGATTTCCTTCTTCAAAAGCATCCCTATAAGGAAAACCTTTTATATTGACCACCGGTACCTACTAATCATTAGCGGATCAAGACGATTCCGCCGCACTACACACATCAAGAAACGTAGCAATAAGCAAAAACCCTATCCCAAGACAAAGCGAGCCCCGGTGCTGCAGAAAAACGCAAATTACTCTAGTAACGGGTTCGATTCTCATCGCATGCGACTTTTCTTTCAATCTCGCTTTTTGCGATTCGTCATCGGAATGGCAGAAAAAGTTATTATTCTCAGTGTTGTGTTGATGGCAGCGATTGCAATTAAATGGGTTTATTATAAAACAGTGGCAGTTTTTGATAAAGGTAGCTTATGTTTTATTAAAGCAATAAGTATTTTACGTTGCTAGATTTAGGTGGCTTCAACTTAGGTTGAGTAGGTTGTGTTTGGAAGGGATTTTAGGAAATAATTAACGTAAATAAAAAATACATTCTGTGTATATTTACCTATTTCAACTTCAAGGGTACGTACGATAGGTACCTACAAGTAAATCTTATCTCCTAAAATGTTTTTTTTTTTGGTAACGCATAGAAGCATAGAATCAAAAAAAGTTTAATATTTTTGACCATACTGTAGATGTGTTTCGCGTAAATTGAAGGTCTCTTATCGCGGACCCCAAAATAAAATTGCATGAAGTGACTTACTGGTTCCATTCACATTTCTTCCGATGATCTTAGTGGATCCATTCGGCTGCGGGGCAGGGGTGTGCGGCGTGGGGGGCACGCGTCCCGCTTCCTCTCCCGAACTCTCCATATCACCCCTCTCGCTCGCGCACATCAACACCCGCCAAAATGTCCAAACTTCACCAACGTCAAAAGATCAAAATGTCAAAAAAGGTTGAATAGAGACCTATCCTGTCTTAGTCACTCAATACACGAGGAAATTAAGTTCCGTTTCACGTAGTTTTTTCGCGGGTTTGTGGGTCTGAGCAGCCGTGACGTGCGCGTAAGACGCTCGCGGCACGACTGCCGTCGGAGCCCTAAGCATGCAGCTGCAAGCCCTAGCCCCGCCCAGCACCCCACGAGAGTGGGGCAGGGGCACCCCCATGACATGCTGTACATAAAAAAGTCTATCAACGAATTTTTATTAATGTACGGGTGGAAAAGGGTAAATCGCAGAATATTGCATAGTTGTCACGTAATGCTAGGGGTACGCTATGACTAAGTAAGATTTTCGAAGGGTCGAGTTTTTATTTGAATTCGTCTTTAATTTGGTTGGCAAGAATTTTAGAAGTTACTAAATGTTTTGGTTTGTTATCGAATAGAACTGTAATGCAGGGTAGGTTAGGTTAGTTACTCAAAATGTGTACTTATCGAAAATTAAATGGCTTTGAATCTGTATTATTTTATTATACAGACAGTGCAATTATCATAATGGTGTCTCAAGTAGGTATTCGCCACTTGTACACATTTGTTCTTAAAAAGCTTCGTCTCGAAGTTCAATTTACGTTCCGATACCTACAACCAATTTATGAAAAATGCCTCTTTAATATCCAAAGTTAACCACTTAGGGGTTTTTGCAATTTACTGCTGTAGTTTTTTCCGTTTCCTCGAAGATCTTTTAGGCCAGATCGTCCGAATCGAGCTTGAATGATAATCATCTTTAATTTGATTTCGGCACGAAAGCGCGCCCGTTTTAGTTTTTGCAGGCTGAGGGTCAGATGGTTGTTTTAGGCGAGCCGCTTTGAACGCGACTCTGTGGTAGCTAGGCAATGCCTATAAATCTACGTAGATAAATTTGTACTACCTGACATACCTACCTAATAGGCGGTCACAAAAATACCAGAGTCCTATCTATACCTACTTATTAGTTATGAAATATCGTGCTTTCTGAAATTAAACTTTTCGGCAATTTACGTCTAAGTATGCCTAATTTTATCCGGGCTCTAAGATTCATGCATTCAGCAATTTCATGTAAATTAGCTAAGTCGATACCTACTAAAAATCAATTGTTGTAATGCATCTAATAAGCGTTTCTGGGTACAATAAATGTATTTTCTTTCTTTCTTCTTTTTAAACTAAGTTAGTCATGCATAAAACATACTTAAAATAAATAAAAAATTGTGTATAATTTTTGCTAAGAGCTAGTTGGGGCGAAGTTCTGAATTAGATAGACCGTACTCTGTTTAGCTTGGGGCTTGTTAATGCTGTGTGAATTGTCCAGTATCATTTATTTATTTCTTCAGTTTACTTACGTAGGTATTAATGCACAGTGTGTGCGCAAATACTTATATTACAGGTGCACTCTAGTAGCCAAATGCCAGTCAGAGGTCAGTACTGGTCACTTAGGGTCATTAAGGTCAGGTTAATTATAGATGATAACAACGGGGTAAATTGAAGACGATGATGATGATGGTGATGACTGGTGAAGTGATCATCAAGTAGAACCTGGTTGTATTTTATGTTCTAAAAACGACACAAAAATGTTACCATCTCTACCGAGCCTTATAAAACCATGCGAACTTGCACTTCATTATTTCTCACTGAAGAAAGTAAAATAGCTGTCATAATATACACTGGTGGACATTCAGTGATCAGATTATTAGGCTTATAACGGCTTATGTCCAGCTGTGGACTAAAGCAGCGGCCGAACGTGCTTGCGGGTTCGATTCCCGCCTCGAGCATGCAAAGTGTTGAAGTGAAAATTTGAAACTGAGACTGCACCTTTGGATTGTCTTTCTAATAAGAAACTAAGTGTGTTCTAATTCTCCGAAAATGGATATCTAGTTCATGGGCATTCCACGAAAAGTTTTTAGTGAATTGGAAGACCAGATGATACGTTTAGTTTTTTATTAAATTCAATCCAAAGTTGAACGCTCAGTTTTAAATTATCACTCATCATCATCAACACTGCATGCCATAGTAGCTTTATTAACCTAGGTGTAATCTAGGTTAATAAAGCAACTATGGCATGCAGTGTCGATGATTAATTTACGGTACCTAAATATTTATTTTATTGTATGGGCATAGTAACATGATAACATAACCTATGATAATACATAATAACATGTCATAATTTAAATAAAAATAGGAAGAAATTTCATGTTATTTCATACAAAAAAATATACAGCAGTAAATTTAAATTTTGGAAAAAATCAAAAAAACTATTATATTCTTAAAAATAGTCAAGAGGCTTTTAAAGGTACCCCCAGTTACCATATGGCACACGGTCTGCCGTAGACCTTGTTTTATAGGTAAACTATTTTATACAGGGTGTTCTGTATAAAATAGTTTACCTATAAAACAAGGTCTACTTATGCTACAGTCTTAGCACCAAAGATTTCACTTGACCCTCGTGACCGAGAATTGCGTGAAGCATATTTAGATAATTATGTTTTTATTATACTTAGAAAAACCCAGAACAACCGGAACAAATTTTTGCAACTCGTACAAACATGAGCAATGTTTGTACGAGTTGCAAAAATTTGTTCACGTTACATGTTATTACGGGAGGCCTATGTCCAGCTGTGGACTAGTGCTGATGATGATTTACATTTGTCAATACATTATTGTCAACATAACATTTGTCTAAAGGCAGGAATCGAACCCGCAACCTCCTGCGTCGCAGTTCGCGCGCCGCGGCACAGAGGTTGTCAAAAACCATAATTTGTGTTGTTTGGAATTTTCAATTATGTTTACCTTAGTAGGTAATTATTATATAATAGGTTTTTTTGACTTAAATTTTTGGTACAATTAACGTTACTTTGGCATTATAGTCTTTAGTCTTAGGTAGTAAAAGTTTTTCTAGTTTGAGTTGTCCGTTAATCATTTTGTTTATTGAGGTGATATTTTTATGTAAGTAGGTATTTAGAAGTAGTATTAGTAGGTAATATTGATAAACAAGAATAATTATCTGAGTATGCGTTGTGGAATGGGACAGAGCAAACCGAGGCGATCGTGAGAAAAGTCGAGATGCTTAGCGACCAAGGAGCTACGAAACACGCGTCCACCAGTTTATGGATAATAAAGTTTTGATCAAAAGTTAGTATTCCCTCCCCTTGCTCGGATCACTGGATGCGTTCCCGTTGTCCCCATTGACGCTGTCCCCATTACGGGGACAACGGGAAGTCATCAAATTTTCTTCCCGTTCTCCCCATTGACGGTTTCCCCGTTATGTGGACAACTTGTCTAGCATTATTTATTTTCTGCACGCGGCTTTTTATGCGCTTTTCCGGAATAAAAAGTATAGACTATGTCCGTCCTCAGGATACCGTCTACCTCCCTGCCAAATTACCTACCTGGACCTACTTAACAGGCATCTGCTGTAACCGAAGTCCGGGTACTTTGAAGCACATTTTTGGGGGTTCTTGACTGGTATATTTTGACAGTGGGGTAGATTGTCTAAGGGTATATTGGACATACACCCAGCTGACCACCCTCGTCGGATATTTCAGGTGCACTTCCACCCCTGCACATCAGATTTTTTCAAATCAACAGGTGAGTGTAGGCATAAGCTTAGGCTAAGTACCGTCAGCGTCAAATTGATATGAGCTTCTAGAGTACCTAGTCAAAATGATCTGAAAAACATAAAAGCAATTTGATATACGCTGACTGTACGAATAATACTTACATAGAAAATATAAAAAAACAGTGAAGTTGACCGATGCAGCGGGTGCTGAAAATTCTACCCGCCATTTTCCTAGCCTCAGTTTTTCTACAGATAATATCCGATATACGGTTAAGGTAGAGTCGGTTTTTCCTCTCGCGGTGAAAGGTTGAACTACCGGCTAGAAATATGTCGATATGATAAACTAACGGCAGTGTGGGAACCGTGATCTATGCTTTTTTGCGGGCGACTGTAAAAACGACAGCTTTCTCGCTGAACGGGAGAGATTTTCCTTGATTTGTCTAACTGTACTTTTCTACCATCACTTCCTACATTTAAAGGACAGATTAGCAGATGTGTGATCAACATTACCTACGTTGATCACACCACACACCTCCTAATCTGTCAAGGTAGGCCTATTATATTTTATATTTTCTAATGTCGTTTGTCTAACTTTTTTAACTTCTCTGACTTTTTGTGAGTTAGGTAGTAAAAGACATGCTAAATCTGATCTCAACTTTGTAAATAAATACCTATTTTTAATTGTTTTGACATGACATCTTAGTTATAGTAAGTATTATCGGTTCGTTTAATTTTATTTGTAATTCTTTTACTTATGTTATGACTAGTGTTATTGTAAACAGATATAACTTTAAAAAAACAAAAACTGGGTAAGCTAATAAATTTTATTGTGCTATTTGTAATGGCAGTTTTAACCTTACCAAATGTATAATATTAAGGTGTGGTAAAAACATTATTATACATAAACGACCATTCTCCAACCAAGAATTTCATCGGCCAATTTTTTACAGAACGCGATTTTTGGAACGCGACCATCATTTCGAATCGCGCGGGAAAAACTACAAAATGGCGGCCGTTCCTTGCTAATGCAAATAGCCCGCGGGAAAAAGCCCGTGATGAGTAAAAAGTCGGAGGAACTCATAGTATTTCATCGTCGTCGGCAGTTATTGAGCACGACGGGTGTTTTTGCACAGATTCCCGTGATCGGGTAAGTTTTTGCTCTAAGTTGGAGTCTGGGAAGAGAGCGGCGGCGACGGTGGCAAAAACTCAGCCGCCCGCCATAACGCTAACCGAGGCAAAAACGCAGCGACATACGGATAGAATTAATGCGGAGACTTTAATTTTCTTCAAGAAAGCGCGGGAGGAAATGGCGGGTAATGAGTGTTGCCCGACGCAAAAACTATCTGTATAATGACGTCGCTCATTTAACCAGTTTATTTTTCTGTTCTTGGGAGATGGTAAAAAGTTATGTTGGAATCTTGAGTGCAGTTCTTGCAAGAGGCTGCAGCATGTCTGTTTTGCCTATTGTGTAGGAATAATTACGTTTAATTGCATCTAGAGATTCAGTGAGGTTGGTATATAGGTTGGTAATTCTTAAAACAGGGAAATTTAAGGAATCTTCTTATACCTACACTTACACTACTCATTACCCACAACAGCAGAGTGGACAGGACTCAATGCTTCAACAAATAATCACTTGATAAAGTAATTGTTTGTATCTATACCTATGGACGACCTCTGTGGCGCGGTGGGCGAAGGTCTGCCTGCAACGCAGGAGGTTGCGGGTTCGATTCCCGCCTCGGGACAAATGTGTGTACGATCTGCAGACATTTGTTCAGGGTGTTCTAGTCGTTTTCTATGTATAATAAAAAATATCTATCTACATATTGTACTATAATATATTTAAGTTCTATCTAGTACCCATAACACAAGCTCTGTATACTTTGGGGCTAGATAATGGTGTGTGAATTATCCAGCATTATTTTATTATTTTTTTTATTCTACGCGACATTTAAAAACTGTACGACAAAGAAAACTTAAAAATAGGGAGGCCTTAGCCGTTTCGGAAACTTTTACGATCGAAGGTTTTGTAAGGTAGTTTTGTAGGTACCTACCTAGAGGTTTTAATTGAAATTTTTATATAAGATAAAGGAGAAACTTAAATATTTTTTATTTATATTTCGACAAAATGATAAATCAATAATATTACCTACAATTTAGGTATAAGTAAAGTACATCTTAGATAAAACCGGGTTAAATTGTCTAAGGATAAAACACGTAGTGAAAAAATTCTATGTCTATGGATAAAACATAGTTAGCTAGCAATCGCATAGTTAGCAGCAATGATATACCTACACTAGCCATTAGCTCAATGTAAATGTTTGTAAACCAACCTCAACATAAAAATCTAATAACTACTCATTCCCTTAGCGTAGGGTTACAGATAGTCATCAATATTTTATTCAATAAAATATTGATGAGGAAGGATCTCAAATCGACAATTAATGTAAATTGCGTTTAAAAAGACACAGCACGGCAACAGAGCTACCTACTTTCAGATGAAGTATAGGCGGTTTGTTTGCGAACATTCCACATCGAGTTTGGCTAGTATTATAAGTAGGTACCTATTGGGTAGGTGGGTGGTGGGTGGTAGGTCAGGTACATTATTTTGCCTCTTGATTCATAAGAAAATACTTTGAAGAAAGAAAGAAAGAAAAAATAAATTTATTACCTTATATACTACAAATTACAACACAGATTACAATTAAACATAAGATAAACAAAAAAAATAAGGCAATGGGAGTAATTTCAGCTTTATGCTACATACATTATTATAAGTAGGTAATGCATGTAGCGCTGTTTTTCAAATTACCCCTCTCGGGTAGGTGGTCACCGAAAGGTTTAGGTAATAGCGGGAATTTTAAAGAACAATTAAATAAAATAATAACGGAAACAACAGATCTAGAAAACTATAACTATGAGTAGATAAATATTTACATTTACAGTTAGGTATTATATAATATAAAAAGTGTAGACATTACATAGACATACTTTGAAGTATCGCACACACATCATTTAAACAATAAAATAAAATCGTAATATGAAAGATTCAAAACATCATCATTCACCAATATATTCAATTTCATTAAAATACAAAGTTGCTTGAAAGTATGTTAAGAATAATGATAATATCCGACCAGTTGGGATGACGATTTGCGAAAGACTGCTGGCAGATGCTGGATGCTGCAAGCTGAAGACAGGGCGCTATGGCGCTCATTAGGGGAGGCCTTTGTCCAGCAGTGGACTGGTATAGGCTGATGATGATGATGATGAATGATAATATTAAGCCGCCAGTATATCCGGTCCGGTCAGTGCCGAAGGATAGTGGATGCCTATTGCCTGGACATTGCTTAGACTGAAAAGTTAGTTCATTTAAGACTTTTCATCGTCAAGGGCGTTTAAAATGGCCGTAGCAGGGCGTTGGAACTATAAAATTACCGCAAATGCGCGCGTCAAGAGAAATTAATTCTTCCACACACCATAGTACTAAAAATATAAAAAAAACAGTCCTTCCTATTGTTCAATTAAGTTTCAAGCCCTTATACACGTTCTATCCATTTTCTACAATAAAATATCATCAATAATAGAGCAATCTGAAAAAGATATGTAGGTAGGTAAATAAAAATAAACTTAATTCTGTGCAATGAAAGAAATGAAGACTTAAATTATTTAGGTATTAAATTTTATAACTGTTATTCAATACAGGTTATTCGTCGCGGGTTGGTGAGAGATTCAAATTTTTTGTTTTTATTAATTTTTTATGATTTCTAAAAATAACATAAAAGTAAGTTGCCGCAAATTGTTAAATTTTTCTATGAACTCATAATAAAACCAACTTCAATTCATTTGTATTTTTGGAGCATTTGGGAAAATACGGAATTCTGTGCTAAAAATCTACTTTTGCCCAAGTGGTCCGAGTGGTTCGAAAATACAAATAAATAAATAATGCTGGACAATTCACACAGCATATGAGTCCATTTATTAATTAATTAGAAAGGAACGCCAACAGCGTATACATAAAGCATTCTTAAAGTCAACAAAATTGATTTTATCGTAAGTTCAAAGAAACAATGTAGTTTACGATTTGTGGCTTTTTCGCTAGTTTTATTGCTTGTGGAAAGCAGAACAAAATAAAATCACAAAAAGTATTGAATTTCGCGCCAACCCACGTCGAGCCACCATACTTAAGTACATTTACATTCTTACGAAGTTATTGTATACTCATTGCTAAGTTGCTAAAGTTTTTAGTTTAAGGAGACCACGCGCCACGTAGGGACAGTGTCAGTAACTGTATACATTATAGACAGCAGATGGACAGTTGCTGTCTACTGGGTGGTCAGTAACTGGGCATGTTCCAATTGAAGTGTCTTCGATTGGAGGTTGATTTCGTTCGGTCAAGATATGACACAATCATTATTTTCATTGTGTCACTTTCAATTGCGGTATTTCTGCATTTTAACGTTCCGTTCCATAATTTTACTTCATAGCTTATTTTCAAAAGTAGTGATCAGATCAGGATTTTATATACGTTTTTCCATCGATATTCGATAAAGTGATAGGTATAATTTAATGCCTGCACATTTTTGAGCGATTCTGATTTTTGAAATAATTCCATTGATTGCATTCCGGGGGGGATACAGGCACTCAGAAGAACTATCCTATGGAACTGCCGTATTGTTCAATTTGACACGGAAGCAATAATGGACTACCAGCCTCTTTCTCACAACAGAGGTTTTACGTTAGGAAAAAGCATACACACTCTTTTTATCAACGCCCTCTTCCTGATTTCGATGTACTTTTGCTGTCACGAACGCCATTTTATTCTACGGTTTTGTTTACATGTGAGGAGATGTCATTGTGAGATTTTAATGTTTTCCCCGTGTTTTCGACTTATTTATTAAGCAAAACTGTGATATAAATTGAAAATCATATAGAAGAGGTACCATGAAGTGTTCTGTAGCAGGCTGTGGCCTATGCCAAAGCAAAAACAGGCCGAATCTAATCATAATCCGCCATGTTTATCAACCGATTTGTTTACTTAGGTATCCAGGAAAAGTACATGCTTAGGGCAGTTCCATAGGATAGTTCTTCTGAGTACAGGCAGGTCTATAATCTGTGGTCATGACGAGACATGCGACAAAGCGACATCTGTCTGTGGTTTCATTTTCATTTCTGTTTCTGTGACGTCATTATGGCCTGGTTGGGTTAGGATTGCTTGGGAAATTTTTGTTAATTATTTGTATTTTAATGTAATTTATGTTGTGCTTCTTAGTTTCGAATAGTGATATAAATACCTTATAAAGTGCCGGCAACCTTGGTGCCAAAAAGTGATTGTTTCTTGGACTTTTTCTGGCGAAAATGAATCGCCATGAAGGTGGGTAATGATAATCAAAATTTGTTCGATGCTATTGTCACTGCGAATTTCATCGCAAAAATTTACTGAAACCGTGCCATCACATCATAATATTGGCGTTGTCTCAAAAAATCATGCATATTTACCTATGGGACAAAGAAATCGATAATCAAAATGAAAATATGTTTTGTATTTATTGACATATTTTCAGGGGTCAGCTGTGATTCTTGTTTGAAAAATAATTTTCGAGGACGACGATACAAATGTTTGATTTGCATCGACTACGACTTGTGCGCAGCCTGCTATGAGTCCGGCGCCACCACGAACCAGCACACAACAGAGCACCCAATGCAATGCATCCTTTCTAGAAGTGACTTTGGTAAGCTATCACCATCTTCAAATGACACACATCACGTAGATATGCATGGTCTATGCCACTTGCCCTGTCCATTTACCTCAGTATTAGATAAATAGATACTTTAACACTCAATGTTGCTATTGTTTACACATGACTTAGTACTCACTCACTCAAAGTGATGGGAAGGCATTTATCAAAAGTAAACAGATTAACCTGTAGGTACCTCCAGTCATAAAATGTCCATATGAATACCACCTAATAATATCACATTCTGTAATCAATCTGTGTTGGTACCACAGGCTTGCCCCCGAAATAGCTGAACAGGATCGAACTTCCAAGGTATCTTCTCACATACCTGTATTGTAAAAGTTCAAAATTTTCATAATTTTTGCCGTAAGGCAGACTCAAAGACATATCCTGCCCTTAGGTTGTATTCTAAGTGGTCTGTGAAAATGTGAAATACATCCTAAGGTGTTAAGTAGTTGGCTCTATGAGTAAACAATTAGAGTAAGAATTTGTTCGGAATGCACAAAAAAGGTAATATAAGCGCTTTAATTCCTTTAAAGTATCCGTCCTAGCTTCGCACGGGTATTCTATAGCCTATGTTACTCAGTGAAAATTGATATTATATAATAGATCAATAGGAATCACTGTCTGTCTGACTTTTCTCGCTTCTGCATACTATCTTTATGGTTAATTCCTTCACACAAGCCTTGTGTTGTGTTATATGAATAATTAATCTGAGTACCTAACATTTTAAAATTATCAAATTTTGTAAATTACAATGACAAGTGTATCAATAGAACCTACGGATTAATAAATGAAATGAAAAAGTGATAATGCAGCTTTGTAACAGCAAAAGAATTTTTTAAATTGGTCCAGTAAATTTGAGTTTATTCGTTACATACAAAAATACAAATCATCCCTTTTTATGTTATTATGTGTGTAGATATATGTGTAGATGTAGATTCAGTTTTATTTTGGAATCCTTTGTTGATTACAGTGACTCAGCTACTTAATAACTTCATCCCAAAATTTATTGCTGAAAATGTAAATTTACAAGGTATTTGACACAGCCATAGTTTCAATTGTTTTTAATACAAGGCTGTCCTAGTATCCTTATAATAAATAAATAATAAAATCATTTATTTAAGGCAACGTTAGTCTAGTACAGGCTAAATATATACCATAATCTAACATACATAAAATAAACCTATTTAATGTCACATAATTTTAGTGATGTGTGACACTCAATATGTGCTGTGTGTGACCGATAATTGTATTATAACATCACTCGGCATTTGACCAATATGAAAAAGACCTTATTTTTAGTCTGTGTCTTTACGTTGTGCAATGACATTCATTTATCAGAAAAAATCATAAATAGAACAATAGCACACTGGAATGAGCTTAATGTATCAAATGAAAATCTTAATGTATATTTTTTCTAATAACATTATTCTATGTATCATAAAAGTTATCTAGTACCGATAATACAAGCTCTACTTAGTTTGGGGCTAGATAATGCAGTGTGGATTGTCCAGTATTATTATTTTAGTAATACTAGACTAGTATATGCCCTACTGCTTTGCACTTTTGCAGGCATTGTTTATATCATGGTAAAAAAGTCAACAAAGGTACAAGAATTGGTATATGAATTTTTTAATTAAATTTTAATGGGTATTTCTATCCCACAAAAACTAGAATAAGGGTTAAAATGTCGATGTGTTATATCAGGTGTATGCCCACTGCTTTGCAGGCATTGTTTTTATCATGGTAAAAAAATCAACAATGGTCTAAGAATTGTTCACATGATGATTTTTTAAATAAAAATTTAATGGTTATTTCCATCCCATAAAAACTGATATAAGGGTTAAAATGTTTGTGTTATATCCGGTGTAGACCTGTTGAGGTGGGCTGTGAGTTGAGGACCTCCTTACTTTAACTCAACAGCCCATAATGAACCACTGCTGGACGCAGACCTCCCCTGATGATCACCTCATTGACTTTTGTCTCAGACCAACATACATCTATGCAAAAGTTTAGCTTAATCTGTTCAGTAGTTTTAGCATGAAGCAGTAAAAAACATACATCCATTTTTCCATCCAAATTTTCGCATTTATAATTTTATAATACCTGTGGCTTCTTATGCAAAATAATAACCTGTGTCCATCCCTGGTATACCATTAACAGTCCTGGAAAACCAATAACACTAATTTCATTAGGATGCGTTCAGCTTTTTAGGCGTGAAAAGATAACAGACAGATAGGATTACTTTCGCTTTTTTATTATTAGTATGGATTAGGGCTCAGGGCTCGCGCTAAAGTCCGAGTTCACAGTTCGAGTAGAAATAATTTCAAAAAGTTAAGTGTTGTATTTATTCCGCTGTCTCGTTTTCCAGATTTATACTACGGAGGTGAAGCACTGACTTTGGAACAGCCACAGGCATACACTTGTCCATTCTGCAACAGGATGGGGTTCACAGACACTGCTCTCATGGAGCATGTCACAGCCGAGCATGCAGACACTACATTAGCTGTGAGTTGGGCTCCTCACTTCATCAAATACCTTATAGTGTACCATGTATTTTCCTAAGGCTACACTAATTCTAATGAAGAGTTACATGGATAAAAATAGATCAAATAAATTTACGATATGATATCAAGTCACTACATTTTTGTCATGGGATTTAGACTTGATAGCAGTATATTATATTACAATGGGCCAGATGATGCTGTGTGGATTGTCCAGCATTATTATTACATTAAAGAATGCTGATTTGCACTGATAAATTATGTCTAAACCCATTGTGAGCTATCAAAAGTTTTGTCATATTTGCATAATGACTTCAACCCTAGTAATCAATAGTCACAAGGTCTTAATACCGTAACCTAATACCGCTATTGATTTTTCTTGCGTTTAACCTTGAGGTCGCTTTCTTGTCTGTGAAGTGAAAGCTAGGGCTAATGCCATACTATAAACATTAAGCCAGGATGGATAAGAAATAAATAAATAAATCTGGACAATTCACACAGCATTATCTAGCCTCAAGCTAAGCAGAGCTTGTGTTATGGGTACTTGATAACTGATATACATAATACAATACTTTACATAGATAAATATTTTTTATTATACATTGAAAACGACCAGAACACCCTGAACAAATGCATGCAGATCGTACACACATTTGTCCCGAGGCGGGAATCGAACCCGCAACCTTCTGCGTCGCAGGCAGACCTTCGCCCACCGCACCACACAGGTCGTCATAAGTACATTGATAAGTTCAAGTACCTACATAAATGAATTAAAATCAGATTTTTATGAGAAAATAAAACTTATTATGGCAGTGCTATGACCCAACTCTTCTCGCCTACGGGACATAAACCGGCGGCGGGCAGTAGCGCATCCTGTAGAACAATAAATACCACCGAACTATGATCCCAACCCGACTGCCCATTGTGGGGATTATGGGCATTTCCCCCCATGAGATAAAAGACAATGAGGCGCTTTTAGGGGGAGGCCTGCGTCCAGCAGTGGACCAACATAGGCTGTTGAGGTGAGGTATACAATCGATTATGTGGCGCGGTAGGCAAAGGTCCGCCTGCGACGGGATGTTGCGGGTTCGAATCCCTTCTTGTGACAACGTAAAAAATATCTATGTTCTTTGGTGTTACCATTACTTACATTACCATCCCAGCAGGTGGTTTGCCCGGTGTGCGCGTCGATGCCTGGCGGGGAACCGAACTTCGTCACAGATGACTTCGCGGGCCATCTCACGCTGGAGCACCGGACCGGACCCAGGGATCTCATCTCATTTCTGATATCCTTTTTAAATATTTAAAATTATTTACATGAATTCATTTCAATAATTGATTTGACTCCAAGACTGTGTTATGACGAGCAGGCCAATCCATACAAACATTATAAATATGAAAGCTTTCCACGCCTAAACGGCTGAACGGGTCTTAATGAAATTTGGCAAGGAGGTAAATCATCTGGGAGATGGACATTGGCTACTTGAAGACCGCGTGCGAAGTCGCGGGCAGAAACTCGCTCAGATATGCTTGAGTTTAGAAGTCATACTGTTTTGGTTCAATGGTTCAGTTTCTTTTGTCTTTAATTAGTTATCAAAACGCAGCCAATAAACGGGGGAATATAACCTATACGTGATAGCCTCAAGAATAAATTGACCAGCAGCTTAGGTACCTATTGCAAAGTTATAAGAGTCTAAGCTTTTATTAATTGATGTCTTGTAGCTTATAACTTTTGATATGATAATGTCCTTAACTCCATTGCACGATGAGCCGAGCGGCATCAGACACGGCGGCGTGCGTAGAGTGCCGCACTCGGGTCGCGGTGTCAGTCGCGCGCGCCGGACCAACATGCAGTTTAGGTAATTATTTCAAAAACATACACCCTAATCATGTACCTATATCCCGGATTTCATGCTATTTTCATTATCCACCAAAAGACGCGTGTGAAACTGAGTTTCGTAACCGCAGCGTTAAGAACAACCTATCCACCTTATCCTTCCATCCAACCTTCCATCTTATCCACCCTGGAAACATGAATGTGTCAACTGAGCCCTGAGTTTGGTTACTCAATATAGCACCGAGTCGTCATCCAGACGTTCCTTTTTGTCTGGGATTAGTGCAGCGCCTCTGCTGTGTGAATGGATATAAAAGGAGCAAGCGATTTTTTGGAGACCGTGCCCACCCCAAACCGCTAAAGCTTAAAAAGCTGAAATTTGGAGGGTAGGTACCATTTCCATAAACTCGACAACGACTACTCGATACTATCGAATAACCAAATTCATGTCTCTGGCCTGATCCAAATAGAAAGGTGGATCGTAGTCCTTACATTATTTTCTTTTTTATAATATGTCTTCTTATATCTCTCGAAGATTCATATTTCATGCAAAAACGTCACTGCCTTTTCGATCATTACCGCACTCAGGTCACTGATTCAACCAACAACAGAAATCTTAAACAAAAGCATTACACACTGACGAATACCGTCAACAAATCAACAGTTTATCAATCAACTCATCCATTCAAAAAGACATCCTATTCTAATTATATTAGTGTAGGTTTCACTTATTGAATTCCAGCACCGGCGGTGGTATATCGTCGTTGTCGCCATCGTCACGGGACGCGGTTGTCGACCCTATTGCGGAGTTGCTGTCACAACTTTCCGGGGTGAGGCGCGCGGGGCAGCCCGGTACGCCGAGTCAACTGCAGCAGTTGCAGATGCAATTGCAGTTGGAACGTCAGCAAGCCACCGTAAGTACCGTTTCGTTGTTATAGTTGCGTTCATGTCATTTATGAAAAGAAGGAATAAGATTGGTCCAAGGTGCGAGCCCTAAGGTATTTTCATAGACACAACGCTTGCGAAGTCGCGGGCAGAAACTACTATCCAAATCTTTGATCAAATATCGCTGTTGCTAGTTTAAAGTCGCCTAGCGAGCTATTTAGAGAGCTATGCTCGGAATTTCTCTGAAGGATAGGATTCGCAACGAATACATCTGACAGAGAACCAAGGTTATTGACATAGCTCAGATGATTAGCAAGCTGAAGTGGCAGTGGGCTGGCCATATTTCGAGAAGAACCGACAACCGCTGGGGTAAACGTGTTCTTGAGTGGAGACCGCGACTCGGCAAACGTAGTGTAGGATGCCCTCTGACCAGGAGGGATGACGATTTGCGAAAGACTGCTGGCAGATGCTGGATGCAGCTAGCTGGAGACAGGGCGTTCATTAGGGGAGGCTAATGTCCAGCAGTGGACTGGTATGGGCTGATTATGATTGGATGAGTGGAATGGGCATCCATCCAAGAAATTTGATCAAGAGTACAGCTTTTTTACGATTCGTCAACTCATAAGTTGGGAGAAGTTGGAGACTAGTTAAAACTAGATCGCTAACGTCACAAGATACTGCAGCGAACACTGGTCGCTAGACCCGAATAGCCAAGAGAAAAGTAACCAATGGCTTACCCTAGAGATCACGCACGCGAAGTCATGTGGTACTTGGGGGCCTGCTAAGAAAACAAAAATCAAAGTTTCAGATTAGTTTTCAAGCAAAACAATATCTAATGTCTCTTGTATAAGATAACTTTTGTACTAAAACCTATCACAAACTTCTATTTTCGTAAGAGTATATTGGATAGGATTTAGCCGAAAGCTCTAAACAAGGGATTTTCAGCTATAATGCGCGCAGCCAAAGAGTGGATTCGATTCCCGCCTCGGGACAAATGTATGTACGATCTGCAGACATTTGTTCCGAGTGTTCTGGTCGTTTTCTATATATAATAAAAAATATCTATGTATTGTATTATATTATGTATATCAGTTATCTAGTACCCATAACACAAGCTCTGCTTAGCTTGGGGCTAGATAATGCTGTTTGAATTGTCCAGCATTATTATTACTATTGAAAGAATTTATACATATAATCGGAAATCACACGTCGTCGGAGGGTGTGTTTAGAATTTAGACGGGTGGATAATATCAAAGAGAGGTCTAAACCGTTCACTGGGTGAAGTGAAGGTTGCAGATGAGATGATGGTAATCAGTAATGTTGTATATCCACAGGCAGCGCGACAACAACTGGAGCGGTTGCCGCGGCGAGGCAACACGGGCGGAGCGACCGCGGCCCCGGCGCCCGTGCCGCAGCCCGCCGTCGCGCAGCCCTCGCCGGCACAGGACCACACTGACTCACAGTTCCTGCTGGCCTCCTTCCTTGGTAAAACTAATTTGAGAGCTTCTCACGAAACAAGTCTTCTATACATTACATCGCTGTAAGCAGTACGGTCATGCCGCGGGACTTCCTTAGTGAAAAGCAGTAGCTGCCTAGCTAATATTAAAATTAGTGAGGCATTTGTCATGTCTCACGACGTCGACGATTGGTTAGAATTATACCTGTATAGGTACTTGCTCAAATAAAAGTTTTGTTTTGTAATAATAATTTCGCTCCGCTTCCGTGAACATAAATACAAATGTTTATACGGTAATAATAGTACACTGTGGTACAATTAGTGTATAATGTTGGTGATTACCGCTAAGGCGCTGTTGAGCTTTCTTAAGCTCAAGAACCGAGGACGGTAATCATCAATACACACGTGTATAATACGACGTTTTTCAACACACTTGTGAATAAAACAATCATTTTATTTAGTAGATAAAAAGTTTATTTGTACTATTGAACACGATCTTTTTTGTATCGAAACTTTTTAAAGAACAAAGCAACTCCACCAATAAAATAAAAAAAAACCTATAACTCACTTGTGAATAACTCAGTGAATAATAGTAATTAAAAAGTCACAGTTTGATTACTGATGTCACTTTTTAAAGAACAAAGCAACTCAACCAATAAAATAAAAAAAACCTATAACTCACTTGTGAATGAAAAAGTCACAGTTTGATTACAGATGTCATTTTCATGTGCCTAATTGCGGTGAAATAAGAGCCATTTTATGAGCAAGTGTATTGAAAGATATATATAGTTATAATTTAACCATTGTTGTAAACACTTTTTAAGTATAATGATAATACTTAGTCTTTAATTTATAAACCCGAGGAATGTAACATTCGGGTCAAACCCCTACGGGTTTAAAGTGTTATAAAATTAGGTCCTATTTATATTCTTTTTAAATAAATAAATAAATAAAAGTGAGATGTTTAACCGAAAACGGATTCTAACACGTCTTTACTTCCCCAGGAGGTGCAGAAGAACAATCTAGCGATGAGAACGAATCCCGCGCAGCCTTACTGCGCGGCTTGATGCTGGCGTCACTCGGGCGGACGCGAGTGCAGCGCACGGCCCCGCGGGCGCGCGCGGAACCCCCGCCTGCGCCGCTCGCAGCGCCGCCGCCCGTCGCCGCCCTGCCGGCGCCCGCTGCCATGCGCGTCAAGCCGCAGCCTAGAACCAAGGTCCAATCATCATCGATAGCCTTTACATCCACGAAATGTATACTCCGATTCATAAATCCGAATAATTTTAATGTACAAAGAAATATAACCCTTTGTGGAAAATACTTAACGACATTGGTATCGTCGGAAGAAAAGCATGACAGCTTCATGCTTTTCTTCCGACGATACCAATATCGAAACTATTTTTGGTTTGGAAAGCTCATTAATCATTTAATTGACCTTTCGTGCATTTTGAATTCGAATTTAAACATTATTCGCTGCACCTGTGAGATTATGCGTTTTTGAAGTTTGTGTTATTGTTTTGAGTGATAACCTTGCGGGGTTTACCTTATTATTTTCTGTTTTTGTTATGTTTTCATTCATACATTCGACGACCGATGCGGCGCGGTGGGCGAAGGTCTGCCTGCGACGCAGAAGGTTGCGGGTTCGATTCCCGCCTCGGGACAAATGTGTGTACGATCTGCAGACATTTGTTCAGGGTGTTCTGGTCGTTTTCTATATATAATAAAAAATATCTATCTACGTATTGTATTATATTATGTATACCAGTTATCTAGTACCCATAAAACAAGCTCTGCTTAGCTTGGGGCTAGATAATGCTGTGTGAATTGTCCAGCATTATTTATTTATAAATGCCTTTTTTGACATAAATATCTTGGTTTCTAAATCGGAGTATACTGTTCGTTTTTTTGGCACTTACTTCGATGACTTTAAAAAAACAAGGTCCTATATAATGATCTTTCACCTTTGAAACTTAGGAATGTTTACCAAGATGTGAGTTTGGAGTGTTTGAATATTTCGGCATGAACTTTATACAAAATATCCCTAGACGGTGTTAATGTGTGTGTGTCAGTTATCTAGCACCCATAACACACCCTCTACTTTGAAGCTAGATGATGCTTTGTGGATTGTCTAGTACTATTTATTTATTACATAATGTGTATGTCTATTCCAGGAAGGAGGCGGAGTAGCGCGCGGAGCGGCGCGTGGTGTGCCCGAGGGCAGGTAGGGCCGCGAGCCGGCGCACCCCCGCGCACCCCCGCCGCCCCCGCGACACTAGCGACACACCCCCCGTGGCCGCACTACATACTACTCCACACACCCAACCAAGCGTTACATACACAACATAATCTAGCTCTTAATGCCAGGAACCATGCCCTACACATATCCGCCGGATCGTAGAACGACAAGATGGCCAAGTGACATTTAGCCATATTGTTGAACGTTGATCGTTTAACAATCGGCGTAGGCAATTAGCTGAATTGCGTCGTTTTGCAATCGGCCTAGCCATTCTGCAATCTGGTGGCGACATACATTTATTTACCATGCTAGTCTGGCTAGGTTGTTACTTAGTTTGGTCGCGGAAGTTAAACTAACCAACCATACAAATTTTAATATAGTCTAGCTAGGTCATACAACATAGCATGATAAATTTAATCTATCTAGGTTTTAATACTTGGTTTGATAAATTTATCTAGATATAAAGATCTTAATACTTGGTGCGCTGTGCTGAGGGCAGGCGCAAACCCCTTCGGCCCGCGAAACTAGCGCCACATGCATCTGTGGCCGCTCCACACGCTACATAGGGCACAGGAACCCTAGGGAGAGACCTATACACAAACACTGTTAATCTGGCAAGCTCCTAAGGAAAGCTTAGCTAGCCATACCCAAGAAACAAGTGGCAACACACATAATTTTTACATATTAATTATACATGATAATCTGGCAAAGGTTTCATTACATAAAATATAGTTTGGTAAACTTATCTAGGTTTTACCACTCCGGGACCTAGGTAGCCCTATACAATACATACACTTGATTAAATCTGGCTATGTTAATAATTGGTTTGATCGCATAAAAACTCAATATAAATCTGTGTCCTACGTTTTAGTTTGGTCTTGCTAGATATTAATAATTGGTTTTATTTATCTACATTTAGCATCGGTTGTAATAAATACTACAACATTAGGCCCAGTAATCAAACCCAATATATTGTATTGTAACAGAAAATAACAAGGTAACAGTGAGATTATCACTAAAACACACCTTTGAACAATGCATAATCTTACATGTGCAGCAATTTTTTTTTTATTTGTTTGAGAAAACGAATGATAATTGAAAACTTTAGAAACCAAATTTTGTTTTGAGCTCCAGTGTTATCAAATGGTATTCAATATTTTCCACCAATACTCCTTGGAACCCCTTTGTATGCAAAAAATATCCAGGTTTTTTAATCGGAGTATAGGTTTATATTATACTGTGTGGTTATAGTTATCAACGCCGAACATAAACCTAATGTAACATCAGTGTCTTGAGCCTCGAAACACCAACGAAGCAGTCACGTTATACAAACTCTTCTATACCGATTTTAATGTCTAGCTAGACCCACGAGAAGATATGAGCTCACCACACAAAAAGTAGCGCTAATGGATTCAACACATGATTTTTCATCTGTACAGTTAAACAGTGTTAGTAACTTTAAATCAATGTTGTATTTGTTTGTGTGCGGTGACCAATCGCAATCAAATCAATTATGTGTATATATTTGTGTGTCATGTTAATATGACACTTTTGGCTGCCTACAAAACAAGGATCGGACTGTCGTATTTATAAATCAGGTAGTACAAACGGGGCCGTAGATTTTCCACCTCATTGATGACTTCTGCAATCTCTGTGTCTGCTATATATGTATATAGTTCGGGTGCCGAGCCGTTTGTGTGCGAAGTGTGGCTGGGTGTATTAGACTGTTTTTGTTATCCTAACTTTTGTTTGCATCTCTAATTCTACTGTAGCATAAGTTTATATTATTCGTTATTTTTATGTTTTTCCTAAATATTTTATTACTAACCGACGTAAGATGTTTGCAGACTTGCTCTATGTCTTGGGGTCGTGCGAATGGGGTGTAATTAGGTGTGCAGTTGCAATATTCTTATTCAACTTGTCTACGCATTGTAGAGGAGTAAGCGACGTCGCAGGTCTACGTCGCAGGGTCTCCTCACGAGAGACTGTAGTCTGATAAAAGTTGGATGTTAAGAGAAGCTTGCTTCGTCCGCGTTGTCTCATCGGGGCCGGTCTACAGTAGGCCGTACGCTAACATAACCTAGACGCTTAGTTTGTTTTGTTGCCTTTCCAAATATCAGTGTGATTTCATTTATTGTAGAAAACTTAGTGATGGAATGTTTTAATCGTTTTAACTATGTACACTTAAATTAAAAATATATATTATTGTGATGGCAATACGTGTCACGATTGTTTAATTTATTGTTGATGGAGAGGAATCGATTTGTAAGTTTCGCACTGATGTTTACCGGCCGGGTTGATTTAGTTTCAATGGTGTCGACTACCCGTACATTGATTGTTAACGAAGCATTGGTAAAGATATATTTTTGTTACTATAGGGACCTAGAAAACTGTATATACTTCGTCGAGTTCTCCTCTCTAACATGTTTTATTTTAATACAGCTATAGATCTACTTACCACGAATTTTCACTAGCTACTCAACGAAGTGCTTATTAGTTTGATTACTATACTCCAACATTACAAAATGTTTGTATGTACCCTAATTAAATTCTATAATAATAAAATGCATTTTTATTGTAACGTAATTTTATAAGTAGGTACTCCATAATACAAAAAAAACTATTTTTGGCGGGATTCGAACCCGCGTCCCAGGATGGTGTGCTCTAGGCTCTAAAATTCCAAACAACTTCTGAGGATGGGTGTGCTCTAGGCTTTAAACGACGCCACGAAATCCGATACTCGCTTCATCGAAATCTTTGCGAAGTGGAGCTAACGGCTATTAGAAGTGGTAAAGGCGGACGATGGATAGACTTTTATTTTATTTGGGGACAAACAGTTGTGTGAATGATGTCAATGTTTGAGTGCGTACAGAGGATGGACATACTATTAAATTCCTCACTTTATTTTACTGACTACGTCCGAGAACGTCTGAAGTTAACCTGAAATCCCTACTGCGCAAGGACGGTTGCTTTGATTCGTCCAAATATAAACAGAAATTTCCCTCGTCCCTGCTTGTGACACTGCCATCTAGTGGTTGGTAGCGTAGGAATTAAGTAAGTTTTCATCACGGAACAGAAAAAATAAGTGGAAGTGTTAAGTAGGCGTGGCACGCGTGCCACAATTATGCGTAGTTACGCTTAACTGATCTCAGTCGTGTTCTTACATCACGTCGAGTTGCTAGTCTCGCGGCGAATTCATTTTTCCGAAGCTACGCCGTATTGTTCCATTTTAGAGTATAAAAATTATAGTAGGCGAAAAAAACTCGAAAACGAGGGTGTTTTATACCATCAATAGGTAGGTAATTTCATTGCATTGTCATAAAATCTTATTTTTTTAAAATTTACAAATAATTTATGAGAACGGTTAGTCAAAATCGACCTTATGCGATTAGCATAAAGTTGATTTTGGATTGTTTCTATTCTCGAATGTTCTTCGCTACTCGTTTAGTGATGTAGTCAAGTCGGCTGTTGATTTGATCGATACTACAAATCATGTTTACTTGGTGCCTAAAACATACCTTATCAATAAATAAATACAATATCTAGACATTTATAAGTAATAAAAAGTGCCTAAAACTAAAACCTAACAAAACTCAACAAGAGACATTTTTCCTTATACAAAAAGGTAAATAACTCTAAAACTAATTATCCTACTTACCTAATACAAGCGGTAAAACTAGTTTTAGGCCTAAACATTTCTTTTTGTACTGTTTTTACTACAAAATGACCATAAACAAAAAAGTACATTTTCAACTTACGTAATAATACGATCTTACCAAATTTCTATAAAAAGTGTTTCTATGCTCTAAATAGACACAAACTAAGATAAACTAACCAATAAGAGTGTAATTAGATTTAAATAGGTATCCTAATACTAGGGTTCCGTCGTCGCCTACAATCTGTGGCAAGATGTCTATCGATCTATCGATATCGATAAAGTAGTTCATTGTGCTACCTGGTGCAGCCTTAGTCGAGTCGCGACCTATCACGCGAATGTCAATCATATGTCTAACGAAATTAAGTTTATAATTGCGAGCACTGAGAATACCGCCATCTATGGTGAAGTAGCGGAATTGACTCGACAGTCATATGTTTGGTGAGTAGGTCCGCGACCTATCACGCGAATGTCAATCATATGACTAAGGATCTTAAGTTTACAATTGCGAGCACTGTGAATACCGCCATCTATGGTCAAATAGCAGAATTGACTCGTCAAGTTGCTGTTTGGTGAGTGTAGCTCGTAAATACGTTCTGCTACTAAAGTAAAATAAATCTTATGCTGTAGAATTCAAGGTTTATTTTCTAATCTGTGACGTTGGCTAATTTTGACTAAACTTTTAACTACCAATGAAACGAATTGTTTCTTTGTAATGCATTATAAGATTAAGGGTTTATTTGTGTGAGTTTGGCGACACCGGTGCCCATAGTAATTTTGTTGCATACCACTTCCACTTATTTTTTCTGTTCCGTGGTTTTCATTTTCTTTTGTCTATGGTGTCTAGTCGACCAAGTTTCGACTGCTTGTTTGGCTCGATTCGTCCATCCTGTTTTATATAGCCTGTGGTTTATTTACATTTGATTGATTGCTATCTACCGGGCGTGCATTCATTTTTCTTTTCAAAATACAAGAAATTTTTATTATTTCGTAATGGCTGATTCGACCGTATCTGAAATAAGTAAAATGAAGGTAGTTGATTTGCGTAAGGAGCTAAAAATCCGCGGACTAGCGACCACGGGTGACAAGTCGGAACTGGTAACAAGACTTCAAGCAGCAATGACTCAAGCTAGCGATAGCAACGACGAACATGGTGATATAAATTTGGATTCAGACATCGATTCTGATGGCGTTTTGGAAGACGAAGATGACAAAAGTCAAGGAGATATTCTCGACGACACCGCTGTTGACACATTGAGTGAAGAGTTGGCCTTGGCAGAACAACCAGCAAAAACCGAAACTAAACCACACAGAACTCTCAAAAGAAAGATCACAGCTCCTGACACAACTACAGACAAAGCTGATGGTAAAAATGATGACAAGAATGGGGAAAAAGAGACCACTACTAAGAAAATAGTCTTGAATAGAACTATTTCAGTGACATCAACTAAACCAGCTGAGGAAAAAGCTGAAGAAAAGGTACCTGAAACTACAGTAGTAAGTAATAAAGTAAAGATAACTGCTGACATAGATTCCAAATCTAAACTAGAAACACGAGCCAAAAGATTTGGGCTGCCTGTACAGATGTCTGAGGCTGAGAGGAAAGAGGCTAGAATGAAAAGGTTTGGTCAAAGTGCTGCAGATTCCACCTCCAAAAGTAGCATCTCAATTGCACCAACGGGCACTCTTACTGAGAATTTGGATAAACTTAAGAAGCGTGCAGAGAGATTTGGTCAATCTGTTTCTAAAATTATGACAGATATTGAAAACAAAGAGAAACTGGAGAAACGTAAGGCTAAATTTTCAGCTGCCTGAAGGGTCCTTGTTGTAGGTATTCATATTCCAAATTTATCTAAGTTATAGAGTGAAAATCGTATCATTGATAAGTGAAAATAAATGGACTTGACTAACAATAATATCTTAATTTATTTTATTCTTAGTTTATCTATTCTATGTAATCACTAAAAGGCAGCTCTGTAAAATCCATAACACTCGGAAAACATTGCTCTTGAAGATCTTCATGTTTATCATTATGATCTTGGAAGTCCTGTGGTATATTTATCGCAAACTTCATAAAAGGCTCTTCATGTAACTTTGCCCACCGGACAGTTATTTGTTTATGAAGTGACTTTCTAAATGCCATACAATGCATATGCTTGAACTTTTCATATTTGATTCTGTTGAATCCCATCTGAGCTAGAGTATAACGCCAGCACTTCATCAGCTTAGAATTCGCTCCAACATGTTTTGAATCAGGAGTGTTAATTATTAGTAAGCCTCCAGGTCTTAGCAGCAAGTAAGCTTTCGCACATGCCGAGATACGAAGATCAGAACTGGGTATATATTCTAAGAGAAAGCAAAATGTGACAACATCGTAACATTCTTGCTGTAGTTGCATCACCTTCGAATCCTCAACTAACGTTTGATGCCCAACTGGCACAGCCAAGAAATCACATTGTAATACAGAATTATTGGCAGGAAACAGATCTATAGCTAAAACATTGTAATTTTTATAACTAATAAATGGATTATAGCAACTGCCCACATCAATTAAATTGAACGGTTCTGAAAATGTTTCCATAATGTTCAAATTGATTTGTATTTTGCTAGCAATAGTGAGTTCCTTTTCTCTGTACAATTCATACTGTTTGTTATAGAAGTAATCATTACAGTAATTCACTGCCCATTGGATTCTGCTGAATGCTTCACTACTTTCATTGGCACAGTTACTTTCCCAATGAGTGGTTGCCAGGGTTTGCATGCATTCTGCATACTTTTCTAAAGTATCCTGATTCTTGCAGTGTTCCTGCCAAGCTTTTTCAGTTCCTAATTCAGATGATGTTTTTCTCAGAGAGGAATGTACATTTTTTATGAACTTTGCCATTGATAGATGATTCTGATTTGCCATTGCGGAACAATTTCTTATTGTGTTAGCTTGAGGTGAAGCTTGCTATGTGAAGACAGGATCAAATATTCAGGATAAATACCAACCTACTGCAGACAATATTAAGTTCCTAGGTATAGGATAGGTTAGGTTACCTAAGGACTCGCTCAGGGTCCCTGGAATTTTTTAATATATAGGTACCTATTTGCAATATTATTTGCGAGGCTACTTTCTTGCAGGAATCATACAATACACAGATTTATAAGCATAGTACTAAAGTAATACAATACAATAAATTCTTCTGGATCTACAATACCTAGTTGGTAAAAAATATACTTCTTAGTTTATGACAAAGATTATAGTGAGGAACGTAGGATCCTAGATCTTTGGTTTATGATAGATAAGTATTTTTGAAATTTTGATATTTTTGAATACCTACTCCTACTCCACACTGTGGACTTATAAATCTGTGGAGTCCACAGATTTATAAGTATAGTACACCTACTCTACAGATCTTCACATCGATTTTTTTTTTGTTTTTGTAGGCAAAGTGAATATAAAATTTAAGATAAAATTATTATAAATACATCGCGATCAAAGAGAATAAAACCACTAGGTACGTTATTGATCGCGATTTGTAGGTTGTTTGTTTGACTTGACTTCGTAGACTTAGAGCATTTATAACTGGAGATGTCATCGCAAGGCGTACCCCTCTGCCGGCATTAAGGCGCTCTTGGTCATACGCGTTATACAAAACCACTTCACTCGTTACCGCGCGGCCATTAGCTGTCGTTTTGTGTCGCGAAGTAGTGCCTTAGAGCATTTATAACTGGAGATGTCATCGCAAGGCGTACCCCTCTGCCGCCGCGCCGGCCATAAGGCGCTCTTGGCCATACGCGTTAGACAAAACTACTTCACTCGTTACCGCGCGGCCATTAGCTGTCTTTTTGTGTTGCGAAGTAGTGCTTAGTGAAAACGGTGACTTGTGCGGTATTTTGGCGTAAAAGGCGATCAGAGACATCAAACTTAAGGGAACACGGTATTTCCTATCACAAGTGATATTTTTGTCAATTGTTTTTGCAATATTGTACAATTTAGATTTAAATGGAATTCTATTATAGTTGCGACAGTTTCAAGCGTCTTGGTAGGAGGTGTAGGTGAGTATTGATTGCTTGGCAGATGATGGTGAAGTGCGTGTTAGTGTGTAACTCAATAATGGTGTAACAACAGTCATTGTATAATTGTGTGCTTGTTTTGTGTTTGTGTCACAGCTTTTACTTGCGTGTGCGTTTGTATGTGTGCTGTACCGTATTACCTCGCCTCCCGCGAAAAACGGCAGAAAGATTTTAGTACTAAAAGTAGCGCATGCCAACAGCTCCCGTTATCCCGTTCTTTATGAAATGCGCTAAGGCAAAAACGCTTTCCGTAGTCGAATCAGTCTATCCATAGACCATTTAATTAGACTGTCAGACAAAAAATCGGACGTGTGCGGCCGCCTTAGTGGGACCCGTAAGTTTTTCGTCCAAGCTACTCCAAAAATAATTGTCAATGTCATTTTATATTTATTGTCAAAATATGTAACCAGATCAAAACAATTTTTTGCCCAGCCCAGCATTTTTCGTTTTTCGCATCTCCTCTTTCTTGCATTCTTTTGTTTGAGCTTAAATTGAAGAAATAAATAATACTTAATATAACCACATATTTCTGCATAGTTTGCTGATACAGTGACAACTGACAACTTAAACAACCATCGGTCTTTTACTAGTCCAAATTGTCGAAGCCATCGCTCCCCAACAATAACCAGCCGGAGTCGCCGGTAAACGCATCAACATGAACAGAAATAAGTGTACAAAGTATAATCTTTCCGACTGGGATTCCGAGCGCTACGTGGATCAGCTTATTTTAGAAAGCGATGACACTTTTATTGCATGTCCAACTATAGATTCAGAACCCGATCTTCTAATTTCCAAAGTAAGTACCTTACTTCACCAATCTTCGTGCGAGACAAATACGAGAAAAATCAAAGCCAAGAGAAAGGTCTTGTAGCTTTTTGCTGTTTGTTTTCTAGGTGCGCCATCATTACATGAAGCACATGGTAAAACTACTGTCAGTGAACTATGAGACCCACCAAAAACTCTTGAATAAGAACATATACTTGCCAAGTGGTATTTGGAGGTGTGCTCAACTCATTGAAATGAAGGCAGCTCAAAAAAGCATGGTTATACAGCTATACAGGGCCAATATTGTTTCTGTGGTAAGAATTTTACTGTACTTATTGTAGGTTTAATTACTCTCATTTTCACAAATTACAAAAGTATTTCTCTACAAATCATTATGCTGTGTACAGACTTACGCAACAAACATGAAATGTCATGCAAATAGAGCACTTTCCCAGTGTGGATATCCTGCACGCCCGTACCAAGCTTATAACAAACAAATTATAAATAAGCTTCTGTGTCCGACGTGCTAAAGTAACAGTGTTGCCGTTATCGACTTTGTCACTAGAAAATGTTCAACTGCTTTGACAATATTTTTTTCAGATTAGGCGACAAATAGTAAACTTGGAAATGTAATTTATTAAGACCGAAGTCTCCCTACCTACCGATGGTAAAGTAGGTACCTTGTACCTTCCCTCTTAAATTTTTTTCTGACAGTATTTGTCTTTGTCACTATGTAGGTAAGGTACTTCCTAAATCCGTTCTTTTGTGATAACAAAAAAACACATTTAAATAGAAACATTTTCATGCAGTAGGTGCCACACATAACTTAGGTACCTAACATATAGCTAATCATACCTGTGTACCTATCCTATGTACCTTCTTTCTAATTAGATAAGCAGGTAGGTACATGCCATGAATTATTAATAGGTAGGTATTTGAATTATGAATAGTTAAAGTTAGAGTTAGTACTACTTACTAGTCCTACTTATTGTATCTAAGTAAGGACACCTAGACGTGTAGAACATACCAAGTGCAAAATAGGTACAGTGTAGGTGGCCATACTGTTAGGGTTCCTGCTTGCGCGCTACACAACTGTCCACACTGGCATCTGTCTCGGTTTGCGCACACACTAAATAAATAATTAAGGCTGGACAATGCACAGCGTTATCTAGCCCCAAGCTAAGCAGAGCTTGTGTTATGGGTATTAGATAACTGATATACATAATACAATACATTCCATAGATAGATATTTTTTATTATACATAGAAAACGACCAGAACACCCGGAACAAATACTACAAGGCGGGAATCGAACCCGCAACCTCCTGCGTCGCAGGCGAACCTTCGCCCACTGCGCCACAGAGGTCGTCGAACCCTTTTACACAAGTGCACATTACACAAGTGTGGATGTGGATGGCAAAATTCTTTCATCTCAAGTTCGCTGCGTAAGTCTGTACGCGGCATTAGGATCTTTCCAAATCTCCAGAGATTATTGCAGAAACCCTAATGATTCAAAATGAATAAATACCTAACTCTTATACAGATAAAAACAGTGAAAAGTGATACAGATAAAGGAAAATTATATCGCTTTTTGTTGGAGATAATGAGGACCCCTCCTAATGAAAAAAAAACCCAAACATCTAACAGCTCAGATAGTGAGTGCTGCTGCAAATGCCACACCAATAACAGCAAAAGAAGAAGAAAGAGTTCGCAGAATATCACAGATTTAACAACACTACTACAACAAAGTAACAAAGTAACCACCCCACAAGTCAACCCACAAGTCAGTCTATACAAGATTCCAGTCGCAATAAATATGCAGACTCATACACCAGAACCAGTAGCTAGAGAAAACATAACTAGTTTACTAAACGAGCTAGAACCCATGGGAGTCTCAAATGTAATATCAAACCATGACAACAAAATGGAAGAATCTCTGCCCATTCAACAGCAAGCCCCAATAAACAAAATGATGACACCAATGCACACTGACAATGATGGAGATGACATTATGATGCAACTAGAAAAGCTCTTCCACACTGAACAAACTGATGAAGACTTGTTTGATGCCACATTTAACATTGAAGCCAATCTAATGCAAAATGAACCTACCATCGAAGAAAACATAAACAAAATCAATGACTCTAGTTTAGACAACCCACCAAATGCAGTCATACAGACAATAAAAACCAATGATTTAGTCATTGAAAACCATGCAGCACAAATCAGGTCCTTAGATGAAAGGTTGTCAACTTTAACTGACATTCTAATAAATAATGAAACTAGTGCAGCTGAAAACAAAGAGGAAAGAAGACAGAAGAATGTTCCAAGAGAGAAAGAAGTAAAGAAAAAGAAAATTGTCAGTAAATGGCATTGTGAAGAGTACTTCTTGAAGAAAGATCTTCTTGAGACTTTGTATCAAATTGGTGACAATAACAGATCGAAACTTGCAAGGGTAAGATTCACTGACACTATTTTCTATGCCTGATCAACACTGAAATTTTACACACAATTTCATTTACATTTTCATACTCTTACACCATTACTTTATAGTAAAATATTGGCTGTGTGGTGCCAGCCTGGAATAGTACCACCCCAACTCTTCGCTTGGGTATCGTAGGAGGAGACTACGTTGATACAAACCAGGAAGCTGGCAGCAGCGCCTCCTGCAGAACGACCCGACAAACGAACTGCGATCCCGAACGCGCATGCCCAGCGTGGGGATTATGGGCATTATCCCCTTATGATGATACGAAAGAGGAAATGGCCGCAAGTTCCCTGTCGCCTCGCTATTCCTGGCCATGGCAGAGGCCATGGTAACGGCGTGGCAGGGGGTGCTAGGAATCACCGGGCTACCTCAGGCTATCACCAACAACTGACCCTGGCAACGTACAATGGGCGCACTCTAAGGCTTGAGCAACATCTAGCGCAGTTGGAAGTAGAGAGAACATCAAATGGCATGTTCTGGGGTTATGTGAAGTCCGCAGAGAGGGGAGGACACCGTAACGCTAGACTCGGGCCATCTTCTCTACTTTCGCGAGGGTGATAAAAAATCTCAGGGTGGCGTAGGTTTCCTCGTCAATAAGGCCCTCTCTAACAACGTCCTAGAAATCTCCAGTGTGTCGACCAGGGTACCCGTACCTGATCCTTCGGCTATCCAAACGGTCTACGCACCGACCTCGGCACAATCGGATGATGAAATAATAATATAAATAATAATAATAATAAAAGTTTATTTCTGACGGTCTTACTATTATATTGAATTTGAAAAATGGAGGATATGTACGAAGGCATGTCCAAAACCTTGCATAACACCACTAAGGCCCACTTCATGGGGGACTGGCAAGGTCCGCAGACGGACCCCAGACTGACATCGAATCCCGAATAGGCCCTCAAGTTAGGAATCACAGGGGGCAAATACTTATCAATTTCCTTAAGAAAGAGGGGCTGGTCTTAATGAACGAACTCCTTCTTTAAGAAGCAGCCTCAAATGAAGTGTTCATGGCGAATCTCCGACACAGGCAAAAAATGAGATTGACTTCATCATGCATGACGGGTAGCAGGCACATATTTAGAGATGTCTTAGTGATATACAGGTTCAATACCGGATCTGATCACCGACTCCTCCGAAGCTCTCTGAATATCAATCTAAAGCTGGAAAGAAACCGTCTTATGAAGTCCGCGCTCCGACCTAACCCAATCCAAATCATGGCGGGCACCGAGAAGTTCCAGCAGCTTCTCGGGTATAGACTTGTTGCCTTGGAACTCACTGATGACGCTGACGAGACCCTACATAATCTGGTCGAAACGGTGAGGGACGAAGGCATCAAGTTCTGTAAAAAGCAGCGCACTGGCAAGAAATCTAAACTCTCAGCCGAGAATGACAAGAAGACGGGAAACCACCCAAGCAAATATTGGTCCATGCTATAAGCCTATATCATCCCATTGTTGGGCATAAGTTGCCCCACTAATTAAATAATCAGATGGATAATTAATTTCGATTGCCCTATCTTTATGTAAACAAATATAACCACTCAAAAATTAGCTAAAAGCACATACATTTTTATTTTTTATTTTATTTTTTTATAATAATAAGCATTTATTTATCTCTCACAATAGGTTTTAGTGTTAAACTATTTACTAACTAAATTTAAACACAGTAAGTATGCTAACCTAGGTAGGTCCAACAAATTAAAAAGACCAGAGACCTGTTTTGTGAGAGAACTGGTGCCTGTGATAGGTTTCTACAAACCTGTGGTACGGGCCACCATTTATAAAGTTAAGTAATAACTATTACAATAGTTTATTTCCTAATTTTAGATAAAAACTCTTTACCTGCAACTATTTGGCGAAGACGACGACGATGATGAATGCATTATGTCACCGATAGAAGACAGCCCACACCTTATCCAAAGTTGCAAGACTAGGATTTCGCTATGGGTCCTGACCACCCTCACTCCGTATTATGGGATGGGCCGAATCAGAGGCAAGAGCCTCTTCAAATCAGTGGTCAAATACTTGATTGACCTCATTTTCAAGTGCAAGCAATATCCAGGTAATTTTATATTGTTAGTTCTTTAAAGTTTACTACATAGGTACACACATTTAATTCAGCACCGTTAGGTAAATAGTTTGGAACAATAAATAATACTGAACAATTCACACAGCAGTATCTATCTAGCCCCAAGCTAGCCAGAGCTTGGGTTATGGGTACCTACTAGATAACTGATATTCTTAATACTTACACCTCCTAGATATATTTATTGTTATTTATAGAAAACCATCCAAAATACCTTACCAATACATAGAACAAATAGCAGCTGCAGGTCATATAAACATTAAAATATTTTTAAACTTCGCGATCTGGACACAATTATGAGTACTACGAGTATTTAACGGGTTTTTATCGCTTTTATTTAAATATTTTTCCCGACGTTTCAACAGATTTACATACTGTCCACAGGATGGCACGTGGATGACCACGACAGTGTGATAATGATAATAGTAGTAAAGTGGAAAAAATAGGTAATTAAACGTAATAAATACCCGTTAGATAGTACTAATAATTATACAAACATTTGTCCTGAGGCGGGAATCGATCCTTGACCGGGCCTGCTGTGCCGTCGAGGTCGTCTACAGTGAATAAAAGTAATCTCGCTGGTTAAGAACCTGTTTCTTTTCAACATTTCTGTTTTGTGTTTGTATGGTGGTGTACCATCTGGTGATCCAATTAAATAAAATAGCCTTGAATCCGTGCACGGGCAGTAAAAGCATACACGGTGTTTTCAAAGACGTTACTTGTTGCCAACGTGCTTTTTGGTATAGAATTGCTTTTTTGTTACAGATAAAAATGAAGTTATCGATTTTGTCCAAGACTTCATACAAAACCATGCCATTATAACATGTGAAGCTGACTTCAGAGACATCATCGATAACGTGAGGCAGCCGGGCAGGCAGGAGCCTTACATTTTTCCACAGAAGTGATAAGTTACTTGATAATAAAATTAAGAAATGAAATAAGTTCAAAAAAAAACGACTTCGGCGGGACTCGAACCCGCGCCCCACCCTAATCGAAGTCGTAATTTTTTTGTACTTATTTCATTTCTTAGAGATACCTACCCAGAGTGCAGGTAAGCACTATAACAAAAGTACTTGATAATTGTTTTTTTTTATAAGCTAAGAAATTTTCTGCCATACCTAAAAGACAAAAAACTGCTGATCTTCAAATTGAGATTAGTAGATTTCACTTCTACAGTACCTACTCCATGTTTTTCGTAGCTAGTTTGGTGTTAATTCATTTTAACACAAACCTGGCATTTTGGTTTATTTTTACTGTGTCTATCAGACATTGGTAACGATTCTGTTGGCATAAAACCTAAACTAAACTAGCCTAAAATTGTTGACGTCTCTTTTTTTTCGATCGAACAAAACGGGACAGCAACATTTTTACGTTACTTTAAGTTTTGTGCCGACAGAATCACTACCATTATTTGCTTGTGCAGGCGTTTAGACGTGTACAGCATTCTGAAAATAGCGCCGTGTATTTTTTAATAGAACCAATCTAAGCTTCTGTAGATATTGAGGTTTAATTATAACCCATATAAAAAGTTTGCTCATGCCGCCTAAATAGTTTTATAAGTTAAAATACTACATCGGATATTGTACCAATTGCTTGTATCAATATGAAATTGTGGTAGGTGTTAGGTTAAATTGCAAAGTAATCATGATTTAAGCAGTTTTGTTAGGTCTAAAAATTATGTTTAAGCTTTGTATATGTCTTTGTTATATGTCTACGTAAGTAATTTTTCTTATGGAAAGTACCTAGGTACCTAAAATTTAAGGTCTTTGTTATTATAGTGCGTTAGCGCTCATGCTCAGGGAAGTTTTTTTTTAATGTCCAAAAAGTTCTTCAAAGAATTTTTACAATTTTAGGTACCTCACTTGACCTCGTGGCGCAATTGGCTGCGCATCGTTGGGAAGGTAGCGGGTCACGTCGAAGTTGTTTTTTTAATAGGATATTATTTTTTCAAAAATATGTTGAAAATGTTCCTACGCCTATTTTGTGATATTGGCAGCCGAGCTGCGTCATCGTTCAGTTTTTAAAAGGTAGTTAAAGGCATATTTTTTTAAATTTGTAAGTTAGGTATACTATTAACCTACTTTGAATGGACGGTGGGGCGATATAACCAGCTCCTCTCTATTGCAAAGATGGTTAGGTATATAGATAATAATTTTAGTTGGTAAATTTCTAGTATCGTTTGCAAGAACTTCCATATTTTTTTTACCTAAGTGTTGTTTGCTAGTTCTAACCAAAGAAAAGAAATTGCCAGTTTTGTCCCAAATTAGGTTCTTGACCATTTATTGAACTGTTACATTAATTAACATTGGACTTAAAAAATAGTATTCAGTTCAAAACGTGAACCCTATAAGTTAGGTAGGATCTTGTGAATAAAAAAACCATGTGAAATTAACTTGCTTTTTATTTGACCTTATCTTTTTACCCTTTTTGGATTAGGGCTCTTGTCAGAATTGTCTTTTGTAAACCATGAGTTTAAAGTCTTTTGAATAGCTTTCTTTTTATCAATGTCAACTCTTTTGTTGCAATCTTCGGATTTATTTCTAGAATTGTTTACTGCTGTTGAAACAGGGTGCCATGATAATGCCTCAACTGGTTTCAAATAAGTAAGTGCTTTGTCTGGGTTTACATTATCTATGTCCAACCAAGCCTGAAACCAAGAAGTGTTATTGGATAGAGTGCTTTTCACGAAAGAAGTCCTGCGGAAATTAGATATTCTACGCTAAATTTATTATCTGCTTCGGTCGCACTGCCGACAGCGCCGCTTCCAGGGGATTTCTTTCGTGAAAAGCACTAGTTAGTGAAGAAAAAGTTTTGCAGGATAAATAGTAATTCCCCGGGAATAGAATTTGATCACTCTCTATATACAAATAGCGAAATAATTTTCAAAATCGGTTTATATTTGACAGAGAAGTCGACGAACATACCTACATAAGAAATACATACAGCCAAACTTATTTCGAAGTCGGTGTTAAAATCACGCCCTGCAAAATTGTATAGTTTTCCTAACATTATCAGCCTATATTAGTCCACTGCAGGTCATAGGCCTCCCCTAATGAGCGCAATAGCGCCCTGTCTTCAGCTTGCCGCATCCAGCATCTACCAGTCTTTCGCAAATCGTCATCCCACCTGGTCGGAGGGCGTCCTACACTACATTTGCCGAGTCAACAATTTTAAGTCCATATTTAAATACTTATACCTTGTGGTATTAGATTACTATGCGCAAAGCGTATCCCAAAGCACTATAGTATAGCGCCGCCCTATATTCAATGTACTCTTTAGCGCCGCCACCTATTTTACTATATATTATATTATTATTTGTTTTGCGTGCACAATAATAATAAATAAAATAAAAGTCTTCATCTCAATCTATGTCAATTAATACGAGATTAAAACTTTTTTTTTTTTTTTTTTTTTTTCCTTTTCTATACTGCCTCTTGGCGATCTGTTTAAATAAACAATAATCCAATCTGATCTCTGATATTATCCGCTTTTTGTTTCGTTATTAGAGTTGACTCCAGTGAGTCATCTCTAAGCTTTTGTCTGTGAATCTTTCAGCTAGGTTTGGGATACTGTGTCTCTTTAGTCTAGAGAATTCAAGGGTTCCAGTTCCTTGCAGTTGAGAGGCGAGCTCGTTTTTGTGATGTTCTAGCCGTTGCTGGTAGTTTTTACTGAAGGCTTCAATTTCCTGTTTCACTGTGTTTAGCTTGATGTCTGTATACAGAAACTTGTTGCTAATGTGAGGTGAAATTTGTAGCATATTTCTTATTGTTTTATTTTGAAACCTTTCAAGTATCTCGATGTTGCTGTGACTCGCAGAGCCCCACAGCTGTATCCCGTAGGTCCATATTGGTTTCACAATGCATTTATAAATTGTCATTTTGCTGCTGTCCGCTAGTTGGGATCGGTTTCCAATTAGCCAGTACATGTTACGGATTTTGAGGTCTAATTGTTTCCGCTTAGTCCAGATGTGTTTTTGCCAAGTCAGGCGGCGGTCTAGATGCATTCCAAGATATTTGGCGTCTTCTGCTTGTGGGATTGGTGCGTTATAGAGTAATACCGGCGGACAGGTTTTCCTTCTAAGTGTGTAGGTGACGTGTACTGACTTATCTTTATTGGCTTTGATGCGCCATCTATTGAACCACTCTTCTATTTGACTCAGATGCACTTGGAGATTTTCTGAAGCAATGTTCGGGTCCTCATCCACCGAAAGCAATGCTGTATCGTCAGCGTATGTAGCGGTTGTGGTACTTTCATCCGAAGTGGGTAGATCGGCTGTAAATATCAGGTAGAGAATGGGGCCAAGAATGCTACCTTGTGGTACGCCGGATTTGATTTCTTTCATTTCAGACAGTTCCTCGTTGAATTTGACTTCAAAGCATCTTTTTTCAAGGTAAGACTTAATGATCAGGAAGATAGAGTGTGGAAGCCATTGTTTTATCTTGAATAGGAGTCCATCGTGCCAGACCTTGTCAAATGCTTGGCTGATGTCTAGGAAAATCGCTGAGCAGTATTGTTTATTTTCGAATGCTCTATTGATGATGTCTACTAGGCGGTGTATCTGTTCAATTGTACCGTGCCCTTCCCTAAAACCGAACTGGTGGTTGGGTACAATGTCTTCTAGGTGTTCACGCATTCTACAAAGTATGATCTTTTCGAGTAGTTTCCCTGGTATTGGCAGTAAGCTTATGGGCCTGTACGAGGTCACTTCTTGTGCTGGTTTCCCTGGTTTTAAGATCATTACAACTTGTGCTATCTTCCACTGACTTGGGAAGATTGACAGTCTTAAACATGCATTAAATATGACTACTAGGAGCATGATCCCTTTCTTTGGGAGGTTTTTTAGTAGGGTCGCGTCGATTTGGTCGTATCCCGGAGCTTTGCAGTCATGGAGTTTTCGGATTTCTCGAAGTAACTCCTTTGGTGTGACACTTTTTAGTGGCAGGCACATTTGTGTCGCAGTTTTAAGAGCTTTCTCGATATTTCTATCATGGTCTGGATTTGTGCTGGGTAGTGATTGGAAAACTCGTTCTAGGTGCTTGGCGAATGCATCAGCTTTTTCTGAGTCAGAGCGGGCCCAAGTTCCAGGCTGTATGCTTAAAGGCGTTATTTGGCTTTTAGGACGTTTGAGCTGTGAGGTCGCTTTCCACAGGGAGTAATTTGTGTCATGGGATGGCGTCAGTTTGCTTAGGTATGTCTGCAGGTTCTCATTTTTCATGTCCTTAATCAGAGTTTTAACTTTTTTGGAGACTCTGTTAAAAGCAGCTTTGTCTCTGGGGTATCGTGTATTGTGCCAAATCTTCCGAAGTCGCCGTCTTTCATGTATTCTATCTTTTATATATGCTGGGTAGAAATGTTCTTTTGGGGCAAATGCTCCACGTTGTAATGTGGTTTTTTTAGCTGCTGTGTGGATTATTTTGTTAAGGTCTTCAATTGCTAGTTCTATGTCTTCGGCAGTTTTTAGAGGGATTTTAAGGTCCACTGCTGATGTGATAATATTTTGATATTCTTTCCAGTTGGTGGTTTGGTTATGGATTTTAAGTGGTTTCTTAATAAGAATTGCCTTACAATCGACGTTGAGAATGACTGGGGTGTGGTCGGAGGATAAGTCTATAATATGCTCGGTGCTCAGGTTATTAAGTGTAAGATTCTTAACCACAAAGAAGTCCAATAGGTCGGGTATTCGTGCTTGGTCCGTGGGCCAATATGATGGTTCTCCAGTAGATAAGCATTCGAGGTTAAGGTCCCCTAGTGCGCGGTATAGTTGTCGTCCTTTCGGGTTTATAAGTCTGGAGCCCCAATATACGTGTTTGGCGTTCCAGTCGCCGCCGCTGATAAAGCGATTTCCTAGTGTTGACAGGTATTCTTTGTAGTCTTCTGTTGATATGCTGTTCCTTGGTGGGGAGTATACTGCTGATACTGTTGTTTCAGAGCTGTTGTCGGTAATTTTGATTTGTGAGGCCTGAATTTTTTCCGTGCAGAATGCTTCGATCGGGTGATGTTTTAAGTTCGCTTTTACTATGATTGCTGATCCTCCGTGTGCCTTGCCAGACGGGTGGTTTGTTGTGTACATTTGGTAGTTGTTGAATGTAACATGCGATTTCGTTGTGAACCTTGTTTCGGAGATGAGTGCAATGTCAATTTTTTCAGTATTGAGGAATGTCTCTAGTTCTTGTCTGCGCTCTGTGAGCCCGTTGGCATTCCATGTCATGATACGTATGCTGTGCTTTATTTTGACAGCAGCAAGCTGCTGACCAGTTGGATCATGCGATTCATCATGCTGTCCATCATGTTTGTCATGATTGCTTCAAATTTGTTAAACATTTTATCTAGTATTTCTACAAAGTTTTCTGTTCCTAGTTGGCTGTTGACGGGTTTTGAATTTTGTATGGGTATTGTGTTTCCTTTGATGGTTTTTGCCTTGGTAGTTTCGGCAAATGAGTTAGCTGTGCGTTTCAGTGTTTCTGTTCTGTTTGTATCCGGGTGCCTGTGGTAAGGTTTAACCATTTTCCACTGTAGAGTGGGTAGCAGAGGATACTCGTCATTTAGGTCTTGCTGTTCGCGTTCTATCTTTTCTCTAGGTGTATAGGGATTATCAGTTGTAGACGCTCGGGTCTCTCCAGTTCGTATGTTGTATCTGTTTTCTTCCATCTTTCTAGAGGATTGATTGTCTCGTGGTTTTGTGTTCAGTTTTAGTATTTGTTCCTTATATTGCTTGTATGTTGTACATCCTTTGTAGCTAGCCGGATGTTTATCATGGCAGTTTGCACACGTTGCTTCCGTGTCCCGGGATTTTGCGCAGGTGCTTGTAGGGTGGTCTTCGCCGCATTTAACGCATCTAAATGGTCTGAAGCATTGATTTTTGGAGTGTCCGAATCTTTGACATCTTTTGCATTGCAGGACTTCTTTTTTCTTGTATGGTGTTTCAAAACTTACTTTCATGTAGTTGAGGAGTTTTATTTTAAATATGTCTTTGTTGTTTTGTTTTGGTTCAAGATCTACATAGAAGAGTGGAAGAGCCTCTTTAGTAGTTCTGTGTAGTACCTTAACTACTTGGCGGACTTCATGTCCTTGTTTTTCAAGTTCAGCTGTGATGTTAGAGGTGTCCTCTGACTGGTGCAGGCCACGCAGGACTACCCTGTAGGGTCTTTCGCTCTTCAGTCTGTAGGTGTAGTGACTGATGTTTTCAGCTACAAATTTTTGTCTTATTGTTTTATAGACCTCTACGTTTTTAGGCATTATTTTAACAATGTGGCCCGCTCTCAGCGTCGTCATGGTGTATTCATCATTGTTGGTAATTTCGTTCAATACATTTTTCAAGGAGTTGATGTTGATGACACCGGTGACGAAGATGGGTTCTGGTCTTGGAGGTTTTATGGTTTCTGCGTTTGTTATGTCCTCAGTATCGGCTAGGATCTCGAACTGGTTGTGAGTTGGGACTGTGTAGGTGATGTTCTTAGTTCTTTCCTTGGTAGGTATAGCGTGCTGGGGACTTGTTTCTAACCGTTTCCTCTTGGCCGGGGGTACCATGTCTTTTTGCCAGTCAACTTGTCTGTCTCGGTTGATTTCTATCGGTGTTGGTGTCTTGTCCGCTGTCTGTTCTTTCATTGGTACAATTGTGATGTTTTTTGGTACTGCTCCAACTGAGTTTGATCGTTGTATAAACATGCTCTTATGGAATGTTTGTTGGATGAGTGAGGTTTTTTGCATTGGCTTGTCTGTTCGCCCTAACTTACTTTCTCCTATTTCTACTCTCCCTTCTCCTGTTAGGTCAACTTTTGGCAAAACGTTGCCCCCCCCAGAGTACGTGGGGCAGCCTGAGCTAAGCTCAGGGAGGGATTCTCCGGCATAGCCGGTACCCTCCTGGGGTAGTTTCTCTTTTTGTTCTGCTTCCATGGTTGAGTTGGTATTTTTTTCTTCGGGGTTGACTTCCCCTAGCCAGATTGTTCGGTTAAGTGTCATTCGGGGTTCCCCGCGCGTACGTCCTTGCCCTTCATACTTCGCTACTGTGATCCCGAGGTAGGTGGAATGTGTGGAGCTCGTTTTGGATCACAGCATTGCCCAGGGTGGACGACTCACATGTAGATGGGAGTATGTGAGCCCATAACTAGACTGCGGCGGCATTCTAGAGATGGCGTGGACGTGTATGAAGCACTTGTCGGTGCGCGCCTGGTAGCCTATCTCCACACACTTAGGCGTACGCTACTGGTTTACTTAGCATTTTATAGAGACGTGTCCCCTGGCAAGGGACACGCCCCACTAAGACCTACACCGACCCCCCCCCCCTCGAGACCACCCCCCACGAGATTAAAACTAAGTAGCATTGTGCAATTTTGTAACCTGTATTTTCTCATCAGAATCAAGTATTGCAGGCATTCTGTGGTGAAGCCAGGCCAGGGTACTGTTGGAATCCATTGTAATAACTGAATACGCATAAATTATATTGTCTCTGTCTTGCCATACATTGTATAGTCCTGCCATGTGGAGTAGGTGGATACCAGACCAGCCGCTGTGTTCATTGAAGATATTGTCCCAAGACTGGGGATCATCCATCTAAAAAAAAGAATTTCAATAAATAGTAACAACCGTAAACTCAACTTCTTAAAATTTACCGTAAGAATGTATTCTACCTTTAATTTTTCTCTCTGCGGAGCATAGATATAATAGGGCTGCTTTATTTTGGAAGTTGTGTTCGTAGTTTGCCATTCATAAAATCCTTCAGCCACTATAACACATCTGCCTCCATTATTAAGTATGGGAGTGTACAGTTTGGAGCCCTTAATGTTTTCAAGGCGACAGTTATTTGTGCTTAAGTTGTGTGATTTGTAGTCTCCCTGAAATATGTTACTTTTTCAAAACTGTACTTACATAACAATACAGGAGCTTCTATGGGTTACCAGTAAGTTACAATTAAGCCAACTGATTCTGAACCAACTACAATTAATCGGCAATGTAACTTTGGTTCAATGATGGAAATTAAAAACTTATTAGGTCTGTTTAAATAGTTAGATGATTGCTGTAAAAAATTGATATTAACAGTTCTCGTGGTCTTTATTAGATACCTATTAAAATCGTAATTTAGATAATAATTTTTCAGAATGCCACTTTATTTAAATAACAATGTTGTAGAAAACTCATTTTAAATTTTATTATGGTAACTAGTTCCATATATTTTTCTAAAATAGTTTTCCAGGTACCTTGTGCCATGGAGGAACTATTCCCCACATCATCGGTTTCATCACTCTATCAGTAGTTGCTGCATTTTCATATTTAGCAGAGGATACCAGCACCGGTGTGACATCTGTTGGAGTTATGTTGTATGAGGGTTTGTATTCCTTGTCTGCATTATGCTCAGGTAACCATTCTGGAGTTACAAACTTATCTGCTCCCTTCGGTTGATAACTGCATGCACACTGTATTTGATCCCTACGAAGTGATCTGCAAATAAACCAAGCCATGGTTTTGTAAGACCATAATAGGAGGACAATAAGTTTCAAGTGTTCATTGTGATACAAACAATCCAGTTCTCCCGCACATTTCTTCTTTGATAATCTGTCAACAAACAAAGTTTCAAGTATATTCAACGGGCAACGAACACAGCCTGTTGATTTGGTTGCCGGTTTATTTTATTTCAAGCTTTGACGCTTTACAATTACAACACACAACATAGCACTTTACAAATTCGGAACCGCCAAAACAAACTAGGTAAGTAGGTAGGTAGTTATTTGTGTTTACTCGCGGACGCGGTATGCATATTCTGTCTTTGCGCCAAAAGACAAGTTTAGGATATCCGGTACATGTGGTACAAACAAACTTGGTACAAATAAAAAAAAAAGTTTTACCACAGAACGTATCCGGTTTTAAACTGCAAGCGCAAAAGATAAGTGCCATTCCTCAACCAACCCAATCATCCAATTTTTTTTGTCCAACGTACGTTTGATCAAAGACAATAATATCAAAGAACTTGGATCGGACGGACTTCATCCAATTTACTAGCAACACCGATATTTGATTTGGATACGAGTTTCTGCCCGCGGCTTCGCACGCGTTGTTTCTGTGAAAACGTATACAGATTAATTATTTCCCATGGAAGGAAACTACAATTTTATGGGTTAAACTGTAGCCCAGGGACGAAGGAATTTCCCTCGTCCCTGCTGTAGCCTATGGTTTATTACAGGATTTACAGATCAAGAACTACTCTTATGCAAATTTTTAGTCCGTTCTGGTGAGAAGTTTTGGCGTAAAGAAGTAACAAACTTCTTTCTATCTATCCAAACTTTCACATTTTTTACATCAGTGTGATGTGATGTAATTCATATTAATAAATCATTTGAAATCAACTAGGTACGCAAATTACTTAGGAATCTTGGACAAAAATATTGGATGAGTGGAATGGGCATGCATCCAAGAAATTTGATCAAATATTGGACAAAGATATTGGATGAGTGGAATGGGACCCTTAGAATTGTCGTTCAACCTTGGACCCTTGACTTCATTCTTGGATCGAGAAACATGTCAAGTCAAAGTCAACGTCACTCAAAATAGTAACAGTAGAACATAAACTAAGAAGCAGCAGAAACAGCTGTTCTTGTAAAACAAGCACCAAACAAAATAATTGTTTTATTTGGCAAAATGGGCTTCTTCTAATGCATTACGTTAGTTGTGATTAAACTTTGTAAACATGTGGAAGTATGTTTCACGCCGCGTCCGGGACACCTTCGAACGAAGCGCTAATCACTTCGATAGGCGAAGTACAACAAACGTCGTGAACACGCCCGTTCCCGAAGAAAAAAAGAAACGTTCAGGCCCGCCTTGCCACTGGTTTCTTTCCCGGAAGTGCTGGAACTCGTTTCGTGGTGAAAACGACACCAAGAAGGAAAAATGGAACTTCGAACATCTAAATCGTTCTTGGCTCGGTGCCATCACTTGGGTACACACATCTTTCATACAATTTTATAGGCATTGTACTAACGTCTATTATTTTAGGTAGGTATTAATAGTTCAATTTCATTTACAGAGCAGTGCACTTGTGCTAGGATGGTACACAAGTCAAATGCTACACATGAGGTTGAAGCACTGCATGAGAGATACTACTAAATGTTGCAAAATAAACAACCTTGTAGACATATTACAGCCGTATCTTGCTAATAAGCGAGCTCTATGCAACAATGATAAAAAACTTGATAAAATTCTTGAGCAGTTCACTCCTACAGTTCATTTGGTGTCAAATGATCATAGTGGAGGCAAGAAGCATGCATCACATGTGAGCACTAGTGGGGAAGGAAGTAAATCAAGCACAGACTCTTCTGAGAATGATTTAGGAGAAGTTCTGAACTCTATTGAAAACAAACTTGGGTTAGCAGCTATTGAAAATGGACAGCATCAAGTTGGAATAAACATGCTGAAGTATGTATTTTATTTAATGATGTAGATGACATGTTATAAAGTAGTCTGACATTAAATAAATTATTTATTGTAGGTCAGCAGCAAATCGCCATCATGCTCCAGCACTCTACAACTTGGGTCTGTGCTATGAAAAAGGCCTTGGAGTTAATATTGATGAGAAAATGGTAAAAATACCTGCAATATATTACACTTTCATTGACAAATACTCAAAACAGGAAGAGATTAAATTGAATTAATAATCACTAGGTACCACCATGTGTTAGAAAAAGAATTTAAGGTTGATCAACATGGGTTGGCGCGAAATTAAAATATTATGTGGTTTTAATTTTTTTTTGCGTTTCACAAGCAATTCGTTCCGCAATTCATAAACTATTTTCTATGAACCCATGATAAAACCAACATCAATTTACTATATTTTTGGAGCATTTAGAAAAAGGGCCCACCCGTGGCCTAGTTGCGGAAAATAGTCTAGGAACAATAACTTCTTTGGAGCATTTGGGATAACACGAAATTTTGTGCTTATTTTCTAAAATGTTCTCAAAATACAAATTAATCAAAATGAATTTTACCATAAATTCATATAAAATGGTTTAAGAGGCAAATTACTTTTTCGCTAGTTTTATTTATTGCTAGTGGAATGCAGAAAAAATTATAAACAAAAATATTTGAATTTCGCGCCAACCCGCGACAATCAACCTTAATACAAAAAAGTTCTTTTTTGACAATTTCTAGTAAGAAATTACTATCAAATTTAGATTTAGAAATAGAATTTATATGAGGTATCTGCATATTGTTGCAAAGCTCTACTGATCCATAATAAGTTGTCTTATTTCTGTAACAGGCTATGGAGTTTTTCAAATCAGCAGCCTCCATGGAGCATGCTGGAGCCCTTTACAATCTTGGTATTTACTATGGGCAAGGAAGAGGTGGTCTGCAGCGCGATCTAGACATGGCCACTAGGCTGCTCCGTCTAGCTGCAGTCCAAGGCCAGCAAGATGCCATAGATGCCCTCAAATTTCTAGAAATAGACATAGAACCTCCTCAAATAGAAATGGACCCATGGCCAAGGCACCAACCATACTTACATAATGAAAATCTCTTACCATCACACTCATCCCTTTTTGTTGAGAATATTAATTTCTTGTTGCCTCACTCTCCTGAGACAACTATTTATTAATAGGTATTAATAACATATCACCTACAATGTGGTGGCGGGTGCTTAATTTGTGTTTGACAATGCTGATTTATTTTGTTAGCAATTTCTGTTATTGTATGTAAGAAAAATCATAACAAATAGCCGAACAATGTAATGTCTTGTTTTATTATGTTAAAATAGATCATTATGATGATTTACCTTATTCCAAATTTATTTTAATTATCACATTTCATTTTAAAGCATTTGCATTCAGTGAGTCCTTTTGAGTAATTACAGGATTTGTGGTGCGAAATTTCTTTTAAACCTATAAACAACCCTTGTTTTAACACATGACACAACAGGGTTTTATCTGTTACGCAAGACTTGGTATACATAAATTCCTTGACCTTCCACTACATTAAAATGTAACTGCAAAACATTTTCATTTGAAACCTCAAACATTCTAGTGTTAGACATTTAAAGACCAAAATTTTCTTTTGGCATAGCATGTAGTCATGTCGTTAGAAATGAGAAGTCATTCTTTATGTTTTTGTATGTTTTCAAGTTTTTTGGTTATATTCAACTTACTCGAAAACAACATTATTATGTGTTTGATACTAGTATATTTTTTACAAGATGGCTTAAGTTGTTTTGCTTTTATCTTGTTTTCTTATCTACAAATTGAGTGATCAGTTATGTAGTCGATAAAGTAATGAGCTGTCTAAAAATAAACTTATCAGAAATAATGTCCTCTTTTATTTCAGGATATAGTAGTTAATCAAAACATTTTAATTTCTTAAATTAATTTATTGATACATACATAACTCACATTCTTATGTTTATCCTATATTATACAAAAACTGTCTTTATCTTTGAAATATTTTAAGGACATAATGTAATGTAATGGTACCTAATAATGACAAAATGCAACATAAAAATCTTCAATTATGATCATAGTGATTGGATACACAAATAATAGATGGAAAAGGACCTCCCAGACCATAAGGGAATGTTAAAAGTGTTGATGACATTTATACATCACAAATTGTGAATCTGTCAACATGTTGAAAGGACAGTGATTATCTATTTATGTCCTTGAAAAGGAAAGAATACCAGATGTACCTCATAGTACCTTATTAATAGAGCTGATTGAACTTAGCTGTTATAAAGTTATTTCATGTAGCTTGTTGTCTTGCACATGCATTTTCGAGACCTGTAACAAGTAGGTAAATTATTTTTTATAGATATTGTATAGTTCCATTAACTAACACATTATCGTATTTGGTCGAAGAAAGAGACATGGTAGTATTTACGACGATCGCTGTCATTCTACTTAGATGTAGAGCAGGGCTAGTTTGCACACCACATACAATTTGATGTCTGTTTTGTCTCGCTTTCTCGTGAATATAGAAGATAGAAATAGACGACCAAATAAAAAACACTGTTGTGGCGCCAATGCTAATGGAGTCTACATACCGTCGCGCGTCGGCAAATCGGTTGACAAAACACTCACTGAAATACCATGCCGTATCAACGCACCACCGGGCTGTCGCTGAGGTTAGTGTGTAGTATGCAAAAGGGACTAGTTTTGTCTCGCTCTGTCTCGATAAATTGACAGAACTATCGCGACGCGTAGTATTTTCTGAACTGCACCAATAATAAATAGGCTACTTTTTACTAACTTGAAGACGCTGGCAAACCACTCAGTATCATATAGCCTAAAAGTAAGCTACTAACTTAAGGTTTATGATATAACAGTGCATAAACCCTCGGATTAGGGTAATCTGGGGTTCAAGCCCCTCAAAAATTTTAAAGAAATTATTTAATTTTTGATAGAAATTTAAAAAAATTGGGAAATTATTTAATTTTTGATAGAAATTTACCTAGTTCACTAGTATTTCCTGGTATAAGATTCTCTGGCGGGCTGCGCATAGCGGTCAGGGTAGGCGGCCCCCGGCGGCGGCGGTTGGTACTGCGGCGGGTAGCGGGTGTCGTAGCCGGCGTAGCGCGTGTCGCTGCTGCCGCCTCCGCCACCACCGCTGCTTGACCAGGTCTCGCCGGCCGCGTTGCTGCTGCTACCTGTCATATTAGGATTAGATCAAGTGCTGGGTAAGACTCCTTTTGCTTCAACTAGTCTACTGTGCCCTAAGGATTTTGAATGAGTTTCGGACATTATTTCTTAGTTTCTTCACAAGACGGACTGCTGTTTGCTTAAGCAAGCTTCCCTCTCTCTCATCATCATCCAACCATACTACATACATTACATATTGATTCCTCTCTTCGATGGAGACCGCAAATTGATTCTCTCGCAGGCAGACATCTATGATCTATGACGTCGCAATACATCTATGAAAATCTAATGTATATTCACAAAATAAAGATATAAAATATACCTTTAGAAGGAACTGAGGAGTCAGGGTATCGGCTAGAAGTGTTCCAGCTGCGTGGCTCCGGCTTGGTGGGCGGCGACGGGCGGTACGAGCGTGTGTCACGAGAGTCGTATGTTCGGCTGTAATTGAAACATGTATTAAAATTACATATTTTAGCTGGCTGCATACAAATGGTAAGCCATTTCCTTTATATTTAATGTGTGAATAGTCCAGAATTTTTAATATTATTATTCATCGTTTTGGCTGTCATATTAGAATTCAACTACTAATTGGGAAACCAGGTCAATATGTAGTATTAGGAATAACAATTTGCTGATGCTGGAAAATATAAAATTTCAGACACTAAATACCTAGTCAAACAGGGACGAAAAAGTTGCTGATACACCAACCAGAATCTTGATTGGTGTGTCAGTTCCTACTTAGGACTTTATCAATTGAAATAATAAAGTTCTAAGTAGAGGTGAACACATTAACACATACTTTACTGTAAAGTGGAGGCTTACCTGGGTTCTTTGGGTCTAGTCCCAGGAGGCATCGGCTGCCTGGCATCATCAGTGGCACCATTGCTACTGTACTTGATGTTTGCAGCTGGAACAGAATTCAGAAGTAATGTTATAAAGATAGATAACATACGAATGGAGTTGAATTGATTAAATGGGCCAAGATTTTTTTTAACCATGAGGCTCTTCTGTAGCATACTATTTGCATTTATGCTTTTTTGTCATGCTAGGTAATGTACTGATTCACATTGAAATGTGAATTTGTCTAGCTTTTTAATTATGATAAATGTTTAAATTCGCGAAAACTTCGCAGAGTACTATGATTAACAAGCTGCGCTTACTTTGTGGCCATATAACATATAACAGCCTATTATTGGCCACACCTGGACGTAGCTACCCTGATATGTGTCTTACTGGCTGTTTTCATTTAAATTATACTATTTGATTGATTGAGGCAATGCCATAATACCTAGGCTGCGCGTTGGGGATCTTAGTAGAAATATTAAATGCAAGCTGCTACCCGCGGCTTCGCATACTTTTTTTGGAATAAAAATAGAATACACAAAAAGTTGACACCCTTCCTCTGGTAGATTCCCTAAGTCGTATTTTACGACACCAAAGGGCCGACTTGTAGGTTCGATTCTTACGCTACGTCTACGTGGATTGTCAAGCTTTATTTATTAACGAGTTGTGTTTAAAAAAAAGTCTGAGAATACTCACAGGACACGTGTCTGGGATACTCGCTGCGCTTGTAATCACGCTCAGTTCCGCGGTCGCGCTTGTCTGTGCTGCGGTCATAGTTAGAACTCATCTCGAAACGTGGTGGTGGCGGCGCCTCGAACTGACGGGTTGAAGCCTGAAACAAAGGATTTACTTATGCAGTTGGTATTTCATGCTTTCAAATAACATGTGAACAAAAAACAAACTAATAAATTGAATTTAAACTGCACACTAATATTATAAAAACGAATATATTTTATCTGTTATATTTTTACATTTAAACTTTTTGTAAACGGATTAACGCATCTTCATGCAACATGGCAGGGAAATAATTGGGGTATCCTGCTGGGGAAGGACATATGCTAAACTTTATCTCGGAAACGCGCGTGCGAAGCAGCAGGCTGAAGCTAGCCTAGATTTATATCTAGGATAAATGTATCGCACTGTTTGAAAGATTGTTTTTTTTTTTATTTTAGTTATTAGAAAAAGCAATATTTTGAGATCTGTTGCTCCTTCACGCCAAACGCACTACTTGGGTCAAATATTTGTACAATCTGCAGGTATTTGTTCCAGGTGTTCTGGTCGTTTTCCATGTATAATAAAAAATGTATTGTATTATGTATATCAGGTATCTAGTACCCATAACACAAGCTCTGCTTAGCTTGGGGCTAGACAATGCTGTGTGAATTGTCCAGCATTATTTATTTATACTTTTTTTCCTTCAAAACCACGGTTGGAGCCGCGTCTTGAAGCTAGTTTACACTTACAATAGGCGAAGACGAAGCGGACTGACTGTCTTGCGATTACATATCGCAAGACAGCCAGTCCTAGACTACTTTTCTCTTGAACAAAGGCGTACAAGACGAGGCAGATAAAGTTAGTTTTCACATACGATTGGCGGAGGCGGCGGACGCTTGTGACGAGCGTCACGCTCGTAAGCTGGGTCGGGGGGCGGACTGGCTGCCTTGCGGTAACTGCTGCTTTCATAGCCACGCTTACGGCGCTCATCTTCCAACCTAAAAACACTACTTAGTGAGAATACGGTGACGGTATGCGCGCCGCGACATAATTTGACTTTATCAACATAATGAAGTCGTCATGCGAAAATCGTATCAGCAGCCACAATTAGGCGGTTTGAAGCGACTTTTAGTGCATGAATTTGTAGACAGCCGAGTTTCGTTGTCGGTAAGCTGAGTGTGGTTTTATTGCGGCAATTTATTGCATGCAAGCCCTACTTAGCCCGGCTTAGGCTCGTGTCGTTACAGAAAACTGAGGAAAGTGTTGCTTAGCCGCAAGAGGGACGACACCATGAAATCTAATTGGTTTAGGCAAGTCTAATTTCAAAACTGCTATTAATATGCATCCTTTGAAGCTTCGGTAGGACTTTTAAATTAAGTGAACAAGTTACTAATAGACGAAAAGCTCAATTGGCTTACCTAAGCTGTGCACGTTTAAGCTCCATTCTTTCCAATTCTAACTTTTCTCGCTCAAGACGATGTCTCTCGCGCTCTAAACGTAGTAATTCATTCTTCTCGCGTTCGATTTTCTCCCTGAAAGTACAAAAAATATTTTAGTATGGATGGAAATTGTTAAAACCTCTTGGTGCGATATAACTGACTGGAGGAAAATTTAGCAATCAAATTGGTAAATAAATACAAATTTTGTCATCTGAATCCTCATTAATTGATTCCACTCAGCTCTACATCCAATTCAATACGCCGTCGTGACAATCGAGGATGTGGCGACGTACCCGAGACATAAATCTGGTTACATGTTTATGGATAGCTAGCATATTTTGGCCGAGGGGTGTCGTGTTCAGGAAGTTCTGTTTAAGGCTGACATACAACGCGCGCACGTCATCGACCTATTGCCAATGACATGATTCTTTTCTAAGTTTTTATAATTTATTTAAGTTAGTCTCTAAGGCTCTAACTAAGGTATTATTGTATGGGCCCTGGGCCCTAGTTAAGTTACTTTGTACTTGTTGTTTTGCCTAAAATAAATGTTTTTATTTTGTTATTATAATTTTATCCCCTTCCTTATTTTGTCTCTGTCCAGCTCGAGGCAATGTTTCTCCTATCGCAGTCATCTCTTTTCATCCCTCGCACCGCATTACTACATACTTTGCGTTTGCACCAATAATAAATAAAACATAATCATATTTGCAGACATACCTCTCAGCCCTCAGTTTCTCTCTTTCCAGCGCGAGGCGGTGCTTCTCCTGCCGCTGTCGTCTCTCCCTCTCTCTCAGCGCCTCCTCGGCGGCACGACGGCGACGTTCTTCCTCTCGAGCAGCGCGGGAACGCTCTCGGGCTCGAGCCACATCGCGCTCCTTCTACAAATAGATAAGAAACGTTTTTATACAGTAATCAATTAGACATCAATAACCAAGCATTTTAATTATTAAATATATTGGAGAGCTAATAATGCGAAACGCCACTGTCGGTCATTTGGAGAGGTTGCTCTCGTAGGTCGCCAAAACTTTCTCACAGCGTGCGTCGTACTCCGGCAGGTCTAGGATAGGTGTTTCTTTGATTATCCCAGTAAGTTCGGTTGGGATCATCACATCAACACAATAAATTTTAAAGTTCCACTCTTCCATAACTGCCTCTTCAATCCAGAATTATGAGATGTGTTTTTTTTGTAGTCAATGGACCCGATATTGATATGTGTGATATTCACATAAGAACAAATGGCAACTAGGAAAACTTACCCAAATCTTATTGAAAGAAAGCACGTCTCTCGGCGGCGACCTTCTACGTTCCCGGCTACGAGTACTGCGTTTTGCACGGTCCTAAAAACAAGATAAATTTTACTACAAAACTTCCACAGTTTGGACGAATTGGTGTGTTTCCAGCATCTCTACGAATACAAAGCTACCAAAAACTACCATTGAAGAAAGTTGCGATAACCATGGTCCTTTAGAAATGTTTCATGCGCATACCTATATATATAATAAATTTGATCAGAATATCCATGTTGTTAATAGAAAATACATTTTCGTCGATGTTCTCCTATAATCTATCTATATATATTATATAAAACAAAGTCGTGTTAGTTACTAAATCAAGAACCACGGCACCGATTTTCATGGTTTTTGATTTGTTGGATTTCTTTTAGTCCGGAATAGGATAAGAAGTATTAAAAACATTGGAAATTTTAAGAAAAAATAACTACCCGTGCGAAGCCGGGGCAGACCGTTAGTTAAATATAATACTAACTACGCTGGACAATTCACTATCTGCAGATCGTACAAACATTTTTCTCGAGGCGGAAATCGAACCCGCAACCTGTCGCAGGCAGAACTTCTCCCGCCGCCGTGCCACAGAGGTCGCCATTTACGCGTATCTAGTTCCTTCTACTCATCAATAGGATGGCTAGTCCTCTCGCAGACCCTGTATAATCAAAGAATAAGGAGTACTAACCTTATCAGACCGGTCCGACTTTTCGCGAGTCCGCGACGTGGATCTAGTGCCTTCGCCGCCCGACTCGGACGGCTTTCCATCGCCGGTTTTCTCAGCGCCATCTTTACCCTCCTGAATAAAGAAGAACACAGAAGTGAGTTTCATTATCAAGAGCGTTCACACGAAGAAAATATGAAATGTTTTAGTATGTTTAGAGTAAGGTAGAACACACACTATTGTGTAGTGTTGTGAACTTGTGACGCGTCGGAAGTATCGGTCATATATTAACGCCCGAATATCGTACAACTCAGATTTTAAATCTCAATATACTAAATTTTTACAGATTTTCATGGAACTGACGGAAAATTCGGGACTTGACGTGCTCAAAACCTGAATAGTGTCGAGTATTCGGGGGTTATTAAGGTACACATTATTACAGTAACACAATACATAAATACGCATAATAAAATGTTTGTAGTGTTTCTTTCTAACCATAATGAAACGGATATGCGTCACCGTTCCACCAGGACACAATAGTGTGTTTCTACCTTTAACAGGAATAGCCATTGTGGCGATCTTGGGGAAGGCCTTGTTTCGGCTGACATGATGATCATGAAAGGAAAGACGTCTTAGATGCAATTGTATTTCTGTTAAGCGTAAACCAATAATTCGAACTAAACATACCTCTTTGGTTTCCTCTTTACATTCTTTGGCGTGTTCCGAGCGGGACGGCTGGCGTCGTGAAGAAGATTCTGATTCGGACTTCGCCTTCTCTACCGAAATCATTCGTCCATGAAGTTCTACAAACAATATTTTTAGGTGATGACTTACATAAACATACCTGGTGTATTCTCTTATTTTTGCAATTAGACTTAGTGGCTAATTTCGTGATTTTGGTGAATGAAAACATAAATAAACATCTAACTTTTATACCCACGCCTTCACACGCATTTTTCCGATATAAAAACTAGCTCCTTCCTCGTGATAGCGTATATTTCTCCTTGCCAAATTGCATTAAGATTATTTACGATCCATCGTACAGCTGATATAGTGTATAACGTTAGTATGGCTTGATTATATGCTTGTTAAAGCAAAACAAAAATAATACTTAGCGCATTGATAATTTTGCACAAGAAACCTCACCTGTTCTGTGAAGATTTTTGATGCAATTCTCAGCATCTTGGGAGCTACCCATAGTCACATAGCCGTAGCAGCGCGACCCAGGGGTTTTAGCATTGGTCACTACTTTTGCGCCGATAACCTGCAAAACATTATTTGATTTATTAAGTCTTAACTACGTCAAATCATAACTTTAGCAGTCAAAGTTAATTTGTATTAATAGATTCAAAATTTTACTGATTTTCTTGAAATCTGTAAGTCTGAGCTGAGACTATTCCAAAATAGTAAACGACTACTACTAAACTACTTTGACTTCCCTTTCACAATGATGAATCATCAATTTTAGTGCTGTCAAATAAGATTTTACGACATCTGAATAGACCTATGAGACTCGCATATATTTGAAAAGACCAGCAGCACTGCCCAACCAAATCATCACCATACATATTATTTGTAAGTTATTAAAGGTAACTCCATGATCTTTTTTTCCGATGAGGGTCTCGATACACAGTTGTTTAACTGTTGCGCGTATTTTCGAATATGTTATTTAAAATATATGATACCTTTCCATGTTTGCTGCAAAGCTGCTTCAAATCCTTAGCACGAGTGTCGCCCGATAGACCACTGACCCACAGGTTGCGGGCACCACCTTCCTTACTCTCATCTTTCCTGTCTTTTTTGTCACCTTCACCTGCCTTGTCTTTCTCGTCTACAAAAAAATATAATATGAAAAGAAATTATTTTATGAATATAATATAAAAAAAACACATTCAACAAATAAAATTACAACTAAAGAATATAAACAAATTAGAACTAGTATTTAAAATTGAAACAGTTGACCTAATCTAGAGATAAACAATAATGTCTTACCTTTTTGTTCATGGTCATTCTCATCTGCATCGTTGCTGAAAACATTGAACATAATTATTAGTAACATCATCAACAGATGTGTACTCGGTTCAAAGGCAAATCGCGTATATTTTCGTATCATAAACGTGGATTAATTTATTTGTCACAATAACTTTTCCTTGTGCTAAGTATCAGCTTATTTGCCGTTAGAACACTAATCGTCTACAAAGTTTTGCACCGTTACTCCACCAGGGCTGATCCAGGAAGGCGCACTCGCAGTCACGACGCCAGAGAGACGGGGCGCTGAGATGACGGGAAGCTCAAAGCCGACGAGTCTTCATGATGGGATGCACGTCGGATCTTCTTAGTCTTGTAACACGGCGACCGCAGCGAAGCACGTAGCGGCGCACTCACGACGACTCCGCAGCATCGACGCCGAAGCGGCGAACTCGTTGCATCAACGCATTGGTGCAAAACTTTGTAGCGAAAACTTAAGATATCGTAGAATGAATTGGAGAGGACAGACGTGGGCAGGCGGCGGTGTCATCGCGACGGCCGTGCGGCGTTCACCAACCTAGTGGCGGGCTGGTCTGCGCTTGTGTGCGACGCGGCGGGCGGCGCGGCGTCCCCGGCCGGCGCGGCACCCTCCCCGGCGGCTGCCTCCAACTGAGCCTCCGCGTCCTCGTTCGCCGCCTCATCTACGCCGGTAGAGCACGATCATCACAGAGTCAGCGCAGGTCGCTCAGAGAGCGGCCCGAACTGCCTCGTACGCAATCCGCACAATGTTGTCGCTTGTTTTCTTGCGATTTCACACTTGCATGATGTAAAAACAATATCCTGACCTGTGAAAACTTGATTCGACATTAACACCTCGTCTGGGAAGCGCAGTAGCTTTTAGCCGTGTATGTTCTACATACTGTGGTAAATTAGGTCTGGGAAGGCTGGAGTTTGCTCGCTTATTTTTAAATGAACACTGGGTATGCAAGGATGTAGCTCATTATTGTGATTAGGTGCGTAGTTTCATCCATTAAACTTTCACAAAGCTCCTTGTACTTTGTAGATTCAGCATTTGCTCGGAAGATGTACTGTCATAGTTTTCTTCTTTGTGTAGTTTCTCATCACCAGCATTGTTCTTCAACATGGAAGCTTTTAGCCTTTGGTTCATCCTCCATTGATCACCAGATAACATCATAATACAACTTTATTTCATTGCATTACTATTATTTCTGGTTGATCCAATATTAATCATTAACAATAAAATAGGACGTTAACCATGTTCCAGGAACTAACCTGCCCAAATATTTATAATGGTACATCATGGTCACAGACTGAAGTAATTTCAGTTGAAAATCATAACTCATGGTAAATATTCTATTGAGTACCCGAAATCTTTACAAAAATGTTATCTTTAGTTTTGATTATGTTGATTGAAGATGATCTATGATGTTGAAAGTTTAGAAATATGATTTAGAAGTTTGTTACAATGCTGTTTTCTCCAGTGAATTGTGTTTTATCAAACAATTTTTAGTAAATTTACTATCTATTGGAATTTTTGGTTTTGGATGTATTCTGAAACTTACCTTTTTTGATGGGTTTAGTAGTATTGTCCGTCTGGAAACAGAAAACAAATATAAATGACATGCTATATAACACTTGGCTACGATCCAGAATCTCAAGTCTTAACTACAAACATATATTATTTATAGACTCTGCACATAATTAGAATTTCAGTTGGTGCATTCAAGAAATATTGATCAGCCTTGCAGATAGAATTCATGTAAAATGTTAGAAAATTAGAATATTAGCCAAAAAAACTATTTCCACGACTAAAAAATATATTTTATCCAAATTCTAGACACAATGATACAGCATGTTTTAGTTATTTTATAACTCTTGATTTTAATCAATTTCCATCATAAAACCATTGGTAACTCCATTGGAGATACTTTTAACGGATGGCAACTGTACCGTCACACTGAAGAAATAGAAACATACCTCTTCATTTAGAAGTTCATCTTCACCAAGATCTAAGTTGATGCTATCCTCAGCATCATTATTATCAGTTTTTTGATCTTCCTCCTTTATTTCCTTGTCGAGACAGGCTTTTTTAGGCTCAGAAGCCTCAGAATCATCGTGCAGCTCCCGCTTTCTTGCCGTCTTTTCCGTCTCGTCAACTTCCATCTTTGCTTCAGTGGTTTCAGTGTTATTTTCCTTCTGTTCCGATTCGTCGTCATCGCCAGCATCGTCCTGGACTATCATGTCTTCCATAGCTGGGGTGTCTTCCGTTTCCTGTTCGACTGTGCTTTCGGAGCGTCTCGTCTTTTTGGATGGAGTTTTGGCGTCAGAGTTGGCCAACTCAAACTTGAACGTAGCCGGATCTAGACCTTCTTCTTCCAAGTGCTAGAATATAAAACTTGTCAGAAACATGTCTAATCTACAAGGAATATAGAGTTACTGAACCACGTAATTTTTTACCTTTGATAAACGCTGGATGAGCACACCGCGGACGCCGCTTTTATCTAGGTTACGTTTCTCTAATTCTGCTCGTAGATCTATAACTCTGAGATCATTCAGCAAACGCTTTTTGTCTGACATCGCTTGACGTTATTTTAGGATTATTTCTATATTCGGTACAGTATTCCTGTACGTAGTTATAATCAGTAAATCAACACAGATTTGCACAAACTGCTTTCAATCAAAATGGCGGCCGACCACAGATTTATAAGTTTAGCTCAGAGCAATAACCACAGAGGAAGAAGGGTATAGAGCTCTTGTATATGCCCATCTCATTCACACAAGAGAGAGATCAAAATATGCTGCTAGCCTGAGAAAAACTGAGATAGAATGAGCCCTATTCCCACAGAGGAAGAAGGGTATAGAGCTCTTGTATATGCCCATCTCATTCACACAAGAGAGAGATCAAAATATGCTGCTAGCCTGAGAAAAAATGAGATAGAATGAGCCCTATTCCTATTTCATCCTGCGTGCCAGTTTTTTCATTGTTTAGCTCATCTATGAGCTAAACAAATGTGCCGGGCACATCGATGGACTTCAACACAGTATTTGTTTATTCGACCTTTATAATGTTTTTTGCTAATTAAATGTGGTAAAGTGACTCTACGGACATTCCTGCATCTCACAATACTATATACCTGAAGCAAAGATGATGTGATGCAATGTTATTTGATGTTAAAGTGAAGGTGAACGAAAAGTGCCAAATTTATCATTCCACTTGTAAGTACAAGTTCTTTTGACTTAAAAAAGGTTCAAAACTTATAGATTCATAGATTTCCATTGAGAAAAGGCTCAAAAATTATGTTTTGTGCTAATTCTAATAAACATAACCTAAAATTACGAAAATTTAGGGTTGCCTGCACTCGACAATAAAATTCCCCAAACATGGCGCAAAATATTCTCATAAATACTTACATCCACATTAACTTAAAATATGTTTTTATTTTTTACAGATTTCCCAAAAACAATGAACCGTCTCGTAGTAATGAAAACGTCTGCTTTGGATAGATAGAAGCCCCACGGGTCGCAAAAATTTGGGAACACAAAAAAAAACAAGAATTTGTATCAAACCATTCATGAAAATGTTTTTATAAAAAGAAACAGCGAACATATCTGTTCCCTCGTGCTGTTACAAGACTGGTAAGTAAAATAAATAAATACATAACTAATGGCTCAGTGCAACAGTGGTTGAAAGTTTTTTTGAGACTTGGATTAAACAATATTCTTACCTACTTTGTGTTTTAGTCTACCTACCTTCCATTCAAATCAAATTCAAAAATATTTAAATGGTATTGGGATTAGGTGTAACTAATACTTGCCATATTTAAACTAGGTACTATATTATGTATATAATATTCATATTATTATTTCCTTTAACATTTTATTTCAGGCATGTAAGATAAATACTACGGGAAAGGTACGTGAAGGAAATCATGAAAACTTTGTGTTTGTAAGAGAAATACAATCCAGTACACACATACAACCACACAGTGTAAATTAATAAGTACAGTTTAATAAAGTGTACGTACATTATTATGAATTATGTGCATATTATATTATTTTCAAAAAATAGTATTTAGTACTAATATTATAAATTACTTGTTAATACTAATGTATATAAGTACTAATAATATTAATATAATTGAATATAAGACTGATAAACCTACATTTTGATAAGTTGGGTATGCAGTTGATTTGTGATCCTATGATTTGTGGAGAATAAATATTGATATAACTATCTTAAGAATTAAAAAAGTCATTATTACATAATAATATTTGTATAAATAAGCAAGGACGTAGGTAATACTGTGTTTGAGGTATAAATAGTGTCATTTATTTGGTTTTCTCCGCACTTTTATCTGAAGTAGGTAGGCCTATAATGTAAAAATGCTTTTAAATTTCTTGTTCTGGTTGTCTTATCTTGGCAATTCCTGTGTAATATTAAATACTTAGCTGAAATGTGATTTCCAAAGTGCAATTTTTATTGTAAGTCTGTGCCTGTTTATCGTGTTTGAATGGATTCCCTAGCAATAATATTTTTTTCAAAATTATTTGTATAAGTTAATAGTAAATAAAGTATAATATTTTAAAGAGTTTGAAATTATTTCTTCACGTAGCTAGTAGTATAAGTAGCGGTGGTAATAAATTTAAGAAAATAAAATTGATACCTAAACGTAGTTTTATTTCAATGCTCAGTTTACCTATTCCTGCATACTAAGGTAGGTACTTAATTAAATAATAAATAATAATAAGGAATCCGTAGTTAGCAGTGGACTGGTATAGGCTGATGATGATGATGAGGGGTAATGCTCATAATCCTCACGCTGGGCATGCGGGTTGTGAATCGCAGTTCGGTTCGGTGGTAGATCTATTCTGCAAGAGGCGCTGCTGCCCGCCCCCCGGTGTATGCCCCTTAGTCGCCTCATACGACACCCACGAGAAGAGTTCGGTTAGTGCAAATTCTAAGCCTGCACCATACGGCTCTACCAGACATGAAATTACGAATCTAGTCAGGGTAAAAAAAAATGCATGGCAACACCACTTCGTATACTCTGTCTCTTTTCACGGCCACGCATGCCAACCATCTAGGTATAATTCATCTAAGTTTAGTAAGTACGTACCGGCCGACGAACGTAACGTAACCATAGACTAGCTAGTATACATACTGGCGGAGTATAATAATGTACCATGCTTAGATGAATTATACCCTTCTTCCTCTAAGGTACCATGACTGTAACGAAGTGGTAACGAACTGTAACGAAACAGAACGAAACGTATACTTACTAGTCTAAGAACGAAACGAAGATGAGCGGAGCGAGACGAAAATTAAAATACAACAGACAATAGAAAAAAACAAACGTCTCCGAACACATGACAGATTATCAGAAACAAAGGAGATATGAAAAGGGGGCGTGGTGTCGTGTCGCAGCAATATGCCCAAAAACAGAACACATTGCTCCGGCACGGCGGCGGCGGCGGCAGTAACAGCACAGAATAATATATCCTAACGTTGGCTTCAACGGATTAACGTATTCTGGTAAAATGCCGTGTTGTTACATAGTAATTTGTAAAAATAGATGTGAAATTAGGAACTTTAACTCAAATGGAATCACATACCATCGGTAAGTACTTAAAATAATATGTTTTTCATACTAAAACCTTAAAAACAAATTCATGCTGATTGATTTTTTGATCTCTCGACTTTTTTATTATGTGACTGAACGCCAGCTGCGATAATGATGTAAACTGTTTACAATGCTTGCTCCGTTCTAACGACTATTCGTACGTTGTGTTCCAATACCGCAATGTATAATTAACATAGTGAAAGTAACAGAATACGATCAACCGCGTGGTACGGCCACTGCTCGTAGACGTGATATAATGATGTGCCCCGAGTTGTTATTTGTCGATAAGGATTGACATGTTTGATAACTATTAATTATTATATTGACATTATTACATAGTAAAAATTGGCTTCATTCAAAGTAAATCATAATTAATAAAAGACTTATATTGACGACTTAACCATTTGGATTTATTGTGTACAAATGTATATTTTGTGTAAAATAATAGTACTATTACTACAAACCAGGTCTTTAATAAATGTCAGGCAGATATTTGTTTAATAAATTAGAGTAATATTATTGTAATCAATAACAATAAGTAATATTTTGGGTCTTAGATTTTGACTGTTGTGTTTGTGCTTATGAACTATGCATAAAGCATCTGACACAAGTAATATCCTAGTGGGGAACATTAAGTTTATTATCTATTTATTACTTTCAGATTTCCACGAGACCCCAAGATAATACAGGAATGGATTAGTGCTACAAACAGAGGACCAAATTGGTGGCCGTTAGAGCGCGAGTACGATATGTTCGGCACATTTTTAAGATATTATGTTTGAAGTCCTTAAAAAACACCTATTAATTTTATTTTAATTTTATGCGTAAAAATAATAATCAAGACTTATCGTTTTACGTTTTATCGACAAGCAATCCCTATCGTAAACGCCTATTATTGCGACTGTAATGTACGGACATCACTTGCAACCTAGTGTGCGAACCAATAGTTGCACTATACATACGCGTTGTGTGCATGACAAGCACACAACGCCAGGTAGTGTTTCTATTTTGTTTACTGTGTATGCGTGAGCTTTTAATGCGACACTAGGTTTCGGTACTTAGCACATAGGATTGGCATCTCTTTAGATCTGTGTCTCCGAACAAACAATAACGACAAACAATCGATCTTTTAAATCCACCTACGCAATCGATCGAGTCGCTCAAAGAAAGAATAGTTATTTTTGCCGATGGTCCCTAACAACATGGTGTGGTGCTGCCATAGACATAGAATTTTTTCACTACGGCGGCGACGGCGGCAGGGGCTTCGCGGCTGGGCGGCAGAGTTATTACGCTATTCTCAATGGATCTATTAGCTAATAAGCTGAAATAAACCATAGGCTACAATTTAAGATGAAGTGCTAACCAAAACCCAGGTTTCGTCTGTAAGAAAAATCCATTTTAAGGCAAGAAAACACTATTTTTTTTAAATCTTTTTTGATGATTCTCGAAAGTTTAGAATTTTAGTTAGTGCGTTATACAAGTCGAAACACGATTGACTCAACTTGACTCGATAGAAAAAAATCGCATAGTTTCCTCTACATTTTCATTTTTACTACGGAAAACCCGTTTCATTTGCTAGTTATTTAACATATTTTAATGAAACGTCGTCTAAAAAATACTTAACTAAACACTTAAGAGCAACATAGTTTTATTTTTTTGCGAAAGAGTATTATTTTAGAGCAATATCAAATTTACAAATAAAAAGCAGTAAAATTGCGCGCGGGTTGGTTCTTGCCTCCTTTTCTCGCCTTCACCGCGTGGTGTTCGCTCGTCCTTGTCACAGTCTTGAGGATATAAGCTTCTTAATGAGTGGAATAGGCAGGCACTCTAAACATATCTGTGGCCCGAACAATGAAAAAAGAGATTCCCTTTGGCAATGGGCCCGAAGTATGATCATTTCAGTCTTAGAGCATTAATAACTGGAGATGTCATCGCAAGACGTACCCCTCTGCCGGTCATTTATTTATTTATTTACGCGGTTGGTCATACGCGTTATACAAAACTACTGCACTCGTTACCGCGCGGCCATTAGCTGTTCGTTTGTATCACGAAGTAGTGCTTAGTGAAAACGGTGAATTGTGCGGTCTTTTGGGGTAAAAGGCGATCAGAGACATCAAACTTAAGGGAACACGGTATTTCCTATCACATGTAAGTGATATTTTTGTCAATTGTTTTTTTGTAATATTGTATAATTTAGATTTAAATGGAATACTAGTTGCGACAGTTTCAAGCGTCTTGGTAGGAGGTGCAGGTGAGTATTGATTGCTAGGTAGATGAAGGCGAAGTGCGTGTTAGTGTGTAACTCAATAATGGTGTAACAACAGTCAAAGTATAATTGTGTGCTTGTTTTGTGTTTGTGTCACAGCTTTTATTTGCGTGTGCGTTTGTAAGGACACTTAATTTGCATGTTATGTAAATGTGTGCTGAACCGTATTACCTCGCCTCCCGCGAAAAACGGCAGAAAGATTTTAGTACTAAAAGTAGCGCTTGCTAATTCCCGTTTTAAATGCTCTAAGATTTCAGTATACTTACTAGTCTATGGATCATATGATCCCTTGCAACCATAGACCAAGATATTCTCTTTGGACCAAGTGTTTACTTACTTGTCGAAGAGAGTAAATAAAATAAAGTATTATTTTCAGTTTCTTGTCGTTTTCTTTCTTGCATTGAACTTCATTGAAGTTGTCGCTGCTCAATTTATTATCCATTCGTGGAAGTGAAAGATATTGAAACGATTTTAATAATTATATTTCAATCATGTCAGACACACGTAAGTTCCTTTCAGTCAATAATGTTATATTCTTGAAATTCTTGGTCTTGATTCAATTCTTATCCCTCGTTACAGACCGGGTCGACCTAGATACAGCCTGCAACTTGCTAGACAAGCTTATTCTGAGACAGTTGCATCTAATGGAAGAGAAAATGCAATGTGAATTAAACATCCAATCAAGTATCAACAACGGCAGCATACACCTGGCGAAGTCGCGATACATCATGGGTCAGAGTTCTGTAAGTATTACCAGATTACCTACAGAGAGTTCTCCAGACTTTGAGGCATCAACAATGTGTGAAACTACAGAGGAAGATGATGTAAAACAACTGAAGGTTATTGAAAATACTGGTCAGAATACTGTCAACCCGCTGCGCTGGTTTGGGGTACTGGTTCCGCAGAATTTGCATAAAGCACAAGGTATTTTCCAGAACACAATTAATTTTATTGTTGAATGTGCCAATGTACAGTTGCAAATAGTAAACAACATAAGAAATATTGAGTGCTTGAAGAAGTACAAAAGACTTCTACAGTGATAACTCTGCCAGCTACTCGCAAATCAAACCACTTCATCCCCAAGCTTGTGTTAAGGAGTCAAAGAATATTGATCAGTGAGTGTCACAAACTAATTCAAGTGAAAAGAATGAGTTAGTTGTCATAAATAAAACTATAGAGTTATCATTTATGTATATATTTATTTATTTTAACTTTATGAGGTGAAATGACCAGTTTCAACTGTCCTGTAGCAGAACTTTATAACCTTTCCTTTGAATATACATAGATCAGTAAATACTACTTTTATTTATTTTATGTTAATATTAATTTAAGGTGATCCAAACTAGTGCCGCAACCTATTTTATCTTATAATTACGTTGACAAAGGAAATTTCTTTGTGATTTCTTTGTTATGTATAAGATTTCTTAAATGCATCTGAAATAGTTTTATTTAGTAGAGTTTAGGCAGAGCTACAACTTTGACATTAGTGGCCACCAACTGCCCAATGAAATATTCAAAATTTCCTTCTATCAATGTAATAATATGAAAATAGATGGCGGTGCTATTTGGCTCTGGGTAACGCCGCAAATTCGCGTAAGGATAGATGTAGGTGCCTTGTCTATACACACAAAATATTGCCGTTCTGCAGGATCCACTTATTAAGTCCACATGGGTTCATAATAAGTAAAACCAATGGTTTATGTCAAATATTAACAACATAGTAAATTAAATACTCAGTACCTTTATAAATGCAAGTTGTGTAAATGCAGAAAAAAACAATAAGATCACAAATATTAGTGTATCATCAGATGCAGGTAAAGTCCATATGACACTAATCGCCATAATGGCGTCGTAGAAAATGGTTGCAGCATCGGAAAATAATGGCTTAATTTGTCTACAATAAGTGTCATATAATCTTCTCGTCATCCATACCGCAATGCTTGAAAACGAAAGTTTTCAATCAGTGCGTCCTACCCGTCATGACCTACGGAGCTGAGACGTGGACACTCACGGTAGGGCTAGTCCACCAGTTTAAAGTCGCTCAGCGAGCTATGGAGAGAGCTATGCTCGGAGTTTCTCTAAAGGATAGGATTCGCAACGAATACATCCGACAGAGAACCAAGGTTATCGACATAGCTCAAAGGATTAGCAAGCTGAAATGGCAGTGGGCTGGCCATATTTCGAGAAGAACCGACAACCGCTGGGGTAAACGTGTTCTTGAGTGGAGACCGCGACTCGGAAAACGTAGTGTAAGACGCCCTCCTACCAGGTGGGACGACGATTTGCGAAAGACTGCTGGCAGATGCTGGATGCGGCAAGCTGAAGACAGGGCGCTATGGCGCTCATTAGGGGAGGCCTATGTCCAGCAGTGGACTGGTATAGGCTGATGATGATGATGATGAAGTGTCATATGGTCTTCACTGCGTCAGATCTTATCCCGACATACCTAACTAAACATTAAAACATATTTACTGAGGGAGATACCTAATGTGGTCCACTTATGCAGTAGTAATATTAAATATTGTATGTGTTATATCTTCACACACACAAAAAGATAACATTGTTTATAAATCTAAAGGTAACTTTGTTATTGTATTAAGTTATTAGAATAGATGAAACTATGTTTTGGTTTGAGTACACTGTAACTTAACCTAAATTAACAACATTGATTGAACAATATTTACAATTATATTTAACTTAAACTTCACAACTAATGTTTATTTTCATACAACAAAAAAATTAAATAAGTATAAAACATAACATGAATAGTAACTCCATTAATGATCTCTTAGTCATATTTGTCTTTTTGGTGAGATTTCAGTCGTATGATTCTAGTCTCACTAACAAAGCTCTAATCTAAGAAATCTCCAAGCAAGGCTTTTTATCTTACAAATAACAACATTCTTATATATACCCTGATGTAAAACAATGGAAAAGGTAAAATTATAACAACAAATACCAATGAAAGGCATTTAAATCTAACATATGTAAAACATGACAAGTATTACTTAGGTAATGAAAGTGAAATTAAACAAATCTTTCTCAGTTGAATATCTTTCAAGTTGAATACATTGAAATTTAATTAAAACATTTATAAAGAGATTGTATAGTTATAATAAAATTGTAATAAGTTGCTTATAATTAATAAAATGACATATTTGTGCGTTAAATGACAAAATAATTGTGCCTATTGTGCTATTTGTTGACGCCTTGACTAGACTCATTTTGAGCTGTTAGGTGTTAGTGTTTTAAAAATATAACATTCCACACTGAAGAACCTAGGCAAGTTAAATACTGGTGTTTTTAGATACTTGTGGTACACTGGTGGTGGACTCTGCCCTAGGTAAGTGTACTCGGAAACAATTTCGAGAAGTTGGCCATGTACGACGACCGGTCCCGGATCAATGTGGCCATTGATCATGACCTTGGTTTTATCCAAATTCATGCCAAAACTTGATGCGTCGCGAGGCTGAAGCTAGGCCGTCCAGCATCCGGTTCAACTACCAACGACCCCAACGACTCCGCCTTTAAGACTATGTCACCAGCGAATCGCAGGTGTGAGATGTAATCGCCGTTTATGTAGATGCCCTTTCCTTTCCAGTCTAACGTCATAAACACATCTTCCAACGCGCTTGTGAACAGTTTCGGGGATATAACATCCGCCTGTCTCACTCATCTGCGCAGTAGGATGGGTTTAGACTGCTGACCCTGTACTTGGACACTCATAGTGGCGGCACCATAAAGACATCTCAGCCCCTATAATGAAAGTCTACTAGGCATCACTGTAAGGATTCCAGAACAGCCCAGGTTTCGACAGAGTCGAAGGCCTTTTCATACTAGTCCACAAAGGCTAGCCACAGGGGCTGATTATACTCTTCGGTCGGACTTCTGTATAATATGCCTCACTGTGTGAATGTGGTCTATGGTGCCATCCTCCGCGAAACTCGGCCCGTTCCGGTGGCTGGAACTCGAGTCTCCATTCGAGACGATTCGTGACCACTCTGTGTGTGGATTTTTGCCAGTAGGTACGCTGCTTTTTACAGAACTTGATACTTCGACCATATTGTGGCAACAAAACTTCTCGGTGCCCGCCATGATTTGGATTGGGTTAGGTCGAAGCGTGGACTTCATCAGACGGTTCTTTCAAGCTTTAGTTTAATTTCAGAGAGCCTCGGAGGAGTCTGTGATCAGATCCGGTATTGAACCTGTTGATCACTCACTTGAGACATCTCTGAATAAGTGCTATCCGTCATAATGAAGTCGATCTCATTTATATATGAGTCGGCGCGTCGAAATTATTGAGAAAAATAACAGGCATATTGAAAAACGGAATGTGATACGCAACACACTTATCTAAACTTTCTAAATTTAAGTGCTGTCGTTGCAAAATGTACGCATCAATTATAATAAGTACCTACATTGTAATTTAGTCATAGGATTATAATGACTTGTAAACATAATCGATGCTATGATTGGACAAGGTCTTCATTTATATATTGACTTATACCTACTCACGTAAATGCCACTATATAATTCCTAAATAGCATCGATTAAAGTTCGGAATAAAAAATGCTGTGTTGTTACATTGATTTTGTATTAGCGTCTGTCCGTGGTTTTGCACCCGCTTTTTCTGGATAAAAAGTTTAATTCGTCCCCGGGATACCATCTACTTCCCAGCCAAATTTCATTGAGATCCATTCAGCCGTTTAGGCGAGAAGAGGTTACAGATAGAACGAAACTTATGAAAATATTCGGGAGTTTTTGTCATCAGTTGGCAACTCTATAACTAATCACACGCACACAATGACTCGTCCGCCATTGCTGTGCTTCACATTTGAGTCGGTAGGGTTCCGTCCGTGAAATTTCGCTCGTCCCTGCAATAAAGTTATAGTAAGCAAGCAGTGATACTAAATCTTCGTACAAAACGGAAAAAGTGCCCTACAATTTTTTTAGCCACGCTTTTCTGACACTTGAATAATTATTACGAAACATAGGAATAGCTTTGGACTGTAGTTCGTAATATAGACCCATTATTATCAACTGATTCTTCTTTCTTTTTAGGAAATAGATATAAGTGTAAATACTATATGGTTGTAATAATGTTTTATCCACCTTAACACTTTCATGGCCTCGGGACCAGCTGCAGTATGAGTCGGCGCGGCGAAATTATTGAGAAAAATAATAGGCATATTGAAAAACGGAATGTGATACGCACTTATCTAAACTTTCTAAATTTAAATGCTGTCGTTGCATAATGTACGCATCAATTATAATGAGTACCTACATTGTAATTTAGTCATAGGATTATAATGACTTGTAAACAAAATCGATGCTATGATTGGACAAGGTCTTCATTTATATATTGACCTATCACTCACGTAAATGCCACTATATAATTCCTAAAAACAAATAGCACCGATTAAAGTTCGGAATAAAAAATGCTGTGATGTTACATTGATTTTGTATTAGCGTCTGTCCGTGGTTTTGAACCCGCTTTTTCTGGATAAAAAGTCTAATTTGTCCCCGGGATACCATCTACCTCCCAGCCAAATTACATTGAGATCCATTCAGCCGTTTAGGCGAGAAGAGGTTAAAGATAGTACGATTGACAACTTACTTTTGAATTTATTAATATTGGTATGGAATTATAGTTTGAAAGGGTAATCTGACTGGAACTTTTAACAAGCGGTGACTTTCGGAGACTACAAAATGATGTAGGTTCAGAATTTTTTACATCTTAACATTGCCTTTTTTAAAGACATCTCGTAGTAAATATTTAATATTTAAAAACCAACGTTTTATTCTATCCATTCTGATTTAATGTATCAGTTGCTGGCGCCTAAAGCTTGCTTCAAAAACAGCATCTGACAGCACGTGTGTTTTTTAATGTTCAAAATAAAAATAGTAAAAATCGGGCTTGTCTAAGGTATAAATCAAGGCGCGGGTCATTAGGACGGGATGGGAACCATGAGATTTAATAACTCACGGTATGAGTTCCACCCCTTTTTAATCAGTCCTTGTGCATGTCGACTCGCGCCTTATGTACCTGAAGTTAGAGCTCAAAGGAAAAGACAGGTGCCTTGTACCGTTTACAGCTCATGGACGTAACATCCCACACGGGGCGTGTAGTGTATTCGGACAGCTAACGTGTTAACAATGACATTTTTGTCTACAAAATATTTCACATCTAAAAATCAATTTTATATTCTCTGATCTATGAAGAAATTCTTCTATGACTCTGATTCACTCCAGTTGCTGGTGCGAAAAGCTTGCTTCTACGGCATGTCACAGCACGTGCATTTTGCCAATGTTGCTAAAAATCGGGCTTGTCTACGAGACAGTGCGAGGCGCGGGTCATCAGGACGGGACGGGTAATCCTGCCAAGTAAGAACTCACGGGATGATTTCCATCCCTCGCCAATCGGTTCTGGTACAGGTCGACTCGCGCCACCAAGCTTGCACGTCGTGGTAGTGGGTTGCTCTGCCTCGCCGTTCATTTGCATGCACCATAGCACACACGCGACAAAAGAAGTATGTGTTTATGAATTCTCCCGTGCCCTGTGACAAACAAACAACATTAGCCATAATTGGATCACTTGCATACCTTTAGATGAGAGATGAAAACAATGAGCCATGTTAAGGAAATTAGCACCTTTGGGTGTGTGGATTTGTCTTTCAAAACAATAATGTTGAATCACTTGAATAAATGATTTTATGATTGGTATGATGCAAGATATAAATACATATGTGGTGCAATAAGGTCATCAGCATTACCTATAACATGAATGAAGCATTCATGTTATTTATTGTTCACCAACTTAAAAAAAAAAAAAAAAAGGATTAGGTTCTATATTTAGCTGTATGTATTTCTTTATGTAGGTACTCGTATTTTCGTCGAGTTTTTAAGTGTAGGTACTGTTTTTATTGATTTGATTTTATTGAATTTGATTATTATTATGTAAATTATTGTAAACTAAAATTTGAGGGAAAGTTAGGTACCTACTACTTTCCCTGAAAATTCAAATTTATTTTTTCCTTTAAATCGTAGTAGTAAATAATACTTACGCACGAAATGTAGCTATTATTATTTCAAATTTCAAGTAATAGCTGCAGTAGTTACTGAGATATTCAAGGAAGAAGGAGGATAGACAGAGCGAGACCATAAGGATTTCAAAACCGATCTCAAAACCCTAAAAACGATTGATACAGTCGAACATAGAAACTGCTGTTTTTTAACTTTGCTTAAAACTAAGAACAATCTCTTACCTTCCACTTGAAGTAAGAGTTGTAAAGGGTGTCATCCTCATCCAACCGCCGAAGGTACGCAGCCAACTCTTCGACGCCCGCGAACTCTTCCACGTGGATGTAAGAGTTGTGAGGCGCTATGGCAGCATACTCCTCGGCTCGCGCGCCCATCACTATTGGCAGCACGTTGTGTCTGGAATAAACAACACAGGGGTCAAAAACTACGACTTCTACTTGAATTGTAGACATATGTATGTGTGTTAGTTATTTGAGTAGTCCAATGATTTATTACGGGACATTAAAGTGTCTGGGACATGATTTGCAGGTAGTTATGACTTGCCCACGCCCAGCTGAAAGTTAACAGCCCATCCTTTGCATATTATTGCCGGATATTTACTTTTGCGATGCGCATGATAAAGATAATGATATTGAGTCAAATAAACGTATTTGACTCAACAAGAACAGCGCAGACACGGTAGAGTAGAAAATTGAGGAGATGTTACTTATGTATAGATGATTTTACTAATTATGCTACTTGTCTAGATTTTATACACTAAAAATTATAAAGGTTTTTCTCAAGGATCAAGAATCCATCACTACTGGCAGCACAATGTCTGAAATAAGGAACATAGGGGTTAAAAACTACAACTTTTACTTGGATTTTATAGTCCGTTATCTATGTGTTCCTATCAGTTATCTATGATTTATGGGACACTGAAGTTTCTTTGACATGATTATAGAAGGTGGATAAGGCTGGCCCACCACGCCCAGTAAATTTTCTACATACTACACTCACGACAACACATATTTAGGTCTGTCTGTCTGTACTTTCTTAGTAGTCTTAGTATATATATATTTTTTTCTTTAATTTACTGTATCTTGATATCAAAATTTATTACTTACCTTACGTAGAATATTAATTTGTTACATTTTTCCTACCTATATATATAAATGTAACCTATTATATGTAATCCGTGGAGTGGAGGCCCTGGAGACATGTAGTTACAGGTTTTTCATAAAACCTATAGCAAGCTCCAGCCTCTCACAATAGGTACAGGTTAAATACAGTTTTACGCACTATGCTTGTATAACTAGTTTTTAAGTACCTATTGTGAAGACGAAATAAGCAAGTTTATTATTATTATTATATATTGTCTCATGTTGTCTTGTCATTGACGGTTTCGTTGACATTTCGTCCAAAAATTGTATGTATTTACTTATGTGAATGTGATAGAAACCGAAATAGTTTACATCAGGCTGGGTGTTAACTATTTCGGTTTCTATCACATTCACATAAGTTACGAAAATAAATACATTCAATTTTCGATGAAATGTCAACGAAGCCCCAGATAGCGATCAATTAAATGAGATATATTACCAAAGTCGCTCGGCTGAAGTTTTTTTGTCAGAAGCTGGAATACAAAAACCTAAAAGTTTATACCTACCTAATTAAACGGCTATCACATTCACAAGTAGCGAGCTGGTGACTAGGCGAAACCCCCCTTGTTTATAGGAGAGGCACGTTTATACGTACGACTAACGGTATGATAAAAAAGTACTAACTGCAGTCCATTCACGAAGAATTTTTCGGTGATGTAATCCCTGCAATTTGAGTTCTCGAAGGCTAAATAGAACTTGTAGTCCTTATCCAACATATCCAAGCAGTTGGGATCGGTCCGGGGGCAGTGGTAGGACCCGCAGGCTCCGTAGATATCCACAGAGATGTACTTGCTGAGCTGCCTCGCGAATTGGAGGCGACGGTTCCTCGCGTGGCAGTTTGAGACGAACCACGCCACCTGAAAATGACCATTTACAAGATTGTTTACGGAGAGTTGATCACCTAATCCTACAAATATTATGAAGGTACTAATAGTGATAGTTTTGTTTAGCCGGAGACATCGCCGAAACTACTGAATTGATCGTGCTGAAATATTACGCTGATGAAGTTGTGCCTAGAATTATACCAGAAAAATTAGCTAGTGTTAGGGTAGGTACCTACTTAAAATGGGTGCGAGCGAATCTCTTAAAATCCTATGTAAACGCAGTTTCCGATTCATATGGGAACTACACTACGATCATGTATTGTATGCAATGTGTCCCCGATTTTAATGAATTTTTCATACATCTCTATCTAGATCTAATAGTAGTTTATAAAGAAGAAAATTGCTGCCCTTGATGCTTTAACATTTGGTATTTTATTTGCGCTAAAATTGTTAAAGGATCCATAGTGCTGACGAAAAATCATAACGTGGGCTAATTTTTTGTACAATTTACTGTGAGTAGGTAACATAAGAGGCCCTTGGCCGCTTGTTTATAATGTTATCTGCATACGAATAGTGCAACTAATTAATAAATACGTTCCGTATACAGTTTTATAGCTTTTTTATCAATCTCATATCGCATAACCTGTGTTAGCAGGCACCAAAGTAGATAAACGTAGTAGGTTTCGCGAGTCCCGCTTATTGATAGGTTGCAACGATTTTATAGGAAATTTTAATTAAATAACTACTGAATTTTAACTACCTGTACGTACCTAGGAACGCAGCAAAGCAATAAGCGTTATAATAGTCCTGACCAAGTAGTTACCACCAGCAACGACTTAGACTTTTCTACGAGAATAGCGATTTTCCGATTGCAATGCACTGTTTCAACTTTGTCTAGTTTAGGAGAAAAATGGTAATAACTGAGAAAACAGATGGTAGTTTCCACAGTTATGTTTGTTAATTAAAATGAATGCGTTTATAGGAGCGAGATAGGGCATGCCAAAACAATGCAACGCAGGCCTAAAAATCAAGTTCGATAATAGATAAGCTAATATCTATTATTTAGGACTTTATTTCAAAAAACCGAAACATATTATGAAATGTTCTTTAAACTTAGTTCTATAGAATAGAACTATGTTCTGTATTAATTGTTTTAGTAAGAATTTAGAGGTTAATGTAACTTTGCGATTTTTTTCTATAGAGAAATTTTTATGGAATCAGATTTTCTAAACATATGATCAATAGAGTAAGTCCTGAACTACCTATACCTATATAAATACAAGTCCCATACCTGTATAAGTAATTACAAAGTTAAATATTTAGCATTTTGGAAGATATGGAGATCTAATGGCGTTGATTTGAGGTATATGCCCTTATTGTAACCAAAATTACAAAGTCAATTTACGTATACCGCAGCCTTAACGAATTCTCTTACCTTTTTAGTTTTATTCGCAGCATAGTTCCTGTCTTGGTCCCTCTCTGTAATAAGATCATCATGGTACACCCATTTCTCGTAAGGCGTCACTATATCAGAGTCCCGACGGTAGGTGGCTGTCCAGTTGAACACGTCTACTGACGATGGGCGGAGGTTTGCCGTGTGGAATGGACACTCGAGATAGTAAAGGATCCAGATCTAGAAGAAAAAAATACATTATTCTTATATCATAATCATGATCAGGCCGAATACCCAATGTTGGTTGTAAGCCTCCTTGGGCTGATGTGATACAAATCAGTCACCAGGTGCTGTAATTTTGACATTCGCTGAATTTCATTGCCCGTCATTTTTGCAATTGCAATATATTTTTGGGGCACAGAACTGATGGGACAAGGACAGACGTCTGGAAATAAGCGGATAATTATGACTGATTTGTGTTTTAAATACTTATAAGTATTACCAATTAACTAAGTAAATACTTATAAGTACTACTTAGCTACAGAAAGATATAGAATTTATTTTAATACGTAGGTAATTAAATACCTTAGCTACCCCAAAAATTTACAATGGTATGGGTTGGTAATCATTACTGTAATAAAACCGGCCAAGACTCGCTCACGAAGAATTCCGTACCATTATCTATAAAAACGGAAAAAAACATGACTGTTGTTTGGGAGCCCCCTTAATTATGTTATTCTGTTTTTTAGTATTTGTTGTTATAGCGGCAACAGATATACGTCATCTGTGAAAATTTTAACTGTCTAACTATCACGGTTCATTCAAGACACAAATATCACACTTGATATCAAATATAATAAAATCCACCTGTATAGGTACCTACCTAAAGTCTAGACAAGACACAAATACCGCACTTGATACTAAGTCTAATAAAAACCACCATAAATATTACCTATACACTAGACAAGACACAAATACTTACTACACTTTATACCAAATCTAATAAAATTCAATCCATCCTGTATACCATACCAAACTTGATACCAAATCCTACACCAAATCTAATAAATTTAGGGCGTCGCTTGTTGTCGCTGCTTGACCGGTGTTTCCTTTCCACAGCGATAAAGTTTTTATCGATAAGTAAGGTATTTTTTATGAGTCAGATAATCGAATATACAAACACTAGAAAGATTACAGTACAGATGTAGATAGTTATGTAGGCAACCGTTAACGGATTGGACACCGGTTAATTCAATCACTTATTTCGGTTCGTTATCAAATAACATAGAAATCAATGTTTTTGTTCACATAAAATAAAATACCTACATCAATTTTACACTCTTATAATAATTATTAACACAAGTTTATCATGAGCATTGCAAAGTTTACATTATCATTATCACATTTATCACACACTTAAACCTAAGCACCTGCTATGAAATACTTAGTATTTATTTATCTGCTCATTTCGAATAAAATATCATTGATTATTACGTGGATACTACAATCAAAAACGTATTTAGGTCTACGAAAATCTTTGGAATTGTTGAGAAGTTCGTCCTATCATCCTTGCAAGTCGCCTTACCTACTAACTAAGAAGATCGTCTTTCTTGCTTAGGCCGTCGCTTTACCTACTAAGGAGATCGTCTTAGTTGCTCAGACTCTCGCCATACCTACTAAGGAGATCGTTTTACTTGCTCTGGCTGTCGTCTTACCTACTAAGGAGGTAATCTCACTTGCTTAGGACGTCGTATTACCTGCGTAGCAGATCGCCTCACGTTGAAAGGTGTGTAGTGATCTTTGAAGAGTATAGCGTCAGCTGTAGCCGCATCTCTCGAATCAGCAGTAAGGTAACAGTCGTCGACGGGACATTTGTTCCTTAGGAACTCAGTTTTGCCCTGTGCGACATTCCAAGCGCTAAATCCATTGGCGAGGAGAATCTTTTTAACTGGTATGTCCTCATTAGTGGGCAGTGCGTACATTAGCTGCTGGGCTATCCTGGAAAATAAACAAGTCAGTTGAATTACAATAATATTTGAAAAACATTGATAGAGTTCGAGCACGCCTGTTTTACGTCTTGGTCGTAAACACTTTAGCAGGTTGATTGTTCGATCGATAATATAGTTAACTAGTGAGACCATATCTATGTTGTTGTAGTAAGTACAATAGAACGCCTATCAGCTCGCGGCTTCACACGTTTGAAGGTTATTTAAGTCCCATGGGAACTGATTTATGGGATAAAGCATGTTTGAGTTTAGTCTTTGTAAGCCTATTTGTTCCAGTTCTAGACTAGATTTACATCAATGCAAAATTTCAGCCCAATCCTTTCAGTAGATTTTGCGTGAAAAAATAAGAAACATCTGTATAAATAAATCTAAACTCTCGTATTTTTAATATTAGTGTGATTTCTTTATTATATTATACCCACTAAAAGATGTGCAAGTACCTCCACAACTTTGTCTGAAAAAGTTCTTAACGATTTTTTTAGTAGGTAAAGAAAATAAAATAGTTTTGTCTTCGGACTTCTCCAAACTTCATTTTCCGCATTGAAGGACGCGCGTCACCAACAAATACATAGGTACCGTTGGCTTCTTTTAGCTTCATTTGGAAAGTGCTAATTGAAACGCCCTGTGTTGTGTCTCTGTCACTAAAGAGTTCAATAACTTGTTATCAGCATGCCACTTCGCAAAAAAAAAAAAAAAAACTTGTTTGACACTAAACATCTTCTAGCTTCTACAGGGTTCACAAATTTGTAAAATATTGTTGTTTTGTTATTTTTAATTGTGAATATCAATCTGACGAATTAGTGAAATAATATTGTGTGTTGTTATTTGATTATTATTATTTTATTGACATAATTCTTATTTATCAATTGTGTTGATTGGTTTAAATTTTGAATGGAATTTACAATTTATAAATTCATCATTAGCCTATACCAGTCCACTGCTGGACATAGGCCTCCCCTAATGAGCGCCATAGCGCCCTGTCTTCAGCTTGCCGCATCCAGCATCTGCCAGCAGTCTTTCGCCAATCGTCGTCCCACCTGGTGGGAGGACGTCCTACACTACGTTTGCCGAGCCGCGGTCTCCACTCAAGAACACGATTACCCCAGCGATTGTCGGTTCTTCTCGATATATGGCCAGCCCACTGCCACTTCAGCTTGCTAATCCTTTGAGCTATGTCGATAACCTTGGTTCTCTGTCGGATGTATTCGTTGCGGATTCCCTTCAGAGAAACTCCGAGCATAGCTCTCTCCATAGCTCGCTGGGCGACTTTAAACTGGTGGACCAGCCCTACCGTGAGTGTCCACGTCTCAGCTCCGTAGGTCATGAGTCATGACGGGTAGGACGCACTGATTGAAAACTTTAGTTTTCAAGCATTGCGGTATGGATGACGAGAAGACTCGACGCAGCTTCCCAAACGCTGCCCTACCTAGCTGAATCCTCCTCTTGGCCTCCTTCTCGAAATTGTTTTTACCCAACTGCAGAATCTGCCCAAGGTAAGCATATTCGGAAACAATTTCGAGAAGGTGGCCATGTATGGTGTCTTCAGGATACCCAATAGCCATACCATACACTAATTATTAAGTAAGCACCACCGCAGTTCGCCGCCGCGCATGAACCACGATAGGGAATGAATGATAGCAGGAGCTGTTGACCCAAAGGACCATGTGATGGAGATATGATAAATCAAATCAAATCAAAAAATCTTTATTTCCATAAATACAAAAATGTACACTCAAAAAACGTCAAATCCTTAAAATTAAACACTGACACGGAAATAAAGTGATATTTTTGATTTCTGTCGCTTCGGTATAGACTAAAGTAAAGAAGCGACGAAGAAACCTTTAGCCTGTTAGTTGTTATTTTTCGAGTACCTGTCCCAAGTTTTTTTATCTTCTAGATAATCTGATATTTTGTAGCAAGCCTTTTTGCCCAGAAAAGTTTTGACAATTTGTTTGAATTTATTTAATAGATTTTGCAACTCACTAGGAGTTTTGTTGTAGAAGCGTACCTATACATTGCCCTTTAAAAGATACATTTATCTTGTAAAGCCTGGTTGTGGGCACAGCGAGTTTGTTTATTTCTAGTATTAATTAACATTATGCATATCGCTATTTTTAGGGAACTTATTGATATTTTTATAAGTGTACAAAAAGTCTTTATAATATCTCCTTCACATGGTCCTTTATGTCGCACGCAGCATCCACCTCTCCCGTTATCTAATAGAAGTATTAAGCAGTTAGTGTACTATTATAGTACTTACCTGTCGGCCCCAGGATTATCTTCAGGGAACAAGCCTGTAGGATTGTGCGTGCGGGGCCGCAATTCGCCGCCGCGCATGAACCACGGCCGGAATGATATCTCCTTCACAAGGTCCTTTGTGTCGTCAGTCTCCACTCTTTCCGTTAGTAAGTTCTGTGTACAATAACTTAATGTTCATTATATTTAACTTAACATAAAGGATCCTTTATGATCGAAGTAAAATTAGTTAAATTGGCCACTATACCGAAATTGCCCCGAACATCCTCCTTCGGTTTTTTAAGCTAATTCTTTCGATTTGAATCTTGTTAGTAAATGGTTTTTTTCCCTCTATGTTCGAAGACTAGAAAACAAAGTGGGGGACTTTATTTTCTAGTCTTCGAACATAGAGGGAAAAAAACCATGCAGATGTATGAAAACAATGTTATTTACGTAATAATTGTGTTTGTCCCCTTAAAAATATTAAAACCCTTGAAACTGCTATGCTAGGTACCTATGCGAAGCAGGTGGCTTGCTAGTTTTAAATTATTTACTGTCGCTTACGTAGAGCATTGTGGACACAGGTGTGAGAAAAATCCTCTGCAGTAGGTAGGTACCTGAATGCTCATAGTTTACACTAAATGATCTTGTGAAACCTTGGTACCATAACTGAATGAAGATTCAATTATAACAAGCCTGTGTTTTGAGTTAGCAAAAATTCGATCTGCTATTTGGAGAATCTGTAGAGCTCACTGTACAAAACTCTGATAAACAGCAGAAAGAGATGAGATTACGTGGTTTTACAGTGAAATTATATTGAGCTTATGAGTTCTTATAATAGGCTTCTATAATAATTATAAATACTATTTAACGGGTATTTATCGCGTTTATTTACCTATTTTTCCCGACGTTTCGACAGGTTTACACACTGCCGTGGTCACGGGATGACTGGCGTACTGGAGCTACCGCCTCTGCAAAGCGGGGGCAGCATTTTTTGTAGCTACCCTCACTTGGTTTTCGGGTGAAGTAGAAATGTCCATCTGCACACTCGGACGACACACAACGCTAACAGTGTCCGCGACGCACTGAGTAACCGGTCTTCGACGAGTACACCTGGCTAAAACTGGATTCCACGAGGCAGAGAGCTTGAAACCGTCTTCACGATTGAAATTAGGATATTTCTTAATTTCAATCGCTTCCCGAACTATTCTCTTGTAGTAATGCCTCTCATTACAGATGATCTGCGGTTGGTGTAATTCAATCCAGTGATTGGGTCCTGAGTCTACTACATGCTCAGCTATTGCTGACTTGTTAATTTGTCGATCTTTGACCGCTGCTATGTGTTCCTTAACTCGTTCCGCGACCGTGCGTTTAGTCTGGCCTATGTAGGAACGTCCGCAGCTGCAATCGATCTTGTAGACTCCAGGAACTTGCAAGGGCACCACATCCTTTGGTGTTCGAAGTCGCTTCGCCATTTTAGTGAGTGGAGTGTAGATCGACTTAATTGAAAACTTTCTAAGAATGTTACCAATTTTGTCCGTCACTCCTTTCACATATGGCAAAAACGCCGGCTGTCTTGTCACTTCAACATGTTTTTCTTTGCGCCTTCCATTGGGTTGCCATCTGATACTAGTCTTGTAGCCATTTCGTTTTAGAACCTCCTGAACATGTTCCAACTCACTGTGTAAGTGTTCAGGGTCACAGAGGTCATGAGCTCTGTTTACTAGAGAAGATACTACTGACTCCAGATGTGACGGATGGTGGTGTGACGCTGCGTTCAGATATCTGTCCGTGTGTGTAGGTTTTCTGTACACAGTGTGTGCTAAGGTCCCGTCGGATTTTACCGTCACTTTTAAATCAAGGAAAGCTAACGATCTGTTTTCCTCCATTTAGACCCGTTAAATAGTATTTATAATTATGTGTTCAGATCGCGTAAGTTTAAAAACATTTAAGGCTTCTATAATATCAACGGCGATGAGACCATCAAATGCATCATGGAATGATATGATGGTAAAATTGGGAGTCCAAATACAGAATGTAAACTAACGAATTTTAAAGCTATCGTATCTTAAGATTATTCTCAAAGACGGCGGGAGTAGGCAGCAACAACGCCACCCGCGCCGCCGCGATGCCAACGTAGTAAGAAGAGGTAAAAAGTACCTATAGCGTAAATAAAGTTCACAGTAAGAAGAGGTAAAATAAAAAGAGATAAGTACCTGAAGGTGATTTTCATTGTGCGGCAAAGGCGGCGGCGGAGGTGGCGCGGTCGGCGATGGCGGCCTGGACGGTGTCAGCACCGGTGGCCGCGGCAGCAACAGCAACGCTAGTGCCGTCAACGCCAGCGGCAACAGCAACGCCACCCGTCGCAGCGCCCGTAGCACGTGGGTCGCCCGCATCCGCATTTTGCAGTGAACCCGGAGTTACCCTCCCGTGCTGCTGCCTGCCTCCCGATGCGATGGACCCGCTTCCATTATATGCTATCGGATTGGTGGTGATGGCATTCTGTGGAATATTGCCATCGTTGATTAGGGTGAATTAGCTACAAGGTGGAGCCAAACAGCAACTGATTGGTGGCCAATAATGGGAAAAAGAAACGTCAGACGCCCAGTTGTAAGGTGGGTGGATGACATAGTATGCGTCGGGGGCATCAATTGAGATGGAGGCGGTCAGCACAGGACCGTGGTGGATGGCACAAACTGAGGGAGGCCTATACCCAGGAGCGGGTAAAATCCGGCTGCGGATGATGATGATGATGAGCTACTTATGGCAACTTCATAGGCACGTTTTATCATCTATCCTCAGTCATCTTAAATCGTCCTATCATTACTCAATTATAGATCGATGGATAAATAAGGAAGCTTTTATAATAAAGGCCTGGGGTCCTACTCAGAAAAGGAAAATTAAAGTTCGTGCAAAACAAACGCTTGTCGCTAGGAATGAGATACTTCGGTATCGTTTTTAACGGGCCCAGGCCTCACGCGTTTTTTTTTTATTTAATTCAGGAACATCAACAGTACCTAAACCTACATATTTTGCTTATTTTAAAAAATGATGACATTATGAGACAGTATTAGGTATGACGTTGTGTCCACCTTTTATAAGGTTCACACAACGTTCAATATACTTCAGAGGTGAACCTAGCGTGTTTGCTTGTCAAACTAGGGCTAGATTATATTGTATATTGTATAGAGACAGTAGGTACTCACGGGATGAGTCATTCGTCAACTCACACCATCTAACTTGTCCCAACTTGTACCTATGAGTTGACGAATCGTAAAAAAGCTTACTCTTCGTTCTGCAACTCACACCACTTTTACATGCCAGTGGTTATAAACTCGAATTACTTACGCAAAATTCGAATTTTATTCTTTGGTTCGGTAAGACGAATAGTAAGGCAAATGACCTTGGACCTTTCCGCGCGCCTTTATGCAGCAAAGAGTGCTTGTTTTCGGTTCAGCTTACTATGTAGTGCCATAATCAACCAAATAATAGGTAGGTTTTATTTACTTACTAATAATTAACAAACGAGATCAGTTTTACTTAAAATTACAATAATTTTAATTTAGAGACAAAAAAACACGTTTCGAAAAAGCTTTACGAAATTTAACGTTCGACCATCGCGCGATACCATTTTAATGACAATACCTAATGCTGGGCAATTCACACAGATATTAACTTGCCCCAAGATAAGTGGATTATTGGTAGTAAAATCTATCTAAATCAGCAGCTTCATTGTTTATGGCTTGTGTATTGCCTGCATACATAAGCCATAAACAATGATCTATATAAGTTGTAGGTATTCCATTTCGCATGCCTATTATCGTGCGGGTAGGTTTCTGAGTTAACCATAAACCAGGTATTTTTTTTAATTGATTTTTTGGCTTCTTAGACTCGTTACAAAACATAAAATTACATTTCGCAACTAAAATCTCAAAAGAAAAGCCGGTTGTAAAGGGATATGTGGGCATGCGAAGTAAACCTGCCTTACTTCGCATGCCCACATATCCCTTTATATAATAAACTAATATAATAACCATGGCAATGATTATGAAGTTAAGTAGGTACCTACCTATTCAGTTAATCAAAACACTGTAGTAGTAGTAGGTAGTACATAACCGATGCCCGATTACATTCGTAACATAACAAACAACATTCGTTACGTTACTCATGCTATAAAATATATAAACTAACGATCCGAATATAATTGCAACTAAAAATATTGGAGTCTTCACATTTTTTAAGAATATTTTTTAAGAATATTTATTTATATGTAAAGATATACAGACATAGACGACCTTTGTGGCGCGGTGGGCGAAGGTCTGCCTGCGACGCAGAAGGTTGCGGGTTCGATTCCCGCCTCGGGACCAATGTGTGTACGATCTGCAGACATTATTTCAAGCTCTGCTTACCTTGGGGCTAGATAATGCTGTGTGAATTGTCCAGCATTATTTATTTATAATTATTTATTTATCACTCATATCACAGAATTAGTATAGTACAAAACGAGAGTAAAGTACCTCCCTTTACTCTAGGTACAGTAGATATGTACATATGTATCTGTTGTGCTATTATATCGATTATATTATAATTTTGATTTGGAAGATGTGATTTTGGTGAGTCAAAAAATCAAATGTTGTGACCCGGCTAATGGACAGGTATTCATCGCCATCAAAGTCAAAGCAAGCTTCAAACTAAACATAGAGCTTAAAGTTGTTTTCAAAGACTCACCAAAATCCCATCTTCCTAATCAAAATTATTATAATCGATATAATAACGCCACAGAAATATGTAGAGTTGAAGGTACTTAATTTATTTCATCATCATCATCAGCCTATAATTGTCCACTGCTGGACATAGGCCTCCCCTAATGAGCGCCATAGCGCCCTGTCTTTAGCTTGCCGCATCCAGCACGAAAGACTGCTGGCAGCAGTCTTTCGCAAATCGTCATCCCACCTGGTCGGAGGGCATCCTACACTACGTCCTACACTACGTTTTTTACTTTATTTGTGAAGGTAATATAAATTTACATGAATTTTACTATCTTCGTACTTATTCTGTCATAAGAACACATGTAAGAAGTCTTTGTTTAGTAGGTAATTAGGTATACCTACCTACTTCGTACGCGAGGATCGCTCTTACCTACCCCTCGTTTTCACCAATATAAAACAGGTATTTGACAAGTTTTGTGTAATATTTTCGTTTTATGTTCTCACTGGTCCTTCTGCGTCGCACGCAGGCGGTCCTTCGCCATTGAGGTCTTTAAAAAATATTTACAAATTTACCTAGGTACAATTTATACAAATTGTTTCTTAGGTCATATATTTAATAGTAAACCACATCGGTAGAATTCTATTCTATTGATAGGCACTTACCGGAATACCTGATGAAGACCAATTCTGTTTTAGGTAAGTAGTAAGTACTGTTAGGGCAGAAGCTTGTCCGATGCTATAGCATTCACCATGCCAGAAATGTCACTGATAGGAATGCAAGTAATTTACTTTATTTGCCCTAATTTTGACCATACTCGTATATATATGTAGGTACGTATTATGATAGGATTAGGATATACTTAGTATATCCTTCCAATATTACAATTTATACCGCGTACAGACTTACGCAACGAACTTGAAAAGTAACATGAAATTTAAGAATTTTGCCGTCCACACCACACTTGTGTAATACCGCCTTATAGCATTTTTTTCACGCTCTAAGAATGCCGCGTACAGACCGAACGTCAAATGTAACATGAGCTGAACTTGTGTAATGTAATGTATCATGAAAGGAAATTCGTAGGTGTGTATACGCCTTGCGAGCGCGAGCGTAACGACCGAACCCGCTACGAGCATTTGAAGGTGAGCTCGGCGCGATCCGCGATTAGTCGGTTTTTCGAACGAACACAAAGAGGTTCGCAGTGTGGACTTAAACTGCGCGCACGAGCACGAACCGAACTTTATGCTTAAAACTTAGTTTCAAATATCGCATTTTTTATCTTCTCTACGAGAATTACCAGAAAAAAGAAAATTCAGGTTTTTAATAGGGCTGAAATGACCCACTGTTTACACTCATTGGTGAATCATGAGTGACCCCTTACACTGGGTCTAGGGTTTTTTATAGGGAAACAATTATTAATTAAAGACATTTAATATGTAATTAATTACATTTTTAATTCACGAAAAAACTCGCCATAAGATAATATCTCAAACTAACCTAAAACTTGAAAACTGAAACTATAAAAATTAGTTTTTAGTAACTATATACCACACGAAATTATTTTTGTTAAGGCGATGCATCATTATAACATCTTGATTTTTTGTACATTACTCAATTTCGCTATCTCGTATTTGAAGGTAATCTCTAGTGGTCCATTAAACATTAAGGCACACTTTTAGTATTATTCTCGTAAGGGGTCCTCAATCATGTTCTGCTGTAAATATTTTCCAGTCAGAATAATTTAGTGTCAGCAGGTGGTCGGTCATACATATACAATTTTATACAATTTTATCGATATCTATTGTAAGTTAGCAATAATAAACAAAACTTACATTTCAAAATATTTTCGAAACGTGCCATTTAGTCGGGCGTGGTGCATTGCATTGCATCGTCACTTGGGTGCTGAAACCGCCGCCGCCGCCCGGGGAACTAGACGAGCAGGGATTGCAACTATTGCAAGTAGGGGGGCGTATTATGAGCAGGCAAAAATTAACTTATTTTGACAATGTCTGCGTGACCCACTGAGCCCAACAAATCACCGTTTACCCGGTAGCTCTACCTACCTAGGTAAGGTTTTGAACCTAAGTAATAGAAGTAGAAGACGTGTAAGTGTGTGCAGGTATCTAATGCGTGTGTAGGAAACTACACGAATGTGTTTTTGGTACCTATCACAAAAAACGGTAGGTATTTAGGGAGTACCTAGGTAAGTACCCTAGGTACCTACTAAGCGACAAAGACAACGACTCACAGAAGAATTTTGAAGGGGTAGGTAAGGTACTAGGTACTTATTTACATAGAGGTAGGTCTACCTTTAGAAAACCCTGTTCTCCCATTCCATTCACGCAAAAAATCATTGTTCTGTTAAATTGGGTCGGTATCATAGGAAGGTAGAGTTAGGTTTTAATAAACTAGGCACCTACCTACATTTCCAAAGTTACGTTTTGCCGCCAAATCTGAAAAAAATGTTGCCAAAGCAGTAAAAAATTATCTAGATCAACGTTGCGAGTGACAAAGTTGCGAACGGCCACACTGGCTACGTTCGCGAGCACGCCGGAAACAAGCGTGTAGGTATTTATAAGTTGTTCGTTGGTTTACATGTTCGGTTCGTGTTCGATTCGGACTCGCGGACGTCCACAATGGTGAAATGCTCCACATTTCTATTACATTTCATATTCGTTTTGTAGGTAACTCTGTACATAGCAATAATGCATGTACATAATAATAATTTACAAGATTCACGGATTGAAACATTTATAAATGCAACAAAGCACAGTTAATTTGGATTTTAAACGTTGCTTTATACCAAGCATTTATGAAAATTTAGGTAAACTTAAAGAAATAAAAATAATAAAACATCGTAAACAATCGTAAAATAATCAAAACAAACAGTTTTTTTTTAATTGGTCCATGTCCGGACAAATTAGAGGTAGAAGAGTACATAGAGCATAAAGTTTCTGCTATTAGAAACCAATGAGTATAAATAACTACCGTAAATAGAAACTCTTTTCTCAGTGTAGTTTTTTACATTCTCTTTGGTGGTTTTGTTGGTCAATAAAATGGATGATTACCAAACAAAGTAGCATCCCTAGTACCTGTGGGTAGTACAAAAGAACATGGTCTTGAGAGTTCATGAAGCTAGAATAGGCGCAGCTAGATGTCTGTGGGCTAGATCTTGGAAAAGGGTAGTAGGTAGGTGCCCAGCGAATTCCGTTCACTTGTAGTACCTAACCTACTACTAATTAAGAAATGAAATAAGTTCCCAAAAAATTTCGACTTCGGCGGGACTCGAATCCGCGCCCCACCCTTAGTACGTGTGAGCTCTAACGAACTAAGCCACGAAATCTCTGTCTGTGTGTGTACTACTAATTTATTATCTCCAAGAGCTAGATAGATAATAAGTCCTTGATTAGCACAGAAATCCTAGCATTGCCTAGCTAGAGCATAAGTCGATAGGCCCTGCCGTGCCGAAGTCGAGTTCTACTTACAATACAATCAATGAGGTTATAATAACTACTTAATAAAATACATACACAAGTCATACTATACTTACATATACTTAACAAAGAAAACCTACACCCATAGACATAGAATTTTTTCACTAGTACATTCTAAGCCTATGCCTACACGTACAATTTGAAGAAAAAAAAGTTAAATAAAACCAAGGAGTCCACGGACCAACTACGGAAAACGATACATCTTGTACTCGTATGAAGGTGCGCAGATTTATAATAAGTTGATAACTTATTTAGTTACCTGATAGCATCAAAAACTGCCAAATATTTAGGAAAAGACTAAAACAACATATTTATGACAAAATCTACTAAACAAACGGTACGAATTCCTACTAGCTAACGGTGAAAGAATTTTTCAAATAAGTCCAGTAGTTACGGAGCTTATTCAATTCAAACAATCAAACAAATCTTTCCTCTTTATAACTTTAGTACAGATAATACTTGCTAGAACTTTTTAAAAGGTAGGTACCTAATACTTATTGCTTACAACGGAACCTAAAAAGTTTATGGCTCTTAGAAATTCATCGAAAAACTCTATAGTAGAGTGCCTAGGTAGTGCCAAAATAGAGTGCAGTGCGGTCACTGTTTGATGTACCTAAGTTTACTTAGTTTATTACATTTTGTATAAAGTGTTATCTCATTTCGTGCCATTACACTGACTACAAACAAATGATTTACCGCTATGTCGAATAACGTTTGACCACAAACAGAGTATTTGTTATAGATTTGATAGATCTTGTGAAAACCCCGGCTAAATTAGTCTTAAAACTTTTCTCGTTGGCTCGGGATAGGTAGTGTACAATACAATTTAACTCATCATCGACCTATCTATGTGTTGACATATGAAGCAAGGCAAGGCCTTTTAGGGGCATTGCCTATAATCCCCATGCTAGGCATGGGGATTGGGGATCGCAGTTCCTGTATATCCCTTAGTCGCCTTTGTACCTACGTAACTTCCTTTTCAGTCAGACAAAAGGCAAGGGACAGAGTTATGTAGGTACTTTCAGTTATAATATTTTAGGTGACTTTATAATCATCATTAGTCTATGTTAGTCCACTGCTGGACATAGGCCTCCCCTAATGAGCGCCCGTCTTATAAGGTTACTTACATGCATATATTTTTGAATGGATATTTTATATAAACTAAGGCCTGTGAAATTGTACTGATTTTTTTTTCGTCGATTATTTGAGTGATAGTCAATATTGAAAAAGATAAATGATTAGATGATATAGATTATAAATGACTTTCGTGAGACGTTGGGAAGACTTTTCGTGAGAAGTTGGGAATGAGCACATCTCACTATAAATATGGTTATATTATATCTATAGTGAGATGTGCTCATGAGAATAACCCATTGTCATAGATTTAAATCGTTAGATAGGCCCCGACACCAAAAACTGTGGCTTTGTTTTTGAATGTGAGCGTTAACAAAATGCCGACGCACGCACACTAATGAGTAGTCAAAAAAATCGTGTTTCTGCCATTGTACTTATCTGTTGCTATTACCATTTCGTGTGCAATTGTATTGCACTCACTTTTCTGAAAAAAGTATGCACTTAGATGCCCTGAAATCGAAAATGTTTGAATGTGTGCGTCAACATGGCGTCCAAAAACTGTGCAATTTGTGTAGAAGGTACGGTCCGGTAAGTAGTTAGAAATAGTGTTTTTGCCAATAAACCTAATTATTATTATTACCATTTCGTTTATAATTGTATTGCACTGACTTCTGTGAAAACATAAAGGTCTTATTCATATCCTGAAATCGAAAACGCGTCTGTCTAAAACGTGTGCAATCTCACACAAGTGTACTGAGAAAATAGTGTCATCTATTTTTCTCCCACATTAGTTGCAAACACTACTCTCTTTCGTGCACTCGCCGTTTAAATTTGTTATTTTAGACAGTGCGGAAGGAAAAATAAAAGTTTTTAAATCAAATCGCAATACTTACGAGTGAAATGTTACACCTCTGGCTTTATTTGTGTTTCTAGAATTGTTGTTGCACTTTAGAAAGGCACACGATGGCATTTTGTGACACTAAACTGCTCGCAAACGTCCTTTACAACACGTCCGGCTAACACTGTGTTTGGATGTGCACTGATTCCAGGTTAGTGACCCTCACTCTCTTCGACCGTGGAACAACACGGCGCGGTCTCACTGCGGTAAGGGCCTATCTAACGATTTAAATCTATGCCCATTGTATTATGTTGTTTCATTATAAAAAATAAAAAACAGCTATTCAACTATTAATACTAGGTAGCTTATACTCAGTGGTGCAAGTTTTGTAAACTTGACGTAATGTATATAACGAAGACGATCGAGACTTTTCACAGATTTCGGAGCATTATAGACTGCCAATAAGGTTTGAGTTCCACTCTCTAATAAATAATAATCTTTGGGCCGAATAATTTTCTTCTTCAAATGCTGCAGCTAGTTCATCCAAATTTGTCAGTTTCTCAAAAACTTTTAAAAATGATTTTTTTCTCTTTTTAAAAAGCGCAGAAGTTGTGTCACACACAGCCACTTAATGCGTGCAGAAATAAAATATTTTGGAATGAGGATAATTATCAAAACTTTTAGTCGAGTAGGTATATCTCCGTTTTTACATTTCCTTTCCGATAGAAAGGTCCATAGTGTATAGTAGGGATCCGTCGTAGCATTGTGCGTGTCCAAGAGTCCTGTAAGGTCTAAAGGAAATAAAGCACTTTGAATTTTGAATTCCCGGTATAATTTTTGACGTAGAGGAAAGATTTTAAAATTTACAGATTTTAAAGAAGATGCACTTAATTATTTTCTATTTAAAATGTCATTAGTGTAAATGGGAATATAATTATATTATGATTTAAATTTTGCCCTTAATTATTTTTTAATTTTAGGAAACGGTTATCAGTATTATTGAATAGATATAAATTTAATGCATGAAGAAAATGATAAAATATAAAATAATAGTTAATAAAAATTGACAAATATTTATAATAATTGATTTATCGATAGTTCATCAACTAAATATGGCGCGTTTTCGACCGGAGGCACCGGTTGACCTGAAGTGATGCTGTGACCGCGCGCTTTCCGCCATCTATCTCGAAAACGGTTCATCGTATAATTTTTTTTTAAACAAAATTTGTTGATTTTTTCAAAAAAAGCGCAAAAAACCGTTTTTGTGACCTTGAAATTTAATAGTTGCGTACACCCTACCTTATGTAGGTTTTGAGACAACTTTTAGGGTGTCAATATACAAGTATTTACTGACTTTCAGCTGGGTATCTAGAATTCCGAGATTCTTACCTAATTTAAGCTTAAATGACTGGACTAATAATAAATAAATAATGCTGGACAATTTACACAGCATTATCTAGCCCCAAACCAAGCAGAGCTTGTGTTATGGGTACTAGATAACTGATATACATAATATAATACAATACATAGATAGATATTTTTTATTATACATAAAAAACGAACAGAACTCCCTGAACTAATGTCTGCAGATGGTACACACATTTGTTTCGAGGCGGGAATCGAACCCGCTACCTCCTGCGTCGCAGGCAGACCTTTCGTCCACCGGACCACTGAGGTCGTCGTATAATAATCAAAGATAATAATGATCTTATAAACAGTGAGTCGCACTGCGAAAATGCTAAATATTAGGTACTCGAATAGTCGTGCGTGCGATGAGGTGATAATGATAACTGATGGGCATGTGGTCAATGTGCCTGATAGGGACCGCTATGTAAGCGGTAGCTTTTGGGTCAGAACGTGACAGGCGGTGTCATGCCATAACAGATAAAGTCCACAAGTTTATTCTATTTTTTTTTTATCTGTTTTATTTTTTGCTAGTGTTTTTTTCCCTTGGGAATAAAATTTGGGATCGAAATGGGTCCTCGGGATTCTTTATAGACCCATTTTGAATATGAATATAGAATAACAAAATAATTTTTATAATCGGTGCATAATTGACGGAGAAATCGAAGAAAATACATAAATAAAACCTATACTAACCTATAGTTTTCGATGTCGGTTAAGAATTTGAAACTCTCCGGGAGATTCAAACTAAACGTTAAATTTTCATGAAAAATTCATTATCATCAGCCTCAGTCCACAGCCGGACATGACCGCCTAAAGAGCGTAATAGCGCTCAAAAAATTTTTACCAACTAAATCAAAATCGGTAGACACAAAAACAGTCTAACTTAAATTATTATAACCTTTGTTTTAGTCGGGGGTCTAATTAAACGGCTACTATGAACGACTAAACGAGGTAAGTACCTTTTGATACGTAGGTAAGACAAGACCCCCTTACACTCAAGACCACCGGATACAAGAACTCCCTGGCGTCCCCTCCCTCGGGAGCTCTTGGAGCCTTCCGACAAGGCCAACGAAAAGCTTCAAGAAGCCCACAAGGCTCTCGAAACAACATCACATGACTTGAGAAATGTTTTTCCCAACGCTGAAACTAGAAAAAAGAACTTTCTTATCCGCATTTGACGTAGCAAAGTCGAATGTCGAAGACCACTGAATGAATGGTTTTGGCCTTCGTATTTGATCTACTTTTCTATGTGGGTATTTAGGAGTACCTAAATAGTAGGTAGTAACTAATCTGAAATCTTCTACATACCTTTATTGTTCACGGCAATCTTCACGACGGATTAATCTAAACAGTTCTCATAAAGACCATTATAGGCGTTTACTCAATGTAATGATGTTTGGAGATAATAATTAGCCAAGCCGTTAGTCATTATGAAAACTAAAATCCAGTTATTCACAGCTGACGAGAAAAAGTGAAAATACCATTTCATGGGATAGAGACAAAAATATCTTATCGTGCGGGTATGACCTAGAACTAGCTAGAGCAGCCATATTCAAAGTGTGCTTCGCAGAGCTCCAGGGCTCCGCGAAGCATACTTTCACTTTGGCTCTGTAGGGGTCACTATTCGTTATCATTAAAATACATATAGGTTAAGTAGTTACATAGGTACAGACAGAGGTATAGGGAAAATTATACGATGTAGGTATTACGTTATACAACAGTAACTATACAACATAAGGTAAAAAAAGTAAAGTAAAAATAGTTTTACTGACATAATAAAATTTACCCACAATAATGGGCTATTCACGATGGCTCGGAATGAAACCGACCGAGCCTCGGAATCGAAAACAGATCAGCAGTCTGACTGCGAGGAGCGTAGTGGTCCACGGAATCAACGGAACATACCTAACTTTCCTACTACCGTTTAATTTTTTTTCTTTGGAGCGGTATAGTCACAGGTGAGCGCTAGAATACCTAGCTACTTGCTCCTAGAAACCGAAGTAAATTCGGAATTCAATACGCACCTACGAGCTGACACACGCCTAGCGCAAGCAAGCCAAGTTTTCCGAGTATACCTAGTAGGTATATATATAGTAGTTTCCGAATATATTAGGTCAAACGAGATATCTTAATCATTATGAGAATTATGAATGATGATGATCATGGATGATATTTATTATGCGTTATTTTTCCAAAATGTTTTTGCTGTAAGAAGACGCAATATTTTAGCGGCTCGCTCCGCTTGTCGTTGTTTTTGCTTTGACTTTCTTCACTTCCCCAATTTTTTCCCACCACCACCGCTAGTCTCGATAAATTTTCGCAGCGCGCATCGCTCGTCAGCGCCATTTTTAGATTGGCATTTGTGAAAGAAAAGGAATTTAAGACGATAATGTCTTATATTCCTTTTCTTTCACAAATGCCAATCTAAAAAGTTTAAAAAAAATCGAGACTAAGCACCGCTCGCCGTTTTATGTACATTTTCTTTCACAAATTTCCCAATTATCGTTAAAAATTATTTCGAATTTCCTAGGTTCGCTCCGCTCTCCGTTTTTAAATTATTTAGGCAATGAGCTCATTTTTGGGCTCCGTCATATATTTTGATTTCCAAAAGGGTTCCGTCGTCGCTAAAAAATGTGAAAACCGCTGAGCTGGAGCATCTTACTAAAGTCTTCGCAACGTAACGTTGTTGGTAGATTTGTTCTTTAGATAGTAGGACTGAAACGCATTGCCATTCAGCAGAGTGATTACGCTATTCTCAATGGATCAATGGGTGGGCGACTGGTTTTGATTCCATCGATGGGACAAATTGAATTGCTCTAAATTTTATGGCTGGATAGTCGAGTGAACACGAAGTGAACGAAGTGGATTCCCCATTTTACGTTTCGTTTTTGATTTCGCCTAAATATTGTCCTAAAACTAATTCTTAAATTCTTTATTGTACACAAAAATACAAACATAAAAATAAAACAACGAAAATCTATGTACAAAGGCGAGCTTAACCCTAACAGAGTTTTCTTATAGCAAACCTACTAATGATTTAACTTATTTTAGAAAAACATACCAAGTACGAGTACGTTAGGGGCTTCATAGTGTGTGTTGAAATAATAAATATTTAGGCTGAAACATTTAATAGTTGGGTTGCCGAAGAAATAAGGGTACATTAAATAAAAATATCATGAAGGTTACGTTACTGTATTTGGAGTCACAATTGCGGCAATGAAACGTTATCAACAACATGCATCAGAACTGTCATTGTCATGGTAGAAGTTTTCAGTGAAATGTTGCCAATTTAGCATATTGGGCAATTTCTTGCTCTTTTTCTTTTCGTTGATTTATTTATCTATTTTTTACGACTACCTACCTACCTACATTACATTTTTTATCTTAATGTGAATGTGAGCAATATCAACTTTTATAACAACATAATGAGGGTTTTCGATTAGCATCTATAAAAAGAAAAAAAATATTTCCAAATATATCGATAGTTGGCAGGGGGCGTCAACTGGAAATTAGGGTATGTCAATATCAAATAAAATGGTCTGCTGGCCCATCGTTCTATTTACTGTCAAAAGCATTCAACTCATTTATTCATGGGCTTCAATTTCGGCTGGGACTGGCAATCGTCTCAGTGACGGCTATTTTATTTACAATTGGATGGATGGGAGGCGCGAAGGCCATCCAACGGGCTTTCAAATGTCAAATTTGGATGGGGTATTTTACCGTAATCACTCTGGCGGGGCAATCGAGCCAGTGTCTAGGGCACGCTTCCGCCTGGTATTGATATCGATCAGTTGAGCTACTTGTATATTGTTTGCCACAGTCTGCAGTTAGCTCAATTGTTTCATTTGTAAATACTAGTAGTAATTTAATTCTATTATTTGATAGTAACTTTCCTACATAATGTAATGTTAGCTATTAAAACATTTGAATCTAAAAGTCCCTTCTACAAAAATCATGAAGATGGATAACTATCCCGTTATATGTGTAGGTACTTTTAGTGTTACTATTGTCAGGTGTTATTTTTATATGTTACCCAACTTCCGGTTCACGTTCCGTTATTTAATTATGTAGGTACTTTTCTAAAATGTTAACTATAATGTGAAACAATATACAAAACAGCATAATTTAGTGAATCAAGTGAGGTTGTTGAATGGTTGCGCTATGGTTGTATAATTGCAATTAGCAACCGGTTTACGCAAATCCGCGGTAGATTTTATTAAAGTAGGTACCTAACTACTAATCTACTTATTATGATAAACATTTCACAATTTTTATACCGTTTTTAAAACTCCCATTGGTATATTGACATTTGATTGTGATAGTGACTTTTGTAGTTCGTTGACTGTTTTATTAAAATAAGTAGATACATAATCAGTTTTCAATCTTCATTTTTCTACCTTAGAGTTGTTAAGTTACTCGTAGTACCTACATCATATACCTACTTACTTACATCTTAGAAATAATTTATTCGTTTATTCTTAAAAAAACAAATTTTATAATGTCACTTATATATTATATGAGAACAGGGTTCCAAGTTACGTATAGACACATAGGTTTTGGTCGTTCAAAAGCTGACTCATTTAATGTGTTCACTTTTTAAGAATCAAATCATCATTTATGTATGATATGTTGAGCTAATTTGAGTTTGAACGCATTAAATGAGCTTACGCTTATAATTTGGAAAGGCAAATTATTGTAGGTAAAGCTGTGCGCCTTCACTTAGTTCAGTTTTCTTTCCATAGTTAGTCCGAGTTTTCGGTAGAACGATAAAGCTGGCACGACGTGAACTCTTATTTCTTTTAAATTTAAATAACGTTGTGTGGCAAGGCAACGACCGGATCAATACCCGGGCGTTGGGCATCTTGGCTGGACTTACCTACCTACTCTCTCTTGTTCGGTTGAGAGTTAACATTATAAAAATATCGCAGCATCGTAAATAAACTGAAATATAATTAATTATAGGATTTCAGGAAACTACGAAAACACGTTTCTTAATTAGCGCGTGTCACTAGCACTACAAATATAGTTTTGTATGGCCAACTAAAATACAATAAGTTTTCAGATTTCAATAAATAATGTTTGTCTTATGGAATGTAATATTAACAAGTTTCTAAATAGCTGATCGATTGCTGAGGTTTTTAATAATCTTAATAGCTATAAAACTATCGTAGTTTGACGAATTTATAACGATGTAAGCGGGTCTAGAACCGCACTCACCCCGAAGAATATGAAACGTTGGTGCTCCCAACAAAAATAAGGTTCGTAGTTAACCTGCTTACATCCATAATGAATGGCTAGAAAAGCAAATTATTTCGGGATGTTTCTAAAGGCTCTATGAATAGTAATTTTTAATCGACAGTGCTACTATAAAACCTTTCCTACCTCGCATACGGTACCTACTCATATTTTAACTACTAATAAAATACAAAGATTATATCAAATGAGTACCTAGGTAAAGAAACTTCTATGTAACAAAAACTCGTAATTTTTATTGCAAACGCTGTAAAACCTTATTAAATACTTGACAAGTAGTTTCAGCAGCTATATAAAAAGCACAAATTTATAAGTAGTTATAGTACTGAAATAAAAAGTAACAGATTTACTTACTATGTGTTTTATTACTAATTTACTTGCATTTCATAAGTATGATTGTGTTTTGTGTATACATATTATGACATGTGCCCATTGTGCCCTTCTTAAAAATTTCATTTCTGTTTTCAAAGACATTCCGATGCTCTGTATTTGGTCGATACCTGAAAGAATTTTGCAAACAAATCTGTCCACAGCGTGCTTTATTGCATCAATTTGTGTCCGAGTGTGTCTAACATCTCGGGAAATTATATGCGTTTACCTTACATTGTTTATCCAACGGTTAAAATCTACTTTGATAGTCGATAAAATTGATATGTTTGACCTGGTATTTGCATGCGTAACTTTTGTTAGTCACATTTCTCTCGTAAATCAAACTGTTCCGACGGAAAATAGGTACCTAGGCTACTTATGACGATATAAACTCAATAGGTATTTATAAATTAGGTAAACATATTACCTATTAATGGAAGTCTGTTAAGGCCCATACCGGACCCAAAGTGGCGCCGCCACCTAATTTATGTTATTATTCCGTTTAACAAAAGAATTTTCAAAAATCCTTCTTCCAGTTTGTGATACCTATCATAAGCTTTTTTTTAATGCCTCTGTAATAGTTTTATTCTATTTAGTTTAGGAAGAGATACGAAGTTGCACTTGGTGGCCACCAAAATCTATTTTCGTATCTCTTCCTAAACTAAATGTATGTACAGACATATTTTCTACATATTTTCTTATCATTGTCACAAATAGGTAGGGCATGTTTTCTTAGATTGATTACACGTGACTTAGTAAACAAAAAAAACAGTTTGATGAATTTTGGGATTTTTCCCCAAAAACCAAAATAATCCGTAAAAGAAAACAAGAGAGCAATGGTTGTCTAAGACGAAGTCTACCCAAGACTTCGTCTTAGACAACCATGGCATGGCTCACAGGGTGATACCAATCACCCTGTATGAAATTTTTTTATGATTTAAATCTAACAAAAATGTTATACCTACTAGCTTTTTGTGAATAATGTAGTTCCGGAGAAGCCCACCTTGGCTGTAGCGTTGTTTGTTTCCATTTGAAGGGTACTTAATATCTTATCTGTGTGTGGATGCGGGTGAAATTACAGGCTAATATGAATAGATATTTTAAATTGAATCGAATACTCCGTACAATGTGCGCATAACATCTATCTGCTACCTAAATGACTTGTAGAACCTACAAAATAGTAAAACCCGTTTTTCTTCACGCGTGATCAACCACGATAAATCGGCGGGTATAAGCCTAGAAGTAACTATAAACTTTGTAAAATTTTGAAAAGTACCTATACAACATACAAAATAACACTTTAATTGCCCATGACGTAGTTATATGCCCAACGCATGTGGTAGAGCTTGTCTTCGACGCGGCACCGGGGCGGCGCCGCGGCGGGGCAGGCGGTAGGGTTTCGATTCTCTGCGGTTCGCCGATGCAGCGGGCACTGAACAGCTTAAGAGCGGGCCTAATGCAAAAAATTGTGAAAAGGATAGGCATAGGATTTCGCGTTCATAAGAGCGGGACAAAGTAAAGCAATGTCAGTGCAAAAATCAAGTTTTGGCTTCTTTTCTATTAATGATTCAATATTTAAGCATTAAATAGAAAAACTACACGATTACTTAAATAAAACAGTAGTCTGGCTATGTAATTCGTAAAAAATAATATGGTGTTGTCGCTGATACTTTAGAGCATTTCAATTAAAACAGTTTTTTTAAAGCGTTTTTTGTATAATTTTTTGTAAAGAAACCAGTTTATTTTTCAAAATTCTATTCGATTACTCGACTTCTATGGGTTTTTCCCCTACCTATCGTATTTTTTTAATTAGGATATTTATGTTCGTTACCATAGATGTAAGGGTTTAAAAATACACAATTTGCTTGATTTTTGCATTAGGCGCTTACCAGTAGGTAAATAGATCAAGCTACTAACCGTTAACCTAGATTAGATACTTATCGATTTAATATATTATTTGTTCGAATTTAATATTTTGTGATTACACCATCCTTCGCCGCCGTAAGGACATGATTCTGTCATCAAAACATTTTGCACCGATACAATTCTTCTATCACGTACCTAGGTAACAAGTACTTAGTTTTATATTGATTTCTTATCGTTTGTGTTCACGGTCTGAACAGAATTTAAAGTAGGTAGCCAAACTGTTATAAAACTGCATGTCTAAATAAAGGGTGAAACAATAGGACTGTTTTTGCTTATCATTTGGGCAGGTAAGAAAATAAAAACTTTTCATTGAGCCTTCAAAATATTAGTTGTGTAACTGTGTTCCGAGTTCGTCCCATTCGCATTGGCCCAAAGTAGCCCGAACCTGGAAAATTAAATTAAACGTAGAAATCGTTCCTGTTTCGTCCCATTCTAAGATTTCTAACAGAGAAGTAGCAAAAGAACTGTCTTCAACACACTTCTCGTGCGAGTAATATCGATTTAGGCAGGTACCTAAATAAAAGTTATTAGCAATAATATAGATTTTTAACCCATTATTATTTCCGAAGGATTTTTAACTAGTATATCTGATGCAAAAAACCAAAAAATTACAAATGCAAATAGGATATTAAGGTACTTAACACTAGTAGGTATTTTTCATTCCGTAGGGCATTTTTGGAACATTTGGGAAAATAAAAGATTTTCTTCTAAAAATCAACGTTTTCTCAAGTGCCACCAAAATACAAATGAATCAAAGTTGGTTTTATCATGAGTTCATAGAAAATTGTTTAAGATTATGATGATTTGCGGCAACTTACTTTTCCGCTAGTTTTATTGCTTGTGGAACGCAGAAAAAATAAAAAAACACAAAATTCATCTCGGGGTAGGTACTTTCTCAAAATCAGTCATCATGTATAATAATATATAGTATAATAGTAAGTACATAATATTATTATGTAGGTAGTTAAGCAGCTATTTACGGATAGTGACACTAAAAAAACCACTATGGTAGAGAGAGGCTCTAGCCAGAATAAGCTCTACCGTAGAGCTTATTTTAGCGGGTAATCGACATGTGGGAAGAAACTTAAATATATTATGCCTGAAATAAACAATTATTATTGTTATATTATTGTTAAATTAAATTTATACGCAAGGATTAACCTTTCGTTCAGCCGATTATTTCACCCACGATCTACGATCAAGTTTCATTTCGTTAGCTCGGCCTAGCCGCTTATCATATCAGAACCTAGATAAGTTTATCAGATTAAAGCACCTACATGTTAAGTTGTTTCAAATTATAATTAAATAGGTACTTTATCTGGGTAGGTAAAGGTACCTACTATCAAATGGGAAATAGGTAAGTACAGAAATCGACGTATATTTCCTGAATTCCCTTGATTGTGGCATAGATAAATGAAACTAGTTGGAAAGAAAGTGTAGGTACAGAAGAATAATCAGAATCATAAATTTTTCGTAAAAATATTTCAAGTCGATCAATATTAATTGTAAACATACCTACCTAACAATAAATAGACAATTATAGCTTATTTGCAACAGTCTGCAGTTAGCTCAATTAGTTGTAAATCCTAGTTTTAAATTAATTATTATTTGATTGTAGTATTCTTTGATAATGAAAATGAAGTTCTTTTTTAAAAAAAACTAGGTACCTACCTGTATTTACAATTCATAAACAGCAAAACACAATTATACAATTTATAATTTCAATTACCTTCGTAGGTACAAAAAAATAGAAGTACCAAAAAATTATAATTAAAATACTTAGGTAGGTACCTAAGAATTATCGCACAAATTCGTAAACGCTGTAGAATGCCTTCTCGACACGCAACGATTTAAGTCTAGGTACACTTAAACGACTCAAATCAAATCAAAAAGTCTTTATTTCCATAAATACAAAAATGTATTACACTTAGAAAAGATCAAATTCTTAAAATAAAACATTGACACGGAAATAAAGTGATATTTTTGATTTCGGTCGCTTCGGTATGTAGACTAAAGTAAAGAAGCGACGAAGAAACCTTTAGCCTGTTAGTTGTTATTTTTCGAGTTGGAGCAAAGCCCGTCCCAAGCTTTTTTATCTTCTAGATAATCTGATATTTGGTAGTAAGCCTTTTTGCACAGAAAGATTTTGACAATTTGTTTGAATTTATTTACTAATAGATTTTGCAACTGACCGGAGTCTTAATAAAGGAGGCATACTTCCCCTAAAGTTGAAAATTACCTATCTTAATCCCGTACATGACATGACACTAGGGCGTCCTATCCAGGGCGTTTTGTATACAGGGTTTACATAATAAAGATACGTTTAGGCAAGGTTTAGGCAGATTAAGAGACCTCGACTTGATGCTAAAGATCGCAGTGGGAGTTGGCTATCTGACTAAATTAATTTATAAATGAATACCCTACTATCAAACAGAGCTCCTATGTATAAATGTACATAATTCAAAAATCAAATAAGTAAATTCTTACCATTAGCCATAGAATATGGGGAGTAGGTAACTATTAAAATTGGAAAGATTAAACCTACCTCTGAAATGCAACGCTGTTTTCTAGCTGCTATTGTCCTCAAAGATTCCGTGGGTAAACACTTTTTCAAAATATTCACAAGGACAGTTTTGTGCGATAGGTAGTACCGGTGTGCGTTTCGCGTCGATATTCCGCGGAGGATAAACCTCAATGGCGAGTGGCGTATTGGCGTGGAGAGAGTGCGCGCGCAACTGCCGCCCGCCAGCCTACCGCATTTGACGTCTACTGGCCCGCATTGATGGAGGAGGTTCCTGATAACCAGACGCATGGCCAGACATCGACTGGCCTTATAAACTGAAAAATAACAGTACTAACATTAAGCTGCCAATTCAACCATGAACCAGTCTTCCAGACCTATCTTTGCCTCTCCTGAGCTGTGCAACTCGCTTCGGTCCACTAGATTATACCTGCGGCTTTCGCACACTTTGTTTCTATGAAAACGTTTTACGGTTATTTCTATCCCATAGGAAATGATTATGGTATACCTACCTGTGTAAAGTTTATTTTCAATTCCTTATAGGTATATTTTAAGTTCTTCAGGGCTATTATAAACTCTTAATAATAAACGCGCTAGCTGTTGGAACCTGTCTGAAAACAGACGGATTTCTATAGACCCAATCCTGCATTGTCATAATCACACTAATATTATAAACTAGTTTCTGCCTGCGACTTCGCACGCGGGTATTTCTATCCCATGGGAACTGATTTATGGGAAGAAGTACCCATAAAAAGTTACTTTCTCACGCCAAAAATTCTGAATGCAAGTTGGGGTTGATATTCTGCATACTACAGGTAGTTCTATGCCTGGAATAAAACAAAGGCTATTTATCCCATATGGTTCTCATGGGATGGAAATCGCGAGCAAAGCCGCGGGATAATGTTGGACTTTTTCCCAGAGTTATGTCTATCCCCAATTATGTAGGTACGTAAATAACTTTCTAGTTTCGCCTATTGCATGCATTCTTTTTTTGTCTTAAAATATTAGCAAGATTTGTCAATTGTGATCTGAATTGTTGTAAGGTTGAAACACGAGTAGGTCTTTTGTTGCACAACTCAGCTCAACACATGTCATGTCTGATCTCTGCGATGCGGACAGTTTCCTGTACGTTTATATTTTTAACATCGACACCGATGTCTGTCAATTAAAATAAGGAAAGCGACAGCTGTTAACTCTCCGTGTAACATAAAAGGGTCTCCTGAAATGCGGAAATCCAGAAATAAAAGTATTTAAAATTGAAGCCATAAAAATTATACAACGATTAACCCAGATAATTTTAGTTGAATGAAACTAGCAAATACATACAGTCGTGTTTATTTTAATCCCCAAAAATGCAAGAAAAAACAGTCATAAACTTACCTTACCTCAGAATAATTCATAAGAGACCAGCATAGATAATTCGTACCTAAGTAATTTGTTCTCCAATGTAACTAGCATAAATTCAAAGTCTTTAGATAACTAGATTTAAGAAGTACCTAATGCGAGATAAACACAGGCGGTAAAATACAAAAAATTACGACATACAAAAAAGAGAACTACTATCTTGAAATTAAATTATAGGAATATAATGGTATTTACATCATTTTGGCTTTCACTGAATTTAAAATGAATGAATCTATCCCCTCACTTATTGTAATTCCATGACATTATTTTAAAAATGTATGCTTAAGGATTGGGTGATTCTTCACTACAATAACTAGCTATGTTTTGTAACAAAATATACCCATTCATGGTGATGTTGAAATTTAATACAAACAAAATTGTTCGAAATTCCTACCTCATAACATAACACAGGTCAATCAATTTAAATTATCCATAATAATCAAAATTACGAAGAAACAATATTATCTTAGCTCAGAAAAAAATTAAATGTTTACTATTAGTTAAGGTACAATAGACATCAATTAAATTAAAGTATACCCATTAATACCAAAACCGTCATCATCCTCATTTTAATAAGACGATTCAGTACACCATCAAATTATTATGCACATTGGACTTACTTGTCCAAATGCAGAAATAGGAGTCCTTAAAAATAATACATCATGAGTGCTGTGCTATTTTCTCACAAAGATTCCTCAGTAAATCTCCGGAGTGTTAATATATTCTATATTTGCATCAAACACTGCTAAACACCTCATAAATATTTGCACCAAGCAATTTCAATTTATCAGAGAGAGTGAGCTGCTGTGTCAGCAGATCTGGAATGTTTGTATTACTTTTGCAAGTGTTTTTTGTGATCAATTCATTAATTACAGGTAGAAGCTTCACAAAGTGAATATCAACCTTGTTAACATCTACAAAAGATGCAGTATTCATTGCACCATTAGTCACTATGTGGTCACTGACTTCCAAATCACTTTTGGTAACAGGTGTGGATTTTGTAGCAAATAAATTGGCCACTTCATCAATCACTGCAGAGAAGCTACGGCTCACTGAAAGTACTGCAATGGACATAACTTCATCACTCTCTAAAATATCCATTGTTTCTTTGACCATAGTATCCAATTTCGCTTCATTGATAACAGTGTGTCCAACTAAATAGTGAACCATTTTCTTTACTGGGTCGCCTTCTGTGGTGTCAGTGCAAAGAATTGTTTGGATAGACCAGAACATCTGCTCCACATCTTGTAGTGTGACTTTTGATTTTAGTGATACTCCTTCAACTACTTTCTTGACAGCCTTATTTATTTGTTTGACAAGGTCCTCAACGCCATTTCCAACAAAGTGGTGACAGAGTGATAGGTATTTTGTTTGCAGATCGCTGTCCACCAAAGGGTCATCTTCATGAACTGAGTCCCGGTACAAGTATCCTCCGATCACATTGAGCTGAACCCTCAATGTGACTTGTAATATGCACAAAGCATACACAAGTACACAGATGCGGGTGAATATCATCACTTTCAGTTGTTCCCATAGCGATAATTTATCTTCAGGATTTTCCTGTAGCTTTTGAACAATCTCTTCTGTATTTATATGAGACAAAATACTTTCTGAAACTATTTTTGAGAGAGAAAGTATAGTTTGATTGCAAGTTCGTTCAGTACTTTCAAAGTGCTGCTTCTTTCTGGTCATTTCAAAGAATTTCTTAGCTTCTTTTTCTTGCCATTCTCGCAATTTCTTCTGAGCATAGCTGCTTAGTAAGTATAATCCCCCTACTACAGCTCCAGTGACAACAAATTTCCTTCTGTGGCGATGCAAAAAGTTTTTAATAGTGGAGAACATTTTGGAATATTATATTTTTTTAAAGAATTTTTGATAACAGTTTACTGGAATTCTAAAGGTGACTCTGAGCGGTACTTTGTTGTGTTCATTAGCCGCCGGGTGATGAAGGTGGTAGCGTCGATGAATCGCTCGACACAGTTCATCATGCAGACTTCAGTCTTGGAGTCCAGTCGATTGGAAGGCCACCCCATGCATGTTTCCCAGCAAGTGTCCGTTAGTCCATGAACAAACACCTAAAAAAAGGATACAAAATCAATTACTATTTACTGCACTAGAAATGATTTTATCTAGTTCAGCTCAAAGGTCAAGGTAGACATTTTCCAACAATTAGCTGGCCAGTGGAAGTGAGAAACGTTTGACAAGTAAGATACTTATTCTCTTTTGTCGATTTCTATCGATTATATACGACGATAGTGCAATAACTATAATTATTGAGGATAATTGCGAAACTAACCTGGAACCGTTGCTTTTGCGTTTCAGCTAAAATGAAGTTTTCTAACTGCGGATCACTTTGTTGTTCCTCAGTCATAATCTATCTAATATTAGAGGTATATTCGGCCGCGCTATTTGAGCTGCGCCACAATAAACTGAATTCTTCTTGTATGATTAAAACTGATCCGAAATTAAAGTCACCGTGTCGTCGTGAGCACAGGTCGCTGGTCGTGAGTCGGTCGTCCGGTCCGTCCGTCTCGTCGTCCGTCAGCCATAAACAATGAGTCTGTGTTGCCCGCGGTCAAAATGAAAAAGCTCCGAACACTTCCAACCGAACGCAAGTTTGGTCCGAAACGTGACAAAAAGATCCGTTTTGTAAATGTAAAAAAATAAGGACAAAATAGCAAAAGCTCTACCCGTCACATATAAATGAATGTAGGTACCTATGTTAGATATGTATCCTGCTGGATAACGAACGAGACTCTGATGAAAATATCATACAATCTTATTTCAGAATTGTCTAAGCAGACACGTTGCCATTAATAAAGAATTCATCCATTATACAACCCACTGTCGTGAATGTCAAAGTCGACGTCAAAATAAAAGGAGACGAACGAAATTCAAAAATGTCCAAGTCATTGACAACTTTGGATTTTGGAATCAAAACAAAAATAATTCTCGGGAAATAAAACTATCAAAATGTCTGGTAAAAATCAGTGGAACTTTATCGAGGATGCTAACCTTACAGGCTATACTCTTGTTTTACCAAGTATTGCCGTTGGCAACATTGGACAACTCTCTTGTGACCTGCTTATTTCTTCATTGGGCATGCAAAAAATAGCGACTGTTTATAGCCCGGCGTTTATACCAGTCCTGGGATACGACCCTTACGACCTGAAGTCTCCCACCCTCTCCGGTAGCTGTGAACTGTACAAAAGTGTTGCTAAGAACTTGATAGTGTTGCAGATGCGAGCACCCCTGGTATTTAAATATGCGAGGGAGTTTTTGGTTGAAATTGTGGAAAAGTTTAAGGAGAAGAACATAAGAGACGTTATTATACTGGCAAGCAGTTTTGCTCATGAAAAGAAGCATATATTGACCTCGCCATTTAGGTATGTGGCCAGCGAATTAAGTCCTTATGAAAATGCTGTCAAGGAGCTGAAGTGGGTAGAACACGAGTCAGATGGTCAAAGAATACAAATTCACGGAGGAGGTTTTGCATCTATACTTTTTGAAATTTGTAAAGAGAAAGCTCTGCCATGTTTGGTTTTGTATAAGTATTGCTCCGAAGGTGACAATATTCCTGATGCATATGATATGATTGTGCAACTGAAAAGCATTATTGCATTATTTGGTGAGAAGACTGATTTACTATCACAGCTGATCCAGCCTGTATCATGGAAGCTGTTGTTTGGCAGGCCACCGCCTCAAGATATTTACTAATACATATTTTTATACATTCTTACTCTCATTGTGATTTTTATTAAAAATGTCTGACTTCTAAACATTTCTTTTAATTAGGTATAGGAACTAGAAGAATTTATTAAAGTAAAAGAACATTTACTAAAGTAATGTATATTATATTCTTTTCCTTTTCCAATGGGTTTCATCCTACCATTATTTTTTTTTTGTTTCAAAACTTATCTGCCCAAAGGAAGACTCATTTTGTCACTCAAAATGGTACCCCGAGCCAAACTAGCGCCGTCACCTATTTTATCTAATTATTTTGTTGAACAAGGGTTTTTCAAAATTTTCACTGTACAGTTTGTGATACCTATTATAAGCTTTTTTTTAATGCCTATCTTAGTTTTATTATAGTTAAGGAGGAGATACGATGTTGCACTTTGTGGCCACCAAACATAGTTACCAAACACAATTATTGCATCTCCTCCTAAACTGTACAATATAAAACTATGACAGAGTGACAAAAAAGCTTTTATTGGTATCATAAATTGCCCATTGAAAATTTTGAACTTACCTTTGTTCAACGAAATAATTTTTTATATATTTTTTTTTTCTTTTGTATTCTGCTGCTTGGCTATCTGATTTTATTTCAATAATCCAGGTTGCTGTCCGATTTGTTCTGTTTCTGTGTCATTTAGAGCAACGAAATAATAAGATAAAAAAAGGTGGTGGCGCTAGTTTGTTAGAGTCGGGGTACCGTCTTAAATAAGCACTTATTTAAGACAAAACTCAATAGATGGCACTACTGGTATGCAGATGCGGCGTGTTCCAAAAAGAGAGAAGCCCTTTTTATCCTAAACTCGATAGATGGCGCGGATCGTTTGTGGAAGGTTGTCATTGGGATACGATAGAAAAGAAGAGAAGCCTTCTTTCTTGTCATGTCCACTTGATGTCCACCATTCACTGTAACTGGAGTTAGTAATTCACTGACACTGAATGACCTCTAGGTTTTCCCCATCATCATGGACTCGTTCACGAAGGCACCAGGTTCCAATGCTTAAATTTGGAAGAGGATATGAGTAGATACCATAGACATAAAATTTTTACATTACATTCTAAGCCTATGGTAGATACCCCCTTCCATACAAAAGAGGGGCTAAATAGGGGCAGCAGTGGACTAAAATATGATGATGAGATGTAAAATAGGCCTATGCAGAATTAGCCCGTTTATAAGTAGAATGCAGATTACTCGGATTACAAAACGAGCGCTTTTTTTTATGGAAAAACTTACCTTTTTAATTTCATTCGACGAATTGGCTGGGTGACGTTTCTCCAGGTACTCATTTATTGTTGAACACAAGTTGAACGTTAATCGCTAAAAACGGGCATTGGCATATATCTGAATTCTGAAATGTGCCGTTTTGTAATCCTAGCCAGATAACTGAATGTCAATGTACTAACAACGGGCTGATTCACGATTCGGCGGCGACACATAGGTATACCAGGTAAGGTACACTTATGTATTGATACCTAGGTAGTAACTACATGTATCAATTTATATATACCTAGCTAGGTACAGGTAGTAACTACCTAGGTACCTATCAATTTATGGACGGCAGTAGATGTAGGTATCTATTACCTACTTACTATTTACTACGTATATAAAATCATATGAAGATTTTTTCAAGTCACCTTCCTAGTAATTCCATCAAATTGTTTCCTAATTCTAGAAGCACCAAACAGGCTAACTAAAACACCGTTGGCAGTAAGTTTTAGGAAACTTTGTCAGGCTCAGTTTGCAAATGGCCCGCTCCATGTTTTGGCAAAGGACACAAGTTTTCGTTGTTGTTATAGGCACCTCGTACATTATCTATAGGTAATATATGTTTTTGATTGACAGTATGGCCTGTGGCAAACCGTAGAGTGAAATGGTTCATTTATGTCGCTTTCGAAAGTTGTTTGTGTCTTCCTGGTTCATTAGTTGGTAAAGGCAGCTATCGCTTGTAGGTAAGTAGGTGCTGGACAATACACACAGCATCATTTAGCCCCAAGATAAGCAGAGCTTGTGTTATGGGTACGAGATGACTGATATATTGACGACCTCTGAGGCGCGGTGGGCGAAGGTCCGCCTGCGACACAGGAGGTTACGGGTTCGTTTCCCGCGTAAAAACATGGTCACAAACATGGTCATGGCAACATATTTTCCCATTAAAATAGACAAAAAATTTCATTAAGTGTGAGGTAACTGTAAAAGTGTCGGCAAACGTAGTGTAGGACGCCCTCCGATCAGATGGGATGACGATTTGCGAAAAACTGCTGGCAGATGCTGGATGCGGCAAGCTAAAGACAGGGCGCTATGGCGCTTATTAGGGGAGACCTATGTCCAGCAGTGGACTAGTATAGGCTGATGATGATGAGATAACTGGCCAGCGGGCTCACAAGTATGTATATATTCTAAAATGAGTATCTGTGCTATTTAGACGTCCAGTACTCACTATGTGTACATAATGGGACTGATAGATTCAGTAGTCGCCAGTAGTCCATAACTTCAGATTTCACGCTCAACACTGAAATAACTTTTACATTTTTAAGAAGAAATAGTATAATATATGTATATCCTATGTCCAGCAGTTTACTAATATAGGCTGATGATGGTGAGGATAATATAATAAAGTAAAGTAATATATTATTAAAGGAAATTTAATGCTCTACAACCCTTTTGCCAGCATTTTTGGATACATTGTTGAAGAGATATCCGGTCAAAAAGAGCAAATCAATTTGTGAACAAAATGTTTTTTTTTTCCTAAATAACAGACATTCAAGAGCAGGTGTCTCAAAAACTTTTCAAGATATTGAAAAACTTACGGAATAAAACTTATAGCAAATTTAACCAACTTTTATTTTGTCACAGTAATCGTGTCGCTAAGACGCATAGTTTTCGAGATATAAGCGTAAAACCAAAAAATGGGACCTTCAAACCTCCCCCCTCTCCCCGGCTCAAGGGCTACGGGTTACTTTTGATATTTTCAACTCCTAACAAGTCCAAACTAACTTACGAAGTCAAAAATTGTGTTCTAAACATTTCCCGCTAAAATATTTTTTGTGCATTCATTGCGTGCCTAATTATTTCAAGAATTATTACCAGATTTTCTAATTTCAAAGTTTTATATAACACTAAAAAGTAAATTTGCAATTAGGTTAATTGCAACAGTTCAATAGTTGTAGTAGTGAACATCAAAACAGCTTCTGCATCTCACAACAGAAAACAAAATATAATTTCTTAATTTTACTTATGATCTGTAAATTCTTGATATTATTATAGCAGATACACTTTTTATTATTATTATTGTGACATAAATATCCATATTTGAGAATTAATTTTATTGATTTGTTCAACATTATAATCTGTATATGACTGCAATTATTATCTGTATGACAAAGTATTTGTTTAACACCTACTGATAATTTCAATTAAATTCTTAGACTAAGTTTTAAGATGTACTAGGTTACTATGTACTAGGTTTCTAAAATAATGATTGACGTTTTGGAATGTATGTTATTCTGTAAGTCAAGTATGAATAAACAAAGAAATAAATAAACAGATCAATTATACATATACTGCTAGTATTTACTTATGTAATACTATTGGTACATATGCTACTTAGTGTAAAAAGGCTACATTTACTACGTTGACGTAGCGTTTTTAGCATCAGAAGTTGAGTCTACGAGCTAACAACGAGCTGCTACGCCGTACCACTCGTAATTATATCTACGAAATGCTACGCCGTAGCACTCGTAATTATATCTACGAACTGCTACGCCGTAGCACTCGTAATTATATCTACAAACTGCTACTCCGTAGCACTCGTAATTATATCTACAAATTGCTAAGCCGTAGCACTCGTAAGTATATCTACAAACTGCTACGCCGTAGCACTCGTACTTATAACTACGAGAACTACGGCGTAGCACTTGTCGGCTACAGCCTACGAGCCTTGTCGTAGCAAGCTGCGCGTAGCAGTTGAAGCTGGTCAAATTGATAAATTGTTCTAGTTAATAGTGCCTAAAGCGGCTTTCAGACAACGCTATAATATAATAGCATATAGCTCATAGTACAACAATAATGCGCACCATACATTGTTTTGTTATAGACACGTTCACACTGTACTGTGCTATATATTATTGGCTTACTATACGCTATAAAATTGGTGCGATGCACTGAGTTTATGCTGTGCTAAATCACGCGCCGCCTTCCTCCTCCCTCACCCCCGGCCGTCCCGCACACTCTTCAAAGATAGCGGTCAACTGAGCTTGCTATATACAGTAAATGCTTGCGATAATATCGCGTAATGTTAATGCCATGCTGTATAGTTTAGCATTAGGTCCTTCTTTGCTATACTATATAGCACAATAGTATAGAGTAGTCTGAAAGCCGCTTTAACAAAATTTTTTTTTACATAAACTAGAGATACCAGAAATACAGACCTCTGTGGTTCAGGAGACGTAGTTCCTAACTTTGGAAGTTTGTTTCTAAAATACCGGTGATTGTACCAGCGGTTTACCTCTAGCTTCGGCTTGTTGTTCCGTATAATTGCGTTTGTCCGCACAAGTTGTCAGCAAATTAGTCCGTGTCGAGATGATTGCAGTTGTAGTATTCACGCGCACGCGGCGTCGACGTTACTTTGGAACTTTGTTTCTGATGCAAAGCTTGGTTGTTTGTAGCATTTGTTGTGTGCATAGAGCCTAATAAAAACAAAGCGAAAGGTCTAATTAATATACCGGAGCGGAGGTGTGTTTAAAAACCTAGAATAATTTTAAAATCGTAGTTAGCTTAAATTGTACTCTGTGGTTGCCATATTCCTAAGTTAAGTTCCTACTTTTAATTTTTTCGTTAAGATGTGAGTTAGTAGTACCTAGTTCATTATAACTGTAACAAACAAGACTGTATCTTTGTATTTCTACATATGAAAATTGCGTCATGTAACCATGACGACAATATGTAGGTAAGGTTAATTCAGATGTCATAAAACCTAAACTAATTTGACATCACAAAAAATTAAAAAAAAACTTTCGTGATATGACTAATTGAATGAGGGGTTTTCGATTTGCATTTTTAAAAAGAAAATAATTAGTTCCGAATATCTCGATAGACGGCAGGGGTGTCAACTGGAAATTAGGATATGTCAATGTCAAATGAAAGGAAAACAACCTTACGTCAAAAAGGACCGATTTGGAAAATTCAAAGTTTTCTTTTCATTTTACATTGACATACCTTATTTCCAATTGACGCCCTGCCACCTATTGTGATACAGGGAACTATTATTTTCTTTTTAATGCGGGGTACAAGGGAAACTCCAAAGTCTTGTCTCCCAAGCCAACCTAACCTGCACGTGGTGTACCCTGCTAGATAACGAACTAGGCTCTGGTGAAAATATCAACATTCTTCATAATTTGATAGCTCATATTTTACTATTTTTTTCCATTACTTGACACTGGCAGAAAAGAGTCCAACCAGACTCATATTGCCATTAACAAAGAATCATCATCATCTTTTTAATGCAAATCGAAAACCACTCATTACCTACGTAAGCGATCCCGCTTATGTTGTATTCAGGTTCGTAGGTAACTAGGGGTAACTAGGATAGCTACGAATCTGAATACGGACGTGTTGCGCTAGATTGTGTTTGTTTAAAGGAGTTACTGTAAAGCTTTACATAGATCAAACAACGCTAGGTAGGCAGGTACTAGGATCTTTAACTACAAATAATACAAAACACACCGACTACAGGGTATTACATACTTTCATAGAATCTTAAACATGGAAGGAATAAAGTGGAAAACGTTCTATAATTGAGATCAAAAACAAAATTTAACCTAATAATGGAAGTAGTAATAGATCACATAAAATATTAAAATAATTTCTTTCAAGTACGAAATTAAATAAAAACTTAACATAAATCAAAGACGAAATAAAATGGATGGCATATTTTTTAGTTTAGTTTTTACCATCTGAATTGACACCAAATGTACTAGTACTTACCTATGCTAGATTATGGTTAGTCGAGTAGGTAACATTTTTGGCACGTGGACCCATCTAACCGAGAGGACTTCTATTCTATTCTTGGTTTTAGTATGAAAAATGTTTTGAGATCCTGTCGCTTGGGGTCCTTTTTAATAAATAAATCTATAAATAAATGATGGTCTGCTTTGACGGAATACGGCCTTAATCCAAAGCTTGAGCTTTTGGATTTATCTATAGAAGTACCTACCGGGTGTTATATCCTAAAGGGATCAAAGTGGTTAGTGGGGTGTTCTGTTTAAATTTGGGTTTCTTGGCGGCAAACACCTTTATTCATAAAGATACTATACGTATAACAAGCTCCTATAGAAATTAGCGGTTCACATTGTGCTGTGCCTACATAATCTATTAATAAAAGTAAATTTCACCCTGTCAAAAGATATTATGTGGGCAGTTTGACGCATTGACGTAAGGTGGATTTAGTGCGGTTGTTAATCAAAGCCAAATTATGAGTAGAATCATGTCTTGTCCAACCATTATTTGTAAAAAAAACAATCGACTTCTAACTGGGCGGATTATCAACGTCATTTCACCATCATTCCCAAATCTACTCATTGTTATCGTTGGTGGTATTTCACAGTACACGGACTTATTTGAAAATAATAAAGTAAGAGTATGAATACCTACCTAAAGAGACCCGGATCATCGCTGGTGCCAAAAAATAGTGTATCTTATTCGGTAAAACACAGGGTAAAAATGTGTATTTTTTGTAATTCGAAGACTGCTGTGAAAATTTTAAAGCAAATCGAGTGTCAATGTTATTATTTACGGACGATAATAGACCTAACATTGTATTTTTGCCGTCAATCTTAATTCACAATTTTCCAAGTTTCTTCAGGTAGAAACTTGGAACTGTCTCTAATGAATGAAACCTTGAAGTGAATTTAGTGGCTCACATCTGTAAATCGTAGCCCCAAGCAATTTAATTCTAAAATCAAGTAAATTATTCAACTTTCTAATTAAAGATTTATGCTGGAAATCCGGGAATTCGCATTAGAAGTAAGTAAAATAAAATTAAGACAGGTCCTTCGCTGTAAAGTAATTGAATTTTATTCATTTCGACCTTGATTTCGGTCTTAAATTACCGTCTAATTTGGCGCCTCAGCCTCTGACGGGGGTTGGCAACCCTCGCTTAAAATACACTTACCCTACCTTCCTATTATTATTCGTTGGTGTTATGTACACATTTTGGATGCGAATGTGACCTACTTTCAGTCAAATTACTTATTTAAACATTGAATTTGGTTACATTATAAGTGGCGCATACTTATTTCTCTCAAGTAATCTTCTAGAGCCAAGATACGGCGCATATCCTGGAATTAACCTCCCGGGGACACGTTTGTGGTTACTTTATGTTCCACCTGCCTAATCTTCCAGTAAAAGTGTGCTTAATATTTGATTAGACAGAACACCCTAGGGTAGAATACTCCAAGAATTTTCTCGAAGAAAATAGTTTTGAAATATATGACGCGGAAACCGAGATAAGCAAGTTGAAGCATTATTCGAGTGGTTAAATAAAGTGCATGTCAGTATTTAAGGGGCCCTTAAGCCCCCCAGCGTGAGCGAAAGTGTTATAAATCGTGTGTTATCGTCTCCCGGCAATAACTATTTTATGACGCTATAAAGACAACGTGTCACGTTATCTATCAGGGAATAGAGCAAACGAGTGCTGGCTGATAAATCGGGCCACATGTTTTAGTGGTATGTACCTCAAAAAGCTGATAAAGTCTGCTTCCGTCCGTTCTATGTTTTTTGGGGTCGTTCGTCAACTGACACTGAAAATTTCGTACCCTTGGTTATGAGCTTAGGGAAGCTGAAAAAGGCACAACATTCCAAACTACCTATTTAACGCAGCTATGTCTTATAATAACTTACATTTATCATCAAAAATTTGCCCTTTACTGTATCATGAATCACATAGTAGACCTTTCCATCTGTGAATGATTTTGATTATCTAAGCAGCATCGACGACATAAGAATCCGGTGGTACAGTTAACAGGTCTTAAAAAAATAGGTGGTCCAGTCAACTGGACCAACTGCACAGGACCACGTGCAAGGAGCGAATATTGCACTTGTTTGTTAAATAATTTGCGTTGGAGAACTCTACTAACTCATAACGATTCTATCAATGCGTAATCACGGCGAATCTAGCCGTGGATTATATGAAATCCGGCATGCATCCCGAACCCATTTCCCAATACCTACAAAGCCATTAGTATTCATCTGACTAACCTCGGTGGGGAATTTCAGATCAAATCTGTTCGCCACCCGCCCACTTGAGCGAAACTTAATATGAGCGATAAGGGAGCTGATCTGATTTCGTAAGTTTTGCTCATTTATTTTTACCTGATGCTTGATTGGGTTGATAGTGGCGTGAAATGTTTACTAAGCAAATAGATATCTATAATAATAAGTTTTATGTAAATATATTTGCTGTTACCTTAAACAATTTGGCGTGTTTTAAAGAACTATAAACCGACTTTATCATCCTTAACAGTGTAAAGGGGTTAGGAAGGATCAGTTTGAAAGCGCGATCAAATTTTTCATGTGGCGACATCTAGTTTACAAAAGTTTAGTGCGTTTTGAAAACGTATGCAAAATAGTTGTAGCTAGACGTGATTTTTCAAAAGTATAATATTTTAATTAAATCTCATCTTAAACACTAATACCACGAGAATATATTTTTATGTGACAAATTTGGGTTTATTTTCTATACAATAGAGAAATAATTTTTAAAATCGGTACATAATTGACGGAGAAATAAACGAACATAATTGAAATATATATATAGCCGAACATAGAAGTCAGTAGAATAATTTTAATTCAGAAGAAGTTCTTAAATATAGTTTTAGGCATGCTCAAAACTCTCTAATTTGCTGACCGTTTAAATGATACCCATAGGTATGTAGATAGGTACTTAGAAATAATATTTGTATCGAATGGGACTAAAACAAACCTTCAGCTATTTATTCCCGCTTCCGGCGAACATTCACAACATTACCGAAGGGTTTATTGCCCTAAAAGGGACGCTTGTTTACGGGTTTAGCTTTAAAGGAAAAGTCTTCATTTTTAGCCAGTAAACAAAGGGTTAAAAATGCGAGCTTATCGCGGGCTGGCGATCCGTCGAATCAATTATAGGCCTTTCATTTTGCAGTCACCCCCGTCGGGCCTGGATCACCGGGAAATGTATCACGTTGATGACGTTACCTACTTCACCTAGATATGTTAAAACGAGGGTTTGAAGCCTTACGGGACGGGGTCGACCCGGTAACCTGATATTTTTATAGTTATTTCTCAAGTATAGAAGTAACTGTTTTAAGCTTCTTAAGTTCGTATCGTTACATCGCACTATCACAGTAATATTATCAATGCGAAAGTTTGGATGGATGAATGTTTGTTACTTCTTACACCAAAACATACTGACTGTTCATAGTTTTGGTGTAAGTAAATAAGTAAATTTGGGCTGAAATTTGATTTATTTCTAAGTCTTTTTTATGCCATAGAACACTTCCCACCAGAAACTAGTAGGTACCTTAAAACATATCAAATAAAATCAAATATTTTTTTTTGTCGAGTCTCAAGAATTATTAGGTACCTACTTATTTGTATTTGTGAACTAGGTAGGTATTTTATGTTCTGTTTCTCCGATACCTATAGAAATGAATACAATAGATATAAATGTAATACGTACCTACTTTGCACTAAAATAATTTACCAAATAAAAATTTAAGACCATGCTACAATTGACGGTCTTATTGCTCAAGGCGATTTCCCATACTAACTTGTTATGCAAAAATAAGTTTCATGACACATGTTTTTTTATTTTCTTTTTGTACGTTCCGTGTCGATGTAAGCAAATGTTACGGTCGTTACATAAAGAGAAATGGCCGTCATAATCATAATGAACCGACAGCGGATTATTATAACCACCATGAATACAAAAGAGGGTCTGTAATTTATATTTTGTATAAATTAATTTAAAGGGCTCTCTAGTTTGATTGAAATATCTATAGTAAAATGGCATTTACGATTATAACGACGCCATGGTCGTTAGCTTAGCTCTACATTTTCGTTTTCATATCATCAAGGCATTGTGTAACCGGGCAACCGATAAAGCGCGACGGGCTAAGGTCTGCCTGAGACACAGGAGGTTCGATTCCCGTCTTAGGACAAATCCTTGTATGATCTGCAAATATTTGTTCCGGCTGTTCTGGGCATTTCTATGTATAATAAAAATACCTTTCTATGTATTCTATTAAGTTTATCAGTTCTCTAGTATACCACAAGCTCTGCATAGCTTAGGGCTAAGATATATTATGTGCGTCCAGCATTATCCTAATCACTCTAATAATATAAATACGAAAGTATAGATGACTAGATTTATGGATGTTTGTCACTTCTTCACGCCAAAACTACTGAACGGGTCGGGTTTTTCTAATAAAACAGTTCCCATGGGATAGAAATAACGATTCCATATAATCAACACGTGCGAAGCTGCGAAATTGTGTTTGTTTGTTTTCTTTTCTTCACGCCCTAACTAAGCTACCAATCGACTTGATTTTTGGCATAGAGTTAGTTGAAAGGATGGTGAGTAACATAGGCTACTTTTTGTCCTGGTAAGACATTAAATTCCCATGGGAGATTACTAGATTAAGGGAAAATCGCCCTAGCACTGTAAAATCCGAATTTAACGCGAATGAAATCGCGGGGCGTAGCTAGTTTATTTGTAATTATTTTTTTATTGCAGTTTAGCTAGAATCTGATCAGTTATCACTGTGTACGTACCTACTCCTCACAGACATGCATGCACACGCAGATTATGCACCCTATAGCAGCATTTGCTATAGGGTGCACAAACACCGTAAGTAATGGTAGTGATTGTGTTGGCACAAAACTTAAACGAAAGTAGTGTAAAAATGTCGCTGTCCCCTTTATTTCGATCGAAAAAAGTGAGACGGCAACAAATTTAGGCTAGTTTACTTTAGGTTTTGTGCCAACAAAAACACTACCGATATTCTATAATATGATCTACATACTTTTAAAGCTCTAAGTAGGACCATGCACTATATTCCCGACATCTCTTGACAAACAACTCTATAAATTGCTGAAACTTCTGAAACTTGGACCATATTTCTTCGCACTCCACAAAGCTCTATGAAAAGTCTTGGTTTCCTTAACAATGAAGTCGACAGACGTAAAATATTTAGGTAATTTTTTTATATTACTTACTTTTTCATAGTTCAACAGATTTAACGATGTGTCTTTGTTCGAGTAATCCCATTTAAAATTCGTCCCAACCTACTCCCAACACTATTATAAGCTTTTTACTAAAACGACAGTTCCAAAGTATCATAACGTATACGTAGGTAGGTCGGTATTCGACCAAGCTATAGAGTGCGAATTTAGCGTTCAATCGAGTGATAAATTTGAGCAATTTATCCCGAAATTGCTCGATATGGCAAAGCTTACTTTTCATATCGACCGCTCGCTTCCGATGTGTCGACCCTTTTCTAGCAAAACATACCAGTTTTTGCTGCAGCTAAAATATAGGACGAACCATTCGTAACACAAATTAACGAAGTACTTATCTACCTATTTACTATATTCATGAGAGTTCTTGAAAAATGAGAAAACGTTTCGAGCGGATTAAAAGTGTTAACGTAGGTAACAATAACATTATATAAATCATTGTGGTCTATTTATTAAATATCATAGCTCATTGGAATAGGGATGAGTATTAAACTTTTTTATTTTTATAAATGGCGGCGGCGGCGCTAGTGTGAGCCGGGGTGTTCTGCTAATAGGGCGTTCAGCTAAAATATCCTTTCGATACGAAACGCAGCTACCGTTTCATTTCGATAAAATACTGAATAGCGTGTTATAGGAAAAATATATTTAGATTTTACTTGGTTAAAAACTGGTCACATATTTTATCAAAATCAGTTCTACCTGCTTTAGTGGTGTTTGGGCATTACCCCCCATGAGATAAAATCCAATAAGGCGATTATCAGGGGAAGGCCTGCGTCCAGCAGTGGACCGTTGTAGGCCGTTGAGGTATGTTTTAAGAATTTAGAGCTGAATTTGAATAAATTTGATCACGATTTTAACCAGTATTCTGTGCAGATTGAAGCACAAAATAAAAAAATAATAAAAGCCACCATCCCATTTCCTTTGTTGCCTTAGATTAGGTCGCCCTGTACAACAAGTGTGGTCGTCCTCATTGCAAGGCGACTAGCTCTGCTCTACTCAGCTGGTCAGCGAATATTGGCTACCATAAACTGGCCAAATGACCAGCAGAATCATAAAAGTTACAGCAGACTCGCGTGATCACGTCGCTGGACCAGATTCATTGAAAAATTAGTGGACTGAATTTCTGAGTCAAACTATATTACTTACCTTATTTTTTTCTTTATACACACTACACAGTGTTGCCAATAATAAGTATAATGCGTCGAGTATGAGCGGCCGAATGATCGTCACCGACGTCTTCGGCCCGCGGTTTGGCGCCATCTTAGTAAAAAGTTTTCGGTATGGCGGCGGTGACGGAATTAAAGAGTTTTTATTCCAATAGGTACGTTTCGGTTTTATCGATTTTTGATCAGCTCCCGCCAAAATACAATGATATCTAAATGTGCACAAAAGTCTGATTTTGAAGATAATCAGACCGAACAGCAAATTTCATCACAATGCTTTTTTTGTAAGCCTAAAGGAATAAAAGTTATTGAATTGAATTTCGGGTTTTAGCAAACTTTAAAACAATGACTCATCATTCTAGCCTGTGATCACGCACTGCTGGTCTTCCTTTCTGTGTTCATCCCGTCAAGCTTACATAACAACATAACTCTTCGAAAAATCACGACTAAAATTTTGGTGATATCTTTGCCAATTATTAATAGATTTTGATGATTCTTTCCTTGTTTTATTATTGGTTGTTTTTGAGGTGGTGCCAGAAAAGTTATATCCTCGAGGAATCGATGTGAGCGCCGTACAATCTAGGTATCTAAAAATCACATGCTAATTTTCCCATCACTCGTAGCAATAGTTTCTATGGCAAAGGGCGTAAACAAGAAGTTTTTCATTTGTCATTACATCCATGTGTCATCACATCAATCATCACGACAAACTAAATTAAGATTGAATTTGAACTAGATGTCGCCACTTGAAAAATTAGATCGCGCTATCGAAGTGTTCCTTCCAAACCCATTTTCACAGTTATCTATAACACTCCAATTTTTTTCATATTTGACAAGAGATTTGATTATAGGTATGAAATACGGAAAGCGTTTTTGTTAGGCTCTGAAAAACATGTGTAAATATCTACAGATGTTTTTCAGAGCTTTAATATAATGTGCATTATATTAAAGTATATAAATAAAAAATCGTAGTATCGTATCATTTCGGAATGTAAACGGGCCATCTACGAACCCATTTTGTGTTAGATGAACACTAAAGTTTCAACCCTAAACGATGGACTTCTTGTTTTCTACCATTCCACCGAGACAAAATAATTTTGTAGTTAATTCATAACTTCTGCTTATTTTTATGTATAGGCTGACCTGGTTCCTATCCTATTAACAAATACCGTTTGGTCCGAAACGTCCGTCCATAAATCTGCTGTTTTTATCGTCTCCGCTTAAAGCGCGCTATTCATCCCCAACTGCTGTTAAAATTTCAATTCAACTGAACACAATTTTTTGTCAGCGTTTTCATTTTCGCAACTTATTATAAATGTACTTACTTATCAATTTAATTTCTTTGTCTCTTATGAAGAATGTCGGATATTTATCACTAGGGTAGGTTTTATTTAGCCGTGTGGTGCCCCAAACCGCATGCCCAGCGTGGGGATTATGGGTATTACCCCCATGAAATAAAAAAATAAGGGGTAGGCCTGCGTCCAGCAGTGGACTATTATAGTCTGTTGAGGTTGAGGGTAGGTTGAGGTTTTATTTCAGAACAAGCTTTGGCCCGTAGCTTCGCACTCGTTTTCTCGGGATAAAATAAAAAGCGTATTTATGCCAGGTTTAGAACTACATCTATGCAAATTTCAGTTCAATCCGTCTAGAAGTTTTGGCGTGAAGAGGACATCTAAACGTCCAAAATTTCGCTGTCGTAGTTGCAGCGACCATTGTTACGGAACCCGGAATACCTTGGGATGACAGTACGGAAGACATGCACTTAAACTGAAAAAGGACCAATCACTCGGTAGTAAATGAATCTATAGGCGCATACACCAACCAAACTAGCGCCGCCACCTACTTTATGTTATAATCTCAGAGCAATAACTATAGCAGTTATTATTCTGTTTAACAAAGGAATTTTCAAAAATCATCGTCTAGTTTGTGATACCTATAAAAAGGTTTTTTTTAATATCTCTGTAATAGTTTTATTCTATTTAGTTTAGGCAGAGATACGAAGTTGCCCTTGGTGGCCACCAAAATCTATTTTCTTATATTGGATGAGTAGAATGGGTCCCATGGCATTGTTCTAAACCTGCTACACAATTCTAACATAATATACAAACAGATACTTTTTATAACTGACAAACGCATGCGAAACCCTGGGCAGAAACAAATCAATAATACGAAAACAAATCGGAAATAAAATAAATCTTTGATAGCTTTCTATAGTTCAGTCATTAATGAACCTATGCGCCTTTTCACCACTTCTAATCAGCTGAGCTACCCTCAATAAATCTCATTTATAAAGTAGAGGAGTGTGGCTAAGTAAGCATTAACCTAAAACCCGAAAGTCGGTTATCTAACAGCACAGATGAATTCGCCAATAAATTCGGCAGCGAGCCAAGCTGCCGGAACTGGGTTAAATTCAGTGCATCGGCCAGGTTTGGGATACTCTTGGCCTGTGCCACTCAGTTAAAGACTTTACTTAGGTACCTAACCCACCTTAACCGTACTTAAAAAAAAACCTCTAAAATGTTTGCTTTCATGTTTCCATGCAAACTATCATTAGCAAGTTTTGTCAATTTTTTATTATTTTTAGTTCCCTTTCGCGCAACTCAGTTGAGCAAATTGCGAAACGAGACCCTTCCTTATCAAACTTATTTTGTTCCCCATTGTGTTTCCTCAAGTTGCACAACTCAGAAAATCAACAAGGTATCAATGAGTTGAGCTAAATGTACATTGTTTGCAAAGGTCTTCAGTCGTTTCAACTGTTTCAATTGTGTTTACTAGATAGATAGATAGAAATCTCTTTATGTACCACACAAACACAAAATACAATACAAAAGGAAATACATGGAATAAAGGAAGTACAAAGGGCGGCCTCATCGCTATGAGCGATCTCTTCCAGGCAACCTTGGGATGGACTGGACATAAAAGAACAATATAGACGGTGGCATTGGAGTATTAGGTAAATAAAATAATTACATCATACATACACTACCATAATACCTTACATGCATTATACTATTTACTACTTCTAAAATAATCAATACATATTTCTGCCATAAGTGAAACATCAGTAAGTAAGCTGTATATCTTCCGTGGTTCGGGGCTATAAGCAGCTAATGCCACCGTGTGCTGCAGATGTCTCATAGGCCTGTGGTTGGCAGGGCAGGGGTTATTAATTTGAAACTTTAGGCGACATTCCGAGGTTAGGTTAGAACCCAACCTTACCTACCGTGCCCATTGCAATCTTACGTAGGTACTTACTGTTTGCAGTTATAGGTGCTTTTGGAAAGGTGAAGAGAAAATTTTTAATCATAAGGTACGAAACTTCGTATTTAATGAGTATTTTTTCTGATTCTCAGTGGAATAAATGAACGCCGAAATCGATTATATAAATATAAATGTGTAAAAATTTATATATCAACATTAAAATACCAAAATACATAAAACAATTACAACGCTAATCTTGACCGAGGCGTTTGAGTGGAAACCCTTGGTGTCCTGGGGTACATGCAATATAAAGATATTACAAAATTCGTAATAGTGTCCACAGGTGATAGGAATGCTAGCATTTATTTCGGTCAACGAATTAGCATTGCCATTCAACGTGGCAATGCTGCCAGCATTCTAGGCGCTCTGCCTTCCAATATGTAAAATATATAATAGAATAAGGAATATATAATATAATATGTGTATCACTCCAATGCCACCGTCTATATTGTTCTTTTATGTCCAGTCCATCCCAAGGTTGCCTGGAAGAGATCGCTCAAAGCGATAAGGCCGCCCTTTGTACTTCCTTTATTCCATGTATTTCCTCTTGTATTGTATTTTGTGTTTGTGTGGTAAAATAAAGAGTTTTCTATCTATCTATCTATATGTACTTACTTATATACCTACTATTATATACTATTATACCAACGCCTTAGAGTCGATTGCTTGTTTAGTTAGGGCGTGAAGGAAAAACAAACTTTCGCATTTATGATACGAAGTATAGATATATTATAGCTCCGTCTGTAGTGAGCTTTAACGACATTTCACTCAAAATATTTCATAGACGTATGCCGCATAGGATGATCATTTTTCGCCATCTTGAATGCCCATAATGCGTTCCATTTCACATTTTTAGAAGCGATTCAGACGTATCATTTTAATAAGGCACGTTTCAACTTCAATGGGCGATATCAATGCGATTTCACGAGATCTTTTACTGGAAACGCTACTTTGACTAGTTTCTGCCCGCGGCATCGCACGCATTCTTTAGCAAATCACACTAATATTATAAATGCGAAAGTTTAAATGGATGGATGAATAGATGGATGTTTGTTGCCCAATCAAGCCAAAACGGCTGAACGGATCTGGATGAAATTTGGCACAGAGATAGATTAAAGTCTGAATTAGCACATTAATTCATTAGGCCCCGTCAGTCACCTTAAAGATTTACTTGAGGTCCAGAATCAATATACAGTCTTATAATAATAATAATGCTGGACAACTCACACAGCATTATTCGATCCCAAGCCTAGCAGAGCTTATTTTATGGGTACCATAGATAACTGATATTTACATAATACAATACATTACATACATACACATAGATATTTTTTGTTATAGAAAACGACCAGAAAACCCGGAACAAATACCTGCAGATCGTACAAATATATGTATATCCCAAGGCGGGAATCGAACCAGCAACCTCCTGCGTCGCAGACGGATCTTCGCCCACCGCCACAGAGTTATTCTGTTCAATAGTATTTTTACCAAACTTTTGCCTCCAGTCCTAAATTAGTCTGAACAACATGGCATCAAAAATATCTGTTTTTGTCAGCGATTTGTGAAATGGAACAGTTTCATCAGTTCAATTAAAAGTTTGGCTCGGCCAGCGCTCGGGCATCCTCGTTCCGTGTCGGGGGCGCATAATTACCGGTGTCACTCACGCTCCGTCTGCGACCCGCTCCGGACACGCTCCGACCACGTTGACATTGTGCAGAAAGAATAGTAGCTCAGCTTGAGTTACCTATTTCTGCTGCCAAAAGCAGCTGTTGTCATAAATCAGGAGGTTTTATTTTCAGCATCATCATATTTGCTACAACCCACAAAATCAGCAGTTAATAAAATTATAGAATAGGTAATAATAGTACATGTCTCCGAATACGCCATATCTTAACTGTCATACTCGAATGTTATTTGTGAAGATAATTTCCAGAACGAATCGAAAAGAAAAACAATGACTTTAGGAAAGACAGAGATAGATAAAGCTTCCAGAAAAGCGTACAAAGTTAGTTAGACAAGGATGGCTGACATGTACAATACGTAGGATGAGTGAGTGAGACAGAAATAGTTATCTAGGAATTAATAGATTTTTCTCGTAAGTTTTGAATTAGCTGGCGGTATATAAAAACCGGCTAGTCCGTTGGTCAGTCAGTTCTATTTTAGCAGTGAATCTTAAGTGATCTAATACGAAGAAGTGAACAAGTTCTGATCTGCCTTCCAGGCCCGAGCCCGAAGAAAAATGTTCCTAGTCTTGTGTGAATTTCTGAACGTTTCAGTAGTGTTTCAGTGCTTATAAATGTTCAGTTTCGCACTTCTTAATGATGCTGAGGAGTGAAAGAGTCATCGTCTATTGGTTAAATGCCTCTATCTATAGTTAAATAAATATTATTAGAGCAATCATTTTATCAGTATGGATAAGACATCTTTGTCGTCACGAAAATATTCATGATTATGGACAGAACGTGGAGTTCAAACAGTGTCAGTGAATTGCCAATAACCCTGCATAATCCTTGTATGAGTTCTAATGTGTTAAATTTTCAATGTTGTCGAGCACTCCTATATACATATTCTGATAAACATATTCTGGCGTCCTCGATACAGGCCTAGCCTAGTGAGGAAGCCGACGGAAATCACTGTAGAAATAAGCTCAGCAAATTATGTACAAAATTAACTTTTTCGTGTGTTTTAGGTTTAAGCTTATCTACTAATCTATTTTGTATCATTTGCTGTAATAAACATTTTTTACTTTTACTTTACTTACTCCATGTCTTAACCCTTCCGGCTGCGCCAATCTAAAAGTTAATTTGCATTGCGATATAGATTATGTTCTGCTTCGATGGCTACAATGTTCGAAAGCTGTAGCGGTGCAAGCCGTCTAGTTACAAAACGACCCTGACGATGATTACGTGTCAAAGTTTATGAGAGCTCTTTTGTTGCAGACTTTCATCGTCGTTGTTTTGACGTGAAACAATCGATGTAAAATTGCTTGGAGCTTTAAGCTTTTCTCGGAAGCGGAATAATGTTTCGTAGCAACTTTGTAAAGTAGGGGATGGATATGGATAGAGTTTATTGAGTGTGAAGTTGGTACTTGAAAAATGTTTTTAAAACCTGACAAAATATAAGAATAAGAATATTTTATTTGTACAAACTTATAAACATTGTTTATGTACCTACCTTAAGTACCTATATACCTACATCGATGTTCATGTACATAATTATTTTCATAATTATCTAAGTAACATTGCTAAGGTAAAAAAATTATATGAAGTATGTAAGTATTTGTGAGTTTTTTTTGTGGCCCCAAAGAGATGAACCGATTTGGATTATACTTGGTTTTATTTGAAAGGCCTACTCCTTACTAAAACAATAAACTGTTAAATACCTATTGTGAAGAGAAATAAACGAATTATTATAAAAAAGGTGATATCGACAGTGTTCTGCTATGTTTGAAGAAAATTGGTGCAGCCCAATGAACTGCACTGCAGCGAAACTACGCGGCACTACTCGTCCAATTATTCTTTGTATGAAATCGTTTGAGTATAACTGCGCGGCTTTTTTGGTGAGCTGGTCAAATATTACGCGCAGTTCCGCACCGCGACGCGTAGTTCCACTGATGCGTAGTGCATTTGCACCTTTAAAGTTATTAATTATGGTGGTTCATGGATGTTTAATGTATGGTTCAGTAGTTTCGGAGCTTTTTGCATTGAAACAAACAAATCAAACTAATATTAGTATTGATACCAAAATGTTGATTATTTTTACTTTCCAATATAAAATTGTTAATTAATTGTTAATTGTTAATATTGCTATTTTCTTTGTTTGTCTTTTCTTTTTAATTTGTGTTATTGTGACAAAAATAAAACCTGTTTTTTTATTATTGGTTTATTTCACTTTGTTCTCACGCTGATTGTACAAAATCCACTATGGAAGAACCGATGAAGAATTTACCCATAAAAATTAATATTTTATTCGACGGTGACATTTTACTCTCAAAGTATCAAACTTAAAAGTAATAAAAAAATGTACTGATGACATTCGTCGAGGGTTTTCGAACTTGCGTAATATTGTTTGTAACAAAATATTCTAAAAATTAACACAACTGTATAAGCTTTCTTTTCAAGATGGATTTTAAATACTAAGTATTGAGTTTTAATAAGAATTCGATATTCACTCTATTCCAAGTTTTCATATCTAATGAGGTCACAATCCAAGTCGCGTCTGGGTCAAACCCAGCCGTCTTGAAGTCACACAAAGCCATAATAAATTGATCCAATTAAAGCCAACCTGCAGTAAACTTGATAAATTGAATTTGTGTCGTACCATTGTATTTTTCTAGATAAGTACAAGTACCTACTGTATTTATTGTTGTAATTTTAAAGTTAGTAACTAATTGAATTTACGTCGCACGATTGAAGTTTCTATTTGTAATTAAAGTTATTACAGCTTGGTTGAGTAGAGAAGAAATGGCTTATCGAATGGTCTACCATTCGATCTTGGATAACAATGATAATGATAACCAATACATAGGTTTTTGGTTTATAGTGCGTAACTCGCAGTGGGGATATTTTCTACGAAAACTTAATAATGTAGGCACGTGTTCGATCTCATATACTAATACGTGAAAAAGATTACATTTTTTATTTAGAATCTATCATAATGTAAGGGATAAAACATTTTATACAAGCAAATGGGTTCGTTAAAAAAAGTTCTTTTAAAAGAACTTTTTTAACATTTCTAAAAATAGCCTCGAAACATTAAGTTTGGAAGATCGTAACGTGCTTGAGAAGAATATATTTAGGATTTAGATTATTGAATATAGATAGGAAAAAGCTATATTTTTAAATATATACTCATAACAAGTAAAATATCCTATTAAAACAGTTGAATAAACTGCAAATAATCGGACTGTGTCCACCCGAACGGAATCGGAGGACGCTGGCTGCATTGCTCTGCTGCTGTATGACAATGATTATATGCTGCACCCGAAACTCTGCGTCCCTAGGAAATAAGTAACTATATCATTTTAATAATTTTTTATAAAAGAAGGTATAAAAGGTAATTTGGCGAATATTTGAAAGTTTCCACTTACGTGAGTGAGCCGTGTCCTCGATAAAATGGAATGGTTTATCGCCGTGTAAAACGTTCTGCCGGCATCACGTGCCACCACGCTCACGTTTACGTTCCCGGCACTAAACTGGAACGTGCCCACTCAAACGTAAAAATTAGTCGGTAGATTCTTTATTAAGAACTACGAATAAACCATAGACATATAATTTGTTCACCATAAACTAAGAACTGACTAGGCTATTGTTATCCGACGAGAAACAAAAGAGGTCCTATTCCTATGTCCGCTAGTACGTAATTTTTTTCTGTAGGTCAATTATTGTCTGATTTGGAAAACTCTTTCGCTATTGTATGGAGAATCTCATTCTTCATTCCCGAGGAATGTGTATTTGTCCCGAAAAACTTATAAAACAGTGTAAAACAGTTGCTTAACAAAGGTTAAGTTATAGCAACAAAATCTCTTATTTTCCCAAATGCTCCAAAAATACCAGTGAATCGAAGTTAGTTTTATCATAAGTTCATAGAAAATGGTTAACGATTTGCGGTAAATTATTTTTCCTCTAGTTTTATTGTTCGTGGAATGCGAAAAAAAGCACGCGCCAACCCGCGTCGGACCACCGTATAACCACTGTTCGGCGCTACGATAGTTACGAGTTTTGCAACGTGTTACACAGCGAACATTCGTGCAGGCAGTGCAGCGAGCAGAAAGAAGTCGCTCGAAACGAGCAACGAGACTGATTTCAAAAGTCAAAAGTCATAAGTCAAAAAGTCTTTATTTCCATAAATACAAAAATTTACACTTAGAAAAGGTCAAATTCAATAAAACATTGACACGGAAATAAATTGATATTTTGATTTCAGTCGTTTCGGTATTTAGATTAAACAAGTAAAGAAGCGACGAAGAAACCTTTAGCCTGTTAGTTGTTATTTTTCAAGTTGTTTCTGCTCGCCGTGAATGGCAGGTACATTACGCCCCGTATTGTCGGTCAGTCAGTACCCTGCTTAAGAAAAACAACCAATTTCCATTATCATTTCCGATGAATTTCTTTGGCAGTCACTATTTACCTTCAGGTAAACACTCTGATTTTCCTCTTGTTCGTCGAAAAAAACAACCAAATTGAAAACGTTCACATTAATTCGCCAATTATTCTATTTCCGTAAATTAGGGGAGCAAAAAATAGCCCTCATTTGTTTTGGTCCGCTCCCCTGAAGCCGGGGTAATTCTTACCCATCTACCTACACATAAAAATACCCTAACGACGTATTAAATTTACTGACCACAGATGTAAAATAATTGTTTATGCATTCCAATAAGTATGTTTACATTAAATATTTATAATAGTATAATACTATTATTTATTATTATTCCTATATATTTTCATACAGCATCACCTAGGTCTAGACCCCAAGTATGGCTGCGCTGAGACGATTACACGTCTCAGCTGGCAAGAGCACTGTGAGGCACAGATTTATAAGTATAGTACTAAACTGTGAGGGACTGTCAAATAAAACCGTTGACTGGCAAGAGCATTGTAAAGGATGATTTGACAGTCCGAATAAAAAATTCGATATCAATTAAAATACTTGATGAAACTGCTTGCTGTTAGAAAGACCTTTCCTGTGGATGTTTTATATCAAATATACAATAAATATTTTCATATTCTTATTCTTAATAATCCTATTTTACTGTCGGTCAGTGAGTTAACCAGTAAGTTTTATTAACATGTGGATAAACAGCAGCCTGTGGAGATTTCCAATTAATGTGTCCGCTGGTGCCGATATCCCCCGTGTCGTTTGAGGAAACTCAATGCTGTTACATAAAACAAAAATACGGCTCTAATTGCGAAGAATTCTTTCTACCTCTTATTTATTTTATTTATTTTATTAATTGTTATTAGTTTTGTACGCGTAGACACCTATATTGTAGCATGGTTGAGCAGGCAGAGCAAAACCGGAAGTTGATTCTGAACATAGCGGATGTACAGAATCAACTTCCGTTTCTGATTTTTCTTTTTAGGTACCTACAGAAATTACGAACACGATTTGGCTCTCGAGTATCTTAGTAATGGACAAACTAAATAACATTTATGATTTGAATGTGAAGACATATATTTATCAAAAGATAAAACCAAAAGTAAACTATCTATTGTATGGATAGGGCTGAAATTCATTATTATGTAAATTATAAACAGGCAAAAGTTAACATGATAAATGATAAAAGTATCATTTGTGAAAATAACGGAAGCTTGGGACTCGCTTACGACTTATGTTGGAACCCACCCCAAACAGTCGACCATTTCTCCATACAGATGAAAAATAAAATTCATTGTCATCTGTGCTGATAAGATTGAGAGTATGAAAAGGAATCCTAAAGGCGCAAAAATATTTTTCACGTCAATACTTGATAAATGGCGACACAAACCTCAAATCCGCCGCGGGAGTTCAACGACTTTTCAGTAAAAAAATAAACAGAACTCTCAATAAAATAAATAAAACGACCTATGAAATAAAAAGAACGCTTCAAACAACAATCTTCAAATTTATTCGTTTGAATGCGTTTGAATCTTTATATTCAATTCCGTCTACTGCGTGTTATTACGATAAACAATAAACATTTAGGAGTATCATAATACTTGAGAAATAAACTGTCTAGACGATCTCGACTTCTCTCCCGTGGCTAAACTTTCAAACACGTAGTACTTGATGAACTTCAAAATATTGTAACCACGGTTTAGGCTTTCTTTACACCTAACTAAATCATCATCATTATCATTTATTTGCCTCTACCACAGAGATTGCGCAGCCGCCAGTATAAAGTCTGTGGCCTCTACATACATTTTCTTGCTAAAAAAAGTGTGTCGTAACTACGTTTTCTCTGCAGAGGATACACAGTAACGAGTAAAAAAAATATTAGGTCCATAAAACCAAAAATGAAAAAAAGATTTCAGTTTATCCGTCGATATAATTGGGTGTAGATTCACCCAATTTCATTTGTGCACTTTATAAAAAATCGCACTGTATTAGTCTTCTGCCCTAATAAGCGCCATGGCGCCCTGTCTTCAGCTCGCCGCATCCAGCATCTGCCTGGTGCCTTACAGATCGTTTTCCCACCTGGCCGGAGAGCGGTGGGGTAACGAATACATCCGACAGAGAACCAAAGCTATCGACATAGTTCAAAGAATAAGCAAGCTGAAGTGCCAGTCGATAACGTGTAAACGTGTTCTCGAGTGGAAACCGCGACTTGGCAAACGTAGTGTAGGACGTAATAAATAATGATGGATATTCATATATCCACACAGAATCATCTAGTGATCGGATAACTACATTTTGTTTTATAATACATTTCAGTGATAAGTAGAAGATTTGTTCAGAATAGTGTGAAACCAGCCTTATGTCCAAATAGTGTCCTCAGCTTAGGGGAAATCCCCGGATGTTGTAGCGATGAGATTTATTCTTTCTCTCTCGTCTGAATACATTATTATTTGTTAATAATTATTTCTCCGTTTCGTCCCTTGGAGATAAGGGTCTACGCTTTACATTGTCAATCTTACGAGAGGTCTTGTGTATCTTTTTTACAATTCCTTTACTTTTAATAACGAATTCTGTAAAAGGCTTGTTTTTTGGTGCTTATTTGGAGAAATAGAGACTCAAAGTTATTTTCATAGTCTGCCCTAATTTTTTCTTATGAATAAGCATCGTCACGTACGTGGAGTAGGTTATTCGCATTTTTTTGTGTTTTTTTCTCATATAATTTCTTTCTTTTTCTTTATTTCCCGCTCAGGGACAGGGGTTTGTGTTTCGGGTGTTCATATCTATGTAATGTATTATGTTTATCAGTCATCTAGTACCTATAACACAAGCTCTGCTTAGCTTGGGGATAAATGATGCTGTGTGGATTGTCCAGCATATTTATTTATTTCAAATTTACGTATTGCTTAGTACAGGTATTAGATTGAATTCAACTTATCACGTTGCGTCGGGTCTCATGGCGTGTCGATTGTGTCAATAGTGTATGGAGTTATGGAGCCCATTAGTTGATTGAGTAAAACGCACGAACGACCATGCCTCTGAGCGGAAAAGAAAATAAATACGCGCTCGAAAATACAGATTCCTTTTCGTAAGCTGCGAAAGCTGTTAGTATTATTCACGCTTCCACTTAGACCGAATACTTGCGGGTTAAATTGTCTATGACCGAATAAAAAAAAAAAGTTTATTTAATCAGACATTCCATATTAGGTACACGATACAATACAATACAAAATAAAAATTAACATATATTTTTAATAGGGTTAAGCAGCCATTTAACAGAATCCCCCACCTGAGGATTCTAAAGAGTTAGGACCCTGTTGAAAGACTGCATGATGGGCGAAGTCAATTTGCTGAATAGCATCCCGCTTTTGACTAGCTCTCACAAGAGTACTAGGTGATGCAGGCATGCTGGATCTGGCGCCTAGTCTTCAGCTAGCCGGATCCAGCATCTGCCAGCAGTCTTTCGCAAATCGTCATCCCACCTGGTCGGAGGGCGTCCTACACTACGTTTGCCGAGTCGCGGTCTCCACTCAAGAACATGTTTGCCCCAGCAGTTGTCGGTTCTTCTCGAGATATTGCCACCCCACTGCCACTTTAGCTTGCTAATCCTTTGAGCTATGTCGGTAACCTTGGTTCTCTGTCGGATGTATTCCTATCCTTCAGAGAAACTCCGAGCATAGCTCTCTCCATAGCTCGCTGGGCGACTTTAAACTGGTGGACCAGCCCTACCGTGAGTGTCCACGTCTCAGCTCCGTAGGTCATGACGGGTAGGACGCACTGATTGAAAACTTTCGTTTTCAAGCATTGCGGTATGGATGACGAGAAGACTCGACGTAGTTGTAGTACACACGGTACATTTTTATTGTATAGTCTTATACGAATGATACAAATTCGTATGGACCATAAGCGTGACCTGAATACCCTTAATATCCTTATTATTATGCCACAATGGCGGATTAAGTGATTCGTACAGCGTTATCCACAGAATAACGGGAACATTAATCACACAATAGCCAGGTTATCCTGTGACTGGCACTCTCCTACCGAATATATTGCCTACGTAATGAATAGGTACAATATACACGCTGTTGTCCAATGCGGGTTTGCATTGGAATCCAAATTGAATTACCTAATATAAATGGCAATGTATTCTGTTCGTCTCGCATATATCACCTGAACGAGAACTGTTAATAATGACTAAAGGCTCGTTTACGCCGAGGCAACAACGTGCAACAGTGCCGCATGCTACATATTGTGGCATGCGGCACCTTGTGGCATGCTACAAATAGAAAGCATTTGCGGCATATGTGGCATACGGCAGCCTATTTTACGCCGAGGCAACATCGTGCCTGGATATCGTGCTGTTTGCTTGGAGTGACTGGTCTACTTGTTTGATCGAGGGGATACATACACCATAGAATATGGCTAATCAAGTAACTTTAGCAGCAGCTTATTTAGTACTACTAAGCCATGCAGCTAAACAACAGAAGAAGAAACGTTGGTGGAAAAGAAGATTACTTCAGAATGGCCCACGGACTAGTTTACTAACAAAAATTAAGGCAGACGATGGTGCCTTATTTAAAAATTTTACCAGAATGTCAACTGAGGACTAAAAACTGTTTTGACGCACGAAAAATGTTGCATAGAATCCATTGTGCCCGGATACAAGTTACGACAGTCTGCCACATGACGCAAGGTGTTGCCATGCCGCACGGTTCTTGCCACAATGTGCGACATTTTTGACTTTGTAGCATGCGGCCTTGTGGCACGCCGCAATGCCGCACAGTGTTGCCCCGGTGTAATATAGCCTTTAGTACTTTGCTCGGTATTGCTGCTCTAGTTAAAATAGCAAATATAATAAAGTTGGTTGACCAATGGATGGAACTTAGATCTTTTATTATGGTATATAAAAGTAAAAATAAATATTTGTTTATTTTATTGCACAGTTTTACCAATATAAACAAGAACCAATCATCAGACATTGCTGTTTTAGTATGAAATTGCTGGCACGTTATAATCGCCGTCGCATCTATATCCGTCAATGTATCGAACTCCTCTCGCCAACGTTGTGGACCAGAGATTGCTTAACACATAGTTGTCTATTGCTGTTTTCACATTCAAACCTCACACTACTGGCCAAACAAAACTGGCAATGTAAACATTTCATCTCGCTTAGATTGGAGATAACTCGACAATTCGACATGAGATAACTCGACACATCGTTATCCATTGCTGATTTCATACTAAATTTTCACAGTACTAGTTATACAAAAGCTGCAATGGACACAGTTCATATCGCTTAAGTTTTATAGATATACCGCTGGTGAGATCATGGTGAGATGAATCTCCGTGCTACGGCGCTACGGCAGTCTGCTACGAGACGTAGCGCGGCTGCTACGGCGTAGCCGCGAAGGTCTTACCGCACATCGCACTTTACACACGCGATCACGGTTCGAGTCTGTTTAAGTAACTTTGTGCTTTCTTGTGTTCTTTTTATTTATTTATCACTTTTATCATTATCACCAGAAAACAGTTTTTCATAAACACCGGCATTAAAAGTGTTCTGGTAGGATTTTTTGTATTTTAATAATTTGTCAAGGTTTTTTAAAGTTCAATAAATCACGAAATACAATTGTTGATTGTTGGTGGTTTTTTTAAACACTTCATAATAAATCATCGAAGTGTTTATTATATCTATACTTAGCTCCAATTATTTTGTAATTAATAAATAAATACATAAATAATGCTAGAAAATTTACACAGCGTCATAGAAGTGAAATATTTTTCCTGTGATATTCTCGTGCCAGATAAGTAATAATTGAATTTAATTACGAATACTTCCACCAAAATACCCTGTAATTAAATTACTTTTGAAAGATATCCTGTCAAAGCAAGAAGATCAATTAAGGAGAATGTCCTTTATTTTGTAATGATTTTGAATGGAGCCTGCTACTAGCTGTATGAAAGATTTAGGATAATATTTGAGTGATTAATCCAAAAAAGTATTGAATTTAAAAACATATGTGTACAAAGTCATATAGTACTTGCAAAATAAACACATAAATATTATCTTTTTATTAGCAGTGCAAAGTCCCATATTCTAAAAAAACAAATACAAAAAAACTTTATTGTACATCAACGAAAAAACACTGAAAAGAGACATAAGAAACGAGTACAAAGAGCAAGCTTATCGCTTAAAACGATCTCTTCCAAGATAATAAGAAATGCTATAACTACTGTGTCAAAATAACAAGGCAGGGGCCTTTATACATACAAGTATTAAACCAAATACAAGTTATGATCATCTAATTAAAATAGCTATAACAATTATTCCGCCAGCCCGGGAATGTGGATCACAAATCAAAGCTGCCTTTGTGCTCAGACAAGCTCTTGATGTATGTATGTTTGTGAGACAGGTACATACATTACGTTTGACTTATGTATGTATGTACTATTTAAGACAGTAACATGACGTCTGTCTGTATGTGTGTATATTTTGTCAGACATAAATGAAGCGTGTACGAAATGTAGATAGAAACGTACAGTTTCTACTAGTAAACAGCCCATGGCATGATATGAGCCTTTTATGTTTTTCAAGATCTTTTTTTTTTGTAACAATTTTATACTTTTAGGTGCCTGCATAATTATTTTACTGGTGTTTTTTCTTCTTGTGTGTAATTTCATTGTTTTATAGTTTGAAGTTTGATATTTATAACTAGATATTTAGATTTTCATTTCATTTATTCACAAACAATTTTAACAAAAGACAGCGACAACAAAACGATTATGGGACATCTTAGAGGGTCGGTTCAAGGAAAGGTCTTGTGGAAATAATTGTACCTAACTATAATGACGAAAGGTCTAATAAATTATTTCAGGTCTTGCGTAAACAAATAATTTGAATTTGATGATCATCTTCTTAGATGAAAAAAAATCCTCCGGAGCGTAATTTTTTGAGTAGTAGTTATGAGTTGCGTAAAATGAGTCTGAAGATACACAACTACCTACTTCTCTTTAATAACGTTACATAGTTACTTATAACATGGAACCAAAGTTATTATATGCCAATAGTTTAAAGTTTTTAAGTTGTTTTACTTTCTGATATGTCTTTAGTATTTTCCACACAGCATTCGATATTATATCTGATACTCATATTTTTTGTAAACATGTAGAAACGCTTCTACAAATATTTACGGACTGTTCGCAAAGCATTTAGCAATTAGAAAGAAAAAATATTGATACAAGTATTTTCTATAAGGCACAAGAACCTAAAATGGTTACTAATAACCTAATTATATTATCTGATCGTAAACACCGCAAAAGGGTCACCAGCCCAGCTCAGTGCTTTGATGACATACGTGCTATTACAGCGCTGATTTTCATCAGTGCCAGAATGCTAAGTGCAACTTCTTACACAAAAGTAGCCTAAAATTAAATCAATGTTTTTCAAAGAAAATTATAAGTGTAGATAATAAACATTAGATATTTTATTAACAATTAAAAGTGTTGAGCTAACTACAGACTGTTGCAAACAATCTAGAGTTAGCTCAACTGATTCATATCAATAGCAGTCGGGAGCGTCCCCAAGACGCTGGCTGCATTGCCCCGCTGTATGGCAATGCTGATGCGCTGCGCTAGATTCTAGCTCTCGGGTCTCACCACACGTCACTGCGACCAGACGGTCTGTTTTTTTTACATTATTATCTTTGTGACATTGTGTAACAAAAGTGATATTATAACAAACGTGCGCCGCGAACATCAAGTGCCTCCATAAAGTAGGTACTTGCTATTGTTGGGCATAATGGAAGTTCGTACGATAACGTTTTTATGACGATTTTCACTATAAAGGAGGTCGTTTGTCTGTTCCACTTTTTTTGATGATTCTTTGCGTCTTTTGCCTTTTGTGCTGTTATCGTTCTTCAATTGTATGGTAATTCTAACTTCTTTTATAGCGCTATCTCTTTTAATATTAAAATTGTTTATTATAAAATTGTACAGATCGGTTACGATGGCACTTTTTTGTGCACCACATAGACAAATAATATACAAAAACTAGGAAATAAATGGAACGTAGGCTATTATTTTATGTGAGGAATTATTATCGTTTATCTTTGATGCCATGAACCGCGGGAATTCGAAGGCGATCTTATTGCTGTGAGCGATCTCTTCCAAGCAACTAAATTCCTCTTTTATAGTTATATATATAGTTTAATGTTTTACTTGTATTTTATCTAATTTTTATAGTATTTTACTTTAGATAATTCAACTTGTTTCTTTAACACGGTGTACGGAACGTGGAGTACCTACACACGAACAAAGCTCACAATCGTATTTAGACAAATTAATACTAAACCTTTCTCTTGAATCACTCTTGTCAATTGATGAAAACTTTGTGAATACCCGTTTAGTAGCATTTAAGTTTATCGCGCTCAGACAAAAAGACGCGGCGCCGCTGGCGACTTTGTCTTTTATTAATACGTAGTGATTTTTATGAAGAGGTACCTTCTAGAGCCGGAAAACCGTTTTAGCCCCAATTTTTTCAGCGCGCGTACGAAACGGCCGGGGAGGCGGTGTTTTCGGGAACCTATTCCCTGTACTCATTAATAACAACAATAAATAATGTGAGACCATTTTTATCGCACGAAAACACAAGGAAGTTACGATCTTGAGCAAATTTAACTCATGTCACGACGTTTATTTTGAGAATTTACTGTTTCAATATACATACAAAATGTTTCATTTGTGTTTTGTGGTCGTTATTTGAGGCATATGAGCGTGAAATCGAGATTCCGTGTTTATTATTTTTGCAATCTCTTTATTTCGGATATCTTAGGATCCATATTGGGTTAGTAAGCCCACAAACATAAACAATGAACATAAAAAGAAAGAAAGGGTGTTAGTGGTTACATTCATAACTTAAATATTAGATACCTAAATTATTTACAAACGCATGTCTCGTTCCCAGAGTGATCATCATAATGTAGAGATGTTTGCCGGAATCACTCTGCGAACCACCCTAGCCCGAGTATTGTTGTCTAGTGTAAAATAGAGAAAAAATACGTCACTTTGAAATAGAATGCGTAATTTATTTGAAACGCACTCCTTCCATTACAAAAATGTACGCAATCTACGCCGATGCGATGTCATTATTGTCTATTCACCTACCCATCATTCTACCCTAGACAACAATCCTTATGCTAGGGGGGGCTGATCTGCCCACAGCGGCGACGAGAACCTATCCTATCCTATCGGCTGTGGTTTTCTCATTGGTTTCATTGTCTCATGGTTTAATTCATTTATTGATTGATTTAGTTCTTATTTTCGTGTAAATGTGTTTAGTAGGTACAGTTGATGAGACTTGAACATAATCAGTAATAATGTCGTCCATGTGGTTCGTGAGCGTTGTGGCGCTACTAGTGGTGGACGTCAGAACAGGTGCTTTGGAGCAAGGTAAGACCATTCCAATTCAGTTACGATCAGCCCTTTTCTCATAGAAAAATCACCAGTTCAATGAGGTGATGTGACAAAAACAACCAATAGTACATCGTCGAGTCTTCTCGTCATCCATACCGCAATGATTTAAAACGAAAGTGCGTCCTACCCGTCATGACCTACGGTGCTGAGACGTGGACACTCACGGTAGGGCTGGTCCACCAGTTTAAAGTCGCTCAGCGAGCTAGCTTCTCGAGAAGAACCGACAACCGCTGGAAAACGTGTTCTTGAGTGGAGACCGTGACTCGCCAAACGTAGTGTAGGACGCCCTCCGATCAGGTGGGATGACGATTTGCGAAAGACTGTTGGCAGATGCTGGATGCGGCAAGCTGAAGACAGGGCGCTATGGCGCTCATTAGGGGAGGCCTATGTCCAGCCGTGGACTGGTATAGGCTGATGATGATGATGATGGTCGTCGTAATTAGTATACATACGTACTGGTTTCCATTGGTAAAATAAGTTTAATATAAAATGGAACAACAAAGGGTAATCAAACCACTTCTGTTGACTTGTTTCCATTCACTACTGGAAATACGGAACCGGGATCTATCCCTGGTCAAATACATACTCGTACTAATTTCACGATCAATATTCAGTGCATATTGCATCTGTTCATGTTCTCGATGAACAGCGGAAGAGGATTCAGATTTTGAATTACAGATGACACTAATATTATAAATGCGAAAGTTTAGATGGATGAATGGACGTTTGTTGCTCAATCACGCCAGAACGGATGCAAGGATCTGGATGAAATTTGACACAGAGATAGATTATAGTCTGGATTAGCTTATAGGTTATGTTTTATCCCGGAATTCCCATGGGATAGGGAACTACGCGGGTGAAATCGCGAGGTGCTGCTAGTACTTAGATCATGATTGAGGAGCACGCTTGCCTTTGCACAAAAGAAGATCGACGTAAATTTAGCTCCAACGCAGCCCGTAGGTGTAGTAAGAAAAGAGTTGACTAAGGAAATCAGCCTGAGGAAGGGCAGGAGCTTCCTGTATCTGCTAATGAGGATTGGTTGTCTATGATGGAATGCTTGCCTACTGCACAGGAAAATATCAATGAAACAGTCCAAAATTAGCTCTATCTGTCCATTGACGACCGATGTGGCGCTTTGTGCAAAGGTCTGCCTGCGACGCAAAAGGTTGCGGGTTCTCGGGACAAATGTGTGTACGATCTGCAGACATTTGTTCAGGGTGTTCTGGTCGTTTTCAATGTATAATAAAAATATCTATCTATGTATTATATTATATTATACAATACATAGATATATCAGTTATCTAGTACCCATAACACAAGCTCTGCTTAGATTGGGGATAGATAATGCTGTGTGAATTGTCCAGCATTATTTATTTATTTATTGAAAATGCAGTCTTTGCAAAATATAAAGATGAAAATATTTAGTAACAATTCCGCGCAAAACCTTCTCCGATAAGCTCTAACAAAATCAAGAACAAGAAATCTATTAAATCAAGTCGTCAACCAGTTTCCTCTCTCCACGAGACATCATCAGGACACCACAATAAGACCTTGACACTGAGAGCGCCAAGCAACACCGGCAGAGTCCCACCAGAGATGTTGCCACTCCGAGCTCCTCGCGTCAACGGACCTCGGAGTGCGGACTACATTTTATTAGAGCTTATCGGAGAAGGTTTTGCACGAAATTGTTATTAAATATTTTCATCTTTATATTTTGCAATGGATTTCCGCAAAATAACGCCTGAATCTATTATTTTAATGCAGTCTTTGTCAAACAACCAATATGCAGACTAGTGTGGTCACCCAAACAAGCGGAAAGCAATTTTGTTAATAGGATATAGCCATCAACTGAAATGGGACTCGCGGGCTTAAATAGCGTGAACCAAGTACATTATTATAGGTAATAGAAATGATTTGTTCGTAAAACAGACATTAACGGTAAACATTCTGTGATGCTGTACCTAATCTTTTACAATAGATCGAGTTTCCCTTATCGACTACCACTAGTTTTTAGGAAGTACAGGGATACTACTTATATAAATATATGACAGGAATCACATAAGCTCGGTGAAAGGTATGTATTATAAAGGTGTAAAGGTATATATTATATCTACTACATTGTCTTTATTCAGAAAGAAAATAACAATCAAATAACAAATTTAAATTAAAACTAGTATTTACAATAGAAACAATTAAGCTATCTGCAAACTTTTGCAAACAATCTACAGGTAGCGAACTGATCCATATCAATACCAGTTGGAAGCGTGCCTAAGACACTGGCTGCATTGCCCCGCTGTATAGCAATGCTGATGCGCTGTGCCAGATACTCACCAGCTCTCGGGTCACGCGTCGCTTCGACCAGACGCTCAGATAATTTTTTGAAAACCCGGAGAGCTATATATTATATCTTAATATTAAACTGTAGAAAAGGTAAAACAAGATCTATACCTGTTCTAACGTTGGTTGTCTGAAATAAATGTATTTTTATTATTAGTTTCGTGAAGCAGGTCTCTTTTCTGTAAACAGAAAACATATCGGTTTACTCGACTCGCCTTTTTAGTTTGTTTAATAAACTATATTGGTAAACATTTTTAAACAAACACAAAATTCAGGCACAGGAGTGCGGTCTGCGGCGGCATCGGCGACCCACATCAAAGGACCTTAACCGCCAGAAATTTATTAAAGTTTCGTTTGTGATTTCAAAAAGAAAATAACCGTAAAAAAGCTTTTCCCAAGTTACCGAGGTTTTCATTACAGGACGTAGTTGGAACCGAACTTGATAAATGGATTATGGACGACTTTTGAATGCCAAATCGCAGTTTTCTCACTGGAATTTTATTTGTATAGAGATAAATTTTGAACGCGAATATTTCACGCGATATTTCAAAAATTCTTAAATAATCTAGCGATAAATTTAACGAAGTAAGTCAAAGTCAATTAGGTACTTTATTTCTTTGTCAGATAAATCGAATTTGAAATCCTTATAGAGCTTTATAAATAGTATTTATTATCAAATAAGAAATAAGATTTTTATTATCAAATAAGGCAAATAATAAATACAACGCTTAGACAAAATCATCGCCAAACTTTATAGTGATTTCTAGAGGAATCGTAAAAAGCCGTCAAATAATTATAAACGGAGCATTATCCGAAGTTATAAACGTTCTTGGGCTTGGACGTAGTCCATTAGGATATTATCTAATAATTTCTCGTACAAGTGACCAACACAAATGAGGTCCGCCTTAAGTGCTGGCCTTTGCCAAGACAGAATATTTATGTCATATACCTACCTAAGTGTCGTATAAGCGTATGTACTTGGCACAAGGCTCGACATTTGAAGTTACTGAAGAGCCCTCACTGAAAATTATTACCTTTAAAATAAAACTCGAGTCTTTTAACCCTCTTTTAGCCTGAATCAGAGTTTTTAACGCATTCTATTTTTGCGAACTGTTTGATTTATTTTTGAACGTGATATTAATAACCTTTCACGAGTCACTAGGACTGTCGTTATTGGATAACGGCTTTAGGTAATTTATGTTTAACTATTTTTCATGAACATGATACATACTATCTCGATTTAAATAAATTAATAAATATTGCTGGACTGATTGTCCAGCTTAGCACCATCATCGAGTCCCAAGCTTAGCAGAGCCTGTGTTATGAGTACTAGATAACTAATATACTTAAGAAAAAATATAACATACATGGATATTTTTATTTTACATAGATAATACCCAGAACACCCGGAACAAATATTTGTAGATCGTACTGTAAACGTTTGTTGCAAGGCGAGAAACGAATCCGCAACCTCTAGCGTTGCAGGCGAACCTTAACCCGCCACGCCGTATCGTCGCTACTCAATTTTTTGGGACTTTTTGAGTGTCTTCTATGTTCAACAATAACTGTTGTCTGTTCAATACTCTACGATTCTACATAAATCTTAAAACTACAAGCAATTGACCTAGTTATTTCACATCTATTAAAGTTTGTTAATCGTTGTAGCCAGTTGGCAAAAGCCGGAGTTAGGTCAAAGTTAGAAATGGGTCGAGTAACCACAACTGTTTATTCGGCCGCCGATTGAAATTCTGACTTATAGACTCGCGTTTATGCCTTGTAATGTAAACAACTTCATACTGCGATTTGCATGATTACAGGTTATTAGAAGTTTACATGATGGAAGGTCAAACGCCACCTTACTTAACCTACTCATATCATACGTACGTCTTGATTTGATATCACACAAAAGCTAGAAACAGACTGAGCACAAGCTCCACGACGAGCGCGAGGAAATGTAGGAAACATCGGATGACGTGGCGTACAATAGGGTGTCTCTAGGCCATCTGTAAAACAAATATCACGGAAAAATATCGTACGAAGCCGCATGCTGAAGCTAGTTTAAGAAAAAAGCAAAAATCATCCTTCACAGATACAATTCGATTTTAGATTTCGAAATTGTACTCGAAGTGAGTACTTTACTAATCTCGCACGAGTTGATAGTCAAAGCTATTTTTCTCGTAGCTCCGTAGCAAATGCTACGCCCCGTAGCACTGCTACGGTTTATATGGTACGATTCACTGTAGAAAGTTTGTTAATCTTCCAAAACCTTCTCATTTGTTTCTCATTATCGTCATCATCATCAGCCTATGTTAGTCCACTGCTGGACATAGGCTTCATGTCATTAGCTTGACGGTGGGCCAGCCAGCCCAGGCAATCTCGAATTGGATTTGGGAAGATATTATGGCATTTTCGTAATTGTTTAATTTCAACTTCTGTCTCTGCATCTAGTTCGTCAAATGCCGACCTTATTAACTCACATACATCAAACAAATGGGGAGTTTGCCACATTCACCACACTTGGCATGTGGAGTGGTGATTGCAGTGGAAAATATTCAGAACGAAGCTGCTGCTCTTCCTAAGTTCATATACCGTCTAAGCTTATGACACGAGCTGAGTTGGAGAGGTCAATTCACACGACTGTTACGACCACACATGCAACAATCATCATAAACATTATATCATAAACGTCCCTCAACTCTAACCTAACCTGATAATCTCCTTATTTACTTTTATTTCATGGAGGGGTAGTGCCCATAATCCCCACGTCAGACATGCGGGTTGGGGATCGCAGTTCGGTGGTAAATCTATTTTGCAAGAGGCACTGCTGCCCGCTCCCTGGTCTCAGTCGGTCTTGGACTGTCTGGAACACAATTTGACTACATTTTATATTTGCCTAGAGCTTAAAGTGACTACTACGTAATGGGTCGAGCACTCAAAACTAGTAAAACACAAATTGACTAGACCATGTTTTTCCTACATAGCATAAAAAAAAAAAAAAAAAAAAAAAAAAAAAGCATTTATTTACTAAAGCAGAAAAATAAAAACAGATTACTTGCGGTCCCCGCACTAGGTTAAAAACCTGTACCGCGGGAGGCCAGTTTACAAATGTGATTTAATCATCTTAAGAAAGTACTAAAACAGAGCAGTAGTCCACTCGAGACAATAATGAAATTAAATTTTTACCTAGCTTTTATTTAAAAATAACCGAAATTAACTTATCAACTCAAACTTAACTTTATAACAAGTTGAATAGGTACGTAAAGAAAAAGAATAATTAATTACTAATCACGTAACGCAAACACATTTCCTTATCATATTTAACCTATTTAAACATCTATTATGGTTATCAATATCTAGATACTAAGTACAAGACGCACAACACATACGCAGGTAGGGAAGGGGAACAGGAATTGGAGAGGATGGTGTAGATGCGAAGAGTTCGGGAGGAGAAGTGTGTATGATAAAAATAGTTTTTAAGGATCAACTCTGAATCAAAAGAAGTCTTTCGGTGGCATCATAATCTAACGTCAGGAGCCACCTTCGAACCTTCTCCTTGACTCCGAACAGGGAACATGAGAGTAGCTCACAGTGCATTAAAATACGGCGATAAATGAACGGAAAAGAGAAAGACCGAAAGCGCCTCGCAAACGCAGATTTAATAGGAGGGACTTTAATTTTAGTTCGACGATGATCTGACTTTGATTTTTCGACGCGTATTGAATCAAAGTTTGCCCTGTGGAACGAAGTGGTAACTCTAAGTAGGTAGAGCTGTCTGACTGTTAGAATTTCAGACTCTGAATGAAGCAAAACGGTGGGATACCTAAAGGGTTTACGAAACATAACTTTTAGGACGGCTCTGTGGGCTCTTTCAAGAGAAATCATGAACGTTTTAGCCGCACCGCCCCATGCCGTTATGCAGTAGCCTACAATGGACTGGCAGAGGGCTGAGTAAGCAATCATGAGAGTATCACGGTCAGCACCATCTCTTAAAAGTTTCATTATGTAAATTAGTTTTCGAGTGCGTTTTGCGACGGTATCTATGTGCTGTTTGAATGATAGGTTTTCATCCAGCGTGACACCTAGGTATTTAAGAAAGCTGGCCTTTTGTATTACTGGACAAACGCAGTTCTTTGGAGAGGACAGAACTGACCCACACTTATGGATTTGCAGGCGCAGAGAGAGAGGAGGCCCCGACGGTCTGGTCTTGTGAAAGCATAAATATTTGGTTTTGCTCGCATTGAGAGTGAGAAGATTAGCATCGAGCCAAAGAGCGACTCGGCCCAATCCCTCCTCCGCAAGCTTATAAACCTCACTCCATGAATTACCCTGAAATAGGATAGCCGTATCATCTGCATAGCAAATAGTTATTGCTGTGTTTGGCTCATCAATAAGAGAGGTTATTTCATTAATATAGAGCGTAAACAGAGTAGGTCCGAGAATGCTGCCTTGTGGCACGCCAAAAGATATGCATTTGATGTCGCTCGACTGACCGCCTACCGAGACACACTGAGTTCTATTGGACAAATAGCTGTGAAACCACTGAAGCGCCACGCCCCTAATACCCAGATGCTCAAGTTTATTCAACAGTATAATCGGAGAGACGGTGTCAAACGCCTTAGCCAAATCCAAAAAGACGCCGATGCATTTTCTGTTTGAATCCAGCGCTGAAGCTGCAGTGTCCAAGAGGAGTTGCACGGCGTCCTCTGTGGATTTTCCCCTTCTAAAGCCAAACTGGTAAGCGGATAAGAGATTATACTTTTCTAGGAACTGTACTAGTCTATTGTTTACCAGTTTTTCCAGTACTTTAGAAAAAACTGGTAAGAGGGCTATAGGGCGGTAGTTGGAGGGGGATGATTTTTGGCCGTCTTTATAGATGGGTATGACTGAAGCTATCTTCCAGCATAATGGAAACTCTCCGGTGGAGATACTTAAGTTCAGGACATGGCAAAGAGGCTTTACTATGAGATGGATTACCTTTTTTAAAAGGACGTTAGAAATTCCATCTATTCCTGGAGCGCTGTTATTTTTGAAGAGTCTAATAATGGAAGTGATTTCTGCAGGGTCAGTGGGTGCCATGAAGAAAGAATTAAGGCAACCACTGGATTCCGGCATCTGAGCAGCCAAGTCCTCTTGAGTTTTATCTAACTTTTCAAGGATGACATTAGCTAAATTTTTACCAACGTTAACAAAATAGTCGTTACATGAGTTTAATGACTTAGTCGGCGTGGATTTAAGTTTAAGCAGGTCAGAGGTATGGTCCTTTCTTTTCGGAAGATCACATACAGATTTTATGGTATTCCAAAGTTTCAGGGGATTATTTTTATTTTCTATGAGTTGCCTCTTATTATAGTTTAGCTTCGCCTCTTTTAAAGTGACCTTAAACTTATTACGGTACCGGTTGTGAGTCAATTGCAGCATCTTATCCCCAGGATGCTTTTTAGCCTTTAGATGAAGGGCGTCTCTGTGCTTCATGCATTTAAGCAGTCCAGGTGTGATCCAGCCTTTGATTTTGTTTTCCCTTCTATTATTTTTGTGAATTTTTGTGTGCTGCTGGGTTACGTTTCTTAGCTTTGAGGTTAGTAATGTAGCTGCTGTCGAGGCATTATCAGCCTCAAAAATATCCGACCAGTCTGTCTTGCCTAGTTCCAGTGAAATCGCATTATAGTCAATAACTGATTTGAGATTTGTTCGATCTCTAGAAGGTGGCGGCGGCGTTTGCAGGCCAACAAAAACGATATCATGGTCAGTTATCCCCGTGTTGCAGACGACACCTAAGGCATCCAATCTGGCACTTACGAAAATGTGGTCCAGGCATGAACACCCTCTAGTAGAAGCATTAATCATACTCTTTAGTCCTAGTTCAGCCATAAGGCATAGGTACTCGTCCTGACCACTAGTAGGAGGGTCCGATAGAATATTTATGTTAATATCTCCAGCAATTGTGACCTTACCACTTTGCGGAGAGTTTTCTCTAACAACTGAGTCGAGTGAATTAAGGAAATTGGTGATGTTACTAAAAGAGGGGGACCTGTAGAGTCCCAGAATTACATGGGAACTAGGCAATTTGATCAGGAGAGAGTCTGCGTCAACTATATTAGGTTCGGTGACTGTGACGCTCAGCTCCGAGCGGACATAGGCCACGACACCCCCGGCTTTATTGTTAATGCGGGCAGATGCATAGTGCGAGTACCCGGGCATGGATCTGATCAGCGAGCATGTACCTAGATGGCATTCTGTGAGAATAATAACGTCAAACTTTGTGGAGAACCGGGCAAGTACTAACAGGAACTCATCGAAGTTTTTTTGTAGACTTCTTATATTAAACGTGAGAATCTTCAGATTAAATTCTTTACATAGAACCTTAGTGCATAGTTCAGGAGAGTTAAAAATGCGGCATTCAGCATCAAAGGATTCGTCAATATTAGAGAGAAGCTCTAAAGAGGCCATAGATGAAATATTTCACCTGCAACCGTGAAAACAATAGAGCTGTGATAAGATGCCGCGATAGTTACAATAGAGTTCTCGTAAAAACAAAAGGGGGGGAGGGGATAATGTAAGCGGATGTGAAGGTGTTGGAGGGTACTATATCTTAGGGGTCGTATGTGATGTGAGAATACATAAAGGTTACTCGTTATTCTACTGGTAGAGTTATAGCCTAGTACATGTAAACTATGTGATATAAAACTATAAATAGAATTACTTATATATAAATGATTGTGAACTAAGAACATAATCATGCAAAAAAGAGTAAAACGGGTAGGGATACATTTACTTGGTCGTCTCCGCACAAGCAGGGAGCTTGTCATCCAATTCAGCGAAGCTGCGAATGCGTATTGCTGGACAGCCTTCAGATTTACGCAGAAAGATAGTGCCGCTACTCGTCCAGCAAAATTTATAACCAGTTGCTGCGGCACGGTTTCTGCAATCTCGAAATAACTGGCGATTATCCCTAGTAAGCCGTTCATTAAAGAAAACTCGTCTAGCCTGATTGTCAATACCTAGGTCTTTCGTTGTGACGGCTTTTCGAGTTTTTACACATTTTAAGAACTCATCACGCTTGGCACGTCTTAAAAGCCGCATAACAACTGGGCGCGTGAAGATCGACATGGAATTGGAGGAAGTTGGTTTTCTACTAACTCCAGCACGTAGGACCCAGTCAATGTCGTTCTCCCTCAGATCGGCCCCAAGTTTATTTGCAGCAACCAGCGCAATGTGAATCAGATTTTCGTTGGGTAATTCGGGGACTCCAATTATCTCAATCTCGTTGCGTATATAAGCCTGCGCTTGCGTAGATAGTTGATCCTCTAATTTATGAATGTGATCTTTCAAGGAAGTTGTTTCTTGAAGAAAGCGCTCCTCTAGCTCAGTGACACGCTCTTCCGTACAAGCCATTCGAGCGACAACGGTGTCCATTTGATCGCGGATGACAGACATCGCTGAAGAAACATTGTCAAGTTTGGCGTTAAATGAAGACACCTCTTCCCGCAAAAGACGGATTTCGCTAGTTAGCGCCTGCAAATCCGGTTCAGGCAAACATTTTTTTGGTCTTACCGTGACATTCATATCAGGTGCATTCAGGTTAGGTAGGGTGGGGCCCTTAACTGGAGTCACAGAAGTCTCTCTTCCACATTTCGAATCGAATTTGCATTGGGGGCATAACCATGAGATCAGCTCGTTCAGTCTCGGAGCGGCTCCGCCGATGCAAGTGTCTTTATGGTATCTCTTTTCGCAATTCGTCCGCGTACAAGCGATTGATTCGTCTTTAGGACGAATTAAGTTATGGCAGCTAGCACAACGACTTAAGTTAGGCATTATTGCAGCAGTTGGTACCTGTATTGATTGACACTAGAAGCGGCAGTTGTTCCCTAATTTTGACCGAAGGCGATGTGAACACGTTGGTCAAGCGGCTTCGGTGTGCGACTTACGTGCAAGGGGTCGTGGTTCGAATCTCCGCGTCTACCCTTATATGTTTTCCATTTAAAGCTTGTTTTTAATAGCTTTTCAGTCAATGTGTGTAGGTCTATGCCAAACTCGAGTTTGTAAGTCAAATTTGGATCATGGAAATGTCAATGTCTTGCCACTTTGAAAAAATATATTCCAGAGCCGTTTTCAAGAAGTTGATGTTGTTGTTGTGATGGATTGAGTGGAAATGCAATTGTCAGTCACACACCTGTCCTGGATGGATATTATTTAACCAAATCACCGGCAAAAGTGTAGATTTTTGGGAGAATTTGAGTGTTTTCAGCCGTTACATCGTAAAATGTGGTATGAATCACTGTTTCAAAGTGAATTTGTTATTGTGCTTGTGAGACTTTTGTGGAATAATGGTGCTCACCGTTCTCCTGTGTTGTTGTTATTCAGTGGATTGGATGCCGGCCTGCACGATTCACTACTAAAGGTACTGATAGAGTTGTTACATATAATTTTAATTAAATATAAATCACAGAGGTTTGCCTTTGTTATGGTTCTTTGGCGAGAGTTGCCAGCTTGAGCATAGTGATGTCCTTTAGTCGCCTCTTAAGACACCCACGGGAAGAGTTGGGGTGGTGCAAATTCTAAGCTGGCAACACACGGCCTATAAGCTGAAATTCAGACTGTCGAAATTAAAATGATTCAATAAGATATCTCAAAACTTATCATAAACGTCCACAGCCGGACAAATAAGAATATCTCCCACAATGACCCGAAATTAAAAAGTTTTTCTTCAACCATCGCTATTGTTTACAGACATCCAACCACACCGATGTCACCAGTGCTTCCCGACCAACACCACGTCGTGTCAGCACTCAGAAGAAGGCTGGCTTTCTGCGACATGCCCCAGCGCTAGGCCCTATTGTGCTACTGTCGCCATTGGTCCAGGTAATGAAATTCTATCACTTGTTTCTTGTTGCTGGACTGGATTTCCGCAACTAGGCCGAAGGTGTTTCCTTTGCGTGGCGGGTGGGGGCTGATAGTCTACAACCCGATGTCCTACACGTATGCCAGCAGCTTGCTGTCGCTGGTGCATACCTCTTTAGTAGTTCTAAAGTAGTGCAGTCGTAGATAAGCCACTATCGCAATCTATAGGTACACATTAGCACATGCGCGGTTATCTGCTCTGCATTCATGCACCCTCTACATCGGAGCTGTCTGTGATATCCAAATTAAATGGGTCTAATAATAATATTTTGTATATTTGTTTATTTATCTACCGTAGTATTGACACACTTGATTTCGTTAAGATTTACAAAATTTGATTAGGTTTACATGTTAGATAGGTACTTGAAATCCTATCTATGGTGTTAGCTTTGCTTGATGATGGTATTTACTAACTACACTTGTGGTATAGGGCTAAAAGCGACAGGTAATGCGTGAAAAAAATACTGATATACAATGATGGTAGAAGTAGCTAAACCTACACCAGTGCATGTGCTATCGTAATTTATACATTTTCTACACACGAAACAAGATGTTGTGAATTACATATATAAGTAAAACAAAACGCTCGTACCTACGGAAGTAATTACGGACATTCATTAGGTGGATTCGCGCCGTAATATAAAAGAGGCAGTAATTTTAGGAATCCTATCTACGAGCGAAATTCTCGCTCTTCTGGAATTGTAGCCCAACAACTGTCGAAATAAAACGTTACAAGGTTGCTTTTCGGATGATTCCGACGTTATTTATTTCATTTCAATTACACAGATTTGCGAAGCGGAAATAGATTTCCCGAACTAATTTTCAGTTCCAAACGCTTTCACGCCGATATAAAACGATTCCGAAGCGAGCTACGAGTTGTCAATAGGTTTCGAAGTATGTTTATATGTAGTATGGTGCCTATGTGTGCGATTTTGTTTGTAAGGGATAACTCTCTCATTAAGTCTCTAACCAAATAACGTCATGAAACCCTCGCTAATGATCACGTCAACAAACAAACAGCTTAAGCAGTTGAGAAAGTTTAAACAATGGTATTTGCTTTCAGATTTCGGCACGTCACTGGGGTGCGCGGCGGCGGCCAGTACGCCGTGTTCATTAGCGAACTCACCAAGACAAATACTCGAGCTGACCTGTATTTGCGTCGGCCACCTCTGCAATGCGCCCTTCTCCCTCGAACTACGGAACGAATTGCTCAATTTCTCATCTGCCGACAACAATAGCGCGCTCGCTGAAGCGTTTTTCAAGCTGTCCAAGTTCGCAAACGTGTCTGACGCCGCTCTGTATAAAACGATCACTGTCGAGATAGACGTAAACTCATCGGTGACGACTGAAGGCGGAAGTCTGAGTGCGATGCCGAAGGCTGAAGCGCTGAAGCAGCAGACTGCTCCCTCCGATGATGAAGAAGACGAGAGCGAGGGCAGCGGTGCTTACGAAGACTCCAAGCTGCACATACAGGGCCAGTCGGCCTCCGCTCCCGCCGCTCCCAGCTCTTACCTACCAGCTGAAAACAATGCCTGCTCCCTCACTATATTACTTGCCCCATTGGCATTCATACATGTAGTCTTTTAAAATATCATTATAGATTTAGTCTTAGGCAAAAGTCCCAATCTATCAATAAGATATTAAAATACCCTGAGAATTTAATTAGCGTCGACCTATTGGGAACAAATAATTACGTACTTTTATTATCATAGGAGATTTCAGTCTTATGAAATAACTTTGTAATTGGGTTCTTTTAATGGAAATTTCGCTAAGCCTCGAGCTGGAAACTTTTTGTCTCGTTTCAGTATTGCCAACCTACTTGTATTCTCCCCAAGTGTTCGTATTTTACGTAAATATTTGTGATACCTCTTAGGACCTACGTGCCAAATCATATTGTAAATACTGTAGTAATATTTATTCGACACGAGTAGATATTGATTTGAAGTTAAAATAGAGAGAAAACGTTAGGATCCCTAGATCAGAAATACTTTATTCAACAGGATAAATAAAGAAAGGCGTCTCTGTTTACAAAGATTAGACGCTAGCTGAAAGATTTATATGATGATAACATAGTTTAGAATCACATAAAAACTCTCGTTACCTATCATAATTCTTTAAATGCACACTTAAGCTGAATTAGATTTCATGATAGTATCCTAAAGTTCTTTGTAAATATTACAAAAACTAGTTTTTCTTAAAAGGAAAACAATTCATTAATATTAATAATTAAATCGGGTTTTTCTTAACAAGGAAAATTACAATCAAAAATAGAATTAAATTAAAACTATTATTTACAGTTGAAACAGTTGAGCTAACTGCAGACTGTTGCAAATAATCTACAAGTAGCTCAACTGATCCATATTAATACGTAGGTGTAGTGGTTTTTCTTAGTTAAAATACATTCAATTATACATTTTAAATAAATTACCTAACACATAGTGTTAAGTTTATTACCGGAGTAAAATTAAAAGCACTGCATTGATTTTGCAAGTTCATCTTTGAATGATTGTTTAGATATAGAGTCAATTAATATCCATCTATAATTTTAACAGAATGTTGTTGTAATTTATAAATAAACTATTTGAAAACTTAAATGCTATTTTATTATACTCGTATCGGCCAAAAAAAGTAACAAGTGACCAAAGACAAACAAAATGTTATCGAAAGAGATTTTGTACTAATTCGGTGGTCCAGTCAACGGAACCAGCTCAACTGGACCACGGGCAAGGAGCGAAAATGTTGAGCAAACAACGGCGGTAAAATTTAAAAACATCAATGGCACAACGGGCGATCGTCCGCTTGCGCCCTAAATATCGTCCAAGCAAGTAGTTGTTGGGTTCGATTCCCGTCTCTTCAAATGTTTGTACGATCTGCAGATACTTGTTATGGGTGTTTTCCATGTACAATAGAAAGAATCGAATATGCTACATCAGTTATTAAGAGTAGCACAGCATAAAACTAGCTCTGCTTACTTGATGATAGATTATTTGTTAACTTGCGTATTTATGTAAGTAATGCCATATACAGCTCTGAAACACAGACTCAGGCCTAGGGCTTCTAACTACACGAATCGCGAGACCTTATCTTGGTCATCATGGTTTCAATGACCTTCTAATTCGGTGACTCAACTAGGACATTACCAATGACATTCGCTGGACTTCACTTATCTGAATCCCCTTTCTCTGTCCCGTCATAAGTAGAAATTGGTCTAACGTCAGAACAGCAGACGCTTGAGATCCGCATAAAGAAGAATAGTTACGTTGCAGAGTCTTAGAAGGGTTTAAATCCGAAATGTACTTATATTATTATTAAAGAAGCAGCAAGCATATGATAAATAACTTTGTCTTTCAAGAAAAACTTACAGTGAGCTACTTCTAAAGTTAATCGAAAGATGACCCAGAAAGAGAAAAACTCCACAGATAAAAGAGAAAAGCGAATTCAAATTTTCAGAAATTTATTTCGGAATCCACTTTTGTAGCAAACAGCCAATAAAGGCCGGATTATGTTTTAAATTAATTTCAGTCGAATAATTTCCCTTAGTATCAAAAAGTGGTTAAAACTTGGTTATTGTACGCTGTAAGAAACAATTGTTACAGGTTTTTTGCGCCCTTTAAGAAGTGGCCAAACCAGAGTTTCAAAAGGAACTAATTTAAAGTCCATGATTAAAAACGTTCATTTTGTTTTTGACCGCTCACCCGTACACGCTGCTACAGCCTTCATAAGTACAGCTGGTTTACTGCTGTATGGATTTTCCTGCTTATACTGCTGATGCCTTTAAGATATGCACTCGTAGACGGTCTATTTCCTCGTTTTCAGTAGCCAAAACAGGCGGGAGGGGGGGGGGGGGGGGACGGTTGAGAGCACCGCCCTCCAAACTCCCTGTTTTTCTTCCTTAGACTATGCCCTACCAAGCCCCCTGATTGCTAGTTGATCTCTCTAATCTACAACTGTTTTTAATAACTTACTGCCTCATGTAAATGTTAGTGGACGTGGCCCAAGTGTAGATTTCTTCTCTCTAAACTAACTAAAGTATACATATCCAACCTACAACGGTTTTTGCAAACTTACTGCTTGTTGTAAGTAGACATGGCCCCAGTTAGCATTAAATAAATAAATAATGCTGGACAATTCACACAGCATTATCTAGCCCTAAGCAGAGCTTGTGTTATGGGTACTGGATAACTGATATACATAAATAATACAATACATTGTTTCGATATTTTTTTCTGACATCTGCAGATCACACGAATATCTGCAGATATTTGTTTGGGGAGTTAAAGAAAGTATATAAATAACTAAACATACATTTTTGGACGTTCTAATACACCAATGATAATATAAAGTATCTTATCGACATCCTATATTAATAGTCCACTGCTGGATGCTAGCTTTACCTTGATAAGCACCTTAATGGCTTTTATCATATGGGGGTAATGCCCATAATCCCCACGCTGGAAATGCGGGTTGGGAAACCCAGTTTGTTGGTAAAGTTATTCGGTAGGAGGCGCTGTTGCATGCTGCTGGTGGATAACCATCGTCTCTTACGACAGCCGGAACAAGAGTGGTGCAATTTCTAAGCCGACACCACTCGGCCTATGACTACCGTCCAATGACCACTGGTCATTGGACACTTCAGTGTCAAAGTGGATCTGCTATTTGCTCTCAGCTGTGAAAGCTCTTTAGCAGTCCCGGCGTAATTTAAAACAGGATCATTTTACAAATGTCCATTGTAGGGATACATTCAAAGCTCGGCACTGTTATTGTCTGTTACAACAACTCTTCTAATTGCTTTTGTATGCAGTACTAGCTTTGCTTGCAGTGTTTCTAGATATAGCAACTTCAAACAGTTTGTTTTTTTCGCCTCATAAATATTAAATTTTTGGACAAAAGGCTAAGCTATAAAGTAATTTTGAGTCCTTCGCCAGGGTACAATCTATCTGTATATTTATTTGGCAAGATCAGTTTTAAGTACATATCACACGAATCACACTATTTTTTATGATATTATATTGTTATTATAAATGCGAAGGTTTGGAAGAACCAAAACTAATGAACGGATCGGCCTGAATTTTTGCATACAAGTCTTGAATAAAACATAGACTACTTTTAATCCCATAAATTAGTTCCCATGGAATAGAAATAACATTAAAAAACGCGTGCGAAGCCGCGGGCAGAAACTACTTAGCAGAATCTTGTTACATAGTACATAATGTAGGTAGATATTACATTTCATTTCATTTATTTCATTGCTTATACGTACATTGTTGGTAGCTTATGATCTAATTTTAGCCTAAGTTAGTACATACACCCTGTTGAGCACTGCAATTAAAATTTTAGTTACAATTTGGTCATGTTAGTGTTAAAAATATTAAAATTATAAATCTAATGTCTCATTTACAAATGTCAGTTTCAGTTGATTAATTAATTCTATTCTAAATTTATTTATCTGTTAAAATTTTGTTTACACTATAATATTAGTTTGGGTAGAAGATAATATAGCTAGACGTATGCTATTATTTTTAGTATACTTACTCATCAAAAAGTCCATCAATTTTGCGAAGACTGCAAGCAGTAAGTAATGATGGAAGGGGTCTATAGAGATTCGAAAGATAGTTTTATTTTTCGTTCTCCTTCTTTATTGCTATATGTCTGCCTTGAAATGCCTTTATGATCACTTTGACACTTTTATTTTTATCTGAGTTAATAAGAGCGTAGACGGTTGGTTTTGCTTTCTTTAGACATTTCTGTTTCATTCTTATATTGTTTCTTGGATTATACATGACTATATTTTGCAAGCACATGATCAAAACCCTGGGTTTTGTTAGCTGATAGTATTGAGACGTTATCGATACGCCTCATATTGGAACTAAGTTCCTTATCGAGCGTTGTGAAAGGGGGCTGGACGGAAAAAATTCTCACGAAAATTTGTAACGACACTTTTTTCTATAGTAAGCTATTGTAAGCCGTGCGGCGTGCGCATGTTTCTCTGTCTCTCTCTCTCTCTTATAGAAAGGAACTTTGTTCCATCCGGGTGTCCCTTGACACCTCTCAACTTTTTTTTATTTGATTTGATACCACGATATCTATATCGCTGTTCTAACAACGCAAATCTTATACAAAAATCGAACGTGTCGATGTCGATGTCTCGATACTATCAACCTGACATCTGACCGACAGTTGATAATAGTATCGAGAGTATAGTAGTTCTCTGTCTGCACGATAGAGGCGCTGTACCAAATCAAATAGAAAGATGGGGCGTATCAATGACGTCTCGATACAACCGAGAAACTAAACTCAGTTCTTAGATAATGTGTTAGCAAATATATATGCATACATAATCCAAGAAATAGTATAAGAATGAAACAGAAAACAGAAAGCAAAGTCTCCACTACACCTTCATTAAATCAGATAAAAATAAAAACAATGGAAAAATGAGACGTTACCATCACGTCTCGATACCTACTATCGTCAAATGGACTAGGGGCTCTGGTTTGGTAAACTATAGGTACAAAACCGGTACCTACTACAAATGCAGTTATGCTGTGGTACCAGTCTCTCGTTCTACGTTATTTACAGTTGGTTTAAGCTTAACTTAATCAAACACCAACATTGTTTCATCACAGCAGTTGATTATATCCTCAGCTCATTTGAGGGATTATCCACAATTCAGTTTGCAGAGCTGAGCCTTCACTCTGAAGACAAATTTTGATTGTTTTGATTACTTTTAAAATCTAGGGTGCCCAATCCTAGATTGTATCATAAAACCGATTGGTCAGAATGACTCATGAATTGTAGGTATACAAAACACCTGAGCATCGAGTAAACAGTAAAATAAATAGTAAATAAATAGTAAAATGCTGGACAATCCACACAGCATTTTCTAGCCCCAAGCTAAGCAAGGCTTGTGTTATGGGTACTAGATAACGGATATACATACATAATACAATACATCACATAGATAGATATTTTTGATCATGATGATGATGATGTCTCCCAGCCGATTTCGACTTCGGTGACTGCGTTCATGGGCAGGCATTTTAACTTCGAATATTAAAAAAAAAAAAAAACCTGCAGATCGTTCAAATATTTGTCCACATAGGTCGTCAATAGAATAGCGCGTATATTATTTGTTGCCCAGGTGTTTAAGTAAAGATAATACTTCAAAATTTATATTTGTTTTGATTAATAAAAGCTAAGTAATTTAACTAACTTTATGGAAAAGGGTTTACGACTTGAGACAGCGATTTGAAGCATTGATTTTTGGCCTATATGCAAACTTCAAACCTAACCTCATGTTAAAACTTACAAATGGCTACCGATTGAAGTTATACCCGAATAGTAGCAGAAAGTACCCCCTACTTTTTGTAGCGTTTTATTTACCCTTTTTGTAACGATATAAATTGTCTAGTGTTCAGAGTCGGCGCCCTAGATGCTCCAGCAGCTCTCCGCAGCACAATGGAAACAATACATGGATTATAGCATCAACGACAGCCTCTCTAAGTAGTTCTCTAATTATACCACTATCTCTGGTTCTCGACTTCGAATAAAGAAAATGAAATTATGTCAGTATATTGGCTAACGCTACATGTAGAGTAAGAGAAGAGTTGTATAAGACTCATAGACTCTCAAATAAAATTACAGCTTCATCTTCATCAGGCTATACCTAATAGTAAAGTAAAAGTAAAAACGTTTTATTTTTGTCACAATAACACAAATTAAAAAGAAAAGACAAACATAGAAAAATAAGTGACAAAAAAGGGGGCATCGCTCAGGATATGCCCAGAAGCGATACATATCGCTAATGAGCGCTGGTTTTATGCGACTCCCTAGAATAGTCCAGAGGCCTGTGGAAAAGAGCCAGGGGTAGTGGACATAGGCCTCCCTTAACCTTTTTACAGACCACGGCGCGCTCTCTACAGACCTGGCGTATTATGAGTTCCGGCAAGTAAGAACGGCCCAGCATAAGTGTTACATATAATTCTTATTCTAAGTAGAGAAACTGGGAGCTGCGGAAATGTGTTGTGCATTGTGGAATATGTATGATGCATTTATTCGTAGATTTCAGTACTATTTTGAGGTTATTCGCAACGTCTCAGGAAGAGTCTGCACAACGTCTCACGTTTTGACGACCTCTGTGGCGCGATGGGCGAAGGTCTGCTTGCGTCGCAAGAGGTTGCGGGTTCGTTTCCCTCCTCGGAACAAATGTGTGTACGATCTGCATAAATTTGTTCAGGGTGTTCTGGTCGTTTTCTATGTATAATAAAAAATATCTATCTATGTATTGTGTTATATTATGTATATCAGTTATCCATAACACCGCCATGCAGGTCGTAGGATAATTGAAGCAGAGCGTAATTTATAACGAAGTAAAAACGGAAATTAAAAATTTAGTAGCAACCAAAACACGAGGCATTCACCTATAGATAAGTTAGTGACTTATTGAGAAGTTTTCTCAGAGAGGCGAAACTAAATATGTAAGTAGGTACACTCCTTGAATGTAAGGACCTCTTCAACTATGAACCTGCTCGAGAGACATCCGGAAATAAAGAAAGTTTCAAGCGCTCTTGTCCATAGCCCATTCTTGAAATGAGGTAAACAGGTTCTATTTTTAAAACGACTTTGATAAAAGGAGGTTTTATGTTCAATCTATTTATAATGGAGAAATCGACAAACATAAATGATTAAAAATACATGCATTTTTGTTTTTAGGGGTCTGTATCTCAAAAGGAAAAAAAGGTTTATAAGTTCTTCACAATCAGGCGTTAAGGCAACTTATAGGATCTCTTTGTTGTCCATCTGTTCATCTGTTAACCGCCCTTTCACAGAAACGCGTGGAGTTATCGAGTGGAAATTCACATGGAAATTCACTCAGGTTCGTAACTTCTTGCAGCCGAGATATAAATCAAACTTCTAAGTCAACGCAATCAAAAGTAACAGCCGATTATACCCAATTTTTTTTAACTATCCAAGGGCACATGCACACAAAACCTATAGGTTAATTCCCGTTGACCTGGAATCATGAAGATCAATCGCACAAGTAAAGAAAAAATCTAACAAATCATAAAAAAAACGTGAATTGTGTGTGCCTCCGGATCGATTTCTTTGTTTATACGAGTACAAATTTGTACGGAACCCTTTCAGATTTCATTAACGCTAGGCTTACAAAATAAGCACTTAAAAAAGTATTTTTTTAAATAGATTATAGGTACCTATACATTTATATCAAATAAGTTGAGAAGATGATTGTGATTTGCATGTAAATCGAGGTTCTGACCTCACTTCTACCTACCTACATGCCTCTATAACCCTCCCTAAAGTGCAACTCACCTAGTTAAAAAAGTGCTGTGATTCACTACCCAAGTTGTTTTCGTCGTTATAATTTATATATTCGAGTTTCCATGGTTACGGTTACGAACATTAACCGCGGTCGGTAGGAAAGAGTTTGCTCTCTTCTTTCATCGCATCGCTGAATACTTTATGTCATGTCTGTGCTGATGTTCTTTATTTTTCAAAACTTATTGAAATTCTCTGTTATTCTCAGATGTCGGGTTGAACTTTGAATGATATTTTTCATATTTGCAATTCATTTTACGGATTTATTACGTCTTCAGATGTTCAAGACTTGGCGTAAGTGAACCTTGTTTTTAATGTACGAAACGAAAAACAAAAAAGGAGGAGTTCGGATGTTCGCCGGTATGTATTGCTGTGTTGCGAGTTGATCCCAAAAATAATGTATTCCTGAGGAAAAATTATTTGTCCTGTATTACTTACATAAAATGGCTCTTATTTCACCGCAATTAGGCACATAATGGCATCTGTAATCAAACTGTGACTTTTTCATTACTATTATTCACAAGTGAGTTATAGGTTTTTTTTACTTTATTGGTTTAGTTGCTTCATTCTTTAAAAAGTTTCGATACAAAAAAGATCGTGTTCAATAGTACAAATAAACTTTTTATCTACGAAATAAAATGATTATTTTATTCACAAGTGTGTTAAAAAACGTCGTATGATACACGTGTGTATTGATGATTACCGTCTCTTAAGACCCTCGCCTAACGGCTCGGGTCTCAATAGCGACTCAGCGGTACCTAATCACTAACATTACACACTTGTACCATAATGTACTATTTTTTGACGACCTCTGTGGCGCGGTGGGCGAAGGTCTGCCTGCGGGGCAGGTAGTTTTGGCGATAAGAAGTAACAAACATCCATCCAAATATCCAAACATACAAACATCCAAACTCATTCGCATTTATTAAATTAGTTTGGTGTGCTTTGAATTCAACATTTTCAAAAACCACGACCTATATTTTGTCTTATAAGCCTTTCTTCGTGTGTACCTAAATATAAAAGTCGTCCTACCAAACGAGCAAGGTACCTACCCAGCATATTTTCTCCCACATTGAGTCAGACATTCCGAAAGCCCAACGTTACATTGCAAAAGTACGAGTGGATTTGTAAAATTACAATGCAGCATCGTGCTCCCCCCGGTACAGGAATGCAAATGTAAATTTTCGTCTGTTCTGTTCATATTTTTTCTATTTCATTTTGCACAGAGATACATATGCGACGCGGTTCGATAATTTCTCTCGGCACTGTAGTTCACAGCTCATTTAACAGTGTGCTTGTTTGTTCTGTGTAGATTCAATTTGCAAGCCTGGTACTGCAGGCTAACTAAATGATTCCTAGTAAAACACAGCATGAGCTCTTTGTGATGGTATAATTGTTATGTGTTACAAGAAGCATTTAATAATAAGGTAAAATGTATTGAAATAGCTTGCAATTTGTAATCAATGATAAATATGGAAACTAGGTGAAACACGAAGAACTTAAAAAACAGCTGAGCTGTTGACTTTCTTTTTGTTTAGGTGTAGCAAATCAAAGTTTTAAAATGTAGGTAATATATAATAAATAATCACGAAGCACTGGTCAGAGAAGAAAATCCTTTTAGTTTCGTCGAAATAAACTGAATAGCTTTGTGGTCACTAACCGTCTTTTGTTTAATTAAGTGGACAAGTAGTGTTTTGTTTCGATGGCGCGACCTCCTTTGTTTTTTTCATATTGGATTTGACGTGACGTCAACGTGGATAAACTGTATGAAAAAACAAAAATATGGCTTAAACGTCAAGTGCAAGTCGGCTTGCGTTCCGGGTTCTGTATAATAAAACTTTGTTACTTGCTAAATATCATGATTTTAGGTCAACAAAAAGTTGGTACCCTATAGAATTTTTGTCCCTGAACTAAAAATTTACGGATTACGGATTTTTCCCTCTACTTGTGCTATAAGGCCTTGCTTCTTGCCAAATTTTCTGATTCTAGGTGAACGGGAGTACTCTATAAGTTTTTGGTGTCATGGTGAGTGTTGAAAATTATTCTTTCTGATTCTATGTCGACGAAATGTAACCTATAGATTATATGTTCATGGGATTTCCTTTTACATTAAAAAAATGGGCATATGCGGCTCTAACTATTGATTGCGTTGACTTAGAAATTTAATTTAGTTTTTTATATCACGGCTTCAAGAGGTTATCACGCGTTCCTTAGAAGTTACCTGAGAAGTCGGGTTGACAGACGGACAACAAAGTGATCCTTTATGTTCCTTTTTTCCTTTTGAGGCGAGGAACCTTAAAAATTTATGAGGCCAAGTTATGATTCCGATCAACTCCGTAAAAATAAGTATAAATAAATAAATAAAAGTGTACCAACCAGTCTCTCTGTTCACAGACTGAGCGTGATTCCGCTAAGTGATTTGTATATCCCACCCCACTCGTGCTAAAAGTGTACTCACGTAAAAACATCCATCACGTTTGAATGTATCAAACGTGTCATATTTTCGCTGAAACTTTGCAAATTGAGTTGCAAACTCTTGCAATAGGATTAACCGTGGTTTTAGTATGTATGAGTTGGAAAACTACGACACGAGGCTTGCCAGAAGTTGGAAGAATTGCCAGAAATGTGATCGAAAATTGAAGGAAGCAAAATAATAGGAATTATCTGCATACTAGCAGCTGCCCGCGATTTCGCATGAGATTTTCACGGTAGCCTAAGGATACCACTTATCTCCCTGCCAAATTTGATTAAGGGTGCGCCTAATGCACAGCTTAGCCTGGTTTAGTAAGTAGTGGTAACTTTTTTGAGTTAACCTACTACTTCTCACCAAAGAATTCACCAAAAACACCATTTTGTATGAAAAAATCTTTGAGCAATATAAAGGTTATTGGTTTACCTGCAGAAACCCAAAAACTGTTGATTAAAATATATATATAGTCAAATCAATGACTCAATGTCCCTAAAATTATATAAAAAAAATTATAATTTTAAATTACTGCTTAAAAAGGTGCTGTGACTAATTTTTTAGCAGCTTCCTAATAAAGGATGACTCATTCTAGACTGTACCGGGTCCGAGCAGAGTGTCGGCCGTAGCACTGTCAACTTATATTACAATATTTTTTATTATGTATGGACACAGTCTGTAATAACACCTGCTTCATTATTTGAAGCCAACTAAAAACACTCATATTAGTTATATATTTTGAAATAAAATAAAATTTGATGCCCCGACTTACCCTGTCCGCTCACCCCCGTTAGTCCACGACGCGTGTAGTCGCCCCGGGGCAGCATTAGCATTGCTTTTCGTCGCAGTCTTTTGAGCGAGGTGCTCAGTTTGCAAATGGACCTGAACAGCTCTTTTACATGTAAAACTCACCTACATACTTACTTCGAGGAAATGGAGCGTGTATTTTTACTCGTATTATTTCTCCTTTAAAACGCTGAATAAAAATGTAGTTACTGTTAAATTGTGTAAGCCATTCCGGTAAAGTAGATACTGGAGCGTGTGTTGTTATGAGAGAATATTTTAGTTTTCATTGTATCGGAGCAGGCTGGTATTTTAAGGGTTCTTTAATTTAGAAGATGTGGTTGTTTAATTGAGAATATGCTTATACAAATATTTATGGGATATTTATCGCGTAAATAAAATTATATTTAGTGTGTTAACAAATCACAAAAGTCTTTCGTTGCCCATGATGTCTTTCATGATGCATGAAGCTCCATGTAGCGGCGGCGGTAGGCACGAGTCGGGCTGATTTTAATAAAAACTTTTTTGCTATTATGTAAACGAATTGAATAGACCTAGTTCTGCACTAAGAAACCAACCCACAAACTAAAAAAAAAAAACTAATTACGCCTTTTATCAGCACTGTAATATTCAGTGATCTGACAAATTTCACTTAAAAATTAAATAAGTCGACAAAGGCTAGACCAACAAACACCAGTTTTCTAATAAACAAAAAGGAACCAAGCCTCCTGGATCTTATAAAATAGACATTCAAAGTGTGCTGTCAGTGTGCCATCTGATTTTGTAAGAAACACATTAAGTAATTTTTACGTGAACCTAGTTGGTGATGAAACCATAAAATATGATTTAAAGTGTTTTTAAGAACGACAGATGGTTTTTAGATGGAACTCAGTTTTTAAACTGAATTTGAATACCACCTAAAACCCGTTTTAAAAACCCTACACCATAATGTCTTCGATGTTTGGATTTCTCGATTATATTCTCAAACTTTTCTACACAATATCTACTTTATCTCAAAACTATCAATATTATTTTGTTTTCTAAGCCTAAAAAATAAAGTTATTTATTTCTTTTGATTCTTACATTTATTTAACAGCAAAAAAAATTACAACTAATATTTACACTTACATCTATTTTATAGTGTAGATTTTCTTTTATAGTGTAGATTGGTTCTTTATTGCAGGACTAGGTCCAAATAGACCTCACTTTCATCCAGTTACAAGTAATATTGTGCATTACAGCATCCTATGTACCATCCTACTGCACTTCCGCCAGCCATCTCTAATTAGTGTGCAGTGCAGAATCTATCGATACCCTCTTCTCCAAGTTTCAAGACTCTTCGATTGAAGGCCCGACGTGGTGTACCATTTCAGTTTAGCTCAGCTTGTTAACTCTACCTTATAGTGTTGTTCATAGCTTAGATTATTCAAGTTAACTAAACCAAATATAGTATACCGAACGTAGGCGCCTAGGATCTTTGACCTAAACCAATTCAAAGCTTTTTGCTTTATATTACGTTACTCGCACTGGGCAAATTTTCCACGAAAATTTAATAATTTCCCAAAAAATTACGATTTCGGCAGGATTCGAACCCGCGTCTCACCCTCAGTACGGGATTTTCGTGGTACTAATTTATATTTTCTATACAAATAAACTCGATTCCAATGGGTGTTTTCTAGGTATAATAAAAAAAATCTAGGTATCTATCTAATGTATTGAGCATATCACTTATCCTATTTTTATTGATTTATTGCAATTGTTGATTTTTAATCAATTTCCGGGCCATCATAGGTAAGTTGTATAATAGGTCTATTTTAGTCTTTGTTTGCAATTACCGATGCGAAAAAACCGATACTGAAAATGAGCTGTTACATTCTACTGGCATTGTTATAAGAAATGGAATACTTAGTAATCAAATCATACATACACAAACTAGTTTCTTTCATATAGATGAAATGGACAATGGTATCGTGCAAAATCATCCATAGCGATGATTTTGCACGATACCATTGTCATAGTAAAACGATTGGTTAGCAGAATTCGACCCCTTAGTGTAGGGCTCAAAATAGATGATTATTATATGATTATTATAAATAGATGATTTTTCATAATTTATATTATTTATACCTTCCATTTCTATCTTACAATCTACAATCTTTCAAAATATGTACAAATCTCTTAATTTAACTGGTTCTGGTAATAAAATATATCCAGCCAAGTAAGGTCGGGTCTTGAAGCCTCGGTAGTTAGGTGGGCTCTAGAGCTTCTGGCAGAACCCACCTGGCGCACTGCAGTGACCCAAATATTAGGCATGTAATTTGGTTATTTGGATTTGATCTGGCAATCGTATCTTGGTAAAAATTAAGTCTGGAATGCCCACAAGTATAATACAAACCTATTGAAAAATACCTACTATTAGGTTAAGTTCTAGTACTACTAAAAAATAGGCAATTTAAAAGTTTGGTAAATACTGCATTTCGCTACTACAATTTTACTTGTATAGGATTTTCTACTATTTGCTTAAATGATTTGACTTGCATACCTTGAAAAAATATTAAAAATTATAAATAAAAATATAATGAATACTAACCCCTAAAAATAAAAATGTGGAACAGAGTTGCTCAAGAAGGATCCGAATGGAAAAGGTTGGAGGAGGCCTTTGCCGATTGGCAATCGGATCTACAAAAAATAAACATCAAATATTAGGCTAAGTTATAAGTTTGATGTTATTAATTTGATAGATTAACTTTAAGTTTTTTAATTAACTTGTTATTTAGTTACTAAGTAATCCGAATAAAAGGCTATATTATTATTATTAACCCCTAAAAATTTAATTTCATCCCATTCAACCCAATTTAAAATAAGGGTAATAATCATCTTACTACAAACATAGAAGCCAACGTACCTAGTGACTATTTAAGAATCCCCTTCGAATCCGATGCTTTAGTCCTTTGAACTACGCTCAAAAAAATCTTCAGGTGATCCAAATCATCATCATCATCATCAGCCTATATCAGTCCACAGCTGGACATAGGCCTCCCCTAATGAGCGCCATAGCGCCCTGTCTTCAGCTTGCCGCATCCAGCATCTACCAGCAGTCTTTCGCAAATCGTCATCCCACCTCGTCGGAGGGCGTTCTACACTACGTTTGCCGTGCCGCGGTCTCCACTCAAGAACACGTTTACCCCAGCGGTTGTCGGTTCTTCTTGATATATGGCCAGCCCACTGCCACTTCAGCTTGCTAATCCTTTGAGCTATGTCGATAACCTTAGTTCTCTGTCGGATGTATTCGTTGCGAATCCTATCCTTCAGAGAAACTCCGAGCATAGCTCTCTCCATAGCTCGCTGGGCGACTCAGGTGATCCAAATACTTATCCCGGAAAGGGATTCAAAGTAGCACTCTGTCATTGCCACAATGACCTGTAAAATAAGGCTTTCACACACTACATGCTAATGATATTTTATACGGCTATTTTACGATCATACTCTCTGAAATGAGCTATTTACTGAATTTATGCCCCTTTTAAAGTCAATTAATACATGCCAGGCCCTCGTATGTCACTATAGCAAAGCATGAGAGCAATGGGGTCAGTCATATATTATGTATATTTCCCCGTTTTGAGGGATCAGTTTAGTTATTTTGGTAAAAGGGGTCATTCTAAAAAGGAACTCAAACGGTGATTCATTAAAAATACAAACAAACCAAACACACCTACGGTCATTAATTTTGCGGTCAATAATAGGCATCGAGGATATATCCCCGATCTTAGGGATCTGCAGCTATTCTGGTAGTGGGATTGTCACGGTTGTCTGGTAGGGATCGCTCTACAGTGATAAGATTGCCAATTGTCACTTATTTTTATTTTGTTAATTACTTTTATCTATCTATCTAGTAGGAAATAAAAAATCCGTTTTAAAATCTTAAATTCCTTTTCGTTTCGCATGTGGAGCTTTCCGCAGTAGGTAATCTAGATCTGACAGCGTAGTCCCCTCGATCGCAAGACGTATTCTTTTCCAGTTGGTCCTAGGCAATAACTTGGTCCCCTCTTTTTAATAAAGATGATAAATAGGGTTTCCATTTTTGCAGTCAATATAGTAAAATGTTTACTTTACCTTTATGCAAATGTTTTAGATTCATGATAAAAATAGCTTAAACGCTTTCCATTACGAGAACCATCATCATGAATACATCACGCAGTGCTAGACCGAAGACTCCATTGAGCTACAATTTCATCTCGATCCGTTCAGTAGTTTTGACGTTGTCTTGACCCAAATATCTTCATATTTCACAAAAGTTGGCGTTTATTACATTAGGAGAGTATAAGTATTGAATCTTGCGAGACGTTTGGGTTCTTATCCTATCCGTGAATCTAATTGAAGTGGGCTGGGCTGGCCATATCTCGAGGAGAACCGATAACCGCTCTGGGGTAAACGTGTTCTTAAGTGGAGACCGCGACTCGTCAAACGTAGTATAGGACGACCTCCGACCAGGTGGAATGACGATTTGCGAAAGACTGCTGGCAGATGCTGGATGCGGCAAGCTGAAGACAGATAAAAAAAAAAGATAGATAAAAATTTATTTGTTACTACAGACAGGGCGCTCATTAGCGGAGGCCTATGTCCAGCAGTGGACTAATATAGGCTGATGATGATGATGATAATGAATTGAATTTAGTTCGTACAAATTCCAGCGCGTGTTTATACTTAGATGTCAGTCTCAGAGATAAATAACTTCACCGTGTTGCTTGTTCAATTAATTTACATGATGAATAATTAGAAGAGAAACAACGGATAATGAAAATGGTTGTATTTTCTCTTGCTTTTTATTTTTCTCTTGGGGAAGTTCATTTGAAAATGATTCCTATGTGAACTGTGATGAGATACGAATAAATACGTAAAACTTAGATTAACTTAGGTTTTTGTATTTAGTTCCATGATTTATCTATTTCAACTGAAACAAAAGCGCACAGACGTTTACTTTGATAAGTTTCCGGACAACTCGCGTTTTGTACAGGAAATGTGGAGTAACTACATTACTTTGACAAGGTTTCGCCCCGTTCACATCCCGCACGGACTAAGTGTTATTAGTATTTACATAATTAGGTTTTTATTAGTAGTAACTTTTAGTATCTTCCTCACTTCCTACATTCTTACTATGTGTTTGCCGAAAGACCTTTGATGAAACAAAAATATAATCAATCGGTGGATCAGAGTAAGAATATTAATATGTCTAATACAATCTATTGGTGATTTGGTGCATCAGAGTGGAACATGATGTCAAATCTAATTCATTGATGCATCAGATTGGAACATGACGTCGAATCTAATCCATTGGTGCATCAGAGTGGAATATGCAGTCGAATCTAACCCATTAATGGAATCTAATTTTACTTTATGGTGAATCAGAGTGGAATACGACAATTCGTTCATCTAACTAAACTATTAACCTACCTGCCAAAGGGTTTGTAGGCGTATTTAGGTAGGTTAGATTTAAGTTGCATGACGATGACCTAGGGAAGAGTATTTTGAAAGCTGTTCACACAGAAATAGAGTATACCTTTGTTATCTGGCAACACTGAAATATAATTAAATTCAGTCATCTGGACGAACTGTGTGAAATAACCAGAACAATAGCAGACAATTTGTTCCCGTAATTAAATTTCATTGCAAAAACGATCAACGGCCAACGGTGATCGACTGGTGAATATTGTTAACACGAAGAATAACTATTGAACGGTGTTATTAAATAATAACACAGTTCAATATATATGAAGTATAATATAATATATATGTATTAGGTTTAAAATATATTAAGTCTATTTGGATATCAAGAGGTTTGTTTTTAGTTTGAATTTCTAATTCTAGGATGAAAAAACATAGTGTCAAGATTTATTTAAGGGCTATGAATTTTTGTGAAAATGATAGGATTTCGCGATCATAGGACTCGCTCCTATGATCGCGAAATCCTATCATTATCACACAGAGCAGATCGAGGCTAGCGCAATAATAATGTTTTTGATTTCTATATATTAATAAGGATATTTATTAACAAGCCGATGGTTTCCTTGGTATTTTGTTATTCAATACGGGCGTCGATTCACATAAATCGACGCCATAAGAAGTAAGAAAGTTTTTAGTTAGTTTTTTAAGTTTCTTTAATACGCCAAGGTAATGTACTGAAATGAACATGATTAGGTACTTTTTAAACTTTCGTAATTTGTTAACTTATTAAAGATTACTTATCGGGTATACATTGATCAAAGAAAGCAAAAGGTACTTACGCGATAAATGCCCAATAAATAATGTTATAATATGTATAATATATATTTTAATAATAAAGTTTTAGTATCCATATTTTGTAAAACTAATATTAGCACGCCAACCATCTGTTAAAACATGTGTTATTGGTCGGTAGGTAGAATTTGCCTCGGCATTAAGCCCTTTGTACCTTAGTGCAATAAAGTTTTAAATAAATAAATAAATTATTTATCGCAAGCCTCAAGAAATAATATTATTTATCGCATATACAATATACATAGTTGTAGGATCATCAACCTATAGGTAATATCATTAGATGTCGCCCCCATTCCCTCGGGGCAATTCTGCCTTGATTGCTATTTTTATTGGCCCTCCTTCACAGTAATATTTCATCCCACCTCGCTACGGCTTCTAATTTGCCAATCGGATTAGCCACCCCGAACACCTTTTGCTTTTTACGACACGACATTTAGGGGCGACATTCTGGAAAACATATTAATTCATAACAAAACCCTAACACTTACGAACTTTCCAGAGTAGAACATTGCCGTACTAAAAAAAAAATAACGCTTGAAAATCTATACATCATCATCTAGCCCCAAAGTAAATAAAACGTCAAGTGCGAGTTAGACTCGCGCATCAAGGGTTCCGTACAAACTCTTTAGCAAAGAAATCAGTCAAATCCAGACGAATAAGGCACAATAATTTTCTGATTTGATAACGATTATGACGTAACTTATTTAGTCCCTCTAACTATTGGCGTCTCGAGACTAAATAAGTTACGTCCAACCCTAGTGTAACAATGTACTATTTTGTATGAATAAACCACAAATTTACGGTTTTCTGATTTTTCCCTTTACTTGTGCTATAAGTCATTGCTTCTTGCCAAATTTCATGGTTCTAGGTCAACGGAAAGTACCCTACAGGTTTTTGGTCCATGGCGAGATTCGAAAATTATTTTTTCTGTGAATATACTAAAAATTTACGGTTTTCGGATTTATCCCTTTACTTGTGTTATAAGACCTTGCTTCTCACCAATTTTCATGGTTCTAGGTCAACAGGAAGTACCCTAAAGGTTTTTGGTCCATGGCAAGATTAAAAAAATATTTTTTCTGTGAATAAACTACAAATTTACGGTTTTCAGATTTTTCCCTTTATTTTTGCTATATGACCTTGCTTCGTGCCAAATTTCATGGTTCTAGGTGAACGGGAAGTACCCTATAGGTTTTTGGTCCATGGCAAGATTAAAAAAATATTTTTTCTGTGAATAAACTACAAATTTACGGTTTTCGGATTTTTTCCTTTACTTGTACTATAAGACCTTGCTTCTCACCAAATTTCATGGTTCTAGGTCAACGGGAAGTACCCTATAGGTTTTGTGTGCATGTGATTCCCTTGGAAAATTGAAAAAAAATAGACATAAACAGCTGTAACTTTTGATTGCGTTGACTTAGAAGTTTGATTTATGTCGAAGCTTCAAGAGGTTACGAGCCTGCGTATATGATGTGAATATCAACTCGATAACCCTACGCGTTTCTGAGAAAAGTGGGTTGACAGACGGACAGACGGACAGACGGACAGACGGACAGACGGACAGACGGACAGACGGACAACAAAGTGATCCTATAAGGGTTCCTTTTTTCCTTTTGAGGTACGGAACCCTAAAAAAGCAAGTGAAATGTGGGTACTAAATAACTGATATACATTATCATACATAGATGATATATATATTTTATTAAGTATTATACATAATGAGGATAAAAAAAAATATAAGTATATAAAAAAAATTAAGAAGAAACAAATTTATTGTTTTATTATTTTACGAAAGAGTAAAAGTATATACATTTATTTTTAAATATTATTTATAAAAAATGTTGTCCGATAAGGTGCAAACACACTACGCGTCAGTGGAACTGCGTGGCGGCGGCGCTGCGCGGCAATTATTCTTTGTATGAGTTTACACCTTAATGTAGGTATCTAAAAATAACGAGTTCAAGCCTACGAATAAATAATTATTTATTCGGAGGTTCAAGCTCATTATTGAATGCACATTTTTATGTATTCAATGTTGAGTGGTCGCGGCGTTGGATTAATGTGCGCGGAGATCACTCACGGCTAGGGCTCCACCGAGAGGGTTAGCACAAAATGTTATATCTAGAGGTGTGAAAATCCGACTCCAAATCCCAATAATGATTTTCATCGTAGAACACCCGGCGTGAATCCCACTTGGCCGAAATATTAGGGACGCTTTCACGCCATATTTCACTGTACCTTATTCTGCGGCATATTTTAATTTGCCGTCCCGTTCGGACAACCGAGGTAGAGAGGAAGAGCACCGGATTAAAGTTAACAGAGCGTGTATTGCATTCCAAGTAGTTAGTTAGCTTGATAGCGGTTTGCGGGGATCATTCCTATAGGTAGATTAGGACTTCTTCCACGGTATTAGGTGTTAGGAAGGTAGGAATAATTAAACATAAACTCGCTGTGGCCACAACTAGGCTACTACGTTTGCTCTTGTTAAAGCTGACAGAATTTTCTACGATATTCTCTAGTAGAATGTACCACAGTTTACACATAAATTTGGTAGCCGTTTACAGCGTTTACAGAGTTTGGAAACAGATCTTCTAGCATAAATTACAGTCTCCCTAAATTATCAGTATAACGAAGTAGGTTTTTATATGTCAACCTGCGGGGTGTATTTAGGTAATGCCAGATGGAAATACAGGTCTGAAACGCAGACCCAAGACAATGGCTTTTAACTTCACGAATCGCGAGACCGTTCCTATATGGTTACTATGACTTTCTAGCACAATTTACTACGGTAACTGATTTAGAGTTCCACTTAGCTGTTTTTCCCATATCTCTATCTTCTACTATGCAATTCTGTAGAATTGGCTTTAGACCAATAGTAGACAAAAGCTTTTGAGATCCGCATGGAGTAGAATAGAATCTACTCTATGAGCAGTGTATTTAAGACCCTATCCAAAGTGGCGCCGCCACCTAATTTATTTTATTATTCCGTTTAACAAAAAATAGATTTTGGTGGCCACCAAGGGCAACTTCGTATCTCTGCCTAAACTAAATAGAATAAAACTATTACAGAGGCATTAAAAAAAAAGCTTATGATAGGTATCACAAACTGGAAGATGGATTTTTGAAAATTCCTTTTTTAAACGGAATAATAAGAAAAATTAGGTGGTGGCGCTAGTTTAGGTGGTGTATGCGCCTTAAGAAGGTTTTAATTCCAAAAAGTAAATAAAATCAAAGAAATTGTTAAAATCTTCCAGCAAAAAGGCTTAATAATAAAACGTCAGATTATCTCTAGAGGATATTATAAGCTTGGTTTTGATCCAACTCCAAAAATAACAACTAACAAGCAATAACATTTTTCCGTCGTCGCTTCGCTTCTTTATTTAAATCTACATATCAAGGTGACAGAAAACTGTTTTAAAGTGTAGGTTCCAACCATTGAAAAAATTCTATGTCTATGGTTCCAACATTATTTATTTATTTATTGCATTGATGGAAATACAGAGTTTTGGATTCTTGATTCTTAATATCTCGCAAATTCCACATCTATTTTAATTATAAGATTACACTGTTCCTTTATTAACAAAGAAAAATACAATCAAATCAGAATTATACAAAACTAGTATTTACAAGTGAAACCAATGAGCTAACTGCAGACTGTTATCAACAATTTACTGATAGCTCAACTGATCCATACAAATACAGGTCGAAAGCGCCCAAGACGATGGCTGCATTGCCCCGCTGTCGGCAATGCTGATGCGCAGCGCCAGATACTTACCAGCTCTCGGGTCACGCGTCGCTTCCACCAGACGCTGAGATATATTTTTTAACTGTTCTTAGTTTACTGTGTAGGCACAATGGTTCTATTTCTTGTATTAACTATAGTCGATTGAACTAATTGATGATTTCTGGTCATTAACGAGCTGAACATTTGGGATTATCACAAATTATGAAAGACACCGTGTATTCCTCTAAATAGGATATAGGATATGTATGTAGATTAGTTAACTTCGAACATTATCAAGAGTGGAGCTCTTCATTGTTAAAGTAGGTGATTAAGTTATTTTAGTTTAAGCACTTTGCGGCGGAGATGTCTTTACCATTAAGTGGAAGTTTCACTTTCAAGTCGCAGCTAATTTAAATAATGCGCTCCTCTATATGAAGCTGATGCGTTTAGTTGAAGTTATCCTATTAGAAGTAAAGAACTAAAGTTATCCATAGTTTCAATAGTTCTAGATCTTGTATGGATAGAGAGTTCAGCTTAGTTACATTGTAATCAATGTGTAAAACATCTTTATTATTAAAGAAAATTACAATCAAATAATAGAATTAAATTAAAACTAGTATTTACAAATAGAAACAATTAAGCTAACTGCAGACTGTTGCAAACAATCTACAGGTAGCTCAACTGATCCATATCAATACCAGTCGGAATCGTGTCCAAGACACTGCATTGCCTGCATTGCCCCCTGTATGGCATGCTGATGCGCTGTGCCAGATACTCACCAGCTCTCGGGTCACGAGTCGCTTCGACCAGACGCGTCTGGTACCAATAACCAATGGCGAAGATATGAAGTAAACACACATTTCTGTTTACTTGATAGTTCATATCTCCGCCATACATAAAAAATACAGATGAATTGCGAACCTTCCTTTTTAAGGCGAGGATTCCCCGATTTCGGAATTTTTAACTGTCCGTACCTCAATAACTATAAGGCTTATAGTTTTGAAATTCATACATATTACAGTTGAGGATATTTTCTAGTGCATCACTAGACAAAAACACGATTGGTGATATTTCACCCGATAGAAAAAAATTACAAAGTTACCTCTAAATCAAACTTTGAATGATCAGTGTGAATAGAAAAATGACACAAAATGTATACCAAAACATTGCAAACGTTATTACGCAGTGCATCACTAGAAAATATTTTAATATGCCATACAAATATTTTTCAAAACACCTAAATACCTACAAAATCGTGCTCGGCTGCCTGCGCATCGTCTTGCTCAGTAGTACTCGCCGAGCTATAGCATCGGCCGCTCGGGAATCCTCGCCTTAAAGTCTATTATAGGTAATAAAGCAGGAGAATGCATTTTCGCGGTGCAAACATTAATCAGAAGTTTCCATGCCGAGCTCACGAATGAACATACAAAATATGAAGAGTTGAAACCTGAGATGGTGTGATTTTATTGCGAAACTTTGTTACTCACTCTATTATTTCAAATTACCTTCCACCTCGCGGCGCCGCGCCGCGCTGCCGCCTGCTTGCTGCTAATTTGTTCTGACTGAGTAATCATTTAAAGGCACCCTTATACCTGCATATTTTCTGTACGTACACATAATCAAAGTACCTATGTAGCTACATACGTACAATAAGGAGCTTTGAGTATGTTTTTAAGCTTGCTATGGAAGCGGACATTTTGGAAAACCGACCATTTGGCACAACGGACAATTTCAGAAACGTAAAAATTTGGATGTAGGCCTATTTCGTTAGTCATTTTATTTTATTTATTTCATAAAAACTAAAAAAGTTCTTCGTCTTTTTTAATGCAGAAATTATTATTTTCAAAATCGAGCACGTAATAACATTACTTTTCGATAACTCTCACGGTTTCAGACTTCCCCTCAGTGGCCCTAACATAACAGAAAAACTACATACATATATATAGAGCCCAAAATTATCCACCCCATTATAGCATTAAAACTTTCAAACTTTCACTAAAACTTTAAACCATTGTTCCTCGCTGGCTTTTTGATGGTAGACTATCATTGATCCTAAAGCCAAGTAAACAAACCCAAACTACCCAACATAACTTATTATAACCCCTTGAGAGCAGACCATTAGAGAAATATTGGCGAGAATAAAGATTCAAGAACAAAGCTTGGAGAGCAGGTGCGTTGGTTTCATATCTCCAATACCGAAGGCAGGCTGTGTCTCTACGGACACTTATCGATGAAAAGTGAGCTTTATTTTCGGAAATCATGGTTCAATATCCAAAAGTTCTAATCCTGAAGGTAAAGCGTGAAATCGTGGTTTGGAGACTTCGGTTGTTATAGTACCTACCGATGCTGAAATAACTATGCGACTCGAACTCACCGTGTAAATTGAAGAATTTTGAAATTTAGACAATATTATAATTAATCTAAAAAAGACATAAAATTTATTGGAAATGCTTGTGCTTATATAAGAAATTGTAAGTATAAAAGAAAAACCTCTTATGCATTCGGATAAATCGAAAAGCATTCCGAAAGTAAAAGCTAGTTATTCATATTTTCACTAGCTATGTTAAATATCTTGTCAGTAAGTACTTTATAGGTGTGTTACAGTAGATGGCAAAAATAGTAAAACCAAATTGTTTTAAAGTTTCGTCACAACGAGTGAAACTTTCAGGGCTTCATTCAACTATTATTATATTAGTTTCCGAGATACTGGTAGAATAAGCTTACGTTCCACTCGCAGCATCGCCACTCGTGTTTCATACCAAAGCTCGGATTATCTATACATATGTACATCTCGGATACATACATGGAACGAAGTTACATCGGCGTGAAGTTAAAAGACGTAAGAAACAGGATGGTTAGAGCAAAAACTAAGGCACAAGATGTGATCTACAGAACCATGAGTCTAAATAGGAAATGGGCAGGACATCTGCAGAGATTGAAGGCGGACACATGGTGTCAAGTAGTGACAAACTGGTTCCCCCGGGATAAAAAGCGTCGCAGAGGGAGACCTATGAAACGATGGTGCGACGACATTGAAAAGGTAGCCGGAAAACTCTGGCCAAGAACCGCACGAGACATATGTGTAATAATCGTTTGGAGGAGACTTTTACCGCCTTGGGCAGTCCTTATACTCTTTAGTTTAAAACTAATTTAGAAACTTTATCAAATATTAGGTTATGTAATCCATATTTAAAAATGTTAAGTAAGTATAAGGAAATAAAGCTTTTTTATTTTATTTTATATGGTACATCATACATTTTAGGATCCGGAGTCTATAGAACATAGTAACGGTATTTGTCTAGGGTCTCGCAAGACGATACATATATTATCGTTTTCAACCACTGTTCAACCAAGCGTTCATTCTGACTTCCTTAGGTACCTACAAACATCTAAAACCTACTTTCTTATCGACTTTGTCTATGCTTACGTGGCATGAATATTGTTTACTGACCTTCTAAGCTTGTCTACTCCTTGTGTACTGATTAGTACCTTACCATAAGAATAGATAATAAGCTATCTATTCTTATGACCTTACCTAAATCAAGACGTAGGGTGGTTATCGTCTCCAAAAAAAAATTACGTGATAAACGCGACAACGCTCCAAGCGCACTTATTGTAACGTTATGCCCAAGTCTTAGGCATTATTATTATTATTACGTTACTACTATATCTTAGGCCCTAAGATATAGTTGTCTACGTTGTACTTCCACAAGTTTGCTTTGAATAAAACATACATACCTACTTGTTAAATTTAACTAACATAGGCTAACATATATTATATTAACCAATAGTACACAATAACTATAAAGGTGTGTCTTTTTGAGATGGGAGTGGATGGTTGAATCCAAACCATAACAGACAGTTAGAGAAAAGTCGTGAAAGGAGTTATGAACCAATTTATGAGAAATAAAAAGAATACCTACAATTTTTTTTCCTATTATCTTTTACATAAGCAGGTAATCGAATAAAGTGATTTCCAAAAAATTTGGTTTAATAAGTACACCATTGCAAGTTATGAGTGTTGTGGAGGTATATTCAAACTTCAAGAGAGAAACAAAAGCAATTTTCACCACCTGTCATGTCAGCATAACTCAATAACCCCCTCTGCTTCCCAGTAGATATGATTTCCAGTCTGAGTGGTGACAAATCGAAGTAATTTTCAGCCGTTAACGCTGCGGTGGTTTCCAATACCAAATCCATATTGAAAACCGATATTCACCAAAAATGAAATTCACTGTCCCTTTGCTGTTGTGTCCTTTAAATAATTAAATAGAAAAAATGGTGTTGTGTGCTGACCATAGACATAGAATTTTTTCACTACGTCCGCGTTTTAATATTGACAAAAAATGTTTTATACATTCAAAAACAAACTATAAAAATGCATTTTTCGCCAGCTAGTACCGATAAAACGAATTACGTCGGTATTTAAAAGTATTTATTTGTGAAATTGCAACTCAAATGTAAATATAAAAAGTTAATCACTCAAGCTGGAATTAAATTAAATCTGTGATGGGAAGTAATTTGATTTACATCAATCACCTCGAGCTGTGACTCTTGCTCCGAATATTAAATAAGATTATATCACTCACGTGCCAATTTATAACGTTACAAGAAGGTAAACGACCTCTATGGTTCAGCGGGCGAAGGTCTGCTTGCGAGACACAGGAGGATGCGCATTCGATTCCTGTATTGGGATATATTTTGTACGATCTGCAGATATTGATCTCTGTTTTCTATGTGAAATAAATAATATCTATCTATTTTAGGGTACTTGTGATTCTCACGTAGGAAAACGATCGTTTAGTAAAACTGACAAATATGCGAAAACAACCGAGTAGTTTATCGTCTGAAAAAAAAAACAGTCTGTGTGTCTCAAACGACATGTACCTGCAGGCAGTCTAGAATATATGGCGCGGTGGGCGAAGGTCTGCCTGCGACGCAGTAGGTTGCGGGTTCGATTCCCGCCTCGGGACAAATGTGTGTACGATCTGCAGACATTTGTTCAGGGTGTTCTGGTCGTTATCTATATATAATAAAAAATATCTATCTATGTATTGTATAATATTATGTATATCAGTTATCTAGTACCCATAACACAAGCTCTGCTTAGCTTGGGGCTAGATAATGCTGTGTGAATTGTCCTGCATTATTTATTATTTATTTATTAATATAATAAAAAACCTTGTATGAAGTTTTATTATTACGTCATGTCGTTGCATGCCTAAGGTAGAACATAATTGGAACATTTTATTATATTTAAGACCTACAACTGTACATTATGTTGAAGCAAATAAACAAATCTTTATCTTTGTCATTCAGATATTGTCCAGCATTATTTATTAATTAATTTTACTTACCTACCTTTTCCTCTAACCCATTTAAACTTAATAAAAGGAGGCCAAATAGTGTATGTAATCTAGTAAACATATAATTCGATTGATTTGAGACGACTAAAACAGACTTCAAATGCCATAATTTTACACTTTTTTTAAGTTTTATAAATAAATTATATAATATACTAATCCCTCGGGTTTTATTTTTATTTTTTATTATAATAAATAATCAAAGGGATTAGTATAATTATTTATAAAACTATAAACAATAGCGAAAGAATTTTCGAGTTATTTTGTTCGAGTTCGAGATTTTTCCCTTTGTATTGCGAGAAGACGCAATACAACATGGACGGACATGTAAAAACAACAAAGACGGTGGTACCTACTAGAAAAAATAATATAGTAAATAATACTTACTGATGATTTATATTAATATATATTATTTACCCGTCTGTTGTGGGCTTTAAGGGGGTTTTCTGTTTGATGAAGCTTTCTTTCTGGGTCTGAAGGTTCGCTCATTTTCTATGCAAACTAGAAAGAGATGCCTTCTATTTTAATGCAAAAAGACAGCTGTTAGCCATTTAGCGCTGTCACAGTGAACATGACGACCTCTGTGGTGCGGTGGGCGAAGGTCCGCCTGCGACGCAAGAGGTTGCGGGTTCGATTCCCGCCTTGGGACAAATATTTGTACGATCTGCAGGTATTTGTTCCGGGTGTTCTGGTCGTTTTCTATGTATACTAAAAAAAAATATCCATGTATTGTGTTATATTATGTATATCAGTTATCTAGTACCCATAACACAAGCTCTGCTTACCTTGGGGCTAGATAATGCTGTGTGAATTGTCCAGCATTATTATTATTATTATTAGTGAAGTACAAGATGAAATAACATAGCGCCTACTATTTCATAGTGTTAAAAAATAAAAATCTGAAAAAGGAATTAAATTTTGAAATTTATTTTTCTATTTTTGAACTAAAACAAAGATTTTTCTTTTTTTGCTTGTTGTAGCCAATAAGCAAGAGCAATATTTCTTCTGATTCTTCTTGGTAGACGAATTCGGAGAATTAAATAAGCAGGTTAGGTTACAAAAAAGTACCTACTTCAACATTTATCGGTTTTCCTTGGAAATGAACAAATGGATCAAAATGGGAAATACAGAAAAGCTGAATTTAAATGGTTTCATTAAAACACACAAAGTAAAAGCTAAAGTGGGACATTAAAAGGCAAATTTCGATTCTTGTCGCGATTGATCTTTTTGTCTCGGAGTGAGCTTCGATATCTCCGAAACTAGAGATGTACCTTAAGAGCCTATACAACCTCGAGTTTATGTGAAAAGGATAGACTTAGGATTTTGCGTTCATAGGAGTGTTAGTGAGAGTTCAGGGAATGCCAAAACAACGCAACGCAAGCCAAAAAATAAAGTTTTAGGTTATTATATATTATTTAGGACTTTATTTGAAAGAACCGAAACATATGAAATATTCTTGATACTTAGTTCTAAAACCATGCTTATTCTCAAGATATTATCTTTAGTATTTAATGAAAAATTAAGGTTTTAAAGTTTTATGGAATCGTGTTTCGTAACATATGATCGATAGAGGAAGTATTGAAGTTTACCATTTATAAATTTCAAAGTTAAATATTTAGTACTTTGGGAGATACATATTCAGATGTGACGAAGTTGATTTGAGGTCGTATATAGGCCCTTAAATAGAGACTACAGACGTTTAAACGCAATTTATCAAGTGATTAATCTGAAATTTTGCATAAATTTCATTCCAGACCTGAAATTACATAAAGGCTTATGTTTATGGAAAACGGGTGCGAATCCACGGGCTAGATTATTCTATTCTAGATTATTTATGGGAACTTTAAAAGATAGAAATTAGTTATTCCAGGTCTAAAACTACGTGTATACAAAATTTCAGCCCGATTTGATCAGTAGTTTTGGCATGAAGAGGTAACAAACATCCACACATCAAAACATGCAAATCTAGCCTCAAGCTAAACAGGGCTTGTGTTATGGGTACCATGATTACGTGACAAACTTCCGTTTCTACGAAAACCCAGTCCTCCTCATTACTCCATGATCCCTCCTGATATATTACGAGCGTTTTCCAATGGCTACCCCTTTCGACCCTAGCTCCCCTCACGGTGACAGGCGGGAACAATTCTCCGCTTGAGTTGGCCATTACTGTGATAACGCTATCGAAACCTACTGGTGTTAAATCTAGCCGCCAAATCGTTTATGAAATCAAGTCTCGTAAGGGAGAACTAAGAATTTGTGTATGACGTAAGAGATCAAGGCACAATATTTTCTTGTTTTAAGGGTGCGCTGAATGACGCCTTTTCGTGAATAGGAGGCATAGGATATTGCGTAATACACGAACCCGTTTCGTCAACTAAAGTACCTCAGTCTGCACAATGAGTATACAATAACTACGAGACTGCATAGCGACAGCTCTACTACCAACATTATACCGTGAACATTGATTATTTACATATTTAGATAGAAGTAGTTATGCAAAATAACGGAAACAGACCATCAAGCAACTTATATCTCTGTGTTCTAACAAGATTTAAGCTTCTTACAGACCATAGAAAAATATTACCATAGCGTCGCGTGTCTAGAAAATGTGATCATAGACAAAATAGGTTACCTTTAAGCGAAAGCGGGTTGAAAAATTTACACTAAGTTCACCGTAAGATGTCCGGAAGAAAGGATTCTTCCCAAGGCAGGTGACATTTTACGGTGAACAGTCTGTAAAGGTATTGACCTATACAGACTGTCGGACGTTATTTGGTTCAACGCTCTCACGGCTTTGACAGTTTACTGATATATATACCTAAATAAACAAAGCCGGAAGCGGAATAGAGAGGCAGACCCAGCCATGGAACGACACAGTCTAAAATTTTATACCATCAAATGTTTTACTGGTTTATTTTCTTATTTTTAGCCGATTCTACGTAATGAAATAACTTCGCAATGTGCACGAGCCGGAATGTGTTGTTTCACGTTAAACAACCTAACGACATAAAAGTATTTCAATATCTTCCTGCCTTTGAAATAGAATTCTCCATTTTTGTTTGTCCGCCGAGGCCTAACTTCCCGTTTTCCTTTTGGCAATTTGAGCCATCCTCCTCCGAAAGAAAAAGAAAAAAATAAACGTAATTTAGCGGGAAAACAATCATTTTGGAGTTTGTCTGTTTACACACAAATTTGAATAACGAACAGAGTTATATCTAAATCAGAGAATTATTAAAAGCAAATCTTTTCAAATTTACCTAAATTCAATTTTGGAAGGTAACTAATGAACTAAGAGGGTAACTTTTTGCGAACCTCTTTTGTAAATAAAAAGGTTAGGTAGGTACCTTTATAGCTATTTTGGCAAGTTCCACTGGACGATTTATCTCATTAAGTAGATAGACTTGACTTCTTTGTTTTTGGCAATATCTGACTACCGAGTTGGGATACTGAAAAAACGGGGTAAATTTTAAAAATATGGCTACGGCAGCCCCAAAATTACAGAACGAAAACTGAAATAATCAACTTGATTCGTTCATTACATTATATGATATCTTTTGTTATATTACAGTTGTTGGGTCTGAAAATAAACTCCAAACTTTAAAATAATAGGAACAACTTAAGAAAATGAAAGTATCAATTTTTCAAAACAAATTGAATGAACAATACTTTCGTGTTTATTGTGTATCTGATCTAAATGTTTGCTTCTGTTTACTTCTTCTTCTTCTTGTTCTCAAACTTAACAATGAGTTTCATGTTTCTTATTTTCTTCCAATTTTCTAATTATATAAATGGTTACCTATGTATAGTGTAGGTATTGTGGTGTAGGAAGATTGCAATCACCTGTCGAAGAAAGAATATTGTGTGTGTCTAAGCTTTTTTGTAGACTATTTCTTCTATGAGTAATATAGGTTACCTATATTAATCAAATATAGGTTAGAAATAGTTTTTTTACAGAATAGTGTCATCCAATCGTCTAGTGAATATTGTATGAATGTGATTCTTTTTAATTGTCCCAAAGGCCGAGGTCCTCCCTGCCCACCTGATAATAAATAATTTTGATAGGTAAAGAACAGAAATTGCTAAGAAGAATTTTATTTGCTAAATAAAACAAAATATCAAAATAATATGCCATGCTAACCAACAGATTGTAAGCAAACTGTTGCCTCGAAATTTGCAATTTTGTGCGTCTTATTTGGAATTGTTTTTCATTGAATTTATAAATCTCGGCCAATAATATCTCTATTGAATTATTTCTTTCAATTTATTGAATTATGAATACGTAAAATGATAATTTATGATCACACGTAATGGTTCTATTCACCTTGTTGATCACAACAAAATGAAATCATCGACAATTTGTTTTAAAGAATTCAAGTTGTCATGCATATCATTGCGAGAAAAAAATCCAGATCTCAACATTCATTAGACCGACTCTAAGTTTGAAAAGGTTTGCAGTAAGTAGGTAGGTATCCATTTGCCAAACAAAACACTATCATAGGCTAGAACTCAGAGGGCTAGAAGTAGATATTCTGAGAGCTAGAACCACAGTAAAAAAATTCTATGTCTATAAGAACCACAGACATAATTCTAGCCTCGAAACTATTATAGCATTGCCAAATAAAAAAAACAAGATCTGATCATTCATAAGACCGAATTTATGTTCGAAGAGATTTGTAGCAAGATACATTTGCCAAACAAAACACTATCATAGATTCGAACCACAGACGTAATACTAGCCGTGCCCTAAATTCGAACCACGGAATACAAGAAGTATATCTATAGTTCGAACTGATTCTGTTTACATCTCTGTGAAATGTAATAGTGTTCAATGGATCGACTGGCTTCAGTTGCGTGGAACTCCAATGGCGCTGTGTTGACTAGTGAAAACAAACATGGACGCCACATAATTCCCTTCTCGGTTCCAAAGTCATGAGCGAGGTGCCCGTGCACGTAGCCAAATATTAACTACGTACTAAAACAATTTCAGATTACTCACTCACTCGGGCTCCACCTGAAAACCAGCGTAGCATTGGGCTTAGCCGAATGCTACACATGCTGAGGTGGGGACCCTTTTTTTTTCCCATTTACATGTTTTTTTTTTTTGATAAGTTGTATATATTTTTTCTTTGTATACCTAGTTTTAACTGTAGTTATTAGTACCTAGTATGTAAGTCTTATGTATCTTTGGGAAAAAAATAAATATTTCTCTCTCTCTCTCTCTCTCTCTCTCTCAGATAAAATATATTACGTTTAAGCTACCGTTCAACCAATGTTTAAATTTATATACGACCTCCTCCGACGACGTTCCGCCTTCGACGAAGGAGGTTGCAGGTTCGATTACCACCTTGGAACAGATGTTTGTACGATCTGCAAATATTTGTACTGGAGTGTTTTGGTTTTTTTTCTATGTAATCTTAAAATGATCTGTGTAATGTATCTGTCATCTAGTACCCACAAAACAAGCTCTGCTTAGCTTGGGGCGCTACTGTGTGGATTGCCCAGCAATATTTATTTATATTGGGGGTTAGGAAAGAAAACAAAATTAAGTACTTCTATTATGGACTGTATTTTAGATTACAACTTATTTTTTGTAGTCGTTGACGCATCGGGCATAAGCCATAGAATATGTTTAGAGTATTTTGTACACTAGTTTTTTGTATTTTGTTCAAATTAGACTCTGTTTAATTAGGTACGTTGAAAAATTTAAAGAATTTTAAGGTTTGAATTGTCGCTGTCTATTATTTAATTAGCCACTGTAACAAAATTATTATAAGTAAGGTTAGGTTAAGACTACGTAGGTACTTTAAATTGTTTTCCCTGTGGATCATTTTGATAACGTAGTCTCTCGTGCCTGGCGGTGGGACAGCGGATTCACTTTGGTCATAACTCATAATTCCCAGATGTCAACACAAAGAAAAATGCAAGCCCAGCGTCTTTCTTTTCAGCCGGGCGTGGAAAGTGGCACACGTTGCAGGCGGCGCAATCCCACAAAAAGCTTGACTGAATAAGTGAAGGGTGAACAACAGCTCTCCGCGGAGCGTGAGTTATGACCCGACACCTTTCACGACAAACTTAGCTTGGTGTACTTAGACTAAGTAAATGTGCAGTGCAGGAGTTCTTAGGTAGCTAAGATAATTATTGTTAGTGATTATAATAAAAATTTTGCTTTAGGTGCAGACTACAATGGTTCAGGTATTAAGAAACGATCAACTTGTGCTTTTTGATTTTTCTACGTTCCACAATGAAAAACAATAAAACTAGCGTACAAGTAATTTTCTCATAAATATCGTATTTCACCCTCCTTGGACGTTTAAGACCTAAACTATTCTAAGAAGGGTTTTCTTCAATCTATCCTAAAACTGCAAAAGCTCGTCGTGTTCAAGACACTATGAAAAGTCATTAAACGATTACAACCTCAAATACGTACCATAAAATTCAATTACTTTATCGAAAGTAGGTGACAGGATCAAAGTGAATAAGGGACATTCCCTAAAAGCCGCAGGGCGGCATACAGCTGCTTTTTGTGGAATTGCATACCAGGCATGCGACGCTGTAGCTTGCATTACTACACAGGTATTCGCGGCATAGCAGAAACTTCCCTATCATTTTGTTGGGTAGTAAATTTAAACTATTTTTTCAACACACTTGCTCATAAAACGGCTCTTATTTCACCGTAATTAGGCACATAATGACATCTGTAATCAAACTGTGACTTTTTCATTACTATTGTTCACAAGTGAGTTATAGGTTTTATTTTATTTTATTGGTTGAATTGCTTTGTTCATTTAAAAGTTTCGATACAAAAAAGATCGTGTTCAATAGTAGAAATAAACTTTTTATCTACGAAATAAATGGTTATTTTATTCACAAGTGTGTTGCAAATGAAGATTTTGATTTTTGGAGCCAGATCAAAATTGCGGTGGAAATTCTGTTTAATACTTACTTACTTTCTTCCCATCGATACCTACTATGTAATTTTATGGTTGACTTTTTCGACGACTGCGTTAAATCCTGTAAGCCTTCTTAATCTCTCTCTAATTATGAGTGGCAACTCTAGTCAATTTGTGTCTTAGGAGATTTGAGTGCTTGACGCATTACGTAGTAGCATCGATGGTAGTAGTCTTTAAGCTCTAGGCAAATATAAAATGTAGTCAAATTGTGTTTCAGACAGTCCAAGACCGACCCCATATAATTTTATTCAGTTCATTTTGTTAATACAAGATTTTAAAAAATCGAGTAGAAATAAAAACTAAACATTATGTTAATTATTTAGTTTTCGTTGACCATTTATAAACACCTAAACCTCAATCCCTTTGTTTCTCCCGTTATGGATTAGTGAGTGAGCGAGGAGCCGAGCCGTTAAATCAACGGTATTTACGTCTACACGGTTCATTTATAACGGGGGTCAACGTTAATAAGGTCGATGTGCAGCTGCCGCCTGCGCCAACACGGGCTCTATTCGGCCGAAGTAGATACGCCTATATTAGCATATAGTTCTTGGTTTATGTTTTTAGTAAAAGTTATTATGACGACCTCTGCGACGCGGTGGGCGAAGGTCTGCCTGCGACGCAGGAGGTTGCGGGTTCGATTTCCGCCTCGGAACAAATGTGTGTACGATCTGCGGACATTTGTTCAGGGTGTTCTGGTCGTTCTCTAAGTATAATAAAAAAACTATCTATGTATTGTGTATATTATGTATATCAGTTATCTAGTACCCATAATACAAGCTCTACTTAGCTTGGGGCTAGATAATGCTGTGTGAATTGTCCAGCATTATTTATTTATTACATCTTATAACATAGTTTTGATCTTGGCTGCAAAGTTGACTGAAACACGAATGTTGAAGTATGCAGGTTGGGTAAAATGGGTATGCACCCCGTCAGTGAATATTCCAAGAAATTTCCAATTGAAAAACGATGAAATAAAAAGAATCGATTGAAGCAGAGAGATGCACTGCGATGCGAGGCAGTATTTATCTTTGGAATATTTAACTTTCGTCTATAGAGGTCCTACCATAGGGCTACGAAGGATGTTTTAAAAGTCTTACGATGGTGCTACAATCGTTCAAAAAACGTGCTGCGAGAACTAGGTAATAATCTGGCGTGTTCTGGGTTCTACGAAAGTGCTACGGGGCTCTACGAAAGTGCTACGGGGCTCTACGAGGGTGCTACAGGCTCTACAAAAGTGCTAGGGGGCTCTACGAAAGTGCTACGGGGCTCTACGAGGGTGCTATAGGCTCTACAAAAGTGCTAGGGGGCTCTACAAAAGTGCTAGGGGCTCTACGAAAGCGCTATGCGTAAACTAGATATTCTTTCAAAAAAAACATATTAGTTTACGATGAGTTTGCGAAGGTTCCTGAGTGCAGTAATAGTTATACTGTTGGTCTCTAAAAACCTCTATGGTCTTACTCGTAATCAACTCTTTAGGAACCCTTGAGAGCTGTTCCAAGAAAAACGATACCGTTCTTTAGTAGAGTCTGGAAAATGTATGGCCGTATTTTGAATGATAGTACAAAAACTTTTCATTATGTCTGTCTAAGTATATACCTATTATGGCTCGTCGACAAATTGGCGCGGACACCTGCCTCGCATAGAATGCAGCTATAACTCACGTAACTTGCTTTACGAAGCACCTTTATACATTCGGTCGGGCCACGGCCGCACTGCAAGATGGTAGATGATGAACATACATATGAATTAAGTTATTGATGGGACCTCGCACAGCGAAAGCGTCTAGCTCAGCGAGTCGCCTGGATGTAGCGAGGCGATATTTGTTTTTAACTCTTGTAATGTTACACTTTTGTGTAACACCAAGTTATTCGAGAAGCTTCCTACCTAATTTTCCTAGGCAGAAAGATCCTAACAAATTAAAGAATATTAGAAATTATGTACAATTTTAATTTTTATTTACAGACTTTTATAAAATTTTGATGCGAAGGTTTCGAGTTAAGCTGGAGACGTTACAGGTTTGAGGAGATGTTGAAGGTTTTGAGTGAAGCTGGAGACGTTGCAGGTTGAGGAGATGAGACGTTTTAAAGGTTTTGAGGTTAAATGGATGCTCTTCTGGGCGTAGAGGTCGACACCAGGTGGTGGAGCTCTACGCCAGGTCTGGAACTTTGCCGTTTAGGTTTTTGAAGGTTTGAAGGGCTTTCTTGAGTTTTACGCCAGGTCTGGAACTTTGCCGTTTAGGTTTTTGAAGGTTTGAAGGGCTTTCTTGAGTTTTACGCCAGGTCTGGAACTTTGCCGTTTAGGTTTTTGAAGGTTTGAAGGGCTTTCTTGAGTTTCCCGGGCCAGCTGGGCCCGGGAAATGGCCTTTTAGAAGATATTCGTCGCGAAGTCAGAGGTAAACTGATCCCTTGGCCGTTCTGGCACTGTTTATATATATTCCGCCGTTCCAATGTAGTTCCAGAATTGAGAATTCAAAATAATGTACGTATTTCAAAATTTGTACGATTTTCTTTATAATTTCGTACGAGGTTTCATCCAAAACCTATGTTACCTTTCCTCTTTGCTTCAGATCGGAGCAAATTTTGACATTTTCAAAATTGGCATTTATGTCACAACAATCTTTACCAAAACAAATATTTTCAAAGAATTTTAAGAAAAAAGTAGAAAAAGAGACCAAAATGGATACAATAATTACAGATGTTATAAAAAACTGGATATAGAAGGTAATATTTACATTGTTATACAAAATTAGAGCTAGAACAGAAATAAAATATTACATTTTCCCCCACAACCCCAGAAAATTTTCAACTACATTGAAAATTTTGAAGGTTAGGAATAACAAACTTGACCTTTCATACATCTTTCACAGCTTCTTCTTTCACGACTCCTATCATTCTTACTAACATGCTTAGGGGATATGGTTCACATTCAATGACGCATACTCCACAAGGAGTTATTCAAAAGATATAACGTAGGCTTCTTTTTTTTATTTAGGTGTCGTAACCCGCACCTTTTTGAAAACCCGATTAGAAAACCTTAAAATTAAAGTAGATATTTACAAAGTTAAATAAGTTAACAACACAAAGGCTTATTTAGTGAGTTGTGTACCGCTCATTGAGAAAACTAATCTCGGTCTCAAGGACATTAAGAGGAAATAACGAGGTTAAGATAGAGATACCTCGAGATAGTTTAAAAGTTAAGAATGACTAATGACTAAAAACTAAAAGTGTTAAAAATATGCCGAGAGAGTTTAGTTAAAATGAAGTAATAAACAGAATATAACCTAAAATAATTTACAGAATACACACAAAACATTTACAAAACTGACATAAATTACGTTTTTATATCTTTAATATGCCATTTGCCTCTCAATCCGTTAGGATCTTCCAGGATAAAAACAAGAGGTGAAAGCTTCTCAACAACTGTGGCTTTGACGTACTTCGGGGCCAATTTGGCGCTGAAGTAAGCACCAGCATTACTTTGAACGTAATTTTTACGCCAAACAGTGTCACCTACATTAAATTCTTTAAAACTGTGTCTCGTGTTGTAATGAGCAGCATTCCTTGCGTGTGCTGTATGTAATGCAACTTGTACTTTATCGAAGACGGCAGATAGTAATCCTAAATTAGCGGCATAGATATCTCGAGGAAGGAAAATGACGCTATCAAGGTTAGAGCAGTTAGTATAGAATGATCCACAAGATATTGTCTCTCGACCAAAGACAAGAAAAGATGGGGAGAAACCGGTTGTAGAGTTTACAGAACCATTTAGTGCAAATTGAATTTTATGCAAAAATTTATCCCATGATCGGTGATCATCTCCGACTAGCTGTGATAGAGCGGTGATAATTGTTTTATTATAACGTTCCGTGGGATTGACTTGAGGGCAATATCTAGGTGAATAAAAGATAAAAGGAACTTTATATTTATTCAGAAAGTTATGGAACTCATTAGACTGAAATTGAGAACCATTATCCATTATAATAGTTTCCGGAACGCCATGTATAAGAAATACAGAGTTTTCTAAATGCAGAATGATGTTAGAAGCTGTAGCGCGTTTGATAGGAAAAATAAGACAGTATTTAGAAAAGGAACAGGTAATCACGAGAATATATTGATTTCGTTGTCTAGTCATAGGAAAGGGACCCATTAGATCCAATGAAATGTTTTGAAAAGGTCTTGAGCAAATTTTTGGTTTCCCCATAAGACCATAAGGTGAGTGATTCGAATATTTATAAGAAAGGCATGTCTCACAAGTGGAGCAGACTTTTGCTACATCTTTAAACATTCCCGACCAATAGTATCTTAAGCAAAGTTTCTTATACGTTTTAAAAATGCCAATGTGAGGACTACTTACTGAGTCACCATGACAAGATTTAATAAGATTTAGTCTCTCAGAAGGAGGTGGAACTTCCTTCCATGCAAAGTCTTCGTTAAGGTAGTCAGTTGAGATGTTGTAACGATAAAGTTTAGAATCAAGAATTTTATAATTCGGAAATGCATCAGGGTTATCGCGACAATTAGTAAAAAATTTATTAAAATGTTCCAATTGAGACACATTGTCTCCAGATATAGGTCCAGCACCACCGATTACGTTAGTAGCAGGTATTTTATGACGTGAAAGAAGATCAGGAACAACATTTTCCTTACCTTTTTTATGTTTCAGATCAAGATTAAAACAAGATAGACGAAGAGTCCATCGTGCTAGTCTTCCAGAAGGGTTAGACAGATTTTGGAACCATTTTAATGCTGCATGATCAGTGTAAACTGTAAAACGTTTACCATTGTCAAGATAACAACGCCAATGTTCAAGTGCAGTAATAACCGCTAAAGTTTCTCGTTCAGTAGTTGAATAATTTTGCTCATGTTTATTTAGTGTTCTACTCATATATGCGATAACCAATTCTTTATTGTCTTGTTCTTGAGTCAACATTGCACCTATACCAAAGTTAGAAGCGTCACAGTGAACAGAAAATGGGAGGTCAAAGTCAGGGCAAGTTAGAATTGGGGTTGAAGTTAAACACTCCTTTAGTTTAGCAAAGGCAGAATCAGCATCATCATTCCAGATAAACTTTTTAGGGGAATTTTTCCCAGAAGAAGTTAATTTACAGAGAGGTGAAGCAATAGAACTAAAATTAGGTATAAAACGGCGAAACCAACTACATGTACCTAAAAATTTCCTTACTTCTTTTTTAGAGGTGGGAGCAGGATAAGCTAAAATTGCTTCAATTTTACTAGGATCAGCATGTAAACCTTGTTCATCTACAATGTAGCCAAGGTATTTAAGTTCCTTACGAAAGAATTGACTTTTTGTAAAGTTTATAGTCAGTCCTGCGAATGAAAGTTTTTGATGGACTTTCAGTAGGAGTGAAATATGCTCTTCAAACGTCATACTGATTATTATTATGTCATCTAAATAACAGAATACTTTATTATCAAAGTCTGGCGTAAATAAACTATCCATGAGTCTCTGTTGAGTCGCAGGCGCATTAGTTAAGCCAAAAGGCATTACTGTAAATCTATGCATTCCTCTACCGGGTACATAGAAACCAGTCTTGTCTCTGTCGTCAGGATGTAAGGGAATTTCCCAAAAAGCTTTAGCAATATCAATACTAGACAAATATTTAGCATTTTTAAGATTATCTAAAATTTCTGATATAAAAGGAAGGCTGTAAGCATCTTTACGAGTAATCGCATTTAATTTCCGACTGTCGACGCAGAAACGCCATTCTCCGTCTTTTTTAGGTGTAATAAGTACAGGAGATAGCCAAGGACTTTCACACTTTTCAATAACTTTTAATTGTAGCATTTTATCAACTTCGTTGATTAGAGCCTTTTGTTTTTCAGGAGAGAGACGATAACAGTGTTGTTTTATAGGTAATGCATCACCGGTATTAATTCGATGACAAACTAAATTAGTACGACCTAATTCACCCGTTTGTTCAAAAGAAATATCTTTGAAACGTTGAATTATGTCCTTAGAAATGTCTATTTGATCATTTGTAAGGTGATCAAAAGAAGTTATTTTATTTTCAATAGCACAAGTTGTAAAATCTTTACATTTAAGGTTGAGTTCTAGGGAAAGTATTTTAGGAGACAGTTTGAATTCTTTCCAAAAGTCCCATCCAAGAATCAAAGAAGGATAAATATCAGGAAAAATATAAGCTTTTATAAAACGTGTCTGGTTATTAAATCTTATTGGTAAAATAAAATAACCAGAAGACATTGTCTTTTGTTTATTAGCAACCATAACTTGAGTTGATGACTTAAATAGTTTGAAGCCTAACTTTTTAATATCTTTATGAGAGTTATTACCTAAAATAGTTATGCAACTTCCACTATCCAACAAACCAGAAAAAGGTAAATTATTGATAGACACATTTATAAAAGGTCTATTATAATCCTTCTCGCTATCATAAAACACAGAAGTTGTTTTGTAGCAGAACATAAAATTTCGGATAGTATTTAACCACTTATTCCAATCAATAGGATCAAATTTATCATTTTTAGATTTAGTACTATTTAAGTCATCATTTAGTTTTTTTGTTGATAAGTTTGAGAACAATTTGGACAGTCATTGATCTTTACACCCTTGCGGCCACATTTAAAGCAAATTAGATATCTAGGTTTAGTACAATTCTGTAAAGAATGACCAGTTATACGACAGCGATAACAGTATAGATTGTTAGCGTTTTCATTGTTTTGAGAAAAAGAACGTGATTGTTTATATTCCTGTACTGTGTTAGTGTTTTTTAAGTTTGGAGAGAATCTAGAAGTCGAGGAGCGATAAGTAAATTCCGCAGCACAAGAAGTGTCTTCACATCTAGGCTCGTGAAAGTTTTTATCTCTTTCCGAGATTCGTTCGTAATTTTGACAAATTGAAATTAAAGAATCAATAGATTTGATATCTTTGAGGGCAACAAAGACTGAATAGCAAGGTCTTATATTGTGTAGCAAGATTTCCAATTGTTCGTTCTCGCTAAGTTTTTTTGAAAGGCGGGTAAACATTCCGAACATAATAGACACGTAAATAATAATAGTCTCAGTCACTCCTTGAGTTCTATTTCTTATGGCTTCTAGCATTTTGTAATCATAATCGTGGATTCCGAAATCCTTGATTAGTAAAATATGAATTTCGTTCCATTTTAAACTAGGGTTTCTATTATATTGGAAACGAAACCAATGAAGGGCATCTCCAGTGAAAATTTCAAAGGCATGTTTACAAAGCATTGCTTCTGGGATGTTTCTAGAAATCCGAAATTCTTCTATTTTTTGAAGAAATGATCTAGGACATGATTTTCCATTAAAAGAAAATGTTTTCAATTCTTTAGCGAAATTAGACGAAGTGTTAGCATTTTGAAGCATTTCGAAAGTGTGTGGCATAGAACAGCTAGGAGTAGTTGATGGTTCTAATGTTTGATTATTTTGAGAGGTAGGTAGCATTAATAACGACGGAGGGTTAGTTACAGCCTGAGGAATAGGGTTGTGAACTTCCACCATTTCCAGGACTTCGGATGGTTCAATTAAGTTTGAAGTTAAAGCGTCAAATCGTTTTTGGAGTAAGAAAAAGCGAGATCTTAAATTTGAACACAGTTCAATTAACGGAGGCGTTGCTGTTAAACGTTCAAGTCGATAATAAAGATGATTCATAAAAGCTTCAAGTTTCTTTATACCGCTTTTGTCATCATATGATTCAAGATGAGAGATTTTACTCTCAATGTAATTGAGTGTAGTCTCTGCTTGCGAAAGGTCATTTTTAAGAGGAATAGGGGAAGATTTTATATCCTCTGGGAGGACGTGACTAAGTTTTGTCAGTTGTTCTTTAAGAGTCGTCAAAGTTTCAGCTGGTTTTTCAGCCCTAATAGTCACTTCATATTCAAGTTCAAGTTTATTTAGTAACGCGTACTTGATTGGCCTAGCCATGATTAATTATGAATCAAGGTAAGCTTTATTAAGATTAAGTTTAAGATTAAGTTTAAGATTAAGTTTAAGATTAATTTAAGTTAAGTAGTATTTAAGGAAATCGCGTATTCAAGTTAAGTTATTATAGTTTTAGACGAATACGCATTAAAATTTAAGAAACAATTAAGAAATAAACAATTGAATTAAAGTTTAGAGTTAAGTAGAGCTAATAAGCGAATTAAAGTTTAGAGTTAAGTAGAGCCAATAAGCTTGAGCAAAGTTATTTTTTTTTTGTTTATATACAGTGTAAATATTTAGTGAGCAATGTGTTATCAAGTTTAGTTTACCAATGATAATAGTGTTTATGAATGTATAGACTTCAGTTCCAAGTACTTTGGGTGTACCCCGAGTCGACTTCGAAAGTCTAGGAGTACACTTTAATGTAGCTTGAGAACCTGCGTGGACGTATTACTAGCAGGATATTCTCCTGTAGCACGCCGTATAGTCTTCCAAACTCCAACTTATCAGTGACCACTAAGGGTTTTCAACACTTCAAAGAGAAGAAAGGATGTAGATCACACTAGGCAATCAGGTAAGTGGTGCATGTGTGTGGGGTGCAGTATAACGTAGTAAGTGTACTGTTAAGTGTCACGTTTAGAGTGATGTATGAAGTAGCGAAAGAGTAAAGTTAAGATATGTCGAAAGAGCATCCAAATTTAACCAGGTACGTGTATTAGTATTTTTTAGAATTTAGAAGAACAGAGGGTTCGATTTAATTGGGCGCCAAACTGTAATGTTACACTTTTGTGTAACACCAAGTTATTCGAGAAGCTTCCTACCTAATTTTCCTAGGCAGAAAGATCCTAACAAATTAAAGAATATTAGAAATTATGTACAATTTTAATTTTTATTTACAGACTTTTATAAAATTTTGATGCGAAGGTTTCGAGTTAAGCTGGAGACGTTACAGGTTTGAGGAGATGTTGAAGGTTTTGAGTGAAGCTGGAGACGTTGCAGGTTGAGGAGATGAGACGTTTTAAAGGTTTTGAGGTTAAATGGATGCTCTTCTGGGCGTAGAGGTCGACACCAGGTGGTGGAGCTCTACGCCAGGTCTGGAACTTTGCCGTTTAGGTTTTTGAAGGTTTGAAGGGCTTTCTTGAGTTTTACGCCAGGTCTGGAACTTTGCCGTTTAGGTTTTTGAAGGTTTGAAGGGCTTTCTTGAGTTTCCCGGGCCAGCTGGGCCCGGGAAATGGCCTTTTAGAAGATATTCGTCGCGAAGTCAGAGGTAAACTGATCCCTTGGCCGTTCTGGCACTGTTTATATATATTCCGCCGTTCCAATGTAGTTCCAGAATTGAGAATTCAAAATAATGTACGTATTTCAAAATTTGTACGATTTTCTTTATAATTTCGTACGAGGTTTCATCCAAAACCTATGTTACCTTTCCTCTTTGCTTCAGATCGGAGCAAATTTTGACATTTTCAAAATTGGCATTTATGTCACAACAATCTTTACCAAAACAAATATTTTCAAAGAATTTTAAGAAAAAAGTAGAAAAAGAGACCAAAATGGATACAATAATTACAGATGTTATAAAAAACTGGATATAGAAGGTAATATTTACATTGTTATACAAAATTAGAGCTAGAACAGAAATAAAATATTACACTCTAACCCCGATCGTAGATTGCACGGAGTGATCAGATTTGGGAGAGCCTTTGTCTTGCAGTGGGACGGAAGAAGCTGAGAAATTAAATAAATAATAAATAAATAATGCTAGACAATTCACACCGCATTATCTAGCCCCAAGCTAAGCAGAGCTTGTGTTATGGGTACTAGATAACTGATATAGGTACTTACTTAAATAGTACAATACATAGGTAGATATTTTTTATTATACATAGAAAACGACCAGAGCACCCTGAACAAATGTCTGCAGATCGTACACACATTTGTCCCGAGGCGGGAATCGAAACCGCAACCTCCTGCGTCGCAGGCGGACCTTCGCCCACCGCACCACAGAGGTCGTCAAAAAGTTCTAAAGCTAGCTCTATTGAAAGCAACCCCCGCAAAGGTACCATCGAAGTAACCAACAATAGCCACCTACCTACCATCCTGCAGTGTGGCCGTAGCATCAGGCTTTTTGTGGAATTGAAATGCCCCAGGCAACATGCACTTAAGCTCACATGGAAAGCACAGACCTTCATGCAAAAAGGCTTGTACATAGATAGCATAAAGTCTACAAACAACGACTTGTTTGAAAGAAGAAAATAGAATTCTATTTTCATATTTTCAAACCAAATAACTCGCCAACTTTGAATAAAACAAGTTAAACAAATTAAAAATTGAAGACAAGTTTAAAAATGGAGTTTAATGCAAACTATGAGGCTTCTCATAGCAAAGAGTTCTCGTTTATTTGTTTATTAAAATAAGTTTTAGATGTAGCAAAGTTTTCACTCGTGTTTAACCTCCTTTATCGAATAATCCACACAAAGCGACAAAGAGTTATTTCCCAATACAAAAAAGTATAAACGTTCTGCATTTTTAGCTGGCTGGTGATCGAAGCGCGAAGTACTGTTTCGATTGACAGCACACAGTACCGATTATTTATGCTTTTCCTTAGCGATAATGTACGACTCTCAATTTATTTTGTAGACCTTTTAGAATAGGCAATGTTGCGTATAAATTTCAGGGCCCTTGAGGGCCGACTGGGTGTCTCTTAAGAGGTACCTACGAATTAATTTTACCTGACATCAAGGGGGGAGAATACGTTAGCTCATAATGAGATGGCTTCGTAAACATGTTTTGCGCCGAGCAACCTTTTTAATTATGCATATTGTCGTCTACAAGGAGGAAACTCGAGTTTATCTGTGTAGCACGTTTTGTTTCCGAAGAATATAAAGCCTTCTTATTTATGAGAAATGATTTACATCAATGTTGCCTGGGAGAAATTGCTCTCAGCGATAAGGATGACTTTTATACCTCGATGCTCGAGTCCAACACAAACTTGACTTTGTATTATTTTTATCACATGTATAAATTTTATGCTTAGTTTTCCATATACATGTAGGTCATGTTTCGTGTACTTCGATCATGTATGCCTCTTCCGGCGGATATCTGGATTATATAAAATAAACTTTTTCATTTCATTTCCATTATTTTATTTGGAAACATAGTGTAGGTTTACCGTTCTTGCTATATGCACTACAACAACTCTCTTGGCTGGCCAGATCACAGCACTCTTAAAGTAAAAAAATGTTTATATTGTGCTCAAAGGAAAAATTTAAGTTTCGAGGTCCACCTCGAAACTCGTTCTCCAGAACGATAAAGTTACGCGGAAATCGAGCTTATATCTTTATATTTCGTATCAGATGTAGTTGATACTTTTTTTATGAATTAAGACCTCCCACCTTCACAAATGTGTTAATGATGATGGACAGAACCCGCAGTTCACTTAGTGTTACTAATTTACCAATAACCCTGTATAAGTCTTTATAAAAACAAGTTACAAACAGGTTACAAACAAGTTGCAAACAAGTTGCAAACAAGTTGCAAACAAGTTACAAACAAGTTGCAAACAAGTTGCAAACAAGTTACAAACAAGTTGCAAACAAGTTACAAACAAGTTGCTAACAAGTTACAAACAAAAGATGAGCCCCGTTGCGCAACTATTCGCAGTTGAGCAATCTCAGTTGCGACATCAAATAAGTTAAAAAAAAACCGCCATCTTGGATTTGAAAAGTCACCAAAAATCATAATTACCACCGATCGTCACCAATAATGTTGATGAATACACTTAAAATAAATAAATAAAGTTTTCATTACGGGTACGGAACCCTAAAAATTGAAGGGAGATTTAGATTTAGAGTGTTGAAAGGAAATCTCTAACAATCTATCAATTAATGTGCAACTAGTACCCAGGTGCCACTAGTATATTATAAATGCGAAAGCTTGGATGTTTGTTACCTCTTCACGCCAAATTTACTACTACTACTATTAACGGACAAAAAAATTATTTATATCCATAAATACAAAAATGTACATTTAGAAAAGGTGAAATTCCTGACACGGAAAAAAAGTGTTATTTTTTATTTCTGTCGCTTCGGTATGTAGACTAGTAAAGAAGCGACGAAGAAACTTTTAGCCTGTTAGTTGTTATTTTTCGAGTTGGACCAAAACCCGTCCCAAGCTTTTTTATCTTCTAGATAATCTGATATTTTGTAGTAGACCTTTTTGCACAGAAAGGTTTTGACAATTTGTTTAAATTTATTTACTGATAGATTTTTAAACTCATTTGGAGTTTTGGTGTAGAAGCAAGTACATTGCCCATTAAAAGATACGTTAATTTATTGAAATCTAGTTGTGGGCACAGCGAGTATATGTTTATTTCTAGTATTAATAAAATGCATATCGCTATTTTTGGGGAATCTTATGATATTTTTATGAGTGTAGATCAATTTTTCTTAAATATATTTGACAGGGGACTGTCATTATGAAAAGTCTTAACAACCAAAAGTCTTAACATCCAAACTTCAGCATTTTTATCATTAGTGTGGTATCTGGAATCTAAAGCATTGCACCACTGTTATATCTTTACGAGCGATGACCAAGTTCTTGTTGAACATGAATGAGGTTCCAGTTCCAACATAGCATGTGCCCAATTGACTGCGCGGAGCATTGAGCTAAACTGCAATTAAAGTTATTCAATCAGCTTGCTTGTAGAAATGGAGCTTGGAGCTGAAATAATTTCGTTTCAAGCTCTCGTCAAACGTACTAAAACTTTAGTCATTGAGCAGGTTTGGATGACTTTCAATGTTTCCCCTGTAGGTGGGGCTAACGACATTATAGTCGTATGAGGTCCCAGAGATTTTCGACGAAGCACGTATTCGATCAATGCTTAGTTGATTAGAGCTCACCTTAGACAATATAACCGGAGCTCACCCTTACTGAGCGTGAGAGTGGGGCGCGGGTTCCAATCCTTCCGAAATCGAAATAATTTTTCGTAGAAAGTTGACAAAACACTGTCGGCGGCCTATACATTGTGCGATTGAAAGTACTTTTGCCTGCCTTTAAAAAGTGGGACGAGTCAGGAGTTACTTGACTCGTCCCATTTTGGGCCGAATCCAGTGGGACGACTCCGCCAGGAATAACTCCAATGTTCGTTCATGTACTCCAACCCGCCTGGCTAAAACGACTTCTTAATTTGGGACATGGCAGTCGATTTAGTCAACGCGATGTGGTACCTACTAAAAAGACAATTGCAACCGAATGTAACTTTCTTATAAATACGTTATGTTTACCTTCAATAGTGAAGAAGGAAAGATTAAGTTTACAAAAAACCTTTTGTGAAAAATTCTGTTTATGGTGTTACATTTATACGTAAATCTACCGTGAAATATTGATTAAACATCAGTAATCAATTTATAGTTTAATAGTTTTACAGGTCGGTCTAATCACAAATTATAACATAACAATTATTATTAAATATATTTAAAACATAAAATATGTAAATAAAATCAAAATATGTCAATTAATACTCGTAATGTACAAAAAGATAGTTAAAATATCACTGTATTTTCCGCACAAATTCAACATTTTAGAACGCCTTCTCGACCAGCCGCGCTTTCAGTCTTCGTTCTAAGGTCAGGCTAGGCGCAGTGTTTATATGGTCCGGTAGATTGTTGTACAAAGTCGGTCCCAGCACGTGAGTGAGCTTACCAGCTCCGCGAGTGTTGTAGCACCATGCCTCTTGAACTACAGGTACCTGGAATAAGATAATTGAAGGCAATGTAAGGATCTGGAGCGATATGAACAAAGGTTACGCCGGCGCCGGCGTATCCCAATTGCTACTTTCGCGATCGCTCCCACAGCACGCTTTTGCTTGCGGAAGACGCGGTCCCTATCGTACAACGATTCCCGTAACGACGACGGCAAAAGTAGAACAAGACAAACTTTATCATAGACGACCTCTGTGGCGCGGTGGGCGAAAGTCCGCCTGCGACGCAGGAGGTTGCGGGTTCGATTCCCGCCTCGGGACAAATGTGTGTACGATCTGCAGACATTTGTTCAGGGTGTTCTGGTCGTTTTCTATGTGTAATAAAAAATATCTATCTTTGTATTGTATTCTATTATGTATATCAGTTATCTAGTACCACCAAGGAAGATTTCACTGAATCTCGTACTAAATTACTACTGTTACAACAAAGCTGTGGGCTGTGATAGCAAAATCAAAATGAAGTATCAGGTCCAGTAAACGAATCCCATCAAAGACCCCCTTTGAATTGAACACGCTACAAAGAGATGCAATATCGACCAACCTGGTTCCTATCTGCCCACGTGACTGGCCTGCTATTGCTACTTGCAGAGTTCGTATCCACGTATACACAGCTGATTGGTATTGACTTGGGCTAGTTACTCCACTGAGTTACCCTTACCGGCTTTAAAGTTAGGGCTTCAATCACGGAGTAGGACCTAGTTAGGTCTAAACTTCGGCTCTTCCTTAGACAGTTGGATATCTTAATACCTACCTAAGGAGTCGTGCCGAACTATAAATAATAAATAAATAAATAATGCTGGACAATTCACACAGCATTATCTAGCCCCAAGCTAAGCCGAGCTTGTGTTATGGGTACTAGATAACTGATATACATAATATAATACAATACATAGATAGATATTTTTTTTATTATAATTCATTTATTGTTTGTGAATCAGGTAATTTTACAGTCAGTACATAAGACTTATTTTAACACACATTTTTATACATAGAAAACGACCACAACGCCCTGAACAAATGTCTGCAGATCGTACACACATTTGTCCCGAGGCGGAAATCGAACCCGCAACCTCCTACGTCGCAAGCAGACCTTAGCCCATCGCGCCACAGAGGTCGTTGCTAAAATATAAATAATAATGTACCTAAATATATTTAAATACATGTACACATCCATTAAAGAAAACACTATACCCATAGGTACCATGTTGTTGGCGTTATTTCTTTGTCCTAGTTGTGTTTAGATCAGGGAGGAATTAAGGGACATCAACTGCGAACGGCGAACTCTGAACGCCGCGGCTTTAGGGGAGAACACATAAAGTGGCGATCACAATAGGCCCATCATGGCCGCAGTGACACGAAAGCCACCAAGAGCAAATAAAAAAATAAAATAAAAAAAGGGACATCAAGAACTCCGTAATCTTATCTTTAATGACAATATGACAGCGGCGCCAGTTCCAGCTATGGAAAAACATTTACATACATTATTACTTCCACTAATGAAAATGACCATTCGTAAGTATTTGAAAACCGTGAAATCTTCCCTTGTTGGAGGCGGTCAATTTTTCGACACTTTCGACTGACATTCCCTTGGATTAGTTGATTCGAATATACATATATTTCAATCGGCGAAACCAACAGAAACTAACATACCTGCACGAAAAGTTAGTGATAAGTATTTATTGCCAGGGGTGTATTCAGCGGTCTTCTAGCCGACATGCACCCTGAGTCATTTTGCTACATTTTTGACCTCAACCAGAGGGGCTGCCCTCTGGTTGAGGTCAAAAATGTAGCAACAATAGGCCCCGTAGCCACCACTCGTCGTAACCACCATAAACTGTGGTCTCCTTGATAGTCTCAAGTCCAGCCCCTCTGGTTCAGTGTAATTCTCCACATGTAGGAGCGATCTGCCCTATAGCCACCACTCCTCGTAACCACCATAAACTGTGGTCTCCTTGATAGTCTTAAGTCCAGCCCCTCTGCTTCAATACAATTCTCCACACGTAGGAGCGATCTGCCCTATAGCCAACACTCGTCGTAACCACCATAAACTGTGGTCTCCTTGATAGCCTGAGTCCAGCCCCTCTGGTTCAGTGTAATTCTCAACATGTAGCACCGATTGGCCCGGTGGCCGCCACTCGTCCGCTGTCGTTGGCGCTGCGCCAAAACTTATAGCTGCGCAATTTGTAATCTTAACCATTGAATCTAACTTTAAGAGATGATAGATAAAGCGTAAACTAATTTTTTCTAACATTATTCGCAAAAAATAAGAGTCTAGCTTAGGTTGGTAAATTTTACTATAAAAACTGTCGTAGTTTGAAGGGGGGATGAAACGTTGGTGTTCTTCCAACACAAATAAGGTTCGTAGTTAACCCGCTTACATCCGTAATGTATTATAGTAATATTTCAAGATGCTAAATTGCATTTCAGCAGTGTACATTTCATTACGGGTTTCTTGAAATTCTAGTTTTAATTCCATGTTTCGGATCTTTTTTATTTTTTCTACACTAAGTACAAGATAGGTACCTTACCTACCACCGAAAAAAGATAAAAGGCATGTACGCCATGTTACATTTTTAAACAAAAAACAGCTTTACTAACATAATACAAAATACAATGAAAAGAAAAAAATAAATAAACTTCATGACATGTAAATTTATAGATACGTCATAATAAAGTTATATCATATAGGTATATAATTTTATGTAAAGATAATTAACTTTGAGTAATTTGTTTTACTCGTAATATGTACTACCTAGTAGGTACGGACCTTTTAGTTCGGAAAAAACCATAAACTAATAAAAGTTTAGCACGCTTGCACATGCTTAAATAACAGAATGGCAAAGCGAATACCCAAAGGTAAGTCATCCCATTAATAACTTAGAATTCATCATACTCACTTTAACTCGATATAAAGTTGTTCAGCTATTTTGCGCTTCACGTAGAGGGCAGACTGTCAGCGCATATTTACTAACAAGTTATTCACATAAATCAGGCAAAATTTACCTGGACCCATGCTAAAAGTTAGTTATAACAATGTGTTATTTTTATAAAATACGTAAACATGTTAAAAATGTAGAAAAGATTTTCTAGGTTTAGTAATTATTTTTGTGTTATTGGTGTTTGCGAGCTGGCAACCCTGTTCTACGTTTATTCATATTTTTTCGGTTGTGTAGCGTACGAAGTTGTTTCCATAGAACCTACATAGTACATAACGAATGACTGACATGACACGTTTGAACGAGGAATGGCGTTTGAAACTATAAACCTTAAACTTTTAAAACCTCATTGGACTCAAGTCGGTTGCCTGCTTTTATGAAATATGCACCCATTTTAAATTACTTAGTTTAACTAGAAACTAAGTAATTTAAAATGAAGCTACTCTACCCTGAACACTTCCTGAGTTGAATAATTCAATAAGCGTTATCCCGCACAAGATGTAATCAAAACTTGCGCGCCGCTTTACCTGAAGTCACTTTGTTCGGTTGCTTTGGATAGTTAGCTCTATTATGAGGTTTTAATAGAGGAGGAAGTATTAGCATAGTCCCAAAACTTGGCACAGAATATGTAAACCTAGAGTCAACAAGAACGAGTTTCATAAATTGCGTTATACACGTTCAGTCTTTGTAACAAAGTTGAAATTCCTCTCGTTTCTAACTTTTTCCGATCAATTACGGCCTAAACTTGAACATGAATTTTGAACGAGTTCTGCAGACACTCGTCACATCGCATGGGAGTTGTCCCTCTCTTGGTTTTTGATAAAAACTTCCCCGAATGTATCCATATTTTATGCATGTCTGAATTTCGAAGGTCCGTCGGTGTAAGTTTTGGGTTTTATCGCGAAAGACTGAAAAAATAGCAGTCAATTTGTTTCATAAAAATATGTAGTCGCATTCTCGCATTGAATGAAGCCAGGTTCCAGACTGAAATTTTTGAATTGATTCTCGAAGAATCTTGGTAGTTATAAAAGTACCTAAGTAGTAGTAACGTCAGTTTTATGTAAAAGTTTGTTTAATATTCGCATCTTAAAGCAAATAAAGATACTTAAATAAAATAAAAATGTTGTAATACCTAATAGTACCTATAGGCAAACTTTGGTGTCAAATGTGTCAATTCAGATGTCGCCAAAACTAAACTAATTTGACAGGGCTAAAATGATTGGCAGAGATACGAAGTTGCCCATGGTGGCCACCAAAATCTATTTTCGTATCTCTGCCTAAACTAAATAGAATAAAAGTATTACAAAGGCATTAAAAAAAAGCTTATGATAGGTATCACAAACTGGAAGATGGCTTTTTGAAAATTGCTTTGTTAAACGGAATAATAAGATAAATTAGGTGTCGGCGACACTTTGGGTGGGGCGTCTTAATATTTTGATGAGCATCAAAAGTTTAGGATTTTAGTTAATAAGTTATGGGAGTCGAAACACGATTGACTCAACTTGACTCTATACAAAAAAATAATCTTAATTTTTACTTAGATACGGAATAAAACATTTTCATTTGCTGGTTTTTACTTAACATATTTTCATGAAATTTCGTCTACGTGGTGAATTCTTTATTTGTATACTTTAGTTTGTATTTTTTTAACACCAATTAGAAATTTATAAATAAAAACCACGCGGGACGGCCATTTCGCGACTCTTGCCTTTCTCGCCTTCCACGCGTGGGAAATTCTATTTCGTCTTATGAGAGGTACGGCAACATTTTTAGTGCTGTAAAATTTAGTTACCTAAGTATTGTTTTGGCTGGTATTGTCTACTAACTGCTGCCCAAGGCTTGCCCATGTAGCTTCCGTTCCCGTGTGAATTCTGGGATAAAACATAGCTTATGTTACTCACTGAAACATAACCATTCTAATGGTAAAATAATTTTTGAGAGATTCCAGAGAACACCCCCTACAGCGTCATAAACAGTTCATAATTCACAGACTTTACTCCTTTATAATTTTAGTACCTATAGATTTTAATTCACACAATGCAAAACATAACCATACTTAATAGGTATTTATTCAGTGCCATAACAAAGCTCTAATTTCAATAAAATTGTGGTTACAACCTTGCTTGTCGATTCGGCTGACACCTGTCAAAGGGCCCGATCTTGTTGGTAAAAATGTCTAAGGGCCTGATAAAATAAAAATAGCCATCACTGCTACGACATTATCTTTTCTTTTATGTTTACACTTTCAATGTAATTGGAAAAAATGGTTTCGTTTCGGCACGTAATAATTGAATTTACTGATAAAGAGCTCATTCAAAAATTCAATGGCAGTTTTTATCAGCCCGCATTTTGTGAAAGCGGTTCCGTGCTGTAAATTGTAGGCTTTAAGAACTTTACAGATGTGAAATGTGAAAATTATCATAGGAGTTCTAGGAAACCACACACATTGATTAGTATAATTTAAAATACCTACCAACCTAACTCGGACTCATGACCTTGAGGTTTATCCGAGGCTTAATGTAGCAAAGCATGGCAGTAGGTAGCAGGCAGTAAAACTTTTTAATGTTCTTCCTACTGAAATGAAAGTTAAGCAATTGATAATCCAAATATTTTCAAAAATAAATTACGGAAACTTTTGCTGAAGGGGTGTTTTCACATAATTGAATAGTTTATGACACGAAAGTAAAAGAGGTCCATTATTATTATTATTGTTTTCAATGTAAATACTATCAATGATTATATAAATTAAGCGTCGTACATTATTATTCTATTCATAATAAATGTTTGTAAAATTTATATTATTAAGGAAATAAAAGGGCTTTATTATTATTGTAATAAGTATTCATTCATACACGATGAAAAAAAAAATCTTGAATAAGTAAACTGAACCGAACGGTACCCAAAAATCTCCACTGCCCTGTACATTACACGAACGAAGTCGCCGCAACTACCGAAACAACAAGAACGAAAAGCGGTTCCTGGAATTGAGTGGTAATAGACTTTTTACAAACACTAAGCTGCGTTCTCAAATTTGCAAACGGACTAAAGTCCATGACGTCAGTGAGCGGATGTTAGGGCTTAACCGGGTTGGACTGTCACCGTAGGCGGGAGTGGTGACAGGTAAACCAAAACGTTGATTGATGGAGCAAGAATGGAGCTTAAAAACAGTGGACGTCCTCCTTGTTAGATGCCGTCCGTGAACTGTGGGTTGCACAAACTGAAGACTTTAGCAGTGATTTGGAACGGATAATAGTGAATGAAGAAATTGAAAAATTATATTCTTATTTGTTCTCCGCGGCGGTTGCGGGAGTAAGAACCGACCCCTTCAACTCAGTCCGTGGATGCCGTAAGAGCCGATTAAGAGCGGGCATAATGCAAAGATTTGTTAAAAGGATAGGCATAGGATTTCGTGTTCATAGAAGCGGGACAGAGTAAAGCATCAAAGTCAAGTTTTTCTTTTTTTTTCTATAAATTGTTCAAAATATAAGCATTGAAAATAAAAAAACTACACGATTACTCAAGTCAAACATAAGTCTGGCTTTGTAATTAGAAAAAATTATGTGGTGTTGTCGCTGATAATTTTGACCATTTCAAATAAAACAGTTTTTTAGGCAAATATTGTATTTAAAAAAAACCAGTTCATTTTCAAAAATTGTTTTCGAATTACTTCTACAGGTTTTTCTATACCGTATTTTTTGAATCTGAACAAACGTACAACCAATAAGTATTTATCCCGTAAAGCTTAAATGCAAATCATATTTTTGAAAAATCACGACTAGCTTTTGTTCTCAACGATTTTGGTGATTTCTTCGATGATAATTTTCACAGTTGGTAACAAATTGTTTCCACGGCAACGGCGTAACCTAAACTCAACCTCAACAGCCTATAATGGTCCACTGTCGGACCCAGGCCTCCCCTTATAACCGCCTTATTGGTTTTTATCTCTTGGGGGGTAATGTCCATAATCCCCATGCTGGGCATGTGGGTTGGGGATCGCAGGGCGGTGGTAGATCTATTCTGTAAGAGGCACTGCTGCCCGCCCCACGGTGTATTTCCCTTAGTCGCCTCTTACGATACCCACGGAAGAAAGAGTAGGGGTGGTGCAAATTCTAAAAAAAGCAAAGCCAACGCAACGGGCGTAAACAAACTAGTAAAGTCGATGTCATTTTCTCCATGTGTGATCCATGTGTCACATCAAATTAAATCAAAATCGAATTTTAACATAATCTTTATTCAGAAAGAAAATAACAATCAAATAACAAATTTAAATTAAAACTAGTATTTACAATAGAAACAATTAAGCTATCTGCAAACTGTTGCAAACAATCTACAGGAATTTTAACTAGATGTCGCCACGTGAAAAATTAGAAATTAGATACTTCCTAACCAATTTTCATTATTCACAAATTTGAAGTCGGTTTATAGTTTTCTGAAACACGCCACAATATTAACATCTCTACTGCGATCAAAAATCCACCTGCCAAAGGTGCCAAGTGTGGTGGTACTTATTCTAGATAGGTATCTTGAACCGAAACTCTGCTTTATTAGATACTTGCTAACAAGTTCTTTAATATCACAAAACCATTCCTAAAAAAGCACAGCAATTCAGTTTTTATGGAGCCGCAAAAGGTTTTTACAGCTGCAGAAATAGCCTGAGCAAAGGATTGCAAAAAATAACCGGAAACAAAGGTCTCATTTTAGTAAGAGTTCAGAAGAAAACGAAAAGATCCGAGGCATTTTTGCGAAGCTAGTTAATGAAAAGTTCGTATTTTATGACTAAAACCAGGCAAAGCCTAGTAAAGTTTTCCATTCAAAGCAAAAAAGAATGAGTGGTATAAACTTTGCCAGAAGCACGTACGCAATAGGTCTGCCGATCCATGTAAACGTGAATTTCACAGTTGAACGGTTGCATTCGCCTATACGATTTTATTGACATAAAAGTGCTTTGCGCTTATTGATTTACAATTTGGGAAGTGCTGACTGACTGTCACATATGCATTTTTTTTAACATTTGGTATGTATTATTAAGGTCTACAGATTTTTTTGTAGCTTAATATTTAACATAATAATATTTTATAATTTATTTACCTTCTCTTCTTGGATCTAATCGTGCTTCCTAGTTGTATTTGGAAAGGTCGATCGAGAATTTTCGCCTCGTATTACGAATGTTTTGAATAAACTGAAAACCAGATTCAAATTTCTTAGTATTTATATTGTTTTTTAAGATTTTCGGGAAATACTTTTCCCTCGGGAATACAATTTTTATGGGACCTCGAGATCCTTCTCCATACAATAGCGAATAAAGATCCAAATCAGTCTATTTATTGATGGAGAAATCGACGAACATAAATTGAAAATACACAAAGCCGAACAAAAAACATCTTCTTTTGTTTTTCGTTTTGTTAGTTAAAAATAACCATCGAAGTTTCTGATGGTGTAGGTACCCTACGAACAAGTATCTAGGTGATTTCCTCCGTCCACGTGTACGTACGCCTAACTTATTTTATAGTCAACAGACCTGCGTTCACAAGCAAAATCGCATTTTGCCAACACGCGATTGAAAGGAGCAGCATGCTGAATGTGAAGAAATCAGATAGACTGAAAAACAAACCGAATTATGAAATGGCGATGGGTAGGGCATTATCATAAGAGGTAAAGACAAGTGGAGTAAAATTGTAACAAGCAAGATGGTACCCCCCAGAGAAGGCAAAAGGAGCCAGCCACCGAAAAGGTGGGATGAGAACTTAATGTGGAACAGTGGCTCAAGAAAGATCCGAATGGAAAAGGTTGAGGAGGCTTTTGCCGATTGGCAAACGGATCAATAAAATAAACATCAATTACATACTTCTAAGTTTGATATAGTTTTAATTTTGATAAATTTTATTTTTTAAATTATTTTGATATTTAGTTATTAAGTGATCCGAAAGCTGGTGAGTATCTGGCACAGCGCATCAATATTGCCATACAGCGGGGCAATGCAGCCAGTGTCTTGGGCACGCTTCCGACTGGTATTGATATGGATCAGTTGAGCTACCTGTAGATTGTTTGCAACAGTTTGTAGATAGCTCAATTGTTTCTATTGTAAATACTAGTATTAATTTAATTCTATTATTTGATTGTAATTTTGTTTCTTAATAAAGAGTCATTATGTGATCCAAATAAAAGTCGATATTACTATTATTATTATTAGGCGTTGTACCACAATCAGACCTGGTGGAAAGTGAATATGTGGCCGACAATGGAACACGAAGCTCTAGAAGAAACTCACTTAACAGTAACCAAAACCCCAGGCCCTCACTAGTGTTTCAATATAAAATCAGGCAGCACTGTACGAGCCTAGGGGTGCAGACGGGGTGCAAACAGTCGCCCCGTGCTGCCCGTGGCGTAGCGGGAATTATCAGACGGGGTTGCCAGCTTTATTTGATAAACGAATGAGATTGGTAATGCTAGAAAGCAACTGCTTGGTCTGGCTGTACCTACTGATTAATAAGTTTGAAAAATAAAAGAACGTCTTTTTTTTTTATTCTGCTAGCGCAGAAATGTATCCAAAGATTATTAAGTTTCTTTGCGTCAGGACCTAGAGAGAAACAGAGCTTGATATAAAATAAAGTAATATTATGTTGATGTGCAACATAATATTAATTATTAAGGTGAAGTAGGTCCCAAAACTCAGGTTTTGCCTAGACGGAAAATCAGTTTTAAGGCAAGAAAACACAATTTTTCAAAATCTTTTTTGATGAGCATCGAAAGTTTAGGATTTTTGTTAGTAAGGGAGCCGAAACACGATTGACTCAACTTGACTCGATAGAAAAAAATCGCAAAGTTTCCTCTAACTTTTGCATTTTTACTACGGAAAACCAGTTTCATTTGCTAGTTTCTAAACATATTTGCACGAAATATCGTCTAAAAAATACTTAACTAAAAACTTTAGAGGATTATGGTTTTAGTTTTTTGCGAAAGATTGTTATTTTAGAGCAATAACAAATTTATAAATAAAAAGCAGGGAAATTGCGCGCGGGCCGGCTCTTGCGTCCCTTTCTCGCTTTCACTGCGCGGTGTTCGCTCGTCCTTGTCTCGAAAATACGAACGTAGATACTTTTTGCTTGTGTTAAATAGCTTAGTATTCATTTTATGTCATAACCTACCTTAAAATTCAACCAAAGAGCTCCCAGATATACCTATAGTTTACCAAGAAATTTAGACAGAGCACGAATAAAATTACCTAGTAGGTATAGGTATCTAGGTTGGTTGATTTTCAGAATCTTCTTGCACATTAAACCACTATATTATTAGATAATAATATAGTGGTTTAATGTGCTACCTCGTACCCGAATTGATTTTATATTTGGTATATACACGACTATGAAGTTCCTTTATTGTTGACTCACCTGAGTGAATGAAGACTGAATGACAGAATAAGGTACTTCATAGATACAGTTATTTTGGACAGACAGAGATGCGACTCGAAAAATAAGGTGACACTAGATCATTATTTTAAGAAAATTTATTGAAAATAGTATAAAAATTATAGTTTACAACAGTAACTCAATCCATCTTACTTATTTTCCAAGGAAAAACGCATTTAGTGGAAGCAAAATTCCAAATAACACAACAAAAATTATACTTTTTAGTCTATTCAATTTTCTAATTCCAAAATTTAGATGATTGCGTAAAGTCTGACAGAATTAGAAAATTTTGGGCAAACAATAACAAAAAAGATTACAACTTAAGACAGTCGATTTCGTTTATGAAGAACAAGCGACCCGCCCCTTCTTCGCACGGGTATTATATTATGCATATACATATAAAACTTTCTCTTGAATCACTTTTTCTATTAAAAAAAAGCGCATCAATATCCGTTGCGTAGTTTTAAAGATCAAGCATACACAGGGACAGACAGACAGCCGGAAGCGACTTTGTTTTATACTGTGTAGTGATAGTGATAAACAAATTCGACTGTCTATATAAAATCGAATCGGTACAGTATTAGGACATGAGAACTACCAAAAATAAAATGATTTCATGGAATAGATAATACTTTTGTTAGGTACCTACTTTAATCTCTTGTGCATTCTTCTCTCCTGGTACTTTGCGTAAGTTAATTAAATAATCCTTAAACAACAAATAATAATAATAATCCTTAATCCTGTTGTAATTATTTTTTGCTGTTAAATAAAAGTAATTCTGAATAATCCTTCGGAAACAATGATAATCAAGATTACTTATCAAGAAAGCCTTTTACTCCATAGATGATTACATCAATGATGCCAGAATGCTTCAGAATCCTTGGCCAGATGTCGCCTAGCCACCGACAATGGTATTTAAGGAAAATAATGTTAAGCTTAGTTAGTTTTATATAAATATTGAGTTATATATAAATTAGATTATATTTAGACTGAGATAATGTATTAATTTTAAGTTGTATAAAACTTACTAGTGGTTTATTTTTCGCTTCTTCCACTAGTGGACAAAAAATTGAAGCGAATAAAATCAATAACATCATATTTCTTATTTGATAATAATGACTATTTACAAACCTGTTTATAGTATTAAATTTGACGTATCTAAGTGCTTATTTTGTAAGCCTAAAGATATAAAGTTATTTACTTTGACTTTGACTTGCACGAGAAGTGGGCAGCCGACAGAACTTCTGCTACTTTTCTGTTACAAATCTCAAAATGGGACGAATCAGGAACGCTTTCAGCATATAATTTGAGTTTCTTGACTCGTCCCACCTGACCAAAGTGGAACGAGTCAAGAATAACTCAATATTTCAATAGGTGCAAGTTCAACATAACATGAACTTTCCAGCTTCCAGCTTCAACCGGTTAAATTCGCCATTAAATTCCACTTTGTCTTGCTTCCAATCTGCCACGGTACGTAATCCATCTCAGATAGGGGATTACCCCGATAACTACCAACAGTCTGCACAGAACTGACAGATAAGCAGGTCTAAACTATCCGATACCTTTGTGCAGAGATAAGCATACTGTTATACCTACTGCCTGAGAGAACTGATCCAAATTAAAAGGCAAGATAAGCCTTGAGCTTTGGCTGGCTTTGGATTGACCTGAATAAGAAAAAATATAACGACGTGACTAGTTTCTTCCCGCGGCATTGCACGTGTTGTGGCTTTGCAAGGATATTTCAATCCCATGGGAACTGATTTATTTGATAAAAAGTAGCCTATGTTTTATTCTAGGCCTAGAACTACCATAATACATAAACACGCGCACGTAAACTACCATAATATATAATTAATATATCGACGGTGGAAAGGAAAAACACTTGAACCGACACGTTTTTTGATAAACACAACTCAAACGTCTATTATTGTCAAACGAAACTCTGAATATGTACCAAGATTTGATACAAAACTGAATTCTGTAATTGTATTTAGAATTTTGTAATTGTATTAGCTACATAATACAATTAGAAAATTCCCCCGTTAAATCCAACGATCCTTTCCATCCACGGTTGTCTGGTAGAGCGCTCTTGAGCGATAAGACCAATTGTCACATTTTTTTAAAATGATAGTTTGCTAAGTGTGGTATAATGAATTTTCTATCTATCTATCTAGGCAAATTTCAGCCTGATTCGTTCAGTAGTTTTGTCGTGAAGAGGTAACAAACCATAACAAACATACAAACTTTCGCATTTATAATATTATTATGATAATATTTTATTAAAGTCATTTAAAACGGGATATTTACCATGATTCGATTTTTGAGTTTTCCAATATTTCGGCACAGTTTCATGCGCCATGATCACGGAAGAACTGTGTGTGCCGAAATATTGGAAAACTCGAAAATCGAATCATGGTAAATATCCCGTTTTAAATGACTTTAATGTTAATAACCATGATAGTTTTAAAAGATAATATTTTATGCCAAAGTGAATGGATGTTTATTGCCTAAGGTAGCACTCTTGTTATATGCGATATCGAAAGCTTACAGAGCTCTGTATTTCTATGGAGCGTTCCAGATTGGTGCGGTAATTGCAGCAGCTTACCAATATAATTTTAAAGATGTAATCATAAAAACTAAAAACAGAATAAAATAAATATTTAAGGGCGAGCGTTTTATTTTTAACACGTTTGTTGTCTGGGGCCACAACAAACGTGTTAAAAATAAAACGCTCGTTTTATATTGATATTGATAACGGAAACAGGTAGACGCTTACAATATTGACAGAAGTTTTACTTTAATATACTTTAAATAAATATTTAAATTAAAATAAAACATAATTAAGGGGGGCTCCCATATAACAGACATTATTTTTTTACCAGTTTTTATAGATAACGGAACCCCTAGTAAGTAAGTTCGCCTCGCACTTGGCCGTTTTTATTTTTATGAGATTTGGTGCAGCGGCGCTATCGTGCAGACATCTTCATATCTAAAAATCATCTATATCGTATCTCGATACCGTCAAACTGAACTCAGGGTGTCAAACGAAACTCTGAATGTTGTGTGAACTGTCCACTATTATTTGACGACCGATGTGGCGCGGTGGGCGAAGGTCCGCCTGCGACGCAGGAGGTTGCGGGTTCGATTCCCGCCTCGGGACAAATGTGTGTACGATCTGCAGATATTTGTTCAGGGTGTTCTGGTCGTTTTCTATATATAATAAAAAATATCTATCTATGTATTGTATTGTATTATGTATGTCAGTTATCTAGTACCCATAACACAAGCTCTGCTTAGCTTGGGGCTAGGTAATGCTGCGTGGATTGTCCAGCATTATTTATTTATTTATTATTATTTAAGTAAGTAAGTAAATCGTTTATTTGTCACTATAAACACACACATACAATTGGTTTTAAAGCCTTTGGTCTAGAGATACAAATTTTCACAAAGACAAAAAAATGTCTGAGACTGTTGTGGGTTAAAAAATAAGTTACTTCGTGGAAAAGGCTAGGGTTGCCGTTATCAGTCGGATTATGTTTTGAATTTCCAGCCCCAGGTGCCACAGAAACTTTTACGTCGGCTTTGGAATAAAGGAGGCAGTAAGTAATCCATCAGACCGGATGATCTTGCCAAGAGCTTTATATCACACGATTTGTTTCACTTCAAGGTTAGTATTTTACACCCCGATTGATGTACAATACAATACACTTTATTGCACACCAAGAAAAACATAGAAAAAAAAATACAAAAAAATATATAAAAACAGTGTTGCACAATGGGCGGCCTTATCGCTAAAAGCAATCTCTTCTAGACAACCTTGGGATGGACACGAAGCAGTTGTACACGTATAGACGGTGGCGTATTAATGAAATATACAATACATACACACTATACCTAATATATATGGTGGGCGAAGGTCTGCCTGCGACGCAGAAGGTTGCGGGTTCGATTCCCGCCTCGCGACAAATGTGTGTACGATCTGCAGACATTTGTTCAGGGTGTTCTGGTCGTTTTCTATATATAATAAAAAATATCTATCTATGTATTGTATAATATTTTGTATATCAGTTATCTAGTACCCATAACACAAGCTCTGCTTAGCTTGGGGCTAGATAATGCTGTGTGAATTGTCCAGCATTATTTATTTATTATTTATTTAATATGTATGTGTGTATGTACTGTATGTATGTACTGTATGTATGTAAGTAACATTATTTCATCTGAGGTTAGGTACAACATCAAAATGGCTACAATTCTTATAGCCATAGGTTACCGTTCACATAGATATAGATTTAAGAACTATCGAAGAAGTACCTATCTAATAGAAAAAGAAATAGAAAATTTATTTGTGTAATAAAATTTAAACAATGTTAATGGGTCTTACAGACTGACGCGGCCTGCGGTGGCGGTCAGTACAATTTGATAATACCTCCTCGTCAAATTATACTTGTTGGGTATCGGGGCAGAGAGATAGGCACTGTGGAATTTCGATAATATGTGTATAAAATTTGAGTGGAGACCGCGACTCGGAAAACGTAGTGTAGGACGCCCTCCGACCAGGTGGGATGACGATTTGCGAAAGACTGCTGGCAGATGCTGGGTGCGGCAAGCTGAAGACAGGGCGCTATGGCTCATTAGGGGAGGCCTATGTCCAGCTGTGGACTGATATAGGCTGATGATGTGTATTAAATAAACTTAAAAAATAGTAGGATACAACGACACAACGGACTGTTTTATTACGTAACTAATACAAACAACATGTCACATAATAGATCTAGACAGATATCAAAGGTCAACCTCTATACCTATGAATAGGTAGGTGAAGAGCATGAAGGTGTTTCTCTCGTGGGACTAATATTCAAATGAGCTTTGGCTTTGAGCGATGAAGACAATATCGTGCGTACTGACTCAGTAAACGCGATACTCACAACCCAAACATGAACAACGCAGGCCTTCATTATTTTATAATTGCTCCTCACTACTGCCATGTTTAAAACTGTTTACAAACGCGTCACGTCCATAGATTTGATTTAAATCTATGGTCACGTCAACATTTGTTGCTGAATTACTGATGTTTTCGTTCTCGCTCGCCATTCGGCAACTCATGGCGTGGTGTGATCAACTCCGCAACACAAATGTTGACCGCAACATGTTTACAACAACTCAGCAACACGTTTGTAAACAAATGAATACCTACCGGGTTTTAGAGATACTAGCTTCTGCCCGTAGCCGTGCACGGTTTTTTCAGGATAACAAATTAATAGATAATCACCTTAAAAAACATAATCAGTGCCTTCACCGGCTGGGCTATAGAATAGAATATAATAATAATAACGGTGTTCTACCGTTTTTATATATTTTTTACTGTAGATTGTTCTACAATATTTTACGTATATATTTTATATAAAATATATACGTATGTAATAATATATATTATTACATATTTTACTTTAGTAAAAAATATCCGTTGGTCATATAATGATTGACTGACTGGATAGAAGCGACGCAGGACAGAAACTGGTGACGATCTACAATTCTACAGGGTTATTGATAATTCACTGACACTCCGTGAACTGAAAGTTCTGCCCATCATCACGAACACGTCCGTGAACATGCCAGGTCTTAATTCTTTAAATATTTAATATATCACCGCTTATAAAAAAACAGGATTCTCCGAAACCCAATGAGTTCCGTTTTCTCGTGTTTTTAATTTTTTTACTACTAAAGGCCGATATTCCACTTCTTAACCCTCTGTTAATTCAGGGCAGAGTTTTTAAGTTTAGTTTAAAATAAAGCCTCTCTACAGAGAGATTAGTGAATGGAGCATGAATGACTACAAATGCCAAGTATGAGATAATTCTCATACAAGTTCTTAATAGAACTTGTCGTCTTCTCAAATGTTTTCGTGATGTTGGGCAGAATTTACATTTCACATAGTATCAACAATTTACCAATAACCCTGTATAGTACAGTGTCGGAGGCCAAGACCCCCTTCGGGGCTAATGCGCCAGGATATTGAGTGTAGTGTAGGATACGTTTCGTTTGACTGACCCAGAAAACCATAAATTATCAGCAACACACAAAAAACAGGAAGAAGAGATCAAAGAATAAAATAAGGAAAAGTATTCCAGTGCCCGGTCTTTTGAATAAAATATATTTTTCCCTATAAGTATGATTGAGAGAGACATTCATTTTTCTTTGGTGTGAGATACGATCTGTTATTTCAAACAATCTAAGCCACAGATATAATAATACTATTTTTTTCATCAAATATGATGAAAAATGCTTGTAAAATGTAGTTAATAAGAACCTTACAATCTTTTTGATTGGAGGTATTTGTGATAAAATAATTTATAAAAACGCTCTAAAAGGTAAAAATAGTCGACTACGAATCGGAAAGTGTAATCTGCCCTCAAGGCACCAACAAAAGGCGTGTGAAAGCGAAAGAGGTCATTCACAAAAAGATTTCAGTGGAAAAGTCTTACAAGCGCGTGCTTTGAGTAATGTGTAACATCCTGTGAGAAGCCTGGGCAAAGAATTCTATTCTATTATTTCAAATAAAACATTATTAGTTTAACTATTTTTATGACAAAGTTATGTTGGAGACGTGCTATTCCTTCCAGGCCCAACCAACTTTGTCTTCACAGTCGAACTTTTTCAGGGCGTTCGAGTCAAAACTCAAACTCAAAGTGCCTTATTTTCTTTAGATATTATAGGACTCATGGACACGTCACAAAGTTCCTAGTATTTCATAAGTAAAACTAGGATATCACTTTGATTTTTTGTCCACTTCAATCTTTTTATGGTACCTTGTTAGGTTGTTTAGTTTTTGGGTTGGAGCAAAACTCGTCTCAAACTTTATTCTTTAGGTATCCTTTTAAAATAATCTGATATTTTGTAGTTAGTAAGCATTTATAAAAAGGATATCTTTGACAATTGGATTAAATTTATTATTTGATAAATTTTGCAACACATTTGGAGTTTTGTTTTAGAAGCGTATACATTGACCTTTAAAAGATATATTGATCTTGTGTAGTTGTGGGCAAAGCGAGCGAGGTTATTCTTATTTCTAGTACCTATTTAAATTATGTGTAGTGTAACACACAACAAAACTCCAAATGAGTTCAAATGAGAGAGTCAAATGAGTTGCAAAAATTATCAATTAATAAACTAAAAAAAAATTCTCTGTCCAAAACACGGATGGATCCAAGAGGCACTGGACAGAGAAGGCTGGCCAAAATTTAAGGAGATCTATATAACAGTGGGTGAAGTAAAGGGATTTGATGATGGTGATGATGATGGTCCAGTGCAGCAAATATGTAACAAGGTCGGTGGGGTGGCCGTCGGACGTCCCGCGGCACGCGTGTATACCGATGAACGGACTATTAATCATTGTCATGGCATTGGGACGGTTATAAACCGTGATATAATAGGTGCCTTGGAAGTCGTGGCCATTCCAAACGAACTGACTTGGAAGAAAGATAGGAATCTGAAATAAACATATCTTTTCCACAATACTTTTAAGATATTAAAGAATAAAACCTTGATTTATTAATTGAGAAAACAACGCATCATAGATAAATCATATCATGCATCACCAAAATTGATCACATGCACTTGAATCACATTCACACAAAACCTATAGGGTACTTCCCGTTGAGCTAGAATGATGAAATTTGGCAAGAAGCAAGGTCTTAGCACAAGTAGGTACCAAAAGGAAAAGCGCGGCGTAAAAAAGCAAAATATGCTTCGTTTCCGCTCTCTGCCGAAAATATGCACATGTAAAAACTAGCATAAAAGAAAACATCCTGCCACTCTCACATGACCATTATTCCAGTAAGTTATGTGTTGCTTAGATACCTACTCTTATGCCGGAAGCAGCGCCATTACTCACTGCTTCGTGCAGTTCAGACATATCCCTAATTTCCTTTCTTTGAACATCTGTATTTAATGTTACGAGAATGTTTACGTCAGCCATTTTCTCTGGAACCATTTCCTCATTATTCGCATTCCCACAAATGCATGGCTGAGTTTATGTTGCTTTGTTTACTTTATAGTATAAGTGAAAAAACTGGCTTAGCTACTAATTTTCGACGACCGATTTGGCGCGATGGGCGAAGGTCTGCCTGCGACGCAGAAGGTTGCAGGTTCGATTCCCGCCTCGGGACAAATGTGTGTACGATCTGCAGACATTTGTTCAGGGTGTTCTGGTCGTTTTCTATGTATAGTAAAAAATATATATCTATGTATTGTATTATATTATGTATATCAGTTATCTAGTACCCATAACACAAGCTCTGCTCAGCTTGGGGCTAGATAATGCTGTGTGAATTGTCCAGCATTATTTATTTATTTATTATTATTATTGTTAATTGTATGGACAGTGGACTGTGACGAGCAATCAGATTAACAAGTGAGTAACAATTTACTTAATACTTCATTGGTGGCGAAGATGCTTTCGGGGGGAGGAAAACATACGATGAAGGTATTCAATGTTCCCAAATATTATACACATCAATTAACCTAGGCCCCGTAGCACATCTAGAGGATACAAGATGGGCATTAAGAGCCACAAAGAGGAGAGAGAGGAGAGGCCCTGTTGGAAAGAGTTCCAGAGGAAGCCCACAGGAACGCTGGGCAGACGAAATTTCAAAAACCGCCGGAAAATCATGGCTAGAGAGAGCCCTGAACAGACAGCAATGGAAAATCTTGGAGGAGGCCTATACTCGAAAGGGGCCTAACTAATTAGTGTTTATTTTATTTGTATAATTAAGTATACTATTGTAAAAATAAGTTAGGAAATAAAAAGGCTTTATTATTATTATTAACCTATCGTTAAGCGTTAACTTACTTAACGAGCGTTAGCGCTAATATTAGCGTGATAACGTACGTGCGTTACCGGAATTATTTGCGTAATAAGTCTGCTACACTTCTTAAAAAATATGAGTGCAAAATTGGAAAGTAATTTCATTGCTGCTTTGAGCAGTGGAGCCAAAGCCTCGCCTGAGCCTGAAGCACGCTGATTCGCTGACCTATGAAAATATTTAGGTCACAAACTAGTATAGTATTATTATATCTGTGTCAAAGATTATTTATAAACATTTTTTAGGTTATAATAAAGAAGCGAAATCGAAGCGACGCGTGACCCGAGAGACGGTGAGTAGGTATCTGGCTCAGCGCATCAGCATTACCATACAGCTGAGCAATGCAGCTAGTGTCTTGGGCACGTTTCCGACTGGTATTGATATGGATCAGTTGAGCTACCTGTAGATTGTTTGCAACAGTCTGTAGGTAGCACAATTGTTTCTATTGTAAATACTAGTTTTAACTAAATAAGTCCATAATGTTTATCCATAAACTCACTGATTTTTCATACAATCCGCGCGGTGACTATTTCTGAACAAACCTTGTCATAATAAAATGTCCGACCAATTTTATTCAGTCCGAAATAGTTCTATCCTCTTCTGATTGCGTACCAACCTTAGTATTCTCAAAAAAACTATGGAGCACATAGAGAAAACATTTTTAAATTGCAACTTTTGTATTGAAATGGGCAGACGGAAAAGGAAATAGAGTGGAATACGAAACTTAATTCAATTTGCCGGATGACTTCCCTTCAATTCGGGAGATTCACGTTTGCACTTGCTGTAGTAAAACTCTCGGAAATAAGATAGTTGGCGTTTATTATTTCGAGTTCTGCTTTAATGGGGCTCAGTATTACGACTGTTCAAAGGAAGTCATCTTTGGCTGTATAGCCGAGGCGCAATAGCGTTTTGAATAGGGTAGTAACACCCATCGAAAAGTGTCTCAATTAAGGTTCTACAGTGCTACTATTTCATAGTGTTTTAAAACAAATAAAACAACTGAAAACTGCAACTGTACCTGTAGTCATCATCATCATCATCATCAGCCTATACCAGTCCACTGATGGACATAGGCCTCCCCTAATGAGCGCCATAGCGCCCTGTCTTCAGCTTGCCGCATCCAGCATCTGCCAGCAGTCTTTCGCAAATCGTCATCTCACCTGGTTGGAGGGCGTCCTACACTACGTTTGCCGAGTCGCGGTCTACACTCAAGAACACGTTTACCACAGCGGTTGTCGGTTCTTCTCGAAATATGGCCAGCCCACTGCCACTTCAGCCTGCTAATCCTTTGAGCTATGTCGATCACCTTGGTTCTCTGTCGGATGTATTCGTTGCGAATCCTATCCTTCAGAGAAACTCCGAGCATAGCTCTCTCCATAGCTCGCTGGGTGACTTTAAACTGGTAGGACGCACTGATTGAAAACTTTCGTTTTCAAGCATTGCGGTATGGATGACGAGAAGGCTCGACGTAGTTTCCCAAAAGCTGCCCAACCTAGCTGGAGAGTCCTACGCCAATCTCATCTAGTACTCGAGTTATATATGTATATATAATCCTGTCTTATGACCGCACCTTAATTTCCTGTCCACCTTCCCTCTACGCACCTATAAACCGTCAATTATTGCCATGTCGCGCACTCGCACTTGACCATCTATAATGGATGTTGGGGGACTGTAAATGGGGCACTGCAATCTGCGCGTACGCACCGGTTGGGTTCACGGCCGCCGTCTGCGTAATAAATAAGTATACTGTGCGAAGAATTTAGGGCTGGCAGGAAAGCACTTCAAGGTCAAAACGAGTTAAAAACAAGATTCGCCAAGTGCGAGTGTAACTCGCGCGCCGAGGGTTTCAAACATTTGCCAATTATTTGGACAATCAATTTTCTGAAATATTTTAAAAAGTATGAAACTTACAGAAATTTCAAAAAGTGTTTTGAAATGGTCAAAACGATACCTTTCATTTGATACCCCACATGGGTAGGTACCCCTTTTAAAAAAAAAAACCCCTTTTTTGACCATTTTTCAAAAACTATTATTATTACAGACTTCTCTATATTTTTCCTGTAAAATATAGATCGATATCTACAAACGCCTAATACATTGTACGTGGATCGGTCTGCAATCTTCGGAGATAGGGGGGGGGGAAAGGTCAATTTTTCGACTATTTTTGAAATATTTCAAAAAGTATGAAACTTACAAAAATTTCAAAAAGTGTTTTGAAATGGTCAAAATGATACCTTTCATTTGATACCCCACATAGGGAGGTACCCCCCCTTTTGAAAAAAAAATCCCCCCTTTTTTGACCATTTTTCAAAAACTATTATTATTACAGACTTCTCTATATTTTTCCTGTAAAATATAGATTGATGTCTACAAACGCCTAATACATTGTACATGGATCGGTCTGCAATCTTCGGAGCTAGGGGGGGGGGAATGGTCAATTTTTCGACTTTTTTTGAAATATTTCAAAAAGTACGAAACTTACAGAAATTTCAAAAAGCGTTTTGAAATGGTCAAAACGATACCTTTCATTTGATACCCCACATAGGTAGGTACCCCCCCTTTTGAAAAAAAATTCCCCCCCTTTTTGACCATTTTTCAAAAACTATTATTATTACAGACTTCTCTATATTTTTCCTGTAAAATATAGATCCATATCTACAAACGCCTAATACATTGTACATGAATCGGTCTGCAATCTTCGGAGATAGGGGGGGGGGAAAGGGCAATTTTTCGACTTTTTTTGAAATATTTCAAAAAGTATGAAATTTACAGAAATTTCAAAAAGTGTTTTGAAATGGTCAAAACGATACCTTTCATTTGATACCCCACATGGGGAGGTACCCCCCCTTTTAAAAAAAAATTCCCCCCCTTTTTGACCATTTTTCAAAAACTATTATTATTACAGACTTCTCTATATTTTTCCTGTAAAATATAGATCGATATCTACAAACGCCTAATACATTGTACGTGGATCGGTCTGCAATCTTCGGAGATAGGGGGGGGGGAAAGGTCAATTTTTCGACTATTTTTGAAATATTTCAAAAAGTATGAAACTTACAGAAATTTCAAAAAGTGTTTTGAAATGGTCAAAACGATACCTTTCATTTGATACCCCACTTGGGTAGGTACCCCTACTTTTGAAAAAAAAATCCCCTCCTTTTTGACCATTTTTCAAAAACTATTATTATTACCGACTTCTCTATATTTTTCCTGTAAAATATAGATCGATGTCTACAAACGCCTAGTACATTGTACATGGATCGGTCTGCAATCTTCGGAGCTAGGGGGGGGGGAATGGTCAATTTTTCGTCTTTTTTTGAAATATTTCAAAAAGTATGAAACTCACAGAAATTTCAAAAAGTGTTTTGAAATGGTCAAAACGATACCTTTCATTTGATACCCCACATAGGTAGGTACCCCCCCTTTTGAAAAAAAATTCCCCCCCTTTTTGACCATTTTTCAAAAACTATTATTATTACCGACTTCTCTATATTTTTCCTGTAAAATATAGATCGATGTCTACAAACGCCTAGTACATTGTACATGGATCGGTCTGCAATCTTCGGAGATAGGGGGGGGGGGTATGGTAAATTTTTCGACTTTTTTTGAAATATTTCAAAAAGTATGAAATTTACAGAAATTTCAAAAAGTGTTTTGAAATGTACAAAACGATACCTTTCATTTGATACCCCATTTGCCTTCCTAGGTCTCTTTTGAAATTTTAACATCAAAATTTGTACTGAAAATATTCATTTTCATTTTTCATTTATTTATATATTTTTTTCTTAAAATCAGTAATGGCGCACGAAATGTATCATTATTTCAAATTTCAAGTTAATAGCTGCAGTAGTTACTGAGATATTCAAAAAAGAGCGGGGACGGACAGAGCGAGACCATAAGGGTTTCAAAACCGATCTTTGAAACCCTAAAAATGGATCTGACTTTTACTTGGCGAATTTACGGTGCATGTAGATTCAAAGGAGTTTCAAAGATTTATTTGTTTTGAATTAACTACAAAAACGACTTCGAATCCCTTAGTTTCAAACAATTTTTTAAGTTTTGCGAGATGAATTACTTATCTCTGATATAATTTTTTTATGGACCCACCTCGGGATCATCCTATTTAAGTTCAACTGCAAAATAATCATCCAAATTGGTCCATAAATCGACGGACATACTTAAAGCCGAAAATAGAACATCCTCCTTTTTTGAAGTCGGTCAAAAATATCGCGATAAGCTCGAAAATATTTCATTTAAAGCATCCAAAAACCCGCTTCCGCTCCTGTTCAACGAAAATAATAAATATAAGACCAACCCTTCTTCCAAAAGATCATTGAAATAAAACCTTCTGTGTGCTAATTTTCCACCTAATACATTCTTACTTATTTAAATGGAGTAATTTTTCCAAAAACGTCGAAAATTTTTACGTTATCCCCTTATATACTGTTTATAGAATTTAATAATGAAATCACATTTATAAAAAGCATCCTACACTTCAATTAAAATGTTTTTTCTAAATATTTTTGTCAATTCTGCGACAACCCTACTCTCAACGGAACCCTGGTACAGTCCGCGGAACTCAATTCGGCCTTAACCAGATTATAAATCAATCAAGAGCAATGGTAGTTGTTCCAGTTCCCCTACAAGAGACATTTCCAACTAAACTGTCCCCACACTGCGTCCAGACGTCTTTCTACTTACAGAGAGCGTCTTGTGAAGCTTTATTCTCCTCCTTACTTACATTTACTTAGGTTAATTCTCTACTTTTATAAAACGCTATGCAGTGATTTTCATATAATAATTATACATAGATAATATCGCAATACATCTATAAAATGTAATATGGTATACATTACATTTTCACAGAAATATTGCACAAAAAAAGGTAGCCTTTAAAAAAATGTGATGTTCACAAAATTATTATAAGAAACAAAAACAAACTGCACATCCCATCATATAGATTACAAAAGGTAAGGAAATCATTTATGGGAAATTGCGTACGCTTCTATAACAAGCTTCCACCTGAAGCAACCGAGCTCCCTATTCGTAAACAGTACATTATAACGAAATATTATCAAGAAAGCCCTTAGACAATTTAACCCGCTGTAGAAAGCCTATTACTCCATAGATGATAACATCAATGATGTAAAAAAAATTAAACTTTCGCAATATGATAACATATTTAAGATTATTTATCGGGTAAATACCCGATAAATAATCTTAAATCAATGATGTAAATGCTTGCTGAGATGTCGCCCAATTCCACACCGACAATAGTATATAAGGAAAATAATGTTAAGCTTAGTTAGTCTTATATAAATATTGACGTGTATCTAAATCACATTATATTTAGACTTAGATATGCAAATAATGATATGTTAGTTTATAAGTCATATATACACTTACTAGTGGTTTATTTTCCACTTCTTCCACAAGTGGACAAAAAATTGAAGTGGACAAAATCAATAACACCTTATTTCTCATTTGATAATCATTACTATTTATAAACCTGTTTATAGTATTAAATTTGTCTAAGTGCTTATTTTGTAAGCTTAAAGAAATAAACGTTATTGAATTGAATTGAATTAAATTATTCCTCCGTAGGTATTTATATAATACACTTTAAAAATCTCTATTTTTATGAAACGCTATGCAGTGATTTTTATACTTGAATAAGGTTTTAGAAGAAGGATAAGGTTCCTCTTCTTCTCCATCTCTTGAGATCATATTTAGTCATATCAGCCAGCTTTACAACTGCAGTAAACCTTTTTATTGATGTAAAAGTCGATATGACGAAACTTCAGGGATCAATATCAATGCCAATACCCATGTAGAACTAATTAACAAACGCTCTGAAATCGAGGACCGCCGTGTGTGTTGCGCTGGATATATGTAGTTTCCTAATTTACGAGGTTGGCCGTATTCGCTTGTTGAAAACAAACTTGATTATTTTGTGCATATTTTATGCAGTTTAGTTAGGTACCATATATTCTACTTTTACAATACAAATTCAAAATTATAATATACTGTCTTTCGCGTTCGGTTTGACGCGCACTCTACCGGGATAAAAAGTAAGCTATGTTCCTGGGATACTGTCTACCACCCTGCCAAATTTTATTATTATTATTTTAAACTTTATTTTACTAAGGTACAAAGGGTGGGCTTAACGCCGAGGCATTTCACAATAACACATGTTTTATACAGATGGTTGGCGTGCTAATATTAGTTTTACAAAATAAAGATGCTAAATTTTATTATAATTTATATAAAAAATATATTCATATACCTAAAAATGTACTTATGTATATGTGTAAAAATTGTCTGGAAGAGATCGCTTTTAGCGATAAGGCCGCCTATTGTGCAACACTGTTTTTTTTTTTGTATTATTTTCATTGTTTTTCTTGGTGTGCAATAAAGTGTATTGTATTGTATTGTACTAATGAAAATAAGGTTTAAATAGAATAGAATATGAATTTATTTGTTCAAAGATACATACTCTAAAATACATAATAAACTTAGATTAAAATACATACTCGTAGTGTAGGCCCAGTAACAAAATGCCTCTGCCTCAGCATGTGTTGGATGACTAGCAAGCTAGCAACCAACGCTGGTCTTCCGTCAGAGCCACATGTTGGCTTTACGGATTTTTTAATAGCTAACCGGAAACAAAAAAACATTTTATGTAAATTGTTAATGATAATATTATTAAGATCCGTTCAGTGTACGTGTTCTTGAGTGGAGACCGCGACTCGGAAAACGTAGTGTAGGACGCCCTCCTACCAGGTGGGATGACGATTTGCGAAAGACTGCTGGCAGATGCTGTATGCGGCAAGCTGAAGACAGGGCGCTATGGCGCTCATTAGGGGAGGCCTATGTCCAGCAGTGGACTGGTATAGGCTGATGATGATGACGATGAAATAAGGGATAGGTCAGTAAAGAAGAAAATTCCAAAAGATACATAAATAACTACCTAATACCATCTCAATGGTAGTAAATCCTTGAATTTACTCCGTTTTCCAGAACTTTAAAAGATCGAAATCAGTGTTTTAAATCAGACATAATTGCAAACTCGACCATCTCTACAACATTAGTGTGAAAGTAATTTACAAAGAGAATTCAAAACTGTCCGTGAAGATTTATTAGAAAGGCTTGAAGTCGTTCAATCTTCATTTGCGGCGGAGGTGCCGACGGCAGTAGATCCCGATGAATGGCTCTATTTGTATGGATTTGTGACCTGGCTGGCTCGAAAGGTAACCTACCCCCTTTCCCCCTTTAGGCTACGGCCGCACTGCGGGCGAAATTCAAAATTCAATGTGCTTTATTTCCTTTAGACCTTACAGGACTCTTGGACACGTCACAAAAACTCAGATTACATAAGTAAAACTAGGAAATAAAGTGATCACTTTGATTTTTTGACCACTTCAGTCTTTTTACGACGACTATGATCCAGTCAAATTCGATGTGAATTATTCGTAAACAAACCGCCCAAACTTCAGCTAACTCAACACTCTAATAAAACTCTGCTGCCGTGTATAGGCAATTTACATTACCTTCTTGTTGATTTGAGATATTTCCTTAAATAAATATTGCTAACAATTCTGAAACTCGACGCCAAGCAAGTGAGTTTTCGTTATTTTCTTAATTTAGTCTGTTTACAAAAAAATCACATCGTGTTTGGCTGGAGTATAGGTAGGCAGCTAGTTTGCCGGGTGGCTTCGATGGTGTCTAAGCGTGTGGCTAATGGAGTATAAAGTAAAGTCGGCGTCGGGCTGGACAGAAGTTGACATCATACATGTGTATGATGTCGGCGGCGATATTTTAGTGTATGAATATGTATTCATACACTGAAATATCGCCCCAACACGACGACGGGCTGTGTCGCCGACTTTGGCGTGTAAAGAAAAAAAGAAAGAAAATATTTTTATTTGCGTTAAAACAACAAAATAAAATATCTAACTAAAATAAATTAATCCTAGACTTAGTCTTAATTTTTTTGTGGGTAGCAGTGTTTAGGGCAAATACGGCCCACACTCAGCATTGTGCTGGGTAGACCAGGTGTGTCTACCCAGCGCTGAGTTTCAGTGTAGGCCAAAATCAGGTCACCTCACGACTATCTGTGGTAGTGCGTGTAATGAAGTCCATTAGAGTTCTAAATCTCTACTGAATCTTTCATCGCCTCGCTACATTCAAGCTTGTGAATCTATTTATAGTTTTCATTGTTGGAATTCAGTAGGTACCCATAACAAAAGTTATCCTTAGCTTGTGACAGACACCTGTCTTTAATAAGCTAAACAAATCTTATTTTATTGGCACTAAACAACTGATATAGGTACATAAGATACAAGATAATTTTTACATAGAAAACACCCGGAACCAATATCTGCAGATCGTAACAAAAAAATTGTCCCGTGGCGGGAATCGAATCTGCAGCCTCACCTTCACCCACCGCGCCACAGAAGTCGTCTATCTATCAAATTAGCATCTCACAAGCAGTGAAGATTATGTTTCTTTGAAAACTGGCAAAAAACCGTTTTGCTCCTGCTCTGCTAACCACTAAAAACGCTCTCTCAGTATCCCATAGATAGTACCTACCCCCATATGTACCCCATGTCCCCCCTATACCTACCCCTTCAAGGCAGGATTAAATGGTTTCCGTGGGTAGGATGATGTATGTAAAATATTACGCTAAGTAAGCAGGCAAAATGTTACAGAGAGTAAGTAATGTGTAAGCCAGGAAAGTGGCTTTCAGTGGCGGAAAATGAACTCGCTGTATGTTTTTTGTATCCACATAAGTATGTACCACACTACCTACCTAATAGGGATGTAACGAATGTCAAATTTTCGACATTCGCGAATGCGAATGCGAATGCGAGTATTCGATGCTCACATTCGCGAATGCGAATGCGAATGCGAATGTTGGTATTTTGAACTTGCCGCCAACTTCACGTACTGTTTTCCAATTACCAACGTTTGCTATTAGCTATCTTCAACTACCAATTACGTACAAGTAATAATGTTTATTTCATTCATTCATGACATCGACAATTCACAACCTTGATAACCACAGAATTTGAAACTGATATTGGCATAATTGTATCAAAACAGATGCAGAGCAAAAATTAAAGAAGATGAATCGCTTGATAATTGCTATCTTCGTCTACCAATCGCGTTGTTTGTTTGATAATATTTTTATCCACACATTTGTCGGTTGGAGTTGGATTTGTTTGTCTTTTATATGTTATTTTGGGAAAAATGAGTGCCTCCATGAAAACAATGAGTAAAATTTAGACCACGTTTAGACTTATTTTACTTAGTGGATGCGGAACATGCAAAATGTAAAATAATAAATAATACTGGTATAAAAGTTACATAAGCATAACGCTATCGATATAATACAATACGCTATTGTACTGAAAATTTCTGAGTATATAAAAAAGAATCGATTGAAAAACGCATATCATATTAAGAGTTTTCTTGAAAATTTCTCATAGTCGTTTTTTATATACTCAGAAAATTTCAGTACAATAGCGTTATGCGTTAGAAAGTTACATTATAGCCCTTTTAAGTCGGAGCCCAACTATAAATCTCAAACTTTCATATACCTAACCATTTCATTAATATTTTGAAAAATCCTGAAATACGTTTTCAACGGCTTTGTATTTTTGGTAAATTTCAAGCAAATTTGGCCACTTCGTAGAGTTAAAAGAAACACGTAAAAAACTTCAATCCTCTTTTCTTTTGAGGTAATTTCCAAAACTCCTATGCTTAAAATTTAAGATTTCTAGCTTATGAGGTTTGGGTTGGGTGTAACTAGAAATGAACTTGTTTTTTTAATATTTAAAATATTCATATTTATTTATTAACCAGTATAACATAATAATAAAAAATAAAAGACGGCCTTGTCCTAGGTCCTTCGATCAAGGTCTGTGCACGCCAAAAACAAATCATAAATTTGTCAAGTGGTTCCCGCCATTAAAAGGTTACCTTAACCCCTGGGTTAGAATAATCAATACATTGTCATTCAAAGCAAAGGCTAGGCTATTTTTCGATCTCACAAATTAGTTCCCATGGGGAAAAAATAAACATTAAACGTTTAGTTTCTTTAATTTCGTAGAAACGCGTGCAAAGCCACGGACAGACACTAGTCACCCAATCAAAGTCAAAAATTTTTTTTCAGTTAAGTTTTGTCAAAGTTTCTTACAAAGTTCTTATTAAAGAATTAGCAATAAGAGTGCCATAATAAAAATATAGTAATAGGCATGATGATTGATTTTGAGACTACTCTTTGATATTTTTAAACATCTACTGAATAGAAAATAAAACATAATTCTACAAAAAACATGGATTTTGAAGGTAAAATTGAGTTTTTAAAAATGTAATTTAAATTTCGCTCTAAAACGCTACAATACTCGTGGCGACTGTCTATGACGTCACCGATGCACAAATTTTTATGATACAGAATTACCATAATATTTATATTCATTAGTATGTCTTTACAAATAAGAAATACAATCAAATAATAAAACAAGTATTAACAATATTGTCAAGAAACAAAGAAGCTAGCTATTGATTGAAGAAAGTCATACGTTTACTATTAGTTAGTACTTATTTCTGTGGTTATTCTGTGTCTTCCATTTTACTTTGTGACGACATGACGTCATGGATCTGTGTTCTCTAATTGGTGTCCAACGTGTCATGGTGGATTATTGTATTTTGTAGATGTTATTTATGAAAATAATAATTGATCTTGATCAAAATAAAAATTATAATACGCGTTTTGTCATGTATGGCTCTGATTTAATTTAGTAAATACATAATAATGATGCTTTTTGTTACTGCCATCATCCCTATTTACGAGATGTGCAGAGTTTTTTTATAATTCCGCATGTAAAAGAGAACAGTTTTTTAAATATATTAGGTAAGTTTTTGCCCCATCAACATTCGCCAAATATTCGCATAGATTTTGGCGAATGCGAATGCGAATGCGAATATTGAAAATCCTGCGAATATTCGCGAATGCGAATGCGGATGCGAATATTCGTTACATCTCTACACCTAACATATCCTCAAATTTTGTATTCTACCTTGTGTGTGTATGTCTGTCTGTACTGTTCTTGTTAAGTCAAATAAATGTTTCTTTATCTTTATCTACAGCAAAAATGTAGGTGATTCTACTGCGAACTGAAAACGGGAAGCACGTAAATTTAAACAAATACGAGTTAGCGTGAAGACTGCCTAATAAAATCACCACCAAGATAATTTTCCAGGAAATCGTGAACCCCGGCGAGTATTTTACCTTGAACTGAAGTGCCTACTTAAACAAAAGAATGGCTGCCACGAATTTCATCAAGCAACATATTCACCTAAATATTTAGATTTAAGTAGCTTTTTAGTTTTAAACAAAAGAAACTTAGCCCCACTTGCACAACAATATTTAAATGAGTAATTTTGATTAACTTTGACGTATTTTTATGGTTTGACAACTCACTAATCAAAATTAAGAAAGTTAACTATCGCAGTTATTAGCGACACTAAAATCAATGTCTGTTTCTCCGATTAGGAAGGAGTCTTTGTTTATGCCATTTAATTAAAAGGTCTGTCAATCTAAAAAACATAGAGAAATTAGTTGCTGCTATTTTTTTATCAAAATGTAAATATCTTTTTGTCAAGCTATACCTACATTAAATAATAATAAATAAATAATGCTGGACAATTCACACAGCATTATTTAGCGCCGAGTTAAGCATAGCTTGTGTTATAGGTACTAGATAACTGATATACATAATACAATACATTACATAGATAGTTTTTTTTTATGCATAGAAAACGACCAGAGCACCCGGAACAAATACCTGCAGATCGTACAAATATTTGTCCCAAGGCGGGAATCGAACCCGCAACCTCTTGCGTCGCAGGCGGACCTTCGCCCACCGCGCCACAAAGGTAAAATAAATAAATAAATAATGCTGGACAATCCACACAGCATCATCTAGCCCCAAGCTAAGCAGAGTTTGTGTTATGGGTACTAGATGACTGATATACATAATACAATACATTACATAGATAGATATTTTTTATTATACATAGAAAACGAACAGATCACCCGGAACAAATACCTGCAGATCGTACAAATATTTGTCCCAAGGCGCGAATCGAACCCAACCTCTTGCGTCGCAGGCGGACCTTCGCCCACCGCGCCACAAAGGTTGTCATACATTTGGATTATTAATTTACTTTCGTCAGTCAAAATTATCATAACAAAATAAAACAATTACAACTAGTACCTATTATATAGCTGCTTAAATTTTCTTTAATACAGATAATACACCTCTGTTGGGACCTACACGAGAAACGAACACTTTTCTTTTTCATTATTATTTTACCTATTACCCCAACAAGTTAACAAGTCGATCTATGCCAAAATCGTAAGGGGAAATCGTCAACGATCAGTCTATGACACTCCACAATAACTTAGCTTTCTATTGGTGAAAAAAAAAAACAGTTTGTAGATCCAGAGATTACCCTTTACAACGTCACAAAGTCACAAACGCTACTTCTTTATAATATTAGTATAGATATGTAATGTACATAGGTTGGTAAAGTTTTTAAATCACAGAACTAATGCGTCTAAGCATTTGTTAGCTCCGAATTACCAGAAGTTCTGTCATCAGATTACTCAACAAAACAGGTGGGAATAGTAGAGATAAAAGTCAGGTGTAAAGCATAGTCTTTTAAGTCACAAAACTAATGGGGGAAAAAATCCCAGTAGTTCTGTCAACAGAACTACTCAACAGAACAGGTGGGAGTAAACGAATCAAATGATGGCCCCAACAACTTACCTACCTACAAAATTCGAGTTATTACCAGCCACTCCACGTAACATACAGAACTCGAAATTATCTCGTTAGATTCCTGTAGATGCACCTATTCCCAACGACTCTTGTTAGTAAGCAAAACGAATCATCATCATCAGCCTTGTAAGTCCATTGCTAGACATCGGTCTCCAATACAACATCGACCTGTCGTCAGCTTGGTCAGCCAAGGGGGCGGGCAGCAGCGCCCCTTGCAGAACAATTCCACCACTCAACTGCGATTCCCAACACGCATGCCCAGCGAGGGGATTATTGGCATTAACTACCCCCAATGTTAATACGTGGACAAAGGAAATGGCCAACAGTTCCCGGCCGCCTCGCTAAGCAAAACGAATGTATTTACTTATCATATTCCGAAAATGTTAACATGGTGTGCGTACGTACCCCGTTCGGTTCATCGAAGAGACATGTTCCCAAAACTCTTTTTATTTCCGCTCACGTATCATATTTTTTACGGCAGAATGAGTTTACTTTTGATTGCCTTTTTGATGGAAAACAGGGATCAAAAGTATTAGGTATCTTTCAGTAAGATTTTAGCCTTTTTCTAATCATCTTTTATCGAGTCGAGTTGGATGGATATTTGAGCTTTATTGCCAATGAATCTTATTTATTGATATGATAGATGTAATTTGATATTCTTTGATGATCAATTCTGATAATAACTACGGGTACTTATATTCAGTAGGTAGTGAATCACTTTGAATATAAGTATGTGCTGGTAGGTAAAATTTTCACCGCTCATTGGCTATTTTGGTTACGGATAAAAACAAAATAAAATTAACCAATGAGCCGCGAAAATTAATGAGTGACACCTACACTAACGGTTAATCCGCTACGGACCTGGCCTACCACCAAGCCTGCCTTTGGTGGTAGGCCGGGACGAAACCCTACCACCAAAATAGTGCTGTCCTAGTAGGTACCTTTTAACGGCAAAAAAATTACTTTCTACTAAAGCATTGCCATACAGCGGGGCAATGCAGCCAGTGTCTTGGGCACGCTTCCGACTGGCATTGATATGGATCAGTTGAGCTACCTGTAGATTGTTTGCAACAGTTTGCAGTTAGCTCAATTGTTTCTATTGTAAATACTAGTTTTAATTTAATTCTATTACATGATTGTTTATTTTCTACTAGGTTAGCATAAACATAAAAGAACTATGTACCTATAGGTACATTAAATTTTATCAACGAATCTCCAACTATCTGTATCTCTAACTAATAACTTCTGCTCTCCTAGTACTTTGGGAAGTTCGAAGAAGAATATAAATTGATCAGTGCTGGTTAGAATTGTCCCAAACATAGTTATGGGTATAATTTGATATAGACGACTGATGTGGCGCGGCGGACGAAGGTCGACCTGCGATGCAGTAGGTTGCGGTTTCGATTCCCGACTTGGGAGAAATGTTTGTACAATCTGCAAATATTTGTTCCGGGTGTTCTGGGTATTTCTATTGCAATAAAATCTGCTCCTTGAAGTCGGTAAAAAAAATTACATAGATAAATTTTTTTTACCGACTTCAAGGAGCAGATTATATAATAAATAATAATAAATAAAATATTATTATTATTGATTCTATATTCCGCTGTATGTATTTTTTTTATCGATTTCTCTGTCAAAACGAACTGATTTTAAAAATGGTAGAATTTTGCTATTGTATACAAATGATCCTATATCATTATAGATTTTCATCATTGAAATGATTAATGTATGAAAAAATATTCACGACGGATTAGCATTTGACGACCTCTGTGGCGCGGTTGGCGAAAGTCCGCCTGCGACGCAGGAGGTTGCGGGTTCGATTCCCGCCTCGGGACAAATGTGTGTACGATCTGCAGACATTTGTTCAGGGTGTTTTGGTCGTTTTCTATGTATAATAAAAAATATCTATCTATGTATTGTTTTCTATTATGTATATCAGTTATCTAGTACACATAACACAAGCTCTGCTTTACTTGGGGCTAGATAATGCTGTGTGAATTGTCCAGCGTTATTTATTTATTTATTTATTTTATTTACCCCATCAAGCTTACTAAACTAATAAACATCAATATACTTATAAAAAATCAGGACTACCTACAACAATTTTGGTGTTGTCTGATTTTATCATTATTCAGAGTTTAGCAAATTATAAATTTGTTATATCTGTCATCCACCCATACCACAAGCACTGCTTAGCTAGATGATGCTGTGTGGATTGTCCAGCATTATTTATATATTTTATTTATATTCTCTGGTTATGCTAAACAAATGCAGCTTCCATCAAAGATCCTAAGCCATCTGCAATAACACCCACATCGCACATCAATATTACAGAGCTGCTAACCCTATGAAAAATTCAACTGGGATCCGTTATGACAGGCAGCCGCATTGCAGCGTGCTGATGCGATGACCTAAATCCAGACAAAGCTTCTTTCGGCCACTGCCTTGCTTTAAACTATGTGAAGGGTCTTGCCACTTGCCATCACACTGGGTCACCTTATACCTTCATTTACGTAGGTACATTTAATTAAACTTAATGATTATTAATAGAATATTGTAACACTTCAAAAATATCTATCCATGTAATGTATAATATTACGTATATCAGTTATCTAGTACCCATAACACAAGCTCTGCTTACCTTGGGGCTAGATAATGCTGTGTGAATTGTCCAGCATTATTTATTATTTTATTATTATTATTATTACTTTATTTTTTTGTTGTGTTTGTTTTAATATTAAGTCCAGTATTAGATGGATATAATGAAAATTCATTATATCCATGGACTTGAATGACAATATAAAAATTTGTCCTTAAATAACCTGCCTTCACCATTCCCGGTGCTAAATAATCTCTTTATTAATAAAGAAAATTACAATGAAATGTTATAAAAAAATTAATACTAGTTTTTACAATTGAAACAATTGAGCTAACTGTTTCAAAAAAAAATCAAACTGTTTAAGGCGCATACCCCACCCAAACTAGCGCCGCCACCTACTTTATGTTATTATTCCGTTTAACAAAGTAATTTTCAAAAATCATCTTTCAGTTTGTGATACCTATCATAAGCTTTTTTTAATACCGTTAATAGTTTTATTCTATTTAGTTTAGACAGAGATACGATGGGTGGGATTTGCGCCTTAAATAATTTGATTATCGCGCGTGTAAAACCGCACTCACCATGAAGAAGTCCCTCGTTAAGGGATGAAACGTTGGTAATTGGTATTCTTCCAACACAAATAAGGTTCGTAGTTAACCCGCTTACAGCTACGCTTGAATTCGTCAATATACGATAGTTTTTACACTATGAACATAATATTGTTACGTAGCAGCAATATTGTCAACCAATAACAGAAAATTCATTCATCACTAAAGATTGATTACAAAGTGTCGGCTCCAATTTTAGGCCGAAGAATAATTCTGGATATATTCCGCTGGGAATTGAAACTAATGCCCGGCAATAGTAAATGGACCATAAATAATAAAGCGGTACTTATTAAAATAACGTGAGTGGTTTGGGCCTTTGTTGACTCACGTTTTTATTTCCGTGAAAATCTACGGTTAACAGTGAAATAATGCTGTAATCTGTGAGTGATCAATACAACCAACACTATGACAACCTTGCTCACAGATTACAGAATTATTACTATAGAAACCGTAGATTTACACAAAGAGAAAAACGTATGACAAAATAAATGCCCATAAAAAGTCTACCAAACTATGAAAACGAAGCTTTCAAAATGCGTTATTTTGTTCTTGCGAACAGTTTTTTTTTGCTCTTTATCATCATCAGCCTATATTAGTCCACTGTTGGACTTAGGCCTCCCCAAATGAGCGCCATAGCGCCATGTCTATATTTTTTTGGCTGTTTTGAAACTAAAATGTAGATATTTAGCATTATTTTAATCACCGATACTATTTTCGAGTTGTTCCATTTTCATCATCAGCTGCCTATTAACCCACTTCTGGGCATAGGCCAGACCTAGGCCTCCATGCTTGTCATTCGACTCGGTCCTGCTCCAGTTTGGACCTAGTAATTGCACTTAAAAACTAGTTTCATCTCTTTTAAAGTTTATTTGGGTTCAACACAAAGCCAGTCTGTGCAAATCCGTTTATTATATTTCCCAAACTATACATAATAAAACTAGAAAAAAGTAAAAGATCTAAAAATCTACTAACCGGATGTTATCTCATACATAAACTCACATACATTTTATACGATTTTGTATCACTTACACCACACTTACATTCAGGCGTTATGTAACTCCTTATGTAATCTCCGCAAGTAGGTAAATTATATGTATTATACATACATGCTCCGATTTATTCGACCGATGTGGCGCGTTGGGCGAAGGTCTGCCTGCGACGCAGAAGGTTGCGGGTTCGATTCCCGCCTCGGGAAAAATGTGTGTACGATCTGCAGACATTTGTTCAGGGTGTTCTGGTCGTTTTCTATATATAATAAAAAAATATCTATCTATGTATTGTATAATATTATGTATATCAGTTATCTAGTACCCATAACACAAGCTCTGCTTAGCTTGGGGCTAGATAATGCTGTGTGAATTGTCCAGCATTATTTATTTATTATTTATTTATTTATTTTATACGAATTTGTATCACTTACACCGCACCTCAGGCGTTATGTAACTCCGTAGGTAATCTCCGCAAGTACGTACATTATAATATGTAATATACATACATGCTCCGATTTATTCTGCCGCTACAATCGTATTATCCAGGAGTGACCTTATTTTCTTAGAAGCTTTATGTGAAAACGAAGAGAGAAGCTTCTTAGTGTAATAATATACGGAGTTCTCTGCAAGTAAATTATTGTTTTTCTCTAGTGGAATGGGAGATCGAACACCTATTGTATTGAATACATTCTACAGATTCAAGAGCTTTTTAACAAAAAACTATTTAGATAGTAACCTACATAAAGTAGTACCTAATACTAAAGAGTTATGGTCAAGCTTAGACTTGCAAATATTTTTTTTTAAATTCTTTATTAAGGGCTTGAATGCTGGAATGTGTCCGGATCGAAGTCGTAATGCAATAACAGTTACGCGCCGATTCAAAATGTTGTTGTCAATCCACGGAGAACTTAAGGCGCATACCCCACCCAAACTAGCGCCGCCACCTACTTTATGTTATTTATTATCCAGAGATACGAAGTTGCCCTTGGTGGCCACCAAAATCTATTTTCGTATCTCTGACTAAACTAAATAGAGTAAAACTATAACAAAAACAAAAATTAGGTGGCGGCGCTAGTTTGGTGGGGTATGCGCCTTAAGGGATGTGGCTGGATCGTTTTACCATATACCTATTTCTCGAGACCGCACATTAAATATTCTTACTTGCAAATTATGTCAATAAATCCGTAAAACAATACTGGCATTTCAACCTAAGTATAGACAATTTACTGGAGTAAGGTTCTCAAACCGACAAGTACATACATAAGTACGTTCTTCCGTTCTTCCTCGTACTCTATATTCTGTTAAAAAATTAACAACAGCAAAGTTTTTAGGGAGTACTGCCGGATAGTTTACCTTTTTTCAGTTAATAAAGTAAACGAATTCTTAGTAGTTCCATCTAGATTAAAAACCAAACGTAACGCACGGTACCTAACAAATACAAAGCCAAGGCCTTTTTGACATACTGCAGCACATAGACACCTTACCTAGATTTTAATTATTTTAGTATTTGTTTTTATAAATGTATTCTAGTGCTGTTTGTTTTTACTAGTGTACCTACTGTTTAATTGTTGTATTTTGTATGTGTGTGTCTGAAGTGTAAAATGAAGCTATTATCTATCTATCAAATACCCTGATCAAAGCTCCTAGGATCCTAGAAGAAGAAGAAGAAAAAGAAAAATATTTATTTAATCCCATAGATTGTATGATGTACATAGGTAATAAAAATAACTTACATACTAGGAACTATTACTACAGATAAAACTGTACAAAGGAAAAAAAACAAATGAAACAAAAAAAAAACATAAAAACGGGAAAAAGAGGGTCCCCACCTCAGCATGTGTAGCATTCGGCTACGCCCTACGCTGAATTTCAGGTGGAGCCCGAATCAAATCAAATCAAAAAGTCTTTATATCCATAAATACAAAAATGTACACTTAGAAAAGGTCAAATTTTTTAAATAAAACATTGACACGGAAATAAAGTGATATTTTTGATTTCGGTCGCTTCGGTATGTAGACTAAAGTAAAGAAGCGACGAAGAAACCTTTAGCCTGTTAGTTGTTATTTATCGAGTTGGAGCAAAACCCGTCCCAAGCTTTTTTATCTTCTAGATAATCTGATATTTTGTAATAAGCTTTTTTGCACAGAAAGGTTTTTACAATTTGTTTGAATTTATTTACTGATAGATTTTGCAATTCACTAGGAATTTTATTGTAGAAGCGTATACCTACATTGCCCTTGAAAAGATACATTAATTTTGAGAAGCCTAGTTGTGGGCACAGCAAGTTTGTTTATTTCAACTATTAATATTATGTATATCGCTATTTTTAGAAAAGTTTTAGATATTTTTATGAGTGTACAAAAAGTTTTCATAAATATATTGACAGGGAACTGATCGTCCTACGTTCCGAGTTGTATGATCTTTGCTACTGATGAATTCTGAGAATTCATCTCCACTTTGTGTAGACAATTTTTGGAACTAAGTTCCTTATCGCGCGTTGTGAAAGGGGGCTGGACGGAAAAAATTCTCACGAAAAGTTGTAACGACACATTTTGCTATAGTAAGCTATTGTAAGCCGTGCGGCGTGCGCATGTTTCTCTGTCTGTCTCTCTCTCTCTCTTATAGAAAGGAACTTCGTTCTATCCGGGTGTCCCTTGACACCTCTCAACTTTTGTTTTGTGCCACTGTCATTGTCAACTAGTCAATATCATTATCATCGTAATCAATATCATTGGCAGCAGTTAGTCATAAGTACTTCCTGCAGATTGATTACATTTGTTTACAATTAGCTCAATTCTTTCTATTCGACCCCGACGACCTCAGTGGCGCAGCGGGCGAGAGTCTGCCTGCGACGCAAGAGGTTGCGGGTTCGATCCCCGCCTCGGAACAAATTTGTGTACGATCTGCAGAAATTTGTTCCGTTGGTCTGGGTGTTTTTCTATGTGTAATAAAAAATATCTATCTATGTAATGTATAATATTACGTATATCAGTTATCTAGTACCCATAACACAAGCTCTGCTTACCTTGGGGCTAGATAATGCTGTGTGAATTGTCCAGCATTATTTATTTATTTTATTTTATTGTAAACACTAGATCTATTTTGATTTTATTCTTGAATTGTAAATTTCTCTGATTTATGATTTTGTTTTACTTATAACTGAATTGATTGAGATGCTGGATGCGGCAAGCTGAAGACAGGGCGGTATGGCGCTCATTAGGAGAGGCCTATGTCCAGCTGTGGACTGATATAGGTTGATGATGTATGTATGTATGTATAACTGAATTATGTATAACACAATAATGCAATACTTTACTCTACATGTTCCAAATTTCCAATTCATGCCAGTCACGCTTGGTTACCGTACATCTGGCCTCGGGCTTCCCGTAGGCAAGCTTGCCCGGTTATCCCCGGTTAATCCCTGGTGATACCTCAATACAATTCCACCTGTCAGAGGGTTTTGATAAATCCACCCTGCTATGCATAGTATTATAAGGAGATAAAGGAGACCGTAGAAGATACGGGCTGATTGTACAATTTTCCGAGTAAAGTCCGATAAAGGGTTATATTTGTTGTAGGGGAGGCCTATGTCCAGCTGTGGACAAATATAGGCTGATGATGTTGATGTGTAGTATAAATACGTTTACACACTTCTATTTTTTGAGTGGAGACTCGGAAAACGTAGTGTAGGACGCCCTCCGACCAGGTGGGATGACGATTTGCGAAAGACTGCTGGCCGATGCTGGATGCGGCAAGCTGAAGACAGGGCGCTATGGCGCTCATTAGGGGAGGCCTATGTCCAGCAGTGTACTGGTGTAGGCTGATGATGATGATGACTTCTATTTGCGGGGCTAAAAATTAACAATCCAAGTATTCACCTGCAAAAATATAAATTCCTGTATACACTAACCTTCCGTTGTCGTAGTAGCGACGGCGAGTGATGGATGTAAGGCTGTTACATCATTCATACATACTGCCTTGCTTTATTTCTGAAACAGGCTAATTAAGTCAAGGTTTAGCATAGACGGCTTTTTTCGAGGAATCATAATGCAGTTTAGTATTCGTTTATTCTCAAAAAGACAAATTTTATAATGTCACTTATACGAGAACAGGGTTCTGTTATGTATAGATACATAGGTTGAGGTCCTTTAACGGCTGACTCATTTAATGTGTTCACTTTTTAAGAAGCGAATCATCTGTACCTTCCTTTTAATTTAAAAACCTGAGATGTAACATTCGGGTCAAACTACGGGTTTAAAGAGTGTTATAAATTTCTACTTCGACTTCTTCGAAAGACCTTTATATATTATTTTTAAATACCTAAACAAAATAAAAATAAATAAAATATTTTATAATATTTTGAGTTAATTTGAGTTTGAACGCATTAAATGAGCTTACACTTTTAATTTGGGAGGGTAGATTATTATAAAGCAGTCTGCCTTTACATAATAAAGGTTTTTTCCATAGTTACTATTATTTGTACTTTTTTATGTTAACAACTAAAATATTCGAAATTCATTAAATTCAGGGGCAGACACGAATAAACAGATGATTCCAGAATCTTTTATCGTAAAATAGTCATTTATAGATTAAATTGTTAAAAGATTTGCAGGTTTGAAACAAAATGGGGCGACATTATTACCACGTTCTCTCTCACGAGGGTTTTTTGGTTCAACATAAAACTTTTGTTCAATAATGTATGACAATTAGATCCGAATGCGAGAATTTAAATCCAAAATTGAAGTCCTGCGAGTATTCCAAATCGAATAATCGCGAATATTAGCGAATACGAATGCGAGTATTCATTACATCCCTAATAGGTAGGTAACATAGGTAATTACGTACCCGACATTAGGGTTGTCGTAAGGCCGTCGCGTCGATAAAATAATTTATTATGTAAACCGTCTGTTTGCCTTCGAACTATTGAAAATGTTTAGAGTCCTAGAGGTTAATATATTACCTATTTATTTCCCTAAGTTTACCCTTTCTCATAATAAATTACCTCAGTAAACAAGACATTACACATCATATTCATAGCCCCCTTAACTAATGGGAAGGCTCACGCTGTGGTATTGTATCGAATCAAACCACCATTAAATTGCGAAAGGAGGCCAAGCTATGGGTTAACATGGTTTACACCCCTGACAAAATGGGCGCATTTCAATATAATTAATGGTTGTACAGTGTTACCAACTTGACTTGTTTGTTTGGGTGGACAAACAGCGTTTAGGTTAGGTACTTCTAAACTACCTACTCCCTGATTGCATTGAAATACTTCGACGATAACGATAAACTCCAAGGGCAGGTATTGACAGCGATAGATTATAAATTAATAAGTAAATGAATAATGTTGCACGCTTGAATTGAATTCAACATTATATTTATTTTCTCTGTAAATAAATAATAAATAAATAAATAATGCTGGACAATTCACACAGCATTATCTAGCCCCAAGCTAAGCAGAGCTTGTGTTATGGGTACTAGATAACTGATACATAATAATATAATACAATAGATAGATAAATGTTTTATTTATATATAGAAAACGACCAGAACACCCTGAACAAATGTCTGCAGATCGACATTTGTCCCGAGGCGGGAATCGAACCCGCAACCATCTGCGTCGCAGGCAGACCTTCGTTCACCGCGCCACATCGGTCGTCAATAAAAGATAATTGTTTAGTTTTGACAATAGGTAAGTTTAGAATTAACACAGCATCAAGGTTATTTTATTACGATGATGAAGACCGATGCAGCGCGGTGGGCTAAGGGCCTGCGACCAAGGAGGTTGCGGGTTCAATTCCTGCCTTTGGACAAATGTTTTTACGGTCTGCAAATATTTGTTCCCGGTATTTTCTTCATTTACCTAGGTACTATAAAAAGATCTATCTATCTAATGTATTGTATTGAGCACATACAAGCTTTGCTTAGCTTGGGGCTAGATGATGCAGTGTGGATTTTCCAGCATTATTTTACGTGATAGCATAGTTACTATCTACTATCACGTAAATGACACGACGACACTTTAGGAACTATAGTACCGTCGCGTCGTGTCAAATACTTGGTTCTGAAATTCAAGGTATTTTGTGCCATCTAAGACTTTTATGAATAAAAACTCATCAACAATAAATAAATAAATAATGCTGGACAATTCACACAGCATTATCTAGCCCCAAGCAAAAGCTAATGACAGAAAATAACAAGATAACTGTAAGTAGTGACTAAAATAATAAAACAAACTATAGAAAATTCTTTTCAAAAATGTCTTTCAATCCATCCCTTTCTGATCGTGCGTGGATTAGTTTTATAAACCTAAGTTCTGATTATTTCTAGCCGCTAGGAGATAAGACAGTAATTTCGTATCCGACACTCCGTCGTCCATATGTGAAAACTGAGCCAGGAGTTGGTCTCTCAACGAACAGTTGCGTTGGTAACATTACACCATTTACGCCGAGTCTAAGTGTAACACCGTAACTCAATTGACCTAAATTCATGATGCAAATAGGTGTTGTGTACCGAGTTTATAAATTATTTCGAAGATAAACACAATGTTGAATTGAATTTAGGACAATCGATAGACATTACGGCGTCTGTCAATCAACAAAATACCAGACGTACATTTATAAAATTGAATGTAACATAATAATGTTACATTCAATTTTATAAATGTACGTCATTTAAGGATATATGGATAATAAACTACGTGGCAATGTTTTACGAGAATAGATCGTAGGTAACTTACTATTTTCATCAAACCCAACACTGAATCATTCATTAATGATAAATCGTATAGGACTATGAAAAGAAGAGTTTGTGAAATTTACCGGATATTTTTCGAACGTAATGTTAATAATAATTAAGCTTAGCTTCGCAGCCGGTGATATACAGTTTTGATATATTTTATATATTATAATCGTTTTATAATATTATATTTCCAATAGTAAAAAATGTATTTTTAACGAGATTTAAAATAAATAAAGTGTCATAATAATAATACGTTAATGTAGGTCACTACATATAGACTAGATATAATGTATATATTGAAAGGGGATCAAAATACCTGCAGGTATATTACCACCGTCTCCCAATAACATAATAACCAAATAATATTTTATTTCGCTCAATATGAAAAAAAGTCACAAATGGGTTTATTTTTTAATATTATTATTATCATCTCAGTTTGACCTTGCCCCCCGCACAAGCACCTTTAAGGTTATCCAGTCATTATGGGACACCATGTACATGATAGGAGCATGGATTGTTTATGTCCTTTATAAGATTGGTACCTACCTAACCAAATAGTAAAAAAACATGGACGATTAACTCTTTCACTGTCTAGCCTTGCGGTGCGATTCAGTTTCAGAAAGACTCCGCTAGAACCTATGTCACTTAAGATTAGAAGATACACGTTAATGGAACTTTTTTCTGCTTATTGTTTTATCTAGCATAAACTTTGAACACCTGCACTAACATCGTCTGTATAACTGGTTAAGGTAAGTCGGGGTATTATCGGACGCGGTTGAAGACCGTTTTTCTAATGCTGAACATAATATTCTGACGCCATGAAATGTCATAGGAGAAAATGGTGGTAGTGTTAGAAAATAATAGCCAAAATTAAAAGGCTATAATTTATAAATAATGCTAGACAATTCACACAGCATTGTCTAGCTCCAAGCTAAACGAGCTTCTGTTATGTGTACTAGATAACTGATATAAATAATATTATATAGATAGATACTTTTTACTATACATAGAAAATGACCAGAACACCCGGAACAAATACCTGCAGATCGTACAGATATTTGTGCCAAGGCGGGAATCGAACCTGCAACCTTTTGCGTTGCAGGCGGACTTTCGCCCACCGCGCCACAGAGGTCGTCAAAATTAGTATCATATACGGTCTTCACCGCATCCGATCATACCCCGACGCACCATACGCTTATACTTCGGGCTGTAGCTAGTAGATAGGATGCAAGACACACATGTGCGTCATGGGCAATGAATGTGTTAATTACGAAGTAACATATAATGAAACGCAGTTATGGTTTTACATAGACTTAAAGAAACATTTGAATGAACCTACAACTACTTCATATATTCACAATAGATGGCACTACTAGTGTTCAAATAAACATTTACACCACCTATTTTGTTATTTATTTTGACATAACATAACCTAACCTCCAAGAAATGAAATAAATCCCAAAAAAAATCAATTTCAGCAGGATTCGAACCCAACTGCGCGGGCGCTAGAGCCGTGAGAGATCTCAAAGGTTTTCGACGTAACCGACTAAGATTTCGTGGCTTAGTTGGTTAGATTTTAGAGCACACCGAAATTGAAAATTATTGGGACTTATTTAATTTATTTATTTATTGGAAAACCAGAAGCTTAAATTAAACAGAATAATATGAAATGATTTCTTAGAGATTACCCAGATTGCGATAACACTAAACCTTAGAATTACCTAACCTGTTACCTAACCCAGAAGTTAACTCTGCTAACCTAACACAGGTTAGCAGAGTTAACTTCTGTGTCAAAACGATAATTAAAATTTGACAATTATTATAGGAGAACACATTTCTCAGACACATTCATCTTCTCAAGATTCATAAAGTACTATGGAACACTAGATTCTGCCTACGACTTCGCACGCGTTGTTTCTAAAGAATCGTTTTAAGGTTAGTTTAGGCCCAGTTTAGGAGTCAGGGCTACATTCTAGAAGTCTCACATTTTGTTTGTTTTAATAAAGATTATCATAATTATTATTATAAGGTTATTTCAATCCGACATGAACTGATTCGTGGGATAAAAAGTAGCCTTTGTTTGATTCCAGGTTTAGAGCTATAACAATGCAAAATTTCACCCCGACCCGTTCAGTATTGACGTGAAAAAATAACAATTATCCACCCATCCATCCAAACTTTTGCATTTATAATATTAACGGTATGTCGTAATTTTTATAATTATAATATTTTCCTCCATAAAAAGTCCTTTGTCCTCAAATCATAACGAACAATGAAGTTAATAAAAGATTTCTATGCAAAAATGTTATAAAATCTACATCTTGTTTCTAATAACAAGGTTTCTACTTGACTTTCAAGCAGCAACTGTTATTACACAGAGAATTTGTTATGTGCATTGCTAGCTGAGAAATTCTTCAGTTTTATAGTTTTCACAAGGAATTTACTTAAGCATAAAGAGACAGCATGTTGATTTTTATTAAAAAGCTGACTTTATTAATGCCAATGAATTCGTCTTAGTATATTTTGTTTCTTAGCAGTTACGAGGCTTGTTTAACGGTTTCATGGGCCACGACGCAGTTCTCCTTCGTCCTACCTATCCCATCCTATGGCCCAGTTAAGTCTTTTTCATTCAAAGACTCTCGTCACAAAAAGACTTTGGTGGTACAGTTAACTGCGATTTTTTTTAAGTGGTACAGTCAACTGGACTAGCCGAACGAGACCACGTACAAGAAACGCACATTTTTATACACCTACTCCTCTTCCTATCTCATCATTACTAAAAGGAAACCAATAAAACGCCTGATAAATAATTTCCGATGTTATAACGCAATAAGGAAAGAGGTTGGCTTTCTTGGAAATTATTAGATTTCCTTTAGTAGGTTTTTGCTCGCGGCTTTGTTCAAGTGCTTGTAAAATACTTGTACCAGGAATAATGTAGCTTTCAATGAATGAAATTATTTCTAGAAATGGAAGGGTCTTTTTCAGGAACTGAAGGAGGCATGGCAGTTGGTATTAAAGCTGGTCTATTTAGATTCTATTCCTGAGTGATCATTGTTTTATTCGTTTTTAACCAACAGAACGAAAAACAAAAGAGGAGGTGGTTCTGTTCGGCTGTATGTATTTTTTTGTATGTTAGTCGATTTCTTCGGCAAATTCGGAATATACTTTCGCTGTTGTATAGAGAGAGAAAAGTTTGATTCTCAATGAGTTGATATTATGTGGGCCGTAAAACGTATCTAAAACATCATCACATGATTTTCACAATCAAATGGTTTCTATGGAAACGGATGTAAACAAAAGATATTCATAGTTTCATCTACATACATATGTGTCGTCCATCACTCATCACTCACTAACCTCCTCATCCTCAACAGCCTGTAATGGTCCACAGCTGGACGCAGGCCTCTTTGATTTTTTTATCTCTTAGGTAGGGGTATGCCCATAATCCCCACGCTGGGCATGCGGGTTAGCGATCGCAGTTCGGTGGTAGATATATTCAGCAAGAGGCGCTGCTGCCCGCCCCCCGGTGTATGTCACTTAGTCGCCCCTTACGACACCCACGGGAAGAGTTGGGGTGTTGCAAATTCTAAGACGCACCACACGGCTTCAAACTAAATTATACTCAAATTTTAACTAGATGTCGAAGATGTATTCCCGTTGTCCCCATTGACGCGGTGCCCATTATGGGGAAGTTATAAAATTTCCTTCCTGTTGTCTCCATGGACGTTTTCTCGTCGTGAAAAATCAGATCGCGCTGTCGAAGTGTTACTTCCAAACCCATTTTCATTATTTAGGAATTTGAAGTCTGTGTTTAGTTTTTTTTTAAACGCCAAATTACTATACTCCAAATTTAAAAAAGGAGGAGTTTTATGTTCGTTTGTATTAGGAACAATAACTGCATGGTACGGCAACACCTACGCAAGACAATTTCCCATACATATTTCCCGCGTCCAGTCCAGCGTAGAAAGAACTTTACCTTCAGCGCGTAATTACTGGCCGTCCGCCACATGGCCAGAGGGGACAGTCTTGTTTCTAAACGCGACCCGTGTGTACCACATCAAACCACAATAATAAAAAAACTTAGCGTATCTATTGTTTTTTCAATTTCAAATGAACGAATGAAATCGAAAAGAAAGATTCGAATTTTTAAATAAAGAACTATAACTCTACCTGAGTTCTTAAAAATCTATGTTCGACAATTTTGAAGAAAAACTTGTGCAGAAATAAATTTCCCGACTAGGATGCTGCTCCCGAGTTCGCTCCTCATTCTGCTAAGTGGTGAGAGAAATATTATTTCCCTAACTTTGTTCGACTTCGTGTCTACAAGTTTTGTGATAAATTTTCAGGCTCTTAATTTTTCTCTGGCGTTATTTGAAAAGTTTATTACAATATCGGTAAAAGTAAATTAAGATTTTTACCCACAAATGCTGTTATAGATTTTAGTTGCTTAAGTATTTGATAGCAATTAAATATTTTTTTCATTTCGTACCTAATTTTGATTTTTTGACCTCAACACTTTACTTACCATTACTGTGATACAACAGCCTACCCTAGATTTCATAAGAAATGAAATCTTCGGTTTTGACATTGTATTTAATTAAAATTCAATAAAAGACTTTTAGACGAATTTATTGCCTTAAAAACTACAAAAATAAAAGATTGCCTGGAAGAGATCGTTTTTAAGCGATAAGGTCGCCCATTGTACTTGTCTCATGTTTTTTTTTATTTATTTGTCAACTTAAAGATTAGGTATTAAAAATAAAAATAATAATGACGCCTTAAAAACCACAGAGGTTTGTAACGTAATATATCTTTAATATGTAATATATCTTTTTGTAATGTTCTTTTTCTGGTGTACAATAAAGTGTTTTTGTATTGTATTTTATTTAATGTAATAATAACTATAGGATTATTTAATATAAATTAAATTTGACATGCATACTTTACCTGACCTTGAAATAACTATTTGATACTTTGCCATTTTATATAAATTATTTTGCAGTGCCCGACAGAGTGCATGTACTATCAACCTAAGCTAACATTAATATCTAAGCTGTATATTATGTAAGTACACTCACACTTAATAGCCTATATTGATCCACTGCTGGACCGCCTCCCCTGAAAAGCGCCTCATTATTTTTGCTCATATTTATGTACGTACATGTAAATGTAAGTATAATTTAATAAAAACATGAAAGTATCTTTACTCCGCTCGCGTATCTACTTACCTCATTTTCTTCGACTGAATAAAAGAATGCAAAATTTCAGCAGAGATGACAGAATTATAGTACATCTGTTTTCTTTAAAAAAGTGAAATTAAAAAAGTGAAACATATGTCGACTCGAAAAATATCGGAACTATCGAGAGCTTTGATATTAATCGATCTGACAGATCTCTGAATTATTATCAAATTGAAATAGTCTTTGAATTATTGAATTAATTCAATCGAAGAAAACAAATTCGTACCTACTTAAGGTAGGTATATTTTTAGGTACATTTAATATTTTAGGTATATTTTTGTACGATACGATTCTGAAAATCATTAAATTTAAGGGATTTCTATTTTAATGACGGTTGATGAATGATTAACTTTAATGATGATTGTAAATTGAACGAAGGGTGGAAAACGTAAATGGGTAAAATGATACCAAATGGATTTTAACGAATATTAAATTTAACGATGTCTGAAATGTACGGTAATCTACAGGTACATTTCAATGAGATTTTATTTGTACATCAAAGTTATGTTTTCTATTATTTAGTTATTATAAATAACGTACGAACAGCTCTAATTTGTGTTTTCGCGATTTTCGCTTCTGCACGCTTGCACGCGATTTTCCGGGATAAAAGTAGCCTTGTTATTCATGCAGGTTTAGAATTTTGTTACCAAAATTTCAGACCGATTCGCATTTTAGCAGTTTTAGCGTGAAGAGTAAACAGATATTCCCATCCAGATCTATTCATTTATTTATATATTATAGAATCCCAACAAAAAAACACAAAGAGGGGTTTTAAGAGTGGGCCTAAAACCGAAAAAAAAACAGTATGGATGAAGATGATAACTTAGAGCTCCAGTCTAGGCTATAATTTTAGGTGGGATCATACTGATTATTCGAAATATAAGTATGAAATAGAATAACTAAACGATTACTCAAATAAAACATTAGTCTGGCTATGCCATTCATAATAAAATAATGTGGTGCTGATAATTTAGAGCACTTCAGTTAAAACCTTTTTTTAAACGCGAAATTTGTATTTTTTTTATTTAAAGAAACCAGTTTATTTTATAAATTTTATGCGAATACTCGGCTTCTACATTTCACTCAATTCTACAAATGTGTGTTTTTAATCTGAGTACCTATGCACGTGTGTTACCATAAAACGATGTGTATAAAAATACACTTTTTGCTTGATTTTAGCATTACTCACCCTTTTGAGACTAGTGTTTTTGTAATTAAAGGGTGCCACACCAAAATATGGGTCTCTTTCGCATTTATTAAAAGATATTGGTCAACCTAGGTCCCACTAATAGAGTTACCTAGGTAAAACAATTTAAATCATCACCTTTATTGAGTCAACGTTTCAAAGGAATCCCAACTTAGTCAAAGGCAAAATGAAGTGTTGTCTTAGGACTACATAAGTTATTGTATAACCCACGGTGGGTACGTTAATTTACCCAATAAATGGTACTTGCTTGCCCACCAGTGTATTTCAAACATTCCAAAACTATAAATAGAGTCCTATTGTGTAATTTCAGGATAAATTCAATTAACATGATAAGTTCAAGGTACCTACAGATTCTTTGCTTAAGGCGCTACTCTGGAGCTTCTTACTTTTTAACTGGCGAATCAAAAAAACTAAAAGGTGGCAGTTCTATTTTTGGCTGTATGTATTTTTTATATAACTATTAACTGCTGCCCGCGGATCCCGAGATTTATCTATTTATTTTATTTATTTATTGAGATGGTCGTACAAAAATTGTATTTACTAGGGATAAGTAAAAACTTAAAAAAATTATGTAAATTTTAAGGTATTTGTTATTATAATGCTACCCGCACTCTGGGTATCTCTAAAAAATGAAATTAGTTCAAAAAAAATTTTTTTTTGGCGGGACTCGATCCTGCACCCTCAGTACGGGTGTGCGCTAACCAACTAAGCCACGATATCACTTTCCGCCTATCTGAAAATCATTGGAAATTCTTACGGACGCGCCGCCGGTAGCTCCACTTACCTACAGGTGAAACATTGAAGTTTATCCAAAGCTGTTCAGACTAAAGTTACATTTAGTTTGTTTGGCGAGAGGTGTTATCGTGTTGCTCAATGAGCACTTTGTAAACTTGTAACTTTAGTCTTTGAAGAGGTTTGGTTACACTTCAAATTTCCCCTGTAGGTCAACCTACCAGCGATTCAGTCCGTAAGAATTCACAGAGATTTTCGGGTCGGCGGAAAGTGATTTCGATTGATTTGAATTTGAAGTCGATGTTTTATATTTTCAAATCAATCAAATTATAAAATATAACTTAAATAACTATTACATCACATTAATATTATAAGTTGAAAGTTTAAATAGATGGACGGATAGATGAACGGATGTATGTTACTGCGTCACGCCAAAACTACTGAATGGATAGGTCTAAAATTTTGCGTCGTTACCTACCTACATTATGATATTAAACCTAAAAAAACATAAAAGCTACCTTAACCCGGAAAAACACGTGCAAAGTCGCCAGTTGAAACTGTTATAAAGATTTTTTTTGGGCTGTTTGTTTTTTTGGATTTTTGTTTTTTTTTTAATTTGTTTGAATAGGTTCCGAAACTATTGGACCGATTTGAAAAATTCTTTCACCATTAGACTCCCACATTATCCCTGATGGATATAGGCGATAGAATATACCAGTACGCAGCCGGGGCGGACCGCTAGTCTGAAATAAACGAAATTACTAAATCAATAAGTGCCCAATTTGTCATCAAATCACGAAAAGATATTTTTAGACCATGGCGTGACGCAAGCATAATAAATAGATTAGGCACTTGATTATTGTTTGATTTTTTCATATACCTACCTATGAAAAAGTCTATATTGTTATAAAACCATAGGTAAATTAAATTAAACTTAAATGCTGATCTATTATTTTAATACCCCTATACATACACATAACATAATGCTTGTACATTTATATTATTCTAGTATAGCTTAAAAATAATTGTAAAATACCTATGTATATGTTAAAGAATTATGTTTATCTGCTATGCCAAAAGTTGTTTAAGCCATCAGCTCAGATTTAAGCCCCAGGGTGATAATTCAGATTACTTTTTTTAACACGTTGAATATCCATTATTCCACATGTGAGCAAAACCCACTTTTGCTAACTATTTATGAGCAGCAAAGTCACCGTTTCGAGCGGGACCGGTGAACATTATTCCGCTAGTTTTATTCATTGTAGAACTCAGAAAAAACACAAAAGTATTTTTCACTTCTCTTGCTCAAAAAGTGTGTCAATAAAGCGTAGCTAGCGGGCGTAAAATTAGTTTTTAAGGTCTAAGGTTGACGTAATTTTTCTTTTAATTTTTGTTTGAAATCTTCAGCCAGTTTAAGACATTTTGTCCTCTCCTCTTGCATAAAAACTCTACTTTTTAGTATTCCATTAACAAAGAACACATTTCAATGGTATTAATTTTTGAAAATGGAACTGAATGCACCTTATAGGTCATTGTTCTATGTTTCGTATGGTAATTTTTCCTCCATGGAATGCTTTGCGTGTAGCGAAGAAACAAAAAAGTTTGGTATCAATCAGCGAGAAATCTCTATTTTATTTGAGAATGCCATCAACCGAAAAATATTAAATTATTTAATAATATGCAGATGGGACAGAATAGCAAAGAAATAATCAATGTGCGTCTATCTTTTACGGTCGAAATATGGTATTAGAAGACTAACTACAAATTCGTAAAGAAGAGAAGTGAAATCGACGTGGAATGTTTACTGAAGGTATGTTTTGATTGTTCTATTTTCATTTTCTCACACTCGAAGTGAAAAGTAACGTTTTTCGCGGGTCAAAACCACCCATTACAACTTCTTGTCATCCTCCCGCGCTACGCTTGGGTGTATAAACAACCTAGTCTGTAATGATGAACTGGTCTAGTCCTTTGTTAAAAAATATACTCATCATTATCATCAGCCTATACCAGTCCACTGCTGGACATAGGCCTCCCCTAATGAGCGCCATAGCGCCCTGTCTTCAGCTTGCCGCATTCAGCATGCCATTGCCAGCAGTCTTTCGCAAATCGTCATCCCACCTGGTCGGAGGGCGTCCTACACTACGTTTGCCGAGTCGCGGTCTCCAATCAAGAACACGTTTACCCCAGCGGTTGTCGGTTTTTCTCGATATATGGCCAGCCCACTGCCACTTCAGCTTGCTAATCCTTTGAGCTATGTCGATAACCTTATCTGTCTGGATGTATTCGTTGCGAATCCTATCCTTCAGAGAAACTCCGAGCATAGCTCTCTCCATAGCTCGCTGGGCGACTTTAAACTGGTGGACCAGCCCTACGGTGAGTGTCCACGTCTCAGCTCCGTAAAAAATATACTATATTTACCCAAATGATCCAAAAATACTATCAAATCAAAGTAAGTTTTTTCATGAGTTAATAGAAAATGGTTAACGCCTTACGGCAAATTACTTTTCCGCTAATTTTATTGCTTGACTTGTGGAACTTAGAAATACTTAATAAAAACCACAAAAAATTATACTCACGCCAACCCGCGTCGAACCACCTAAATATTATGATTTCCTAGGTAAAACGTAATGTCTTCCGAGTGAAACGCGGTTATTAGGTAGGTAGTTAAAGTTATTTTCAAGGTCCAAATCAAACGTATTGATTGTATTTGAAGTGAATCATTTTCTGATTAAGTATTCAGAGGAAATACTAGCCTTAAGAACATATGTATGGTTCCCATCCCATATACGATGACAAGTTGAATAAATGTTACTAGCTTTTATTGTGTACTTAGTATTATAAAGAAAAGATTTGTTTGTTTGTTAATAGGCTGCGAAACTACTGGTCCGATAAAAAAAAATCTTTCACCATTATATTTCTATATTATCCCTGATGGATGACATAGGCTATAGAATAAACCCGTGCGAAGCCGGGCGGACTGCTAGAGTTACCTATAATTTACCTATATTTGAGCATCCTCTCGAGTACCTACACAATTCACAAGTAATCAACAGAGCGACATTACATACCAAGAATGGTACAGGAGGCCATGAGATTACCAAACACAGGATCTTCAACCGAGAAGAAAGCTTCAAATTATTCGGAACCTGGAACCCTGTTGTGAGAAAGTGTAAAAGCCGAAGAAGTGATGTAACCGAGTTGCGTTCTGATACCGTAAGTGTTCTGTGTCGTGATCGAGTTGCGATCGTTAATAAAAACGGTGGTAGTGGAAACGTTCGTAGCAAAAGACAAAAAATGAGGGTAGATGTAAAAAAATTCTATGTCTATGGGGTAGATGATATAATGACTTTTATTGTTTTGATTTCTGATAAGTAATAAATGTTTCTACTTTTCCATTTTATTATAATCACAAAACTTAATATTATAATTATTATTTCAACCGCGTTACAGCGATCGTGGTCACCGGGGGCGGTTGAAACGTTGGGGAAAAGAAAGCAAAAGGTACGCGATAAATACCCGATGTTATCAAATCGCGAACGCTTAACGTTTGGTTTCGATGGATCTAATGTTTATTAACTCATCAAGCTAAATCTACTGAACGGATCGAGCTGAAATTATGCGTACTTGTAGTTCTAATGTTGGAACAGCATTATGATACTTGATATCCTAGAACAACGCATTCTAAGCCATATTCACGTAGTTTTGAACAATGTACCGTCTTTACTATTAAATCTTCGTCTTTACTATTTAATCCTGCCACTTGTCGATGTGTCAGCGTCTTGTTAAGGTCTTCTAAAAACACAAATGCAATAATAACAAGGGCTATTAAAGAAGTTTAAAAGATCAATAGTCGTAAATATTAAATCAGATATCGATCTCGCAAGTCACCTTGTAGCTTTTACTGCCACGTCAAGACAAAAATAGATAGATAATGAAGTGAAAAACAATTAGAAAAGAGAACTCTGAAGAAAAAGTATTTCTTTTATTTGTTTTGTGGTATAGAAATGTTAGAAAGAATACCTAATGGAGCTTTGATACGGTATCTTTTAAAACATTACGAAGTGGTTTCTTTATTTACTTTGGAGGTTTGTAGGAGGCAAATTTAATCAAGTTGAATTGTTGTATGTCTTTACTAATAATACCGATAGAATAGACGACCGATGTGGCGCGGTGGGCGAAGGTCTGTCTGCGACGCAGAAAGTTGCGGGTTCGATTGCCGCCTCGGGACAAATGTGTGTACAATCTGGCTGACATTTGTTCAGGGTGTTCTGGTCGTTTTCTATATATAACAAAAATATCAATGTTACTGATATACATCAGTTATCTTAGTACCCATAACTAAGATAACTGATGTATAGCAGTAATGTATTAATTATATATAGTGATGTTCATTTTATATTTTTTATTTAATAATAATGTTAATGGATTGTTCTATAGGGTAGAAAAGACAATATTAACATCGTATCGTTGTACATTGCGTACATAACTGAAGTTGAAGGAATTAATGTCAAATAATCTACGCATTCGATGACAAAGTGACGTATCTTTTCTCTATTCTACCTGCGTGTGTACCCGGATACTACAGATACCCTAGCACCTTTTCATCATCATCATCATCATCATCAGCCTATACCAGTCCACTGCTGGACATAGGCCTCCCCTAATGAGCGCCATAGCGCCCTGTCTTCAGCTTGCCGCATCCAGCATCTGCCAGCAGTCTTTCGCAAATCGTCAACATACCTGGTCAGAGGGCGTCCCACACTACGTTTGCCGAGTTGCGGTCTCCACTCAAGAACACCAGCGGTTGTCGGTTCTTCTCGAAATATGGCCAGCCCACTGCCATTTCAGCTTGCTAATCCTTTGAGCTATGTCGATAACCTTGGTTCTCTGTCGGATGTATTCGTTGCGAATCCTATACTTCAGAGAAACTCCGACTCACCACCTTTTCATCTTTTTATAAATTTTGTTAACAAAAAGTTTAAACTATTATCAAATTGTAACAAGCGGATGAAAAACCGGCTGATAGAGTGCTAGCAGCACATAAAAATAAGTAGATTTGACTGTCAGATAATCTAAAGTTTTAAAATATAAGCATATCCAATCTAGATCGCATTCCGGATAAGGCTTTTCCAAAACGATGAGCTGTTGCGACTGTCGCGTATTCTGCGGATACCTAAGGGAGGCAGTTCAGACAATGTAGTCGGATATTTTTCAGTGAACTTTGTTTGCTAGTGTGAAATAATTTATCTAAGTAGGTATAGATAGATAGCTACTTTTACTACCTACCTAATAATTTTATTACAGTAAGCGATTATCATTTTCAGACGTACAGGTACCTAATGTATTACTATTTTCTAAGTTATTTTTGTATATAGCTGTAAGTAATCTAGATTTTTAAGATATTCCAGCACACAGGGTGAAACTGGTGACCCGTAATACAGGTTCTTGTGAACCTAAAACAGGCACCAGTCTCTAACAAAGTTAGCTATGATATTAGCATTTATACTACTTGCACTTGTCATGTATTAGCAACTAAGCTTCTATTGTGAGAGAAAATAAATATATTTGAAATTTGAAATCATGATAATTTTTGTGCTAATAAAACCACAGAACCTTAGCTTTTACCAAACCAATAACCGAAGCTCCGAACCAATTACAAACCCGCAACACCTAAAACACGAGTACTACGGTCAGAACCAGTATTATTTACGTGGAAAATGTTCTAGGGCTGGGATCGCTGCGATGGCTGGAGTAATCAACGCCCAGCGCAGTACGTGAATAAATGATCGCCGACCGCAATGCTCAACGTTCTGAATTTCATGTGAATTCCAAACCGAGTAAATATACGCTAGGAAAAATTTAAAGCGGTTTCGGTTTCCCTTTGGATATAACTACACGCGGATATACAGACCAGCTGGAAATTTAATTGCATCAAAAAAAAATATATTAACTTCAACATAAACTTATTACTGGGAACCGAGTCCAGTTGACGATAGTACCTATAAAGACGTCTTCGTGACGTTTCCTACCTCCGGACAGGGAACTGCACAAATCCCATATAAAAATGAGACGATCACGTCTCAAAACTATCGTCAACCGGACTCACCCATCTGTTAAGCGTCCCTCTTCCTTAGACTAATTCATCAAAAATATCGTCATCATAATTAAAACCTATAGGTACCCTATGTCCTGTCCACTGCCTCTCCAACCACAAGTGACGACACAAATAGCGTTGCTGAGCTGCCGTCCTCCATCGAATCCGCAACCGCTACAATGTTGTCTGTTCCCTTTCAACTCAACTTTATTGATAATTTATGCAACTCACTGGGGGTTTGTTGTAGAAACCATAGAAACCCTTTTAAAGATACATTAATCTTGTGTAGCCTAGTTGTGGGCACAGCGAGTTTATTCATACTTGTATTTAAATTATCTATACTTACTGCTATTTTTAGGGAACCGATTCAAAAAAGTTATGAGTGTAGGTACAACAAGTTTTAATAAATGTACAGTCATTATATTGCTTTGAATTTATCACGTAGGGATTCTCTGGGATCCATCTCATAGATTGCGCGAACAGCCCTCTTCTGCAGCACAAATAAGGTGTTAATATCTGCAGCGTTCCCACTTAAATAATATCACAACATTAGGTATACCTACCATAAGAATAAGACATAATTATTATGGAAGTAGCTGAAATAGACCTGTCTAGAAGTATCAACATCTGTAAGATGACGGATTTTTTTGACTGCATACGATGAGGAACTAAGCTTCTTCGATAGATTATCTATGTGTGGGGCCACATTGAAGTTAAGGTACATCAGCCTTAACTTGATTTACATTAGGTAAAATAAATCTAATGCCTACATTTTTGTAGATTACTTTTGATATTGCATTATTTACATCGTCAAAGTTTGTGTTTTGTCATTTTAATTATTCACCAATGCATTACGATGTTTCACTCAGTTTTACGTCACTGTACAATAAAATAAATAAAATCTATAAACTGCTATCATTATTTAATGTTTTGCTATTGCGGTACCCGCATTAAAATAAGCTTAGACGAGCACTTTCAAGCGAACTCACATAAAATATAATCCCCAATAGGTTCAATAGGTTTTAAGCGTGGAAAAATAAGAATTTTAAAGCGCTGTTTATGCATCGTCAGCAATTTTTATTCATGCTTTATGGGATGTTGGTTCGGTGAACAAACGGGCATAAACGAATGCAGTGTAAGCAACTTTTAAGTCTTGATTTACGGTACGCTGTGCAGGACAGCCTGTAAAATGCTTTAATACTCGTAATTTAACCGATTCTGCTCTACATTTTGTACCGATAATTTTATTCCGCCATTTTAACCGCACAATTGACCCATTTTCCAAATTATTCTCGGATAAAGGTGTAGGTATTAAAATGCCGGAAAAATTAGGGCTGATGTTTTGGTCCTTTGAGGCGGATACAAATTAAGAATTAATGACTTCGTAGCCTCATTAGTATGGGACATCCTTCCAACCTTTTTATAACAGAAGCCATTTAAATCCGACCTATATTTAACTAACCTAACGGTACCTACAGAAAATATTTAAAAGTTAAAAAAGTCAGACCTTTACCCGTGATAATCTTGTTAGCTTTAAATGCATGTAGGTATTAATAGTCAAATGTCGTGAAAACCTTAATTTAAGCTTTCTATGATATATTTCTTCATATTACTCTGTTTAATTTAAGCTTCTGGTTTTCCAATAAATTTATTTATTTATTGGAAAACCAAACAAGACCTAGTTCAACTTTCAGACAGAAGCGAACCAGCTTAATCAATAAGAGACCATCTAGGAGCCATCGTTTTACGATAAAATTAGGGCTGATGTTTTGGTCCTTTGAGGCGGATACAAATTAAGAATTAATGACTTCGTAGCCTCATTAGTATGGGACATCCTTCCAACCTTTTTATAACAGAAGCCATTTAAATCCGACCTATATTTAACTAACCTAACGGTACCTACAGAAAATATTTAAAAGTTAAAAAAGTCAGACCTTTACCCGTGATATTCTTGTTAGCTTTAAATGCATGTAGGTATTAATAGTCAAATGTCGTGAAAACCTTAATTTAAGCTTTCTATGATATATTTCTTCATATTACTCTGTTTAATTTAAGCTTCTGGTTTTCCAATAAATTTATTTATTTATTGGAAAACCAAACAAGACCTAGTTCAACTTTCAGACAGAAGCGAACCAGCTTAATCAATAAGAGACCATCTAGGAGCCATCGTAAAACGATGGCTCTAGATGGTTAGTCTTGGACTTTGGACACAATGAATTAACTATACACACTTATTAGGTACCTAGCACAAGTAAAAAATCTTGTATTTTTCTGTTCTAGTGGCGGCATACGCCGAAGAAGCGCGGACTTGTTTCTGGTGCGGTCCGCTAGCCGAGCAAGTACACAGGAGCCAGCGAGCGCCGGCCTGTGGACAGCAGCTTGTGCAGACCACCTGCGATGCCGGCTACTCGCACTGCGCTACCGTAGCCACTTCTCCACGTAAGTGTTACTCTGAGACCAATGCACAGGAGCCAGCGAGCGCCAGCCTGTAGCCAGCAGCTTGTGCAAACCATCTGCGCTGCCAGCTACTCGCACTGCGCTACCGTAGCCACTTCTCCACCAAAGACTTCGTGTTTATAGGCCGAGAATACAGCCGCATAGATACATACCTACCTAGTTTAAAAGAAATTAAGAATCGGATTACTTACATCCAATTACGAGGCATAATTTTAGTAGATAGGTATATAGTATTTTTTTAGTCAATCGTCCTTTTTTTACCACATTCTCACGGAAAATCTGAACTATTTTTTTCGAGGGTTAACTAAACTATGTATTTTAAATCTACTTTGTGCTATACGACGCTTGCGATGTTTCGTGTATTTTAACAATGACAGTCATATTTTGTTACAGCTTACGCCGAGTCAAGACTGTGCGTGAAATTCTATCAAGACGAATGCTACTCTCTTTACTGCAACTCTTCAAAAACCTGGCGAATGATCTGCCCGTGCCAGGGGCACCTTTGCAATGGACAAAACACAGATAGGGAAACTACAGCGTTCGCAACACTCGCTAAGATTGAAGGCAAACACAAACGAAGCAAGCGATCAATAAATAACAAAGGATTCCTCTCACAAAGAAAGATGGTAACAGTTGGCTTGCCGGAAGAACAGACCACGGACAGTGCCATAAAAGATTCAACAATAACAGATTTTGATGCAGTAGAAACCACCAATACGACTATGTCCAATGATGTCATGGAAGAAAATGCTAAAAATATTGAAGATAACGTTGTTCCACAGGGGGAAGAGAATGAAATGCAGGGTGATCAACCGGCAGAAGAACATATAGAAAGTAACGAAGTAGCATTCACCGCTATTGATGAAATCGTCGTCGATACGGAAGACAACAAAAGTGAAACCACAAAAATTATAAATATGGATACTAAAATTAACTCTACTATTTCAGAAGAAAGCTTTGAACATGACAAAGTTTTAATTTCAACTTCACAAGCAGAAGTCGTAAAAGAAACAGTCTCAGTTACCGAAGATATGCCCAAACTCACTTCGTTGTCAGCACCTATAGAACTAGAGCTCTCTGTCGTGTACGTCAAAGAGCCCGGCAATCTGCCGCCACCAGAAGCGCTTCAACAAACTGTTACCCCAGCCAGAGTCGAGACTATAACTATACAGACAACAACGGGAACCATTGAGACAACCACTAACGATAACCATATGGAAAGTATACAAACCACAGCGTATTCCATAAAAGAAACTTTGCATATTAATGAAATAGCAAAAAATAAGGGTGAAAAACGAAATCAAACAAAAAAGAACGGAGCAGGAAACACTAACGTTTCTGTATGGGGAGTTTTAGTAATGCATGTAGTTTATATTACTTTGTAGATGTTTGTTTATAGAAGTTAGATAATAATATTGTTTTAACTACGAATTGGCTTTGATCTCTAAAATATAGCTTTAAATATTTTATATGTTTAGTTCAATGTCCTAGGCTGAACGTGATAATAGTCAAAATTGTAACTGTCACGAATATAAAAGACACACAAACATTTCTATAGTTTTATTTATCATCAACCAAACGTAAAATCGTAATCTTTAGATATTTGTCTATTACTTGATTTAGTTTCAAGACTCTTCTTCCCTTGGTCAAAAGCTTCATAGATATCAGAGTCAAATGGATTTTGGTGTTTTACTCTTTTAGGTATAGGCCCGTAGTAATCATATGTCGGGGGTGGCGCTATTTCTGTTCCATCTCTTGACGTTTTATCAGTTACTCTTACTGCTACATCATTATTATCGTCGTCATCACTTAGTTCGTTAACTATAGGCGTTGGTTCATCAGCTTTAACGAAATTCTTATACTTGACATCCTTTTTAGTAATAATATTACTTATGATTGGCGGAGGTGGTGGTGTTAGTTTGACAAATGTCGATGAACTAGGAGCTTTATTATCGTGATATTGTTGCTTAGACGAGAAATATAGACCTTTGTGAGGATCAACATCAGATATTTCCGGCAATTGGTGAATCGGATATGAGGCTTTAGGCCTAACATCGGACCATGTTTTAGCTGTTCCACCACTCACTCCTACCATAGATCCGCTAACATCAAATGTGTAATTTGATTTACTTGATGACGCAGTCTGAACCGGCGCAAATTCATCTATCCTTTTACTTCTTTGTTGTTCAACATACTCTTCTTGTGTCATCTCTCTGAATTTCTTTACTTTATCTTCGATTCCTTGTTTGCCAAGATCCCATTCTCTAACGTATGCATCTCGTTGCTTTTGCTTCTCTTTTTCTTCTTCTTCTTTCCTCTTCATTTCCTCTGCTTTAACTCTCGCTTCTGATTCATCGCGCTGTTTGTTCAGGAATTGTAGTAGATGCGTGGTGAATGTCTCTCGATCCTCTTCTGTAATAAATTGATTTTTATCAGTTAGGTTGTGAGATTACTGCTTGCATAGCAATAGAGAACACAAACACTGTTTTCGCTATAAGGTTTCATTTCATATTTTAGCTAAGCTTCAGGCCTTTACACAAAAGGGTTCCTGGGCCCGATTGTGCTAAACTGATTGCTTCAAGATGAATGTGGTATCATAACAGAATGACACGTTTTGGTATTCTACTTTAGATGAAAGAAACTAGAGATAGGGGGACGCGCGTTAACGCATTCACTGCCCAGTCATTGCACAGCGCAGCGGTGCAGCGGTGATGCCGACGGACACCCGGGGCCCATGGAAGTGTTAAAAGTGTCAAGTTTGAAAGTATTATATTTATCTCTCTGTGGAAATAGCACTGCCCGCACTATCTGAACTTAGCAGTAGATAAAATTCAACTGCGGATTTTCGAACAACAGCTGGACTGATTTTAATGATCTTTGATTTGTTGAATTTGGCTTCGCCCCGGTTGGCAAAATAAGTAATAAAAAAATACAAAATTCATAAGAGGAAAATACGAAGGAAATCGTTTTCTCATACATTTTCGTGTGTAACGCCATCTCTGATTCTAAAGCGGGACGAAGTTAGCACGGCCACCTAGTATCAGAAAATATTATTTCCATTAAAATCTTTTATAATACCTTCAGGGTCCTCCGGCGGCAGACCAGCTCTCGCCCACTGCCTCGCCCGTGCCGCCTTAACCCTCGCCGCGATGACTTCTTCTCGCTTCTTCCTGACTTCTTCAGTTTCCTTCTGAGCATGCAACGTCTGCTGGCGAAGTTTAAGAAGCTCGTCCATTTGCTGGCGACGCTCTTTGTCGTCGGTACTGAATGCGTAGTAGCCGACACCGTGCATTCGGGCCTCTGTGAGAGAATAAACCAATCAATGAGAAACATTACAGACATTAGGAAAAACATGAGATAATCTAAAGCCAAAAATCTAAACCGTCACCAGAAGGCAGAGTGTCCAGAATGCTGGCAGCATTGCCACGTTGAATGGCAATGCTAATTCGTTGACCGAAATAAAAAACAGCAATCCAATCACCTGTGGACTCTATAGTAAATAGATGTAAGTGTAAATATGAATTGTAATTAATTTATTCAGTTTTTTCCTTATTATTGAAAGCAAATATCTAAAGCCTATGCCCATCAGCCTATTACCTTTTCTATGTTTATTAAAAATATCTATCTTTGTTTTTCTATTATTTTTTTATATCAGTTATCTAGTACCCATAACACAAGTTCTGCTTAGCTTGGGGCTAGATAATTCTTCGCTTAGCAAAGCGCTTTTTAGGAAAGCCTAATAAGCGCTTTGCTAGCTTTCATTATGGGGTAATCGCAGATGTCAGAAGTCATACACTTTTATTAATCTAGGCTTACAAAATAAGCACATAAACAAGTCTAATTTTAAACCATAAATTATTATTATTATATAAACAAAATTAAGATATAATAGATAGATAGATAGAAAATTCTCAATTCAATACTTAACAAAAATATAACAAACAATACTTAAAAAAATAAAATATGCGACAATTCAATTTAGAGCGATCTGTAACATACAACCTAATTGATTTTCTCTTCACTTCTATTTCTTGTCTATGAGTGGAAGAAGTGAAAAAGAAGAGAATAAAGCCATAAATAGGGTTGGGATTTCAGGTTGTGAGCTTCTTTTCGGCCATAAATATAACCTATGAGAGATTCATGAGCAGATTCAGAAGACATATGTATGTATAGCATTGAGAATAGAACCCAATTAAAAAACTATTTACACTAGCGCAATTCCAAAAATATTCCGTTCTATAAAACAAAAATATTCCGTTCTACCACACTAACTCAGTACCTACACACTTCCCTTGGCTTCTACTTACCGTCAAACAGTAGATCTTGATAATGAATATCGCCGTCTTTGCCAACCAGCTCTCTTTCCTTCTCCTCCCATTTCTCGCGCAGAGACCTTAGATAGTCATTTGTTTTTTGTACTAAAAGAGGAGTATCTTTTTTCTCTTCCTGTAAAAAATAATAATTATGATTTCAAAAGGATTTTTTATACCACCACGGTGGCAAAGCGGCATACGCCCCCTGATCGATTTTAACCCTACATTATAATAAGGCATGTTTAGCAGGACTGGTGTGTGTGCTATTGCAAAACGAACCATAATTTCATTCGACAAGATGACTAAGTGACTGTTAGCCATATTGATAATGTTGGTCGTTCAACAAACGGCATAGGCAAACGACTAAATTGCGTCGTTTTACAATCGGCCTAGGCGATTTTTAAACGATTTCTACAAACGGGCTGGTTCTTCAATCCGGCAGCGACATGGACACTCAACCTCAACCTCAACAGCCTTTCATGGAGCACAGCTGGACACAGGCCTCCCTCTTATAATCGTCTTATTGGCTTTTATCTCACGGGGGGTAATGCCCATAATCCCCACGCTAGGCATGCAAGCAGGTTGGGGATCGCAGTTCGGTAGCAGATCTATTTTGCAAGAGGCGCTGCTGCCCGCCCCCCCGTGTATATCGCTTAGTCGCCTCTTACTACACCCACGGGAAGAGTTGGGGTGGTGCAAATTCTAAGCCGGCCACACAAGGCTTGATCCTAATAAAATATAATTAAAGTTGTACCAGCTGTATTTGGGGCTCAATTGATTCAACATCTTGGATGTTCAATGTAGCTCTTTTCAGCTCCAAATCTCTCTTCCTGAATAGTTCAATGTCAGTTTTGTGACATTTCCGTGTTCTACCGAGGCAGTCCGTAAACTCCGTCCTAGAAACAATATAATAAGTTACTTACAATTCAATATTAAAATGTGGATAACTTTTCAGTGTTACATATTAATACTAGCTACTGCTTGCGGCTTCGCTCGGGCTTTTCCTGGATAAAAAGTTGCCTATGTCTGTCCCCGGGATTCATCTACCTCCCTACCAAATTTTCTTTGAGATCCGTTAGCTGTTTAGGAGTGAAAAGGTAGAAGACAGGCACACTTACTTTCGAATTAATAATTTTAGTAAATTAATAAGGGTTTGCCCTGAAGTGGAAAAGGCTTTTCCACACAGGGCAAACCCCTATTGGGCTTCCACTTTTGGTGGTCATGTGCATTTGCTAAATAGTTTGATTTATGTATTCACTAGCGACCCGCCCCGGCTTCGCACGGGTAGGTACTATAATATTAAGCATGTATTATACATATAAACCTTCCTCTTAACTCACTCTCTATCTCTATAAGCTATTAAAAATAACTGTATCTAAATCCGTTGCGTAGTTTTAAAGATCAGTATTCAGATTTTCAGTATTTTATTTATTGCATTCATACAGTCATCAGGTCTTAGTGATTATGTGAGTGTTAATAAAATGTTCACAGTATGTACCCATCTAGGGCCTTTCTAATTATGATAAACTATGTATTATATATACATATTATGAAATATTACGAGTCGCTGAAATTATCATTGAAAAATGCGTCAAGTTCGTAAACATTTCGATAACATTTTTTTACGAGTATCGTCTTTAGTTTGTATTCGAAAATGTTATTTTTTTTCTATACATTTGATGTTTTCTGGTATTTCATTATAAATTTTGACTGCCATCAAAATTAAAAATTCACCAATCCTCCCCGGATTGGTGAATTTTTAATTTTGATGCGGGCATGACAAGGTGTGTTTGTATCGAGTTTGGTATCGGCAAGGTTGGTCAGATTTTCAAACAAATTGTCAAACATATCCTTTGTAAAAAGGCTTACTATAAAATATCAGATTATCTCTAGACGATAAAAAAGCTTGGGACGAGTTTTGCTCCAACTCGAAAACTAACATTCTAACAAGGTAAAGGTTTCTTGTTCGCTTCTTTACTTTACCTTAAAAAGATTGAAGTGGACAAAAAATCAAAGTGATCACTTTATTTCCTAGTTTTGCTTATGTAATCTGAGTTTTTGTGACGTGTCCAAGAGTCCTGTAAGGTCTAAAGGAAATAAAGCACTTTGAATTTTGAATTTTGAAATTTTTTGAATTTTGGTCATTTTTTTTTTTTTAAAGTTTGGATTATTCCTTATAAATTAACATATTTCTAGAATGTATATACAAACTAGGGTAAGGATTCCTGATTGAATAAAGTGGAGCTTACATGTTTCTGGTACTCTTATATTTGCTATGGTACGGATGCATTTTTTCTGAGAGAGGAACAGTTCACATTTAAAAGTTAGGATTCCAAATGGATGCCTTTTTGTGAACTAAAAAAAATCTTCTTTGTTTATGCAATTTCACTCCTTGGAAAATTCAATTCCAATTCCACTCGTTTGATGCCTTGTTTTTTTTTAGTATGGTAGACTCACATATGCCCTGATCAGTGTCTACTAAGATCCAAACAAGTCTTGGAGTAAAAGAATAGGGTAGTTTTAGTTTTACCATTCATCATCATCAGCATCAACTGTATGTACATCATCATCTTCTCTGGCCGCTAACACAGCTTCCCGAACCTCGTCTAGCTTCTTCGTTTGGAAGTCTACAAGGAACCTGCCAGCCAGTTCTGATGACCCCACTCCATCTGCTAAGTGGTTGTATAGTTCTGCTTTCTTCTCAAGAATAGCCCTTAAAACAATATACAGACAATTTAAATTAAGAATTTATTGTTGAAGTGTTAAGAAGATCCAGCATAAAGGATACTATTTTCTAATACTGTGTGTGTACATTCCTACCAAACTATTAAAATGTATGAATTGTTTATAAATTCTCTTTAGTTTGCTAAAGAGTGTCATGTCCCTATTGTTTAGAAATCTAAACAATAGGGACATGCTAGATCTAGTCTAGGCTATAGTTCGGTTGTTATAAATTGATGATTATTATGACATGACTCACTTGGATTTTCTACAGGCCTCTAATTCCTCCACATCAACTTGTTTCAATCCATCTTTAAAAGTTTTCTTTGGGACCTTTTCAGTCTTATCATCATCAGGCTTTTGTGAAGGAGGTGGCTTAAAATTTTCTACTTTATTCTGAGGAAGTTGTTTCTTCTCAAAAACTTCCTCTTGCTTTTTCAAAAGCTCTGCTTTGAGATTGAATAGCTGAAAAGAAATAACGTTGAAATAAGGTATAAATAGGTAGGTAGGTGCATTTACTCATAATGGTGGGTCAGAAACTTACCGTGGACTTATTGAATTGGATCTTTTTGGAAGGTTGATCGTTCATGACTTTTACTAATTGAATGACCTTTCTTTTACCAACACCTGTTTATCCAATAAATGCACCTTCCTTTTTACATACCTAATCTATTTTTTACACGGAACACCAAAGAGATAAAATCACTACGTTATTATTCACAGATGTACTAGGGATGCTAACGCATGTTCACAGATGTACTAGGGATGCTAACGCATCGCATGTTATTATTAAATTCTCTTTGCTATTTTGTTGAGTATTTTGGTTTTGTTTATTTGTCAACCAATTGTCAACTTTTTTTAATATTTTTTTACTTTTTTAGGTCTTTTTCAACTTCTTCTTATTTATGGCAACGCTTGCTTTTGCCGCGACTCTGCCAGTGTCTGTGTCAGAGTGTCATAAACTTTATTACCAGAATTTGATCGGTTTGCCGGAATAATATCGAATTTTTTTGCATCAAAATGATTTTGCTAAAAGAAAAGGACAACACAACATATAAGCAAAAGGACAACACAACATTTAAAGTACAATAAGTAAAGCAAAATATAATATTCTCTATTCACACAATCATTTTTTTTTATAACTTAATAATTATTGATTTTTACAAATTTACAGAGAATAGAATTAAATAATGGGGAAAAGGTTAGGGATAATATAATTTTCAAGGAGATAGGACGGGGGATTTCAGGTGGGAGGACGTCGTAGAGGGAGTATTGTAACTTCGGGCAATTGAAGAATATGTGTTCTACGTTTCCTTCTTCAAGTCCACACTCACACATTGAATGATCCCGGATCCTAAGTTTGGCTAGGAACACCGGTGTGCATGTAAAACCTAATCTCAGACGGCAGATAGCTGTTGTAGTTACTTGTTTACTTGCCTTGCGAAACTTAAAGAACCAACAAGGGAAAGAAGGAATATCCTGTTGGATTTCGGCATAAAACTTGCCTTTAAGTTTAGGCTCTAATGCGTCTAGAGGCATGCCAAAAGTCTATCCAGGATTTTTCAAGAAGTGGTTTAGGTAGTTAGCATAGGTCATGGCAATATGTATGAAAATGCTCAAGAGAACCTAACTGGACTGCGTCTTTTGCGTAAGCGTCTGCTGTCTCATTGCCTGGAATACCAGAGTGACCTGGTATCCATGCAAGAGCTACATTGATGCTTAGTTTAGGACATTCATAAAGAATATATTTAATTTCAAGAATAATAGGGAGACGGGACATAAACCTGAAAGGATCGGACACTATAGACTGCAAGCAACTTTTAGAGTCCGTTGTAGAGTTTTTTAGGTCTATTTATACTTCTTAGTTTATGGTCTATTTGTTAGGTTAGGCATGGAGGTTAGGTAAGTGTCAAGTCTTAGAATATCTACCCTGTAGAAGTAGCGTATGTGACGTCATAATTGCGAGAAAAGACAGGGGATATACGCTTTCGCCAAGGAAAAAACGAGACAAGAACTTCTAATCATGCATCTCTTTCCATGACCCATTTTTTTCACTGTCACAACAGTAAACTTGTGACAAAAAGTACATGAGCTGTCAAGTGATCGTGTTTTGGTTCTAAATTAAATAAAATAATGTGATTTTTTGTGAATTTCGGTGTGCATTTTATGAGAAATAGACTCCATTATCCAAAAAAGTTATAAGTATGGTTGGTTGCAGCGTGTCAGGTTGCCAAAGCCGGAGTGAATACGAAAATCCGGAAATATCATTTCACACGTAAGTATTGTTTTCCTTACTTTGTCTACATCGTGTAATTGTAATATTTATATATTTTATACACTGTTAATTGATAATTACGTTGTTTCCCATTATTTAATAGACAATTTCCTCGAAATAACGCTAATTTAAGATATTATAACCTAAAAATATTACTAGAAGAAATGTTGCCGTAAAATGTGTCTAGTTTTACCCTACTTTTAGGAAAAATTTTGTGAGGTCGAAATCATAATATTTTTTTTCTTTACAGTTTTCCCTTGGATTAATTTAAACGTGTTCAATGGATTCGAGCTACCGGGCGCAAAAATTGGCAACCAAGCAAATTTGCAAAAGTTTGCTAATTGCATTTTGATACGACGCAAAACGTAATCTAAAAGAAAAATAAAAGACTTGTTTTGGACGCAGTTCCATTTAAAAGTGTACACGTGAGTTCCGACCGATGCATTTTTTTTAGTTTGTTAATATAAACTTTTTTGTTATTTGCGAAAAATCTAGCAGTTTCAATTAACAAAGGGTCTTTTTTGTTTCTAGTTATCACCTGAGTATCAGTAACACACGCCTCATTGAAGAGGCAATAGAGCGAAACCGAGGGTCCAAAGTATTCACTCAGCAGCTTGGCAGGAGCCACCTGACGATGCTTAAAACGCACGATGGGAGGTCCGTATTGTCGAAGCTGGAGATCTCTGCTGAGATAGAGGATTTCTATGGCCGTTTATACGCTCCACATGCCCCTCGTGCCCAACGGGACGACCACGATTCACGAGCCACCCTGACACGCCACTACACCGACGAACTGCCATGCAAAGAAATTTTTCAAAATTTAAGTCAACATAATAAAGGAGCAAGCTCCTATGAACAATCATATTATTATCATGCTTGTTAAAGCCATAACCTACATATATGTTGAAGTTAGGATACATCACACGAATAAAATGGCTTGCAAAACAAGAAATTTTTATAACAAAATGGTATTATTCAAAGGACAATAAAATGTCTTGAATTTTATTAATAATATTTATAATAATAATATTAATATTAAATTAATCATACATTATTATACTTAAGCATTGTTCTTTTTTTTAGAAATATTACCCCCATCCTTTTTTTTATTTATTTATTTTTATTTATTAACACTATTGTACCAAAAAAAAAAGAGAAAATACATTAATAACATAAAAATCTTATATCTAAATATAAATTTATAGTACAAAAGGCGGCCTTATCGCTGAGAGCGATTTCTCCCAGGCAACCTTTTCCCCTATTACATACAAGAATTCTACTTTCTTATTTGTTTTAACGCCTTCAACATCAAATTGTAGAATAATTCCCTGTTTTCTCGTGGACCCACTATTTTGTCCCACACGAGGGAGCTTTACTTCTCGTGGTCCCACTGGTCCATTATGGTACAAAATATGTGACAATCCGTCACTGGCACTAGGTATGGGACAAATCAAGAAATAAAAACATACTTTTTTGCTTTGCATTGTACTTACGTTCAAAACGAAAAAAAAGAGTCTCAAATCAACATAATACATGGTGAATCTGAAGTAATTTTAAAATAACTTACCTACTCGAAACATTACCGTACCATATCACGTGCCATACATAATAAGAAAAAGCCGGGTAATTTAATTCATGTAATGGAAACACCGACAAAATTCTATTGCTGTCTAAAAGAGGCACGCGAACACTACTTCTACAGAGTAGATATTCTAAGTGTCAAGTCAACTAGTGTCAAGTCAAGTGATGATCTCAACTTCTTTTCTAAGGTTTACACAATTTTGCCAATATCCTATTTGGTGCGAAATGGTAGAAAACTTCAATTGAAAAAATGTTATTTAAATAAGCCTACTACTTGTTTACCTTCCTCATAGCAAACATATTCATTCAACCGAACTAAAAGTTACGGATCTCTCTCTTCTCTGGTAAAAGATCTAAAAAACCGTCGATATCATTGGCAGTCTTGAGCTCTGAGTACCTCTGAGTACAATATCTTGTTTTGAGATGGTTTTGAGTGTTTTTGATCTAAGGACAATAAAACCAAAAGTTGAATGAAAAAGCCGTAGAAGAGAAAACGTGTGTTCCATCTACGGTGCCTGGGTTGCCATGACAAATAAATACACAAACTACGTGAAGACACCATTCGAAACAATCAGACCAACATAAAAAAATAAAATGAAACAAGATTCTTCCAAAATTCGTTCGTGATTGGTTCCCCGGTCGCCATTTATAAACGAGACGAAGCAAGCACCAAGCAAACAGCTCTATTGCCTAATTTCATGCATATCTATCTGGCAGACCACCATCTCAAAGGCCGTGACGACAGAAAATTACGACAAAGGCAGAATCTTTTGTGTATAAGAAATTTGGGTTATACTCATTCACAATAAAAGAAGCAAGATCTGTTTCTAGAACATTAACTCTACCAAACAGTGAGATAGTTTTGTGAAATCAAAATGTCAACTCCAGCCAGAAGACGCCTGATGAGGGATTTCAAACGGTATGTATCGCGAATCGTCGTAGAATTTGCTTACTCAGCACTATAAATTATGCGCACAATTTCATTGAGTGTCCCTCAAAAGCCTCGGGCACCATTATTTGAAAGTATCGTGCTGATTCATCTAATTACATCACACCATTGCGTTTGTCGTAAATCGATTTCTATTTTGCTCCCAATTTGCATTTCCATCATATCCAATTCTTTGAGCATTGTTGCTAAGCCTGATCCCATTGTGAATCTAAAAAACTGTTCATAAATGTGTAATATACTTACTACTGCTTCAATCTGCTCTGTCCAATAAGCTTTTTGTTTGTGTTCAAATCTACCCCAACCAATTATTGATCACCATACAACATTAGGGGTATAATACTTCATGAAAATTCCATTTGCCATGAATTAGGACCCTTGTTTCAGCACTGATAAAAACAAGTTTTCTAGTGCCTGGCCTTGACAAGTTACATAGTTGATTCCTTTGTATGATATCATATCAACCTTAGCTGTGCTAAAATACCTACACCTATTTTTAAACTCCTGTTTATGCTCATGTTTGCTTTTTTACAGCTTACAAGAAGACCCACCCACCGGTGTGTCTGGTGCTCCTACAGATAACAATATTATGATCTGGAATGCTGTGATATTTGGACCTCATGACACCCCCTTTGAGGATGGTACATTTAAACTGACGATAGAGTTCACAGAGGAATACCCCAACAAACCTCCTACTGTGAGATTTGTTTCCAAAATGTTCCATCCTAATGTCTATGCAGATGGTGGCATATGTTTAGACATTCTGCAAAATAGGTGGAGTCCCACATATGATGTGTCTGCAATTTTAACCTCAATTCAGGTATATACTAATTTAGTAGTTATCAATACAAGATACATAGACATACTTTTTATTCCATAAATCAGTTCCCATGGAAATTCATTGAATAGAAATAAAAAGTATCCATAGAAACAACGAATGCGAAGCTGCGGGCAGAACATAGTAATATTATAAAGTTTGCATAGATGGATGTTTGTTACTTCTCCATGATGACAGCACTGTATAGATTGAGCTGAAAATTTACCTTTATGTAACTATCTTTTTATCACAAAATATGACAGTATAGTTTCAATATATTTCTGAATCTTGTTTTACGCTCATAAAAATATCAAATGTAAAGTCCATAAAAAAATTAAAGTTACTGGATCTGCAACTAACTACATGGCCATTATCATAATTTATTCATTTGTTTTAACCTCAACTGTCCCACTGCTGGGCAAGGGCATAATCTAATCAAAGAAAATAATATTACGATACACTATGACCACATAAATATTCTTTCAAGAATTTACACTTTTAACTAATAATTACTATTTAATTTCAGTCTTTACTAAGTGATCCCAACCCGAATTCTCCTGCGAACTCAATGGCAGCACAACTTTATAAAGAAAATCGGCGGGAGTATGAAAAACGGGTGAAAGCTTGTGTAGAACAGTCATTTATTGATTAACACGGGTTCGGCAGGACCTCACACATTAGTGAAGTTGTGCCGAACCAACGGAAAGTGCAACAAACACCTCCATAGTTCATTGGGACAAATGTGTAAATTATTATTGTAACAGATGTTATACATAAATGGAGCAACTGTGTGAGTTTCTGTAATATTACTAACAAGCCAACGAATATTGAATCTGTTTGGAAGCTCAGATAAATTTAGCAATACCAAAATCATGCCTTTTTACTGATAATAATGTCATTAGAAAATAGTATCATGAATTCACATTCATCAATGAGTCAAGTATCCAGAATTATCATCAATGTGAATAATTGCTTATGATATGATCATTATTGTTATTGGTAATAATTAATAAATTTTACTTGCAATTTTTTTACATTTTCACAATTGAATTTAGTGTAATGTTCAACAGTGTGTTATGAAATGTGAATTACATTTTTTGTATTCATGCACATAGATGTGTTTGTGCTTCTAATTGCTAAATATCTTGTAACCAGATAGTCTTATTTTGCTGTAAACAGTGTGAACCTATCTATAATGTATTTCATAAAACAAACAAATTTTTTTTAGTTGTGAAGTTAAATCTTTCACAGTGGTTACAATTTTGTTTCTCTGTTATTCCTATCATAAATTAACATCCCATGTTGCACGCAATTTAAAATTCAATCTCTTAAATTATAATGAATCAATTTTTAATCTTACTTGTAACATCTGCCTACAAAATATCGCAGTTTTGTCTTAACCCTTGTTTAATATTTAAAGCTGTCTTTAAGTGCTCCTGGGATATTTTACATACCTCTTAGTATATGTAATATTTTGTCTTCTAGTAAAATATTATTTTGGTTTTAGACTTGTATTTTTATTATACACCTTCCCTATCATCTAAGAAATTTGTGTAGCAGGAAATAAAATAGATTTATGTATGAAAATAATTTTATTTAAATTAGATATGATTGCTAACATAGAATCATCAAAGTAGAAAACGTATTTACATTTATAGGTAGCACATAAAAAGGTAATTAAAAGTACAAACTATACCTGCCTACTAATAATCCTGTAACGAAGACCTTAAGCTACATAAATGTTTTCAACACTACATAAAAATCATTCCTATGGTTCATTCTTGGTCTGTAGTCTTATTACAGTCTATAAGGTAGTGTACATAAATAATGATAAATATTCACAATGATCACCTAGTTTTCAAGTCCTCTTTTAACTTGTAATGCAAAAGCTCCATACAAACCAGAGCATCTTCAGCACTGTCATGGCCTTCTACAGAGTTTTGAATAATCTTCTTCAAATACTCTGAAGACAAATTTCTAAGTGCTCTCTTGAAAGGAGGTCCCATTTTGTGAGGAAACAAAACACTTGTATCGATCACAGTATCATGGATCAGCTTCAGAGCTTTAAAGTCAGATTCTAAGCTGTGTCCAACCAGTATTGTTTTACTGTTGAACATAGCTAGCAATGTTGCTTGGACTTCAATTAGAGTTGTCCTTACATTAACCATTTGTTCTTCTGTTATCCCAGAGTACCTTGTGTTGTAATCTAGTATAGGATGAAGGGGCTTTATAAGAGTTTCATAAACAACTTTACATGCTGAGTTTATAACTGTCACCCTGGTGAGATCTAAGCCATTTGTGGTGTAACACATCTCACAATCAAGTGAATATACACCATAGTCATCCATTTGCCTTTCAGGAGGTAGTGTTTTGACATATCCTTTTAAGTTTTCGAAGTCCACATACTCGTACACATGGGTGGGAGCTACACAACATCCATCTGATGTTCCATCTTGACTGCAGCACTGGTACCTGGCTTCTCCTCTTACTCTGTACTTTCTGTTGGGATGATAGATACATTCTTCTTTAACTACTGGGAAACCTTTTTTGTCTACTGAATACTCTTTCTTGCATCTGCAGCAAGTTCTTATAAAGCCTTTTGGTGGAAACTGCTTGTTCTGTCCATATATGATGGCTCTTCCCCTCTGACCAGACTCATGAGACCTTGGGAAACAGTTTTCCTGTAGCTGCTCTTCAGTTAGAACCCATTTCTTTATGTTATCATAAAATTTTGCTCCACTGAATTCCTGAGTATTAATATTGGCTTTCCTATGTTTGCTTTCAATGCTCCATGAACCAGAATTGATTGCCTTCTGTGCAGAATCTTGATGTGATGTGGAAGAATCATTGGCAGATTTTTTTACACCATTACATTCCAATATTTCTTTTCGTAGTCTGCTCACTGCCATGACAGCTGAGTTCTTATAAATTGGAACAGTGGAACATTTTTTACTTGTATTCAACTCTTCATGTTGAGCCCTGGCATAGGCATCATGAGTAGAAATGTATAGTTTTAGACATTCATCAATCATCTTGTTTAAGTATACAGATCTTATGTTGGCAGGTATTTTGGACGCTAAGGGCTCTAAAACTCCAGGGCGATCAATAAACTTTTCACTTGGCATGTGAGCTATTCGTTGGGCTCCTTTTTGGATTGTTTGGCTTATAGTGGAGGTAGAAGGAGGTGCAGTTTTTGCTGGGGTTGAGCTAGGTGCTATGTTTTTTTTAGTGTTCATCATAGTTGATGCATAAGGCACATGTGCTATACGAATCTTAGAGGGAACAGGAGCTGGTGTACTGATTGTAGGCCTCTGCAATTCTATTTTAGATTGATCTTTTATCTCAATAAGCATTACAGGATTTGTGTTCATTGATGATTGAGTATTTCGAGAATTATGAAATTCTCTCACTTTAGATAATCTCTCTGCCATGGCATTTGCAGCATTTACTTTAAAATCTGGTTTAATAGGAGCTTTAGGTACCACCTTTAAATTTTTATCAACTGTCCTTGAAACCCTTTTTTTTGTTGGAATATATTCTTCTTTAGCTACATTATCTATCAGGTTTTCATCTGGGCTTTTGGGTTTGACTGTTGGTACATACTCTTCAAATATTCTTTTACATTCCAATGCTATTGCATCTTCATCCGCATCCGATATATCATAGTCTTCAGACTCCAGTCCATTATCAGTATTCAAAGTTTCATGGTCAGATAAATCTATCACCCTGTCTTCGCTTCTGTGTCTATCTTTATCTTTTGATTTCTTATGACGTTTTTCTTTGCTATTTTTTTCTTTTGAGCTACTTGAACTTGATTTGGAGTGTTTATCAGATTTCTTAGAAGAACTGTGTTTAGAGTGCTTTGGGCTACGCTCTGAACTTCTAGAGCTACTATGTTTCCCTTTGCTACTAGTTTTCTCTCTTTCCCTACTGGAACTTTTATGACTGGACCTCTTGGATTCATGCTTGTTTTCTCTTTTGTCATCTTTTTGCTTTTTATCAGATTTACTCTTGTGGTTTTCATCCAATTTTTTGTCAGACTTACTGCTAGAGTTTTCATCATATTTTTTATTTAACTTGCTTTTATGGTTTTCATCTGAAGACTTTCTATCGGATTTGCTTTTATGACTTTCATCAGATTTTTTAGAGCTTTCGTTGGTCAATTTTTTGTCAGATTTACTTTTTTTACCTTCTTCTAATGATTTCTTCACTCTACTTTTATCTGAGGATTTTTTATCTGATTTGCTTGAATGGGTTTTATTACTTTTTTCACTTCTGGACAGGTCACCATTGCTTTTTTTACTGTCTTTACTAGAGTGCTTAGATTTTTCAGTAGATTTTTCTTTGTCAATACCTATTTCTTGTGATTTTTCCTCATCCAATATTTGATCTAGAATGTCAAACTCTGGTCCAAGATCATCTAAACCGTTTAGATCATTTGATAGTTTTCTTTTCTTTGTGTCTGGTTCATCTTCATCACTCGAAAAGCATGGAGCAAGTGCTCTTGGTGTGGGCTGATAGGTAACTGAAGGTTTCTCTGTCTTAGCCGTCACTTTAACAGGCTTATATTCTAAAAATTTCTTTTTATTGACATTCTTGTCATTGGATGGAACATAGTTCAATTTACTGGAAGAGTCTTGCACGTTTGCATCAGGTGTATACTCTTGCAATTCCTTTTCTGTACCTGGCAGGTACTGTTCCTTTGACTCCACGGTTCCAGCAGGTGTGTATTTGTCATTTGGGATGTTATCACCACTACCTGGTTTATATTTTACAGGGGGGCCTGGAGGATTGTAGATAAAGGGTTTTGGATCATTTAGATCAGCAGGTCTCTTTATAGGTAACCCCGCTGGCTTTCTCGGGGTGTAAGGTACAGGAATATGCCTCTTTCTTATTTCGTTGGGGTCTCCTACATTCTCTGCGTCGGTGCTGTTTATTTTATTGAGCTCTGATATTGGCGTTGGGTTATAAGTAGCCTTCGACGTTGTTGAGGGAACTGAAGAAGTTGAGGTTGTCGTGGCCGTGGTTCCATGTGAAGGCTGAACTGGAGGCTTCGCTCCTGATGTGTCATTTTGTTGTAAAGCTTTTAGTACGGCAGCCGACACAATTTTCTGTAGGATCGCTCCACTTTCATCAAAGTCCAAGTGGCGATAATGACAATAAGGTCTTTCACAAAGCCCATTTTCACTGAAAGGGCATATTATTCCTTTGAAATAACCAGTCGACGGAAGCATTCCGCTTTATGTTTGCTGAAAAATATCTTTCGATAAATTTTACAAAACATCAAAATAGTTCAGCAAATGAGAGATTTGATGAATGAATGAAATGAGCGGAATGAAAAGATAATACGGAAAATTCTCTAGGACGAAGCATGGACGAAGGAAATCGTCCCCCTAGGGAGGGAAGGAGGAATGGTACTCCTTGATCGTAGATCAATTTCCAAAAAATAAATTCTTAGAAAATCCAGGAACTACACACTTTGTGCTAGCTCAGACCTCAGTTATTGCTCTGAGGCACAGACCAAAACGTAGGAACCTTCCTAGAATCTGTGGTTCAGACTTTTGACAAAATATCCAACATTGACAGCGGGTTAAATTGTCTAAAGCGCCCTACTCACACATCTGCCGCAGGTGCAATCTAGGGTGTAGGAGTGGGGCATGCAGGGGCAATTTGGAGGATTGGCCCTGCGGCAGGGCGGCAGGGGCGCGAGACCATCCTTGATCCCTAAGTCGTCCCTGCCGTCGCTGCGTGTGTAGCGCGATTGGGGCAATTTCTCAGTCAGTTTGTCAGTATCTGTCACACGGAGTGCACGTATACTATACATATATATTCGTTCTTTTATAATATTCATGTGGCATAACTCACTTCTTTTCAGTAGCCATTTCTGCACCCAGTATCTCCTTTTCCTTTTTTTTTGAGGTAGCACCACAGAAAGCGCCAAGGCTACTCCAATCTTTTGATTGGTCGATAATACGGGTGCCATTCTCAATACGTGTGCTCAGCTCAGCTTACTCGGAAACACTGCACAGCAGGCAAGTGTGTAGAGTTAATCCCGATATCGCCACAACCGCCATGCACCCTAGATTGCACCTGCGGCAGATGTGTAAGTAGGGCGCTTAAGGATCAGACTTCTGGGGGCCAATTCCGAGTATCACGTGATATTTATCGTGTGATACGCAGTATCACGGGATAAAATATCAAGTGATAAGTATCAATTCTTCGATAATATATCGAGGTTCAGACAATCATTCACAGACCTTACTTCTGAAATCAATTTCAAATCATCAGCATACAAAAAAAAATTTGCGTGTTGTACTACAGACGGTATATCGTTTATCATTAAGATGAAAAGCAGAGGTCCGAGGATAGATCCCTGACCAACTCAAGAGCGTGTGTGGTACGGGTCCGACTCATATACTCCCACCCAATCTCACAACCAGTTGCCTATTACGAATGTAACTAGCGATGAGCCTAAGCAATAATGGCGCAAAACCTACGGCGCTTAATTTTGCAAGTATAGGTACTTGACAGAGTTAATAATGATGTGCTAAGGCACATCATTATTAAAAAACTCTGTCAAGGCTTTACAAAAATCAAAATACATGACATCCACTCGGCTTCCTCTATCTATCCGGGCAGATAATTGAACAGCTGTTAACAAATTGGTATTAACTGACCTCTTCTTCCGAAAGCCTTGCTGCTCATTGCAGAGAAGTTGGTCCACCTGTTTGTAAATTTCAGTATGCAGCAGACATTCAAATACTTTAGCTGGGCACGAAAGTATTGCGATGGGCCTATATTCCTCAACAAGAGATTTGTTGCATTTCTTTGGAACTGGACAGGACTGGTCCTCAATGCGAAGAGGCCACACATGAACCCAACCCGCATAAATAAAAATGCTTCTATTTACGACAACTTCATATAATTTATGCAAAGAAAATGTCTAATATTCATTTTCAGTGTTTACAGAAATGTTTTAATTATAGCCTGGTCATATCATAGCTTGAATAGAAATGGATGAAATACTAGAGCAAAACATCCTTTTGCAGAGGTCAGATCGACTTACACAGATGAAAAGTCACGGACTAAGGATACTTCCACTGCTATTAGCCAGCTATCCACGTAATGTCTTGCTCCCTCCGAATAAATAATAAGTCTGAATAATAAACTGAAGTCAGTACCTAATTTTTTTTTTTTATATAAAAGTAAATCGATAAACTTTAGGTATTTTTATAACAGTAATTTATGTATTTTGTTTTATTTTAGTTTCTCTGCTGTTCCTATTCGGCAAAATAAGTGGATAGCTGCAGTTAGGTTAGAAAGACAAGAGAATGACTGGATGCCAGTGAAAACCAGCAGAGTATGTTCCGTTCATTTTGACGAAAATGATAAAAGGATATACTATGTTACACAAAACTGCAGTACCAGTATGCACAGTAAGTTCCCACTGTAAAATTATTAGTAATAATTTATATATAATAATTTATTGTTATGTAAAAAACAATTTAAAAAAATTAAAGTCTGAAATAGTTAATTGTTTTTTTTTCTTCAGATGATTTGTCCCCAAGAAAGATCTTAAAAAGATACTATGGAAAATAAAAAAAAAACAATAATAAAAAACAACAACTACAGTTGGTAAGTAATGTCATTATCATCATCATTCTATATCAGTCCACTGCTGGACATAGACCTCCCCTAATGAGCACCATATCGCCCTGTCTTCAGCTTGCCGCGTCTAGCATCTGCCAGCAGTCTTTCGCAAATCGTCATCCCACCTGGTCGGAGGGCGTCCTACACTACGTTTGCCGAGTCGCGGTCTCCACTCAAGAACACGATTACCCCAGCGACCATTTACGCGATATTGTTCTGTGGTCATGACGTCAGTTGAAACTGAGAACTGAAAAAATGCGCTGATGTTGCTGATGACAGTTCATACTTGTTAGTACTTATCAGTCTGCAGTTAGCTCAATTGTTTCAGTCTGAAATTAGCTCAATTGTTCCAATTGTAAATACTAGTTCGTAGTAATTTATTTCTTTATTTGATTTTAATTTTCTTTGTTAATAAAGCGTGTAAAGATTTACTTATTAGTTTGCTACACAGCCGTATGATATGTCATACGGCTGTGTAGCATTATTTAAAGAATAATATGTATTTAAATGTATGTATTTAAAAAATAATAATTTTTATAATTTTATTTTAAGTTGAAGTGGTGGCGCTTTTTCGAGACAAGGACGAGCGAACACTGCGCTGTGAAGGCGAGAAAGGGAGGCAAGAACCGAACCGCGCGCAATTTCACTGCTTTTTATTTATGAATTTGATATTGCTCTAAAATAATACTCTTTCGCAAAAAAATAAAACTATGTTACTCTTAAGTGTTTAGTAAAGTATTTTTAGACGACATTTCATTAAAATATATATTATGTTAAATAACTAGCAAATGAAACGGGTTTTCCGTAGTAAAAATGAAAATTTAGAGGAAACGTTGTGATTTTTTTCTATCGAGTCAAGTTGAGTCAATCGTGTTTCGACTTATATAACGCACTACCTAAAATCCTAAACTTTCGAGAATCATCAAAAAAGATTTAAAAAAATAGTGTTTTCTTGCCTTAAAATGGATTTTTCGTACAGACAAAACCTGGGTTTTGGGTAGCACTTCATCTTAAACACTGTGAAATATGTTTCACGGTGTTTAAAATAAAATTAAAAATAACTGAAACATTGAAAGATTTTTCCACTATTTTTGCCTAGGCTATCTCAATAATAATTTTTTAGGTATTTTGTAATATACCTATCTAGTAATATTGTATTAAAATAACAAAAAAAAACATGTAAAAATAAAAAAAACGTTATTCCTACCTTTCGTTTTATTATTTAATTGGTTCGATCCACTTATTGCATACATCGTCCCTCTGAGCATCGTCCACGCCGATATGACGCAACTGTCATGGCAGACATTGCAGCATGCGCGCGAACCAATCACTGCTTTCGTTCAGCAAGCGCCGAACCAATCCCTGTTTACCTTCGATTTTAAACCAATCACCAAACAGGCCTTTTTGTAACTTTGGATGTGATTCGATAATTGAATCATACGTCGTTTTGGTTTAAGTAGAACCACTTTTGGTTGGGCATTTGTTTTGAATTAGACTTCCTGACTTATTATTTATTCGTAGCTTGCTCCAGTATTTAGTTCATTTAACATAGAATGGGAATGGATGAAATACTAGAGCAAAATATCCTTTTGCAGAGGTCAGATCGACTTCATCATCATCATCAGTCTATATTTGTCCACTGCTGGACATAGGCCTCCCCTAATGAGCGCCATAGCGCCCTGTCTTCAGCTTGCCGCATTCAGCATGCCATTGCCAGCAGTCTTTCGCAAATCGTCATCCCACCTGGTCGGAGGGCGTTCTGCACTACGTTTGCCGAGTCGCGGTCTCCACTCAAGAACACGTTTACCCCAGTGGTTATCGGTTTTTCTCGATATATGGCCAGCCCACTGCCACTTCAGCTTGCTAATCCTTTGAGCTATGTCGATAATCTTCTCTGTCTGGATGTATTCGTTGCGAATCCTATCCTTCAGAGAAACTCCGAGCATAGCTCTCTCCATAGCTCGCTGGGCGACTTTAAACTGGTGGACCAGCCCTACCGTGAGTGTCCACGTCTCAGCTCCGTAGGTCATGACGGGTAGAACGCACTGGTTGAAAACTTTCGTTTTCAAGCATTGGGGTATGGTTCGACTTACACAGATCGACTTACACAGGTGAAAAGTCACGGACTAACTTAGACAATTTAACCCGCTGTCAACGGACTAAGGATGTTTCCACTGCTACTAGCCATGTAATGTCTTGCTCCAGTATTTCGTTAATTTAACATAGAATAGGAATGGATGAAATACTAGAGCAAAACATCCTTTTGCAGAGGTCAGATCGACTTACACAGGTGAAAAGTCACGAACTAAGGATACTTCCACTCCTTCCACTGCTACTAGCCAGCCAGGTAATGTCCTTGCTCCAGTATTTCGTTCGTTTCTATTCAGCCTGGAGTCTATTTATCCCGTTTTACGATACCTAGTTATGACATAGTAAAAAACCCAGCCACTCCGCCGCGCCGCCGCGCCGCCGCCGCCGCTGGCAAAGAGGTCGGCGCGCATGTTATTAAGGGTTTATTTGTGTGAGTTTGGCGAAAGCGGTGCCCATAGTAATTTTGTTGCATTGCACTTCCACTTTTTGTTTTTTCTGTTCCGTGGTATGCCGTGTAAAAGTGGACCTGAATTAAATCGAAAAATTGAGTCGAAAGTATGGAACTCCTGGGTCTTTTGAGCCATGGCCCCACAGAACAACTCTACCGAGCATGGCCCCATGGTTAGGTATTATACTCTTTGATAGCCCCTATGGCTTAGATCACGGAACAGAAAAAGCAGAAGTTTCGAACGTCCAACGATTTTCAAAGTCCATGAATGAATGACAACAATGCTCAAGATCTAGGTATATGACATGTAATTCATCTATGCTCTAAGATGACAACGGACGGCTGATTTTGTGTACATTTTAGGACTGTCAATTTCAGATTGACAATGACTTTTCAACTTATAGACGATTTCAATGTTTATAAATTTTGCGATTGTGTGCGTGAAGGAAGGTAGGTACAAAAATCTTACTTGAATCGCACTCGCAAGCTGCTTGCTGGATGGAAGGAGAAAATCAAAATGATGTCACGGCGGCCTTGTTAAAGCCTTGCGTACTAGGTGCAGCAATACATGTTTGTATCGCTTTACCCAACGCAACGTAGCAGTTTCACAATAATCTGAAGGTAATGGAGGTACAAAATTCCTATTGGCACATTTCGCTAAAAAGAATCTTAGTTTGAGATAGAAATATGGAGTTTTTTGTTAAACTTTTAGGTCTCATTCCTTCATCAATGAGAGAGCTTACTAAACTAGTGACTGATGCGTTTGATAGACTGATAAGTGTGTTTCAATATTTGTACCCAGATTTTGGAGCAGAATAATCCAAGATGTTGGAGCAAATGGCAGAAGATTATGCAGCATATTTCAAAGTGGATGTACTTACTGGATTCCGGACTGTTCAAGATGTAGTAGACAATATGCTGACCAGACTTGAAGAACTCACAAGTGTCTTACAAATGATAAAACTGAAGGATAATGATTGTAGTTTAGCTCTATCAGAAGATATTATAAAATACCGGAGTGAAATTACTGTATTATCCAAAAAAATTACTACTTTAATAAATGTTATAGCAAAACTACAGACAAATGTAGATATACTTGAGAGGCAAGTCGAGAAAGCAGAAACAGACTTTGGTATTACCAATGAAAACAAATTGAAAAGCTTGTTCAAGCCTTTCTTGAGAAAAAAAGATAACATTCCACCCATTCAGCCAGGACAATATGAAAAACCACATTTTGAAAGTGTCTTGGCCAGTTTCACAAATAGTGATTAATATAATCTATCTATTTCAATAAAATAATAATAAGAAAATCTAGATTACTTACATTCCTAATGTGATATCTTTGTATGTTAATATCAAGTGCCTTGCTGGGTTGGATAATTAAAAATTGTATGACAAAACTATCTTTTATTTACCATAACACAATTTCATACGTACATTAATCACTATGTTAGTAGCTCCATCTAGTTTTGTAGGTAATACTAAAGACATACAGTTAGGTCTAGAACTTAATGGTTAAAACTTATAAACATATTCCAGGCAAATTGTGTCCACCAGATACAGCCATTTCACATTTAAAAATTTAAATATTGAGTAAATGCAACACAACACTAATCCAAGACAGGAAACAAACAATACAAGTACAATTTATTAAGAAAACTGTATATTTTACATTACGTTAAAACCTTAAGCATTATGAAGATCACAAAAGAATGAACAGGTTTAAAAATAACAGCAAACCACAAATAATTCCTTATCTAGCTACTTTGTTCCTGTTGAACCAAATCCTTTTTCACCTCTATTGGTCTCGGACAAATTGGTAACTTCTTGCAGCACAGGATAATAGATCTTCTCACAAATGAGTTGTGCGATTCGATCACCTTTTTTTACATCAAAATCTGTCTCGGAATGATTGAACAGCACAACACCAACATTGCCTCTGTAATCTTCATCTATAACTCCAGCTGAAACAGAATGCTGCAAATTTTAAGAATTTATAACAAAATGTGGGTTATAATTTGATGTTTGCGAGAAATTATAAATCATATGGAACAATTAATATCACCTTATTGAACCGTTGTGGACCACAGAAAACTAAAATTGGCAGCACAATATTGTTAGCCTCAATCAAAGTTATTAAATTAGTGAGAATCAAAAAATCATTCAGAAACATGTAACAGAAGTGTTAATGTCTATTGTCTCTTTGTTAGCTAGTTAGGACAATATTTGATTGAAACTACAAAACAATCTTTTGTTACTATAAAAACTGAATTAACCTTTATGTTATTGTTAGAATCTAAAAAGTCTGATCAAATTAATCAGATACCTATTTTAGATTTTTAGTTTCATTTTCACATAATTCTACAGCAAACATTCAATATCAATTATTCAAGTGGGCACTTTGTGTTTAAGGTATAGTAAAAATTTTAAGAGGTTAGAAGTATCTATATCTAGTGTACTAGTCTAATCTAGTAGACACACAACAGATATGAGAAAAAAGTGTATATGTTTATATTTCATTAAATTGGGTAATCTGTTTTTTATTGAATTTATTCGTTAAAACAGAATTTAGCATGAATTCATGTACATACCTCCAACATCAATAAAATTCTTCACAGCTAAGCCAGACCTTGGTGCTACTCGTCCGTAGCAACCATGAGGCAGTTCAATTTGCAAATCGGTCTTCACCAGAGCTTTGCCTCGAGCAGGCACTACAATGTCGTAGGCGCTGTAAATTGAACAGTACAAATTTGTTACAAAAAATAAGAGTCCTTGCGTAGTCGGGAAAAATTATGAAGAGATAGATCTATTATAATCTGATTATGTCAGTTCAAGGCAGTTTGCTCACCTTTTGAGATCAAATCCAGCCGCTTTCTCAGAGCCTTTCAACGGAGGAAACGCATGGTCAGTCAATTTTGTGAATTTGAGAACAAATGGAGCTTGTGAAGTCATTTTGAACAGAGTTTTGCAAAATCTCTTAGAGAACTTTAGAATCTTGATAGGTTTTTCGTAATTTATGCAAGATAGATAGAGAAAATCACTTTAATTCAACAAAATTGAGAGGAATTGGTTGATCCGTCCGGTCTATCCGACTTTCCTTAGAAAATTGGCGCCAAAAGAAATGTCACATCACTTTTATGTCAGTCATGACTGCTGCTGTATCCGTAAAGTTGAAGTTGACTGATGAGTAGATTAAAATAGCGCTCATATTTTTCGTAGATTGACTACAAAATATGCCGGTCGGTAGAGTGTTCGTATAGAAAACGGAAAGCCAACATTCATGCAATCTCTTTCTTTTCTCCGGAACGTGGGATCCTAGGATCAATGCTTTTCTCCTCTGACGAGAAGTTTAATTTGTTCTCTTGTGTGAATGAGATGGCATGTATGCAATGATATTATAATATAAATGAGGTAGATGTCGCACTAGCGCGTGGAAACTGAGGCGGCCAAATTAAGACAATTGTCGTAATTTTGATTTAGTCGAATAACAGCTGCTAACGAGAGACCGCGCGTGACTTTGTGCTTTTTATATGCCTAGCTGTGTGTTCCGACAATGCAAAACTATGGTACAAAGGTAAAAAAGGATGAAGGAGTTACGTACCACACGTAAGTATATAAAACACCTCATAATTTACGTTTTATTTCGAAATTACAGCAAATTATCGGTACATAATCAAATATTTTAAGTGATGCTAAAAAGGGATAGAGAATATTGACGACAACCGCAGCGCGATAGGGACAGATAGCGTGCGCCGGGCGTGCGTCATAGAGTAATCAATCAGAAGTATTCAGAAGGGATCTCATACTCGGAGGCACAAAATTTACTTTAATAGCGTAGCACTAAACATCATTCCTCTTTATAATATTATTATAGATAAAACACTAACTGATGGATGACTATGTAAATATTTACTTACGTGTACTCGTGAAATTCATTTAAAAATATTACAAGAGCAAGTTTAATCCATTAAACTTAACAACTTTCCTCAAAGAACTTAGAAAAAATAAATATTGCAGCTATCATACCATACTTAGGTATTTCATCAGCAGGGCGCGCGGTTTTGTTTGAACAATAAAATATTTTTGTCATCTGTTAGTCTGTTCTCAGAACATTGTTAATAGTTTCATTGACTAAACATTTACTTAGAATGTTTCAAACGAATAATAATACCTTTCTAAGGTAATGTCTCATATGTTCCTTGAAATTATATACTAATATTCAAACAAACAAATTGTTTCATTAAATGTCCCTTCTGTAACAACATTTCTCCTAATCTATGTAGCTCTCGCGGATTTCAAGCGCAAGTCTAAACAGATAGCTATCCCTTTCTATATCATTTGTATTGTATTATCTGTCGCATTCATTGTTGTAACCTATGGATACGCGAGAGGTACAGTCCGACCGAAAAGAGTAGAAAATAAATGAGGGCGCCACTAATTATTACATTTTTACATGGTATCACCATATACTACGGCAGAACGTATTGATACTTGATATTGTTAAAACATGCAGTTTTTGTTTTACTATTATGCTCATCACATAAAATGTTTGTCCTGGATATGAATCAAACCCACTATATTATTTATATACAAACATTATAGTAATTAAATCTTTTGTAGACCAAGAGCGTTTGTCCACCGCGCCAATACCCAGACGTTAAACGATCGATACCAATTTTATTTTATAGAATCCTAGGTACCTACCTAGGTACTTCGACAACGTCAACTAGTTGGACGAACGCTCTAAGCTGTGAGGTGTGTGAATGGGAATTTATGAATTATTTTGGGTTTCTAGTCTTGTGCCATAAACAAAAAACATTTTATATGAGCAATGATGTCCAAACTAGTCCTATGACACTACCTACCTAGAAAGAAAGCAAGAATATTTTGTATACTCAGAGGGGGATAAACACAGTAAAAGACAATTTTGTTGAATAATAATATTCTAAATCATACATCAATCTAGTGATTCAAAGTATAGATATTCAACACCAGACATCGATTCTTCATCAGAATGTTGTGGTAGAACACAATTAGAAGTCCCTGCCATATCATCATTTTCATCTTCACTCTCCGATTCCTCGCTTGAGCTTTCAGATTTTCCTGCAATAAAACAAGTATCAAAAATAATTGGTTGCACTACAAAATAAAATACTATTCAATGAGACAAAGATAAACAATGATTAACTAGTATGAATTACATGGATTTTGGATGGATTTACAAGATTCTTTTAATAAATTATAACAGTTTACTTCCAGTGCTATTCTTTTTAACCAGCTACTTACCGGTCAAATCTGCTGTTCATTTATAAACGTCTTCTAAATCAGTCGGCAGCTTCCCGGCTTGGTACTCGGTCAAACATCTCTTATACACTTTGTAAATAATGTCACGAGCCCCACTGCGTATAGTTTTATTCATTTTGCTAATATTTGGCGATTTATGCGATTAATTTGCTTACATGGAAGTAACAACCAACAGAACAAACAAACATAAACAAAGAACTCGACTCGACCGAAAATGACATTGTTTGGAGTGTTGCCGCTAGCGGAAAATTATTCTGGTTAGTCATAAAAACAGCAAGATTTAAAAAAAAATTACATGTTTTTTAAATTTTGTATAAGTATATACTTATTCTATTGATATGAAAATAAAATTTCATAGGTACATAAATACCTACCTATTATATTTTTTGTTTTATCATTGGGTGGTTGAAAATTGTTTATTATTATCTCAACAAAACGTTTTGAATGTTTCAATTTTGTAATTAAAAGTAAGATTTTTTAGGTATCTTAGCTAAAGACGTGCATATAATTTTGCAAAGAAAAGCTAAGTCAGGCGACAAATTCACTATGGCGGAAACACTGGCCTTTCATAAAGAGTTGCCAGATTACACTAAATTTTAGTTCCTCGATAATTAATTTCTACTCTTTGTGGTCGGACTGTAGGTATGCATATGTCGTAGAGGACCTAAATCTGAGCACCGCGCAGTATGAATATACGTCATCTTTAGTAAAACATCATTGCATGTATGGCAAAGATATGACAAGAGGCGCAAGTTCTCCAGCATTACTTTAGTTTAGAACAAACAAGCTGAATAAAAATCACAGTGAGTGTGTGTAAATAATGTATAAATTGCCTGTAGGTACATACGTCTCTTTATTTACATACAAGAGACTCATACGAGTTATGGACACTGCTCTGGAAAAGGGCATGCTTATTTTGTATAATATAAAGGTGCCCTCGCACTGAGTGTTACTACACTACAACGGAACTGCGCGACACGCCGCCGCCGTCCCGCCGCGCCGCCGGCCGGCGGCCGCGGCCAGTTATTCTGTGTATAAAATCTTAAGAGACTGATGTAGCTAAAAATAAAAATCGAAGATTATGGGATATTGCTCTCCGTTGCAATGTAGTTCCGCCGTGATCTGCTAGATGGCGCTAAACGTGACTTCTGAACAAATAGGTAAATTAACAAAACCTTATGAAATGCTTTATATGAAGCTAAATATAGATAAAAATACTCGTGACAGCTCATTTATAGTAACAAAACGACTAATTATTACTATCTTCTAGATTGTTCGGTGTATTGATTCACTAATAACTTATTTTTTGTTTGCGACAGTAACTACCACAACTTTGTTCCTAGAACTTTACATCAACTTTTTATAGTGTTTGATTACGAATTTCCATAAAGTATGACTACTGGGAGAAAGAGGATTTCACACTCTATTTATACATATAACATTTACATTAAGAGAACCTCGTTTTCTATAGGAACTATTTCGGTTTTTAATAGAGATGGGCGTTGTCGTTGAATTTCCACAACGATGCGCATCGTTTTTGTCAGAATGGCATCCGTTGTGAACAACGATGTTGCCGCTAACGATGTCGGCCGGGTTGCTAACACAACACTGTCACTGACACTAGGGTGTCGATGTTGCCACCAACGATGTCGGCCGGGTTGCTAACACAACACTGAGCATATGAAACTTACTGGAAGTGACATGAGCGTTTTAGACGGGTAGGTCCTAAATTACGGAATTTGAACAAATAAAAACAATTCAATATCTAACTTGGTTCCTAGTAGTAGGGTAAATCTAAAATACCATAATACTTATATTAAAACGAGACATTTGATAAAAAAAATTGATATCGTTTTTTTTTAATAATAAATAACATTGGTACATGGTTCATGCCATATCTAGTTAGATATAATAAAACGTTCAGTTCTATGTTCTAGCATCCTCTCCTCTCGCTCACACACACGCCGGCATGCGGGCGGTGATGGTGGATGTTCGTTGCTTAGGTTTGGCAATTGGCATTACTCGGCTGACTTCGTTGTTCGCCATCCGATGCCGCGCCACTAACCTCCCCGCTCTTCCGATGTCGGTGTGACGTTCGTTTGTTGTCGGTGGCGATCGGCATTACTCGGTTCGGCATCTCGTTGTCGCAGGCATCCGTTGTTCACCTATTCGCCATCCGATGGGAACAACGTACACTGACATCGTTGGTCAATAACGATGTTAGTAAAAACGACCACCTCTAGTTTTTAATGGGTACGCTAGCATAACGCCAGCTCAGGTGTTATTTTATAGACTTGTTCCATATCTCTGTTCCTATGAGAGCAATCATTATGAAATTTTGCATAGCTGAAACGATATTTATACTCTATTATTGTGTATAAATTTTGTTGCTATAATATAAGCCGTTTTTGAGAACGGTCGTGTGTACGCTAGCTTGATCGTTATGCTGGCGTACCCACAAACAATGGTCATTATTTCTTAAACCAAGGAGGCGCTATTTATTTTACTTTTGCACTGATTATACTCTATTTATACGCTATATATTAGGCATAACAACAAACGTGAATTCGGTTATGTGTACGCTACCATCACGGACACAAAACATCAATGCTATTTCCGAGCTTCTACCTGTTCCCTATTTGCTTATATAACAAAATTTAAAAGCCTAAATGTAGGTAAACCAATTTTTATGAATAATATAGGTACATACATTGAAAACTTGCTCACAATGAAGCTCTTACATGCGTAGTACTCTCACGTACTCTTACGTACAATTAGCGTATAATTAAATTATATAGCACTGGGTAATAATTTGGTATATAGGATATTTAGGTATATAATTATATAGCACATTTTAAATGGTTAAAAAAAATTGTTCCATTCATTTCGATAGATGGCACGAAAGAAGGACAAACTTTTCGATCTACTGCGATCGAGGGGTTAAAAAATTGTTCCATTCATCTCGATAGGTGGCACGAAAGAAGTACAAACTTTTCGATCTACTGCGATCGAGGGGTTTAAGGATACGCAATATTTCGTAATTAAGGCTAATTATATATAATTTAATTTAGTAATTAATTTAATATTTAATCGAGTATACATATACAGACAGGTGTCTGTTCATCATTTTAGTGTTTGACAAACATTTTCATCGATGTCGATGTCATTTTGTATTCCTCCTACAGAACTGGTCTGCAACGTGTTGGATGAAATTATTTGTTAACTTGTAGCTGGTCTACATGTTTGTGACATGTTAATTGATACTTGATTTCAACTTGTTGTGAGAAGAAACTCCGAAGTCCGGTCATAGAATTGTAGACTCACCCTAGCTCTATGGGACTCGTCTCGTAAGACTCTTTGATTACGGTATCGTTTTATTAGTCCTTACGCACGTGATCAAATTCTAAGAAATAAACATCATGACAGCTTGACCTGTAATAAGCCATAGGTTACAATTTAACCCATAAAATTTCATTTTCATTCAGATCAAAATATATCCAAATGTCCATTAGAACCTTAGCCATTTAGCGCACTGATGGAAATACAAGCTAAAATTAACTTTAAAATTAAAAATAATCAAAATGTATTTTTCCAGGCTCAGAGAGATAAGCTAGAAAAATTAATAAATTCTTGAAATCGTGACATTAGTTGGAAACTCGGAAATAAGATTTTACCTGCACGGACACTTTTAACGACCAATCCAGAAACAACTACGTCACAGAAATATCTGTACATGGATGAAAAGTGCGGCAAATTAAAAGTGCGGCAAATTTAAATTAATTATCCCTAACAGAAAATTGATTTACCTACTTTATCACATGCCAGGTTAAGGTTGTATGATCCAAATTACAATTGTTTTGCAATTTTTGATATTTTGGTAATATAGGATGATAATATTATGAGAACGGTAAATTTATCGACTTTTATCATATATGAAAAAGTTTGGAAACCACAAAAATTTCAAATGTAAAACCTAATACCTTTCATTTGATACTGGTCGGATAGACCGAGTGGGTCTTGAAGAAAGCCCCAATTTCGAAAATAGTTTTTATAACACATTTGCTCGTAAAGGGTCTCTTATTTCACCAATTTCAATACCGTAATGTATCTCATTTCATTACGTACTTGTGCGATAATGTAATGTAAAACACACGGTTTATCAAGATGCTCCGTCTAAAACGAACGGTACTTTTTTAAATCTTAGCAGAGTTAACTTTAGGAGATAAAATATATTAAATGAACATTTAATTCATTAATTTAACTTATTTTGACCATAAATTACAACCATTTATCTGTAACAAAATACAAAAATATTAATTTAGTACTTTATTAGTAATAATGGCTGTTTTTGTGCCTTTGCCTTAAAAAAAATCGTAATTACGCATCGCTAATTTGTGAAGAAGTAAAAATTATTCCGGGCGCTTTTCAGCGCAACGAAAAAGGCTACTCTAAGCCTCTTGCCCGAAAAATCTACCGATACTTACAAGCGTATGAAAATTTATTCGAAAGTCAGAGTTTTATTTATTTACTCGCAAATATGTTATATAACATCGTATGACACACGTGCGCTTTGATAATTACAGCCTCTGCTTTCTTGTAGCCCTCGCCTACGGCTCGGGCTAGCAACTAGCAATATCGCCTAGGCTGTAATTTTCAACTTACCGCACTTGTATTGTATCATATATCATAACATAATGTACTATTGTCCTTTTTCAAAAATGGTTATTTTTACAGACAACCCTTTTTGAATAATGGTTTTTAAAAAATGGCTTTCTGATAGATGTAAGGAAGGGGGGGGGGGCAATTTTTACATTTTTTCCAAAAAAAAACAAAAAATCTAGAAATTTTGGAAACTGCCATTTTTATGCCCATAGGTTTATTTTGAAATACCAACATCGCAATTCGTACTTAAAATTTTCATTTTCATTAATTTATTTGTTTCTTTCTTTAAATCTGTAATAGCACACGAAATGTATTATTATTTTAAATTTAAAGTTCATAGCAGTATCTACTTACTGAGATGTTCAAAAAAGAACGGACAGAGCGAGACCGTGTTTCAAAACAATAAAAAGCTTGGGACGGATTTTAATCCAACTCAAAAAATAACAAAGAATTGGTTAAAGGTTTCTGCGTTGCTTCTTTACTTTAGTCTACATGCCGAAGCGACAAAAATATCATAATATTTCCGTACCAGTGTTATTTCAAAAATTTGACCTTTTCTAAGTGTAGGTAGTACCTACATTTTTGTATTTCGGGAAATAAATAATTTTGAATTTTATTTTTTTAAATGATGTGGAATTTTACCATGTAGGTACATTGGTAGCAATATATACAAAAGATAAATAATTATTATTATGTTTTATAAATTACTGTTTTTCAGTGTAGTTTATATTGCGAACCTACTAGGTATATTTGTGAAGGTTATTCATAAAAATGTCTTTTTATGTATTTGGTTGGATTTTTTTAAAATAAATAAATAAAGTTATTATATAATATATTGTACAAAAATAACCTGATTGATATGTTTTCGATCGTAGGTCCTTTGCAATGGAGTAAAATCGGAACAGCAAAAGTATCACTTAAACATATTTTTTTTATGAAAATTATGGGGCTTTTTATTTTAGCCAAGAACAATTTCTTTTGCCCTTCTGCACAGTACCACATAAAAAAAATATGTTTATTATTTGCTTTGGCAGTTTCAGTAACTTAATTTTTGCATAAAACAACTTGTATTTTGCTTTTCAGACAAAATCTATTAAAACAACGCAGTCAAATAATATTTTGGGATTTAATTTATTTTATATTTCCTAGTTAACATGGTACAAATAGAAGAATGCACTAATGCGATTTTCGTGTAAGAGCGAACTTAGTATCAAACCAACGTAACTTGCGTTTTAATATAAACATAATTGCGATAAGTACTTATTATTTACATAAGTAAATGATACCTCGATCGATAGGTAAGGTACCTGAAACCGGATCTAGATGAGCGTAAATAAAGACTCAAGTCCTTGTGCGTCATTTTTACCTACACATGGTTTCCGAATTCCAATCTTGATCAAATGTAGCAAAAAATCTCTACCTGCTACAAAAAGGTCTTGGAGTATTGGTCACATTTCAAGACAATACGGATTGCGAACGGTTAATCTTGTGATTATCCAGCTGAAGAAAATGTCACTAGACCATCATCCTGCCCTGTCGATCAATATTTTGAAAGCAATACGGAAGTTATCAAGATCCTATACACTTGGTAGCAAGTGTTCGTACACATCTTGCTTCATAGTTAACATAACACACATGTGGCAAAGGTCCTTGCCCAGCATAAACAAAAAACTCTCAAATTCGAGAACGTATCGTGCATTACTGTGATTCATTCGGGTGAGCCCCCAAGAAGGGGAGTTTGTCCATTTTTATATTTACATCGGTCCCCGACATGCGCGGCGTCTCTCCGCCAGTCTGGTACTATAGTATCACGCACGTACACCAGCGCAATGAAACTCGTGTAAATATTACTACTACCGCGATATTTACGCGCGAATAGTTATTTTTAAAACCATAACATCAAGTGCAAGTGAATTCATATAAAAACAAGTGAAAATTATGAAGTTTTAAGTTAGAAATTGTGAAAAAAGTGATTTAATTGTCTCGCTTCGATCCAAGTCTGAGGAAATGCCACCCGTTCTCAATGTGCCTATTTCAGGAAGCATTTCAGCAAGAAATTTTTCGTTCTTGTAACATACGCTAGAGGTCAGTGCGGTAACAAAGTTAACTTTTTAGTTTTAGTTTTAAACATTTCAGTTTTTTAACAATAACAGTTCGTTTTCAAAGTTCAATCACCGTAGGCCGAGCGCTTCCCTATTTTATCATCCCTTCTCCCTTTACGCATGATCGACCGGAGTTTGGGGTTCCCTTTGTAGAGAAGGGTGCGCTTTGTACACATGTATAAGTACAGATAGGAGTTTCGATATAGATGTGATTCTATAGATATACTGGCTGCGTGCCGTAGTATAGCTCCATTTATTTAGTAGGTAAGGATAGAACGATGAGGGTGGCGCGGCGGGGCCCAACTACGCGTGTAGCGTATTTAGTGGGTGGGTAATTTACCTGCTACCGTGAGGTAGCCTTCTATTCTATGCCTACATACTTTACACATTTGTGTTGGTAGCGTAGCAACAATATCTATCAACATAGTTATTTGAGGTTTTAAGGTACAATTTACTTATTCGCTTAAATGTTAAAGATTTTTAAAATCATTTATCGTTTCACTCACAAAGATTAAAATCGATTTAAATCTTTGTTCACTCAGCCTCGACTCGACGACGGACGACGAGACGACACGGCGCGCAGAACGTGGGCTTTATTATTAAATTGAATTTAATAAGTATTTACGACTTCACAGAAAATCACCACTACAATATATCGATATCATACATAATTTTAACTCTTTGCTACAAATTCATTGTTGATTCTAATTTGAATCCGAAATCTCAATAATTAGCTCTTGCTTATTAAATTCCACTTTGCAATATTTGGCGACCGCTATAGGATTGTCTAGTAGGTACCTATTTAAGAAAGTTATTTGACAATAACTATCTTAAAACCATATAAATCAATTACGATACACGATAGTACTTACATAGGTTACACGTTACGTTATAGGTAGCAGCAAGGTTTTAAAACGCGATTTTGGTCGTTAGCGAATTAATTATAGATTTAATGGTGAGATGATTTGTAAGCAGTGGCTTTAAAATGAGGCCATTATTCATTAACTTTTTTAAAATTAGTTACTTAGCATCTGATTTTGGTGTTCTCACAATTATTTATTTTAATCTTAAATCTGAATGATGTAGGTAGGTATACCTAATACGAAACAAAATACATATTTTTAACGTATTTATTGTTTTAATAAAATAAAAACTAAGACTAAATCCTAAATTTATGAACGAATCCGAGACGGATTTTAAGTAGGTAGAGTAGGTACGTACCTACCTCCTACTTAAAAATTCATGGTGACGTTAATATACCTACTCACCTAAGTAAGTGACTACTTTTAATAGGTACCTACTACCTTATAGACATAAGGTAAAGGTATATAATAATACAATCAGCATTGTTTTACCTAGGCAAGTAACATGTAGAGCTAAAATGACGATCAATTCAATTTTTTTTTACTAGTTCCTCAAGTAAACACACTTGATAAACGTGAAATAAGTAAACCTACATACTTTAAAACAAACCTTTTATAACCATTAAAAAATAGACTAACTTTACCTAGGTACTTAATTTGTTGTAAACACTTTTAAAGAATGCATCCAAACAAACTACTTACGTTTACTGTGCCTGAGATAAAATTTAGACGTGTCTGTCTACCGATGATCAAATTTACGATCGTTGTGTTGTGTGATTCACCCTCAGACCCCGCACACCCCTATGATCGCGCAGTTTTTATTCAACGGCTATTTTATTAAAACATTATTGATGGAGTAGTCGGATAAACGTCTATAGCTAAACCTACAGAATTAACTCGTAGTTCTATTCCGTAGCTCAAGAGACGTTTGTTTTCTGAGCTTGTTTTCATAACTACGGACGACTGCCAACCGGTCCGAATTATTCGTCGCGATTGGTTTAAAATCCATAACTGGCCCCGAGAGCCAGGTGTCGTTCACACCGCGGCCTCGCGCCTCGTCTCGGTTCTCGTTAATCACTCGTGTTCGCTATTGTTATAGCGCGACGAACAGCCATCTTTGTCAAATTACGACAATCAATGTTTCGTTATTTTTTGGTGGGTATAGATAACCGTACAAAAAATTGTGTTATCCCGAAAGACGTTTATGAAGGACGTTAAGGGTTAAATTGTGCCCAGTGCATCATACATTCTCTTTTGTTTAGCTGGCTGACGCTAGACGATCGGCCGTTGAATGGATGGAAGCGTAGCGTAGCGAGCGAGCCGAGTGCTATTACGGCCCAGCCAGCCAGCTACAATCAAATCAGTCGACCATTAAAAATGATGGATGATGTTTTCTTTTGCGAAAACAGTGCAGTGTTAAGTTTCAGTGTTTTACAATATCTGTGTTGAAAAGTGTTTATGTTTTGGCTTGAATACGATGAAAATTACGCCGTAATTTTGTGATACTCATTGCATAAATGCGTGAAATGGCGTTGCGGAGCGCGCGGGCTCGAGCATGCGCGCCAGTTTCCATACATTCGCTCGGAACGCACTGAGTTTTCTACGTTTACGTGCCTAACAAAATGGGAAGGTCGAGATTCCCAGGAAAACCACTCAAGTTTCAAAACAGAAAGCGAATTAGTGTTTTATCGGGAACTGTTTATCATGAGACCGCTCCGGAGAGCCAGCCGCCCGTCCGCGGCCCTACTACTAATGATTTTGCTGGGGAACAAGAGGTATTTAGCTTGTTTGGACCGTTATTAATGTGTCTTGTGTAGACTACTTAACACTGGAAGCCCTAAAAATGAAAATGTTTTATTTACGTAATGACGAGGACGACTTACGAGGCTGCCTTCGTTAGCATCTTGTCTTGTATACTTTGACATTTCATGATCCATTTTCATGTCAACACAGTCTTTGTAAGAACACAAACGAAGGAATGTAGTTAGGTACAATCTATTTCTAATTTGTTGGTGATATGAGTGCCAATATTTATCACCTTGTGTATATTTATTGTAAGCAACAAATCAAAATGATTCTAATATAACCTCATTTTTCCCTAACAAACACAATTCTTTTGTTTGTAATGATGGATCTTTTTCTGGTTAATTTTAACATCTGACTATCACAATTGTTTATCACATGCAAACTTAAATTCTTAGACAAAGTTAGATCTACAATAAACAAAGATAATTGACAATAACAAATGATTTTGATGAAGATGCTGATTATTTCCACTTTGATTACCTTCATTGTGTTATTTACCAATTTGATGATTGCTTGGGGTGTGTTTTTATAGATATACCTACTCATTGTAAATTAAATGCTTTCAATAACTTCATCATCGATGAATTACCTTCTTATGTAGTAATAAAGTTACTACATAAACTTTAAAACAATTAGGTAATAAATTGATAATAGTAAAATAAAATAAAAAAAATGAATACTGTGCATTCAAGTTAAATTCAAAAAGTATTGTTTTTCAGGAAGAAGAAAAGAAAGAAAACAATAATGAGAATGAAACTAAGGACGATGAAGTCTCAGACAAATTAGAAAGCCAAGAAACACATGATAAATCCAACGGTGATAAATCTCCAGTACGAACAAGATCACAGAACAAAATGGAACCTGCAAAGGGAGACAAACCCAAAACAGTGAAGAAAACAGTAACATTTGGCACAGTGGAATGTTGCGAAGATCTTGTCTATCCACTCAAAAAACTACCAAAACATCATGCTCCTCTCATACCTATAATTAAAAAGAAGTCAGCATTAAAACAATCGGAGTACTCCTCATTCAATAGTATCCTAAAACCTGCAAAGCTAACTGACCTTAGCTCCAAATCCACATCGGAACATTATGAGGGATATCAAAGGAAGAATTTGAATCCACTTTCAAAGCCTATGAACAAATTCTCTCAGTTCAGTGAGGGAAGGTGCATGTCCCCACCTCCCAGAAACCTATCACCAGTTGAGAAAGAAAGTACAAGTGCCAAGTTTGTATTACCTGTGCGAAGTGCACATTCCTCACGAGTAATTAAACCTAATAAGAAATTTATTGATGGTGAGGAGCCAACCAGCAATATAGCATCTAGTAAAGTTCTCAAGAAACCTAAACTAAAGAGACTTGTATTCAATAACTTACACAATGACACAAATGGAGAAGAAGTTACTGAGAAAACTAATGAAAGTGAAAAGAACAAAGAAAAACAGGTACTGAAATCCTCAAACTTATTTAAGGATAAAACTATACCATCTTTTAATGGCCTAGGTATTAAAAAGCCAGACTTGTTCAAGTTTGAAAAAGAGCCAGAATATCATACAGAAGAAAGTAATGCAGAAAACCTCGAAGATGGTAAAATTGAACCAACTAAAGATGATCGTACAGGACATGCAATGCGCAAACTCATGGATATATCTGACGCAAGTAGTTCAACAAGCACAAGTAGTGGTTCTGAGTCCGAGGAGAGTTGGGACAGTGAGAGTCCACCGGCCAGTGATGATGAGCAAGAGGAGAAAGAGAAACCGGCATCTCCAAGTCCTGAGAAAGAAAAGACTGCGACTGCGGCATCTCAGCTGCTCCGGGGGAAAGTTATCATTAGGGAGGCTAGATTGCAGCTGGCGGCACCTGCTGCTCCAACGGGGTTAGATGGCCCATTTTCTACAGCTCAATCAGGATCGCGTAAGTTTCTATTTGCTATTTATTATCCTGTTTTTTCCTTTAGATTTGTTTTACTTAGTATGTATTTGTAGAATTAGAGTTGTAGACCTTAGAAAATTTTACTTTTAATAATTACTGTTTATGCAAAAGGTATTGATAAAGATTTTTTATTCTGTTAAAGCTACCACTAAAAAGGACCGTAAGATCAAAGGTACTGAAAAGGATTTCTACACACAATCTTTAATTTTGCATGCTTTAATCCTTGACCCTTTCATTTTTAGCTACTAATATACCGCCGACTACAGTTACATGTGGCGTTTGCGGAGCAGTAAGGTTCTACAGATTTGTGAAGCAAGCTCGCAAATTCGGGATATACTCCTGCGAGTCCTGCAGAAAGTTCATCTCAAAAATGCTGAAGAAAGAGAAGATGTCAACGAAAGTTGGCATGTATCAGATGGGGTGCTTAGGAGGAGATGGTTAGTACAATTTAATAAGTTGAATCACACTGAGTTGTGTGTGATGTGTTTGAAACACATTTTTTCTGTGTGTTGTGTCACAATAGTGTGTTTATTCCTTTAGTCCACATATAAGTTTGAAATTTGCTCGACTTCGTCGCCTTTACATGGTTAAAAATTAGAAAATTGTGAGACATTGAACAGTTGGTTAACTTTAATAATTCTACAGCTTTTAATATACCTTTCAATAGATATGATCCAATACAGGGTGGCTACCAACCCACCCACTGCAGTAGGTGGGTTATTGTGCATTGTCCTCCCACTAACCTCACCCCACTTAGTGAAGGTCAATTGAAGAACCAGACCTTGAATTTATACAGCTGTGCTAGTTTACGTGTTTACCTTAGAAATCACTTTCGTAATTTATGAAAACATAATGTATTTAACTTACTAAAATTCTAAATAGTTTTTATTCGTTGATTTAAGTTTTCCTTGTTAAGATATAACTAAACTTACGAAACATGCATTCTTGAAGTGCGCTCTTCAATAATCTTTGTTTTTTTACAGGCAACTGCAACGTACCACCGATAGTGAGATCGCAACAATGGAAGCTCCTAAAGTGCACAAACACAGCTCGCTGCCCCGCATGCTGGCTAAAAATGTGTCTCAAAGCATTCCATGTCCCGGCACATATCCGCGCGGGACTCACAGCCATGCTACCTCCAAACATGAGAGCGGGACTCAAACCTGGGACGTTACCCGCCAATCCTTTACGACTTCCCACCACGACGCCATCGGGGGTGTTTACTTTACCAGAGAACGAGAACAAAATCTTTGGGTCTTTGAAGTCAGCCAAGAAACCCGCGGAAGATGTAGTTGAGAAGATTGAGGTAATTTTTACGATGGTGTATGAATCACAGTTAACCGACTTCAGAGTCGTTTCATTCGTGCGTCAGGGCACGTTTCTGCCTCCTAGTTTTACTCAATTTTACACAATTTACGATAATGTTACTGTAGCAAATTTACCTAACTAAATCTAAATATGTCCTATTTACAGGATAAATTGGCGAAGGATACGACAACGGCCGAAGACGCTAAAGACGACATAAGCTTGAGTCGGAAACGGCAACTGACAAGGGTCAAAGTGCGCAAAAAAGATAACACGGAGCCTGTACCAGCTGAAGACCCCAAACGCCAGAAAGTGGAACTCAAAGGACCGAGAGTCAAACACGTCTGCCGAAGCGCCTCCATCGTATTGGGACAACCAATCGCTACATTCCCGACTCAGGAAGAAAAAGATAAAGATAAAGTTGGAGAAGTTACTTTGCCAGACAAAGACGAATCTATTGAGCCTGAAATTGATACTGAGAACAAGGTTCCTGTCATTCCTGACCCAGTTATAAAGGATGTTGAGGTAGAGATGCCTGTTGAACCTAAGAAGAGAAAGGTGGAGCCAACAGTACCGAAGCCTAAAGCGGAGTCCAGTGAAGATGAAACGATCATGGACCTTGTACCAAGATCTAAAACTGTGTACAAGCCTCTTACAAACATCACAAATGTAAGTTTCTTGAGATTTTTAAGATATTGTTGTTTTTTTCATATCTGTTCACTAGCTTCTAAATGGGAATTCGCATTTATTTCAAAGTCAACAAAGATATACTAATCATCTAATAGGTACCCATAACACAAGCTGTGCTTAGCTTGGGGCTAGATGATGCTGTGCGGATTGTCCAGCATTATTTATGGAAGTTCTATAGAAACGTTTTAGGTAATTTCTATTATTTTCCCATAAACCTTTTTATTTAATATTGATTTTTGGGAAAAATAGTATTTATGTAATAAAAAGCAGCCTGTAAATATTATTACCGTATTTCCAAGCCTTGGGATTATGGGCATTACCCCCCATGAGATAACTAATGAGGCGGATATCAGGGGGAGGTCTGCGTCCAGCAGTGGACCAATGTAGGCTGTTGCGAGAGATGCAAAATTTTGGCGCGGTCCGCTCTGGTTGTAGTTTTGTCGTGAAGAAGTAATATGGACACACCCATTCATCCTAACTTTCATTTGTGTGCGATTCAGTCTAGCTTTTGAAGGATAATAAAATTGGGGTACCAATACCATATTTTTGTATAAATAGATAGCTCTTTATTGTACCACACAAACACAAAATACAATACAAAAAAAAATACATTGAATAGAGAAGTACAAAGGTCGGCCTTATCGCTTTGAGCGATCTCTTCCAGACAACCTTAGATGTAACTCATCTCTTAGATAACTTTTGTTTTGACAAAAAATAAATAAATAATTTAACAAAACAAATTATTGGTTAAATATTACAGGTGCGCGGTCGCTCTCAAAAATGCGGTCAGAATCGTCCTGAGCTGATTTGCGTCGATTTTTGGGAGAGTTACGACCCTGACGAAGTATGCAGTTCTGGATTTGGACTGATTGGAACTGGATCTTTCACTGTTGCCAAGCTGTGTTTCCTTTGTGGCAGTGCAGGGAAGGAAAAGGTAAAATATAGATTTGTATCAGGTATTTCGGCCTGTATCAGGTATTTCGGCCTCGGTTTTTCGTGTGTACAAACACTTATTGTTGCACTTACGCTTGTGCGAGGCAATAACACGCGGCCTGTCTGCCGAACGCACCGCTTGATCACACACATACACTCAATGTGTCTTATTTTCTGAACTTAAATTACAATCGGCAAACGTAGTGTAGGACGCCCTCCGACGAGGTGGGGTGACGATTTGCGAAAAACTGCTGGCAGTTGCTGGATGCGGCAAGCTGAAGACGGCGCTATGGCGCTCATTAGCGGTTCTTCCGCGTAGTCAAACTATTTTGTAAATTGGTTTGACCACGAGGAATTATGTTTCCTCATGGTCAAACTAGTGAAATGATCCTCCCTGTATCATTGTCAAATTAATAATAGGGGAGGCCTATGTCCGGCAGTGGACTATATAGGCTGATGATAAAATTGACACCAAGAAACAGTGTCCAACGGGAGGCCTTATGGCTAAGAGCAATCTCTTTAAGCCTTCTTTTATATGGGCATGCAGTGACTGTCTCCATCTAAAAGTAGACGTAATGTGAAGACAGTTCTTTTCTTCTCAGGGCTCAACTTGGGTCACTATCGTTCTATACTAAATCATCATCATCCTCACCTGCTTTTAGTATATCAGTTATCTATTAAAGATAATACAAGCTCTGATGCTGTGTGAATTGTTCAACATATTCATATATAGGCGTCCCGAATTTTGTACCATGCTTGACGTCGACACTTATTATGCCTGTGACTAATTTAACCACTTTTTTTACAGATGGTGGTATGCTCAAGCTGCTGCGAATGGTACCACAGCTGGTGCGCTGAGGAATACTCCGGCGGCGGAGGAACTTGGACCTGCGCGCGTTGTGTGTCTTGTGCTGCTTGCTCGCGGTCTGCCGCCAGGCTGCGTTGCCGCGCCTGTGCGAGACATTACCACGCGGCCTGTCTTCCGAACGCACCGCCTGATCATAGGAGCGACTGGCCACAGGTGAGACTCGTATATTTATATGGGTCCCATTCCACTCATCCAATATCTTTGTCCAAGTTCTTTGTCCAATATTTGATCAAAGTTCTTGGATGAATGCCCATTCCACTCATCCAATATCTTTGTACAAGATTCCTAAGTAATTTGCGTAGTTGATTTCAAATGAAATTACATCACATCACACTAATATTAAAAAGGCGAAAGTTTGGATGGATAGATGGATGATTGTTACTTTACGCCAAAACTTCTCAACACATTGGGCTAAAAATTTGCATAGGTGTAGCTCTATATGCTGAAATAAACCATAGACTACAATTTGACAAGTTGAATTGGAATATTGGAATAAACATATTTAATTTGTATTATGTATATCAGTTTTTTAGTACCCATAACACAAGCTCTGCTTAGCTTGGGATTAGATGATGCTGTGTGAATGGTCCAGCATTATTTATTATTTATTTATTTATACAAATATAGGTCTTAACTCGTAATACTTAGGCTAGTTATCAATTGATGCTTGAGTAACGATTTTCTATGGCATAAACGTCACTCAAGCAAGAATAATATCGATGACTATGTGCAAGCTTTCATAATACAGGCCTTCAATAAATTTTATGAGAGACAGACAACTCGTTTGAAGTAGACATTTTGTCACTCTAAAAAGTATGTAAAAAAAACGAAATCCATTTGAATGCACGTTTTTATATACATGGCTAAACTACGCTTACTTATCCAGAGCTTTGGGCATCGTTTTTTTCCCTGGTGTTGATAAAAAACGGCAAGAACTGTCGGTTGTTGTCGAATTATCGACGATACCAAATCAAAATTAGTGCTTATCGGGTGACCGCGCTCCAGGGTTGTTGTTATAGCAAAAAAAAACAATAAATAACAAAATCCACAGCCCTTATATACTAGCTATTCTAAGATTATATGCGTAACTTACAGCCTAAAAAACTCGACTGCTATTTAAAGTTGTGGCGTCTTGAGCTCAGCAGTGGACGTATGTAAGCTGATATTGTGATCATATCATAGATGAATACTAATATACTGTAAAAATTATAGTTTATTTATTTAATTATTTATTTACCTTTTTTATTTGTCACATAAGTTTACAAGGCCGGAAGCGGTTTGTTCGATGTGGTTAAGAGGAAAGATTTGTAATTTTGTATGTAACAAATAAACTTAAAAACTATTGGACCGATTTCAAAAAATCGTTTGCTGTAAGAAAGCTACATTATCACTGAGTAACCCGTGCAAAGCTGGGGCGGACCGCTAGTCTATTATATCTAGGCTTAAAAGTTAGAGGTATATCAATCGATGTTATGGTAGAGTTGAGTTTCTCAAAAATTCACCTCATATAATATAGCAGCACTATCATAGATCAGTAAATATTTTGTCAGTAGAGGATCTTACAAACAAAACATTTACTGGTTATTCAGCAAGATAACTGTGATTATGTAACAAATGTTTATGTTTGGCAGACCAGTTACGCAGTGTACTTTCTCCTCATTATTGGAGTACAAAACTTGATTTGAGCAACTTGCCCTATCAACAGGATTTCAAGAGATTGTGTTAAATCGTTCGTAAATTGGTATTAACCTTGAACTTGATCGTAGTCATGGTTACGCGCAATGGATCAATGACTTCGCACTTTTTTACGCTTACTTGACCAGTTTTTTATTTGTTTACAGATTTGCAGATCGTGCTTGAAGTGCAAGAGTTGTGATAGCAGTCGAGTCAGCAAATTTGTCGGTAGCTTGCCGTTCTGTGGCCCTTGCTTCAAGTTGAGGCAGAAAGGAAACTACTGCCCTCTTTGCCAAGCGTGCTATCGGGATAACGACTTTGATAGCAAGGTAAATTATTATTTTTATCCCATCTATTCGAAAAGGACCCAAAGGATGTGTTTTCTATAAGAACCTTTTAGCGGCCAGTAATGAGTTTTTAATCCTTGCCGCGCACTTTTTGAATTTGGAAAATCTTAGTGTTCAGCGCCAAAGAAGTCGAACGCAAATATTGTTTGAATAAAGACTGGCTGGTACGACGGCCCATATTCGCGCCGCCGCCGGCTGAATAAAAAAACAAGATCCATCAAGTGCGAGTGTAACTCGCGCGCCGAAGTGTTCCCTTATCGACCATTTTCAAAATGACTTTTTTTCAAAAATGGTCATTTTGAATGACTTCTATATATTTTTCCTGTAAAACATAGATCTATATCTACAAACGCCTCCTACATTGTACATGGACCGGTCTGCAATCATCGGAGATAGGAAATGGTCAATTTATCGACTTTTTTTGAAATATTTCAAAAAGTATAAAACCTACAGAAATTTCAAAAAGTTTTTTTAAATGGTCAAAACGATACCTTTCATTTGGTACCTCACTTGTTTGAGATGGATCGTTTTCTATGTATAAAAAAAATATCTATCTATGTATTGTATTGTTTTATGTATATCAGTTACCTTGTACCCATGCATAGCACAAGCTCTTAGCTTGGGGCTAGATAATGCTGTGTGAATTTTCCAGCATTATTTATTTATTTATCCCTCGCTACGTTCAGGATTCAAAAAAGCGCCCTCGTCGTTAAAATATTATTTTGCTCCCTTATGAATTATGATGATGCAATCTACTATTACACATATACTTTGTTTCAGTACTCAAGAGTACTTACCCATTAAATTTTTCAAACACAAAAAAAAAACTAGAGAAAAGTGGCAAACCAGACGTCATATTGCCAATAACAAAGAAGTCATATATGTATTTATTTATTTATTTATTTATTTTAGGGGATCTTTCAGCACTTATATACAATATAGAGATGTGTGAAGATAACAGGTGGCTATTAATAAGTTCCCACTTATAGAAACAGATACAATTGCAAGTAACACAAATGATAATAACAAGCTAACTATTCGCATGTATAAGGTGTAAGGGGGACTCTAACATTTTGTTTCGCAAACGAACCTAACCTGCATGTGGCCCGCTAATAGAGCCTAGGCTCTGGTGAAAATATCAAACAATCTTCATTATTTGATAACTCTTTTTTAGTGTATTTACAATTATTTTCCATTACTTGACACTGGGCAGAATTGTGTCTAACCAGACACATATTCACATTAACAAATAATCATCATCATCAAGTCATCACACTAATTATTATAAATAAGAAAGCCGTGTGTGGATATTTGTTACTTCTTCACCACGCCAAATTACTGAAGGGATCTGGCTGAAATTTTATCCCATGAATCAGTTCCCGAGGGATAGAAATAAATAACGTATAAAAAAATCATAGAACTACTACACATTAGATAAATAAATAATAAATAAAGAAATGCTGGACAATTCACACAGCATTACCTAGCCCCACCCAAGCTAAGCAGAGCTTGTGTTATGGGTACTAGATAACTGATATACATAAATCTTTAGATCATAGATCTTTATTCACTGGGAATAACGTCCCTATAGGCTACTTATAATCCCGGAAACAACGCGTGCGTAGTACAAATACCACTCAGAATAAATCAGTATGTATTGTTTAGTAAATGTTTTAATCTTGTTGTTACAGATGATGGAGTGTGGCTGGTGCGCTCGATGGGTTCACGCGAGCTGCGAAGGTTTGTCCGGCGAGGGGTATCAACTGCTCTCGGCATTACCTCCTTCCATCGAATACATCTGCTGTAAATGCATGCCAAACGACCCGCCATGGAGAAAAATGCTCACGGAACACCTCAAAGGAACACTACTGCATCTACTCAAGCTACTAGCTAAGAACAAAAAGGCTTGCGCCTTACTCAAACTAACTCCACACAAAAATACTCCAGTGCCTAACAAGCCCTACAGGCTTATGTCACCTCAAGCAATAAGAAAATTACACTTCGACTCAGCAGATGACACCATGAAATCATCTGAGACTAAAGTCTACAGAAACACGTCCAGGGGACGTCGTAATAATCTCGCAAATAAAATAGACGACCCGAGTACGTCGAATGATTGGCAATGCTCGTCCTTACTGAACGATGTTGAAATGAAAGAAGAGATGCCATCACACAAAGTGGTAAACCTCCAGGAGCCATTGATGCAAAACAAGGAGATTTGCTTCTCTGCAGGGCTTTTTGACACGAAGACGGAGTTTGATACGCCGTGTGTTGAAGTACACGAGAATAACCCTCCTAAAAATGAGAAAGCCACTACAATGTTGCCGACTACAGTGCATGTCGACAAATACGAACCGATATCGGATGACGATGAACCGATAATAACCTTCCCTCCAGCGAGAAGTGAGCAAGAACTCAGTCCAGCAATTGTAAAACAACCAAGCACATTGCTTGACGACATGAATCGTATTGTCTCCCCTTCATTACTTGACATCAAGAAAAGAGTCAACTGCGATGAATACGTGTCTCTAAAAGACTTCAATCATGACATGAAAGAAGTCATTGTAAGGACCTCTAACATAGATCTAAAGTCAATTTACAAGAGCTTGTTCTCTGAAACATTCCCATGGTTTGACTGCGAGAATAACTGTCTCCAACCGAATTTAGAAGTAGAAGGTGAAAATGAGGATGCTGAATCTCTGAAAGAAGTCGAAATGTCTGATAGCAAAGTGAAAAGCGACGTCACGTCTATTGAAAAACCTTTCGACCAGATCGTCCCGAAATTGGAAGTTGATGGGGACAAATTCGACGAAGAACTACTTGAATTCTTCCCAGTCACAGACACTCGTATCTGCGTTCTTTGCAAATGTAATGGCGACGGGTCTCCGCCTAAGGAAGGCAGGCTACTGTACTGTGGACAAAATGATTGGATACACGCCAACTGCGCTTTGTGGTCAGCGGAGGTGTTCGAAGAAATTGATGGTTCCCTACAGAATGTCCATTCAGCGATTTCGCGAGGTAAAATGATCAAATGCGCGACCTGCGAAGTGAAAGGCGCTAGCGTTGGTTGTTGCGCTAAAAACTGCAGCGAAACCTATCATTACTCATGTGCTAGAAACGCAGGCTGCGCCTTCATGGATGATAAGAGAGTCTTCTGTCCACCACATGGAAAAGACGTCCCAAAGAAAAGTCTACAAAAAGACGCAGACTTCGAATTAACACGACCTGTGTATGTAGAACTTGATAAGAAGAAGAAGAGATACAGTGAAATAACTAAAGTGCAATTCATAATGGGTTCCTTAACTGTTCACAGTCTAGGAAAGATAGTGCCAACTGTGTCTGATTATGAAGAATTCCTTATGCCTGTAGATTTCTCTTGTACACGCCTATTCTGGTCCTGTAAGAAACCGTCGAAAATAGTGAGGTATACAATCAAGACGAAGTTGATATTGGCTGAACCAATGCCAGGTTTTGATTTCGGCGTGAATATAACAGTGGACCATAGTAAGGGAGTTCAAGTGGTTGATAGAGTTATGGCTGAAATTGGCGCTTGGCATGAGAGCATAGTTACTGGATCAGGAAAAAGTGCCCTAAATTTCTTCAAGACGACTAAAAAGTCACCAATAAAATTCGGCAATAAAATAACTTTGGAAGAGATTGCCGTAAAACAAGTTGTTGAGTATCTTCTTGATAATATCTGCAAGCAAGAGCAACAAGACGAAGAAGAGCCTCAGAACACAGCAGATGAAATTCTACCAGAGGAAGTAAAAGATGCTATATTCGAAGACCTAAACCACGATCTTCTGGACGGTATATCTATGCAAGACATCTTCCAAGACTTGAAAAACGTCCTCGAAGACGGAGAAAGAAGCAATGACAAAGACTACCGACAAAATGATTATATCGATGAGCTACTCAACGCAAGATTTGAATCTGGTAGCAAAGAGTTGAAGAGAAGCAAATCTGAGATGCTCCTACAAACCCATGGACTCAAGACTTTGACAACTGGAAGAGGTCAGCAAAGATCTAGCAGCTGGAACAACAAGTTAGATACGAGCCTGCTTTCTTCAACCATAAAGAGATGCAAAATTAATAAGTCATCTTCCGTCGCAGGCTCGTTACAAAAGTTACAGTCTGCTGAGAACTCGCTAGAGCTCATCAAAGAGGAACCAATCAACGCAGACAAGAAAATCAAAGATGAGGCCGGCAACAGCAGTGCAATCTGTGAAGAAGCGGGACACTCGTCAGGTATAACCTACCGCACAACGTCCCCCAAACAAAAAGAAGACGAACAAACTGCTGAAAAGTCGGATAAAACCGAGGGCTACTACACTGACGTCATAGATTTCTACACAAAGATCACGTGCAGTCCTATCGCTCAGTTAGACGGCACTGCCGACTGGTCCGGTTCCGAAAGCACATGTAGCTCGCGGCCAAACAGCCCCCATGACGACGACGATTTTACTCCCATACAACAATTGGATGGCGCAGGAGACGACCATCCGAACGAAAACGCGCTAAGACCAAACCAGTTTTTGTACAGAGGTGGTGGCACAGAAAGTTATACCGTCACGTTTGCCGGAAACTCTATCAATGGACAACCAGAACTAGTGATGAGACCTATCGATGACGGTGTAACAACGCCTATCGAGCAACCGGTGCGATGCGACAGATGCCAATGCACCTATAGAAACAAAGACTCATACGATAGACACATGCCATCCTGTGATATGATGTCTACAAGCGAAAGTGAAAGTGAAAACCCGAAATCTCCGGAAAACAGAACACTGACAACATTGCAGAATGCCTTCCAAGGAGCCTTCGCTCAGCCAATGCTAATCCACGCCGTCAATGGAAGTGAAAGTACGGTGAAAGCAGAAGGAATCACTGCCAGACGAACGTCTATAAATACGAGACAAATTACTATCAATGGGACAATAGTTGAGACACCTTCTCCTGGTCCTTCTAATGAAATGACAATGACAATAACGGAGCAGATGAAATCTGGCACTGTAATATTTGATCAGAGTAAAACCACGAACATTCAGGTATCTTCTAACCAGCAAGTAATGTCTTCACCGCAAATCGTTGTGACACCTCAAATGTTCATACCGCCGAAAACAAGCACGGCTGGAGGACAGAAGATTATGACACCACAGATTATAACACAACCTGGATTACTGCCTTATAACATCTGTGTAAAACAAGGGAATAATGGAAATCTTCAACAGATCCAAGGGGGCGATATGGCGCAGTTGCTATCAGGGCACGGGGGTATTCAAGTAATTTCATCAAACTCCAACCAAGTGCTGACATTGCCTAACAATCAAGGCAACTTATCAATGATTCACAGTAAAAATCAGTTTCCAAACATGAGCGCCTCTTCAATCTCTCTTCCAGTAAACTCCATTCAGGGAATGCCAAACAATACAATCATACAAAATATTCAACCAATGATAAGGCCGCAATTACAAGGTAACACCATTGTCGTCCCAGCTATGACCACTCAGAGGCTAACATCTCCAAATCAACACAAACAGCACATATTACTTCCGGGTCACCATCAGAAGTCACCCAAAAAACAACCACCGCCGGTCCAACCTAAACCAATTTTCCAAGCTGCAAATCGAGTCAGAGCACGCCCTATGCCTAAACCCACGACCATAAAGAGACAAACTAAAATGGAAAAGACATTCGCTATCAATCAACCCATTGGACCAGGAAATACCGTCATCCAGTTACAGACCAATAACAATACTGGTCAGCCCTCAATCATTGTTCAGCCAATGGCGAATCAAAACATCATGTCGTATGTAGAAGCGTTACAACAACAGAATCAGAATATGCAATACATCGCGACGATAGCGCCCCAAGGAGACTTCAAAAGTCCAACTCAATTTATCTCGACACAGGGAGGGCTAATGCCTCAGACATTCCAAATTCAGCAGACTGAAAATGGAGGACTTGTAGCGGTACCTAGCGGCGGAATTCCTTTGTTACTACCCCAAGGAAATGTCGGTATTCTGCCCCAAACATTGCAACAAGGAACTACAATCCTTCCTCAAGGCACTATTCAACAAGGCATAATTTCGCAGGGGCCAAATGGGCCTACTATTCTGCCACAGATGCAACAGATGCAAAATGGGACAACTATCATCCCCCAGGGCACTATTCAAGGATTGAACGGAAATATGACATCACAAACTGCTACTATCCTAACTCCCAACAACATGCAAAATACAGGAGCTACCGTTGTATCACAGAGTGGAATTGGAAATGGCCAAACTATAATCCCAAATACGTTGCAATCTCAAGGCAATACGTTGATAACTTCAGGACCGAACGGCGCAACACTTCTTCCAAATGGGACTCTGTTGCCACAATTTTGCAATGACCAAGTGCTTTTAGGATCTGCTCCTACTTTAGAAATGGTCACTGATCCTAACGGATGCATGTATCTGACGACCACTCAACCGGTCTACTACGGATTGGAAACAATAGTACAGAATACTGTGATGTCATCGCAACAGTTCGTTTCGACAGCGATGCAAGGAGTCCTTGCTCAAAACAGCAGCTTTTCTGCTACAACTACACAAGTATTCCAAGCTAGCAAGATCGAGCCTATTGTAGAGGTTCCAACTGGTTACGTGGTTGTTAACAATGTTGGAGAAACTGTATCGACTTCGACATCTAATGTCGCTCAAAATTTACAGTCATCACCACCTTCTCTGAAGACCATCAAGACCACTGTACCGAATCTAACGCTACAGCCACTTCCAGATAAACCTGGAAATAGCAGACAGACGCCTAAAGTTATCCAAATGAGCCCTAATCAGATCATCATGGGAACACAATCAGGTCCGACTATAATAACTGGCAGACAGAGCGTCAATCCTATAACATCACAGATTCACGGAATGACGCTATCGAGTACTTCGCAAAATATGCTTAGAGGCAACATGTCCAAGCCCAGTATTGTATCCATGTCTCCAAGCGTGACACTTGTATCTTCCACTGGACAACCAATAATGGCGATCTCCCAATCGATCCCCAACTCGGTAAACTCATTCTCTATGCAATCGATACCATTTTCGCAACCGATTGTCTCTAGCTCAATCGCTCCATCCGGAAACAAGAATAATATAAAGATGGAAAACTCCCACATGATTGAAATCAGTGGCAATTTGCTAGATACTTCGAGTTCTCCCAGCGTACCGACAATAAGTGTTACTGCCACAAAATCGCCTACTCCTTGGAGACAGGTTTCAACACCAAACAGTTCTATAAATTCTGAAAATAAACTCGAATTACAAAATATGACCGTTAAAACAAGTAACATGAACACAAGTTCTATGAACATTCAAAACAATTCAATGGCTGGTAGATCACTGTCCCATGACTCCGATAAGAATAACCAGTGCTTGATGTCTATTTCTAATAACGGAAATACAATCTCTGGTATGAACATGCATTCGCATCAGTTTGAATCCAACATGAATGTAAGCCATCATTCGTCTTCACACACAACGACAAACAATGTTATCCAAATTCAATCAGGAAACATATTCCCACCCAATACAGTAATGAGCAGTAATTTCGATGCGGATACGACTATGAAACTAAGCAAGATTAACGCTCTTTCAAAAACGGAAGGTGGTCATATGAACTTCTCACAAGAAATCATGGCATCGCACTCCCAGCAACACAACGTGAATAACGATAAAACATTCCAAAACATGGGAAATAACGATAAACATCAGGATAGCATCAATCAGATGAACATTCATAAAATGAACAGCTGTCAAATGGCTTCTAACATCGGAAGTTTACCCTCTATGAGCATCGGACCGCATAACATGAGACCGGTAATGCAAAACAGTCAAAATAATATCCCGGCCTCGAATAATCAGATTCAAATGTGCTCGGTACCGAACACGTCGTCTCACGGACAAGTTCAAATAATGAACTCTGGAAACAATTCCATGCAAAACATGAATATGTCATGTCACGAGTCGACTACTAACAGAATGAATATCACTGTATCGTCGGATAATAACATGCAACATACTCAACAGCATGACATGTCAAATACGTCGCTGAATTCCACTAATCTGCCACATGGAAACATGCAAATCGTATCGCATGATAACCAGCCATCTACTTCCAATCAGATCCAAATTATGAATGGGCAAATTCAGCATAACAATCGCCTAGTTGAAAACAACCAAATGCAAATGAACCAAGGAACGCCCGCAAGACAATATCATGACAACATGTTAAACCAGCAGCAAAATCATAATCAGAATATGCTCTCGAATAGAAGCACCCCTGACAATACGAACCTTATGAATCAATCAATGAACATGCATAACATGCAGAACAATAGCCATAACATGAACCGATCTGATATGAGCGATTTGAATCACATGCACATGCAACAGAGCAATATGCCAAACAATCGCATGATGATGGAAAACATGCAGCAACAGCATGGCATGAACAACATCGGTCATTCTATGCACTCCAACAGACAATCAATAGACAATATGCATAGCACACAACTGCATAATATGCAGCAAATGAATCACCATATCAACAACAGAAGCTCCTTGGATAGCAATATGCATATTAATCAACAAATGTCGATGCAGCAGAATAGACAGCTGGATAATATCAGTCTACACCACCAGCATCAAATGCCCAACGTAATGATGCAAAATAATCGACAGCATATCGACAACAGCGTAATGGGCATGCACCAACAAAATCAACATCACAACGTTCCGAATCAAATGCACACACGACAAATCGATAATAGTATGCACATGCATCACATGCCGGGCAACTCGCCAACCATGAGCCTCGGCAATCAAATGGATAATTCGGGAACGCTGCCAAGCATGCACAGTAATAGATACGACAATAACTCATTGTCCATGCAAAATATGAACTCGATAAATCAAATTCAGAATAATAGAAATTCAATGGAGCACAACTCTATGATGCAACACCAGATGAGTAATATGACTACGATGAATAATATGAACATGCACGCGAACTTGAACAGTTCAATGCCAATGGGAACCTCGAACCACCAGTCTATGAATAACACTTTGATGCATAATATTCCAGACATCAAAAACGAAATTCAGAACTCTTCTTGCAGCGGGACCTGTTCGAGTAATAGCCCTCAATTTTCGAACTCTCCAAACACGATGGATATTTGTTCAAATATGAACTCTAACAACATGAACATGAATGTCGGCAATATGATCCACGGAATGAATGTAAATAATACCAGCATGTCGAATAACGTGATGATGAATCCAGTAAACAACGGGACCATGTACGGAAACAATAATCAAAACACTATGAATGACATGCTAATGGGTTGTAACAACTCTACAGATCACAATGTCAATAACCTAATGCCTGGTTCTTCAAACCATATGATGATGAACAATTCGCAGACTCATGGTAACTCTCAAAACCAAATTGTAAACAATCAAGTTTCAAATACTCAAATTAGCATCAGCAATTGTAGTATGAGCTCAAATAACTCTACGCCAAGTCATAGCTTACCGAATCTGGATAGTTCTATGAATAGAAACAGCATGTCTGTGAATGAGTCACCGAAATTCCCTCAAGAACCGGTCAGAGGCAAAAACATAATGGGACCTCCATCAACTCCTAACATCCCCATGTCTAATGTACCAAGCAACGACTGCGCCAAAGTCAGCATAGGAGGCAACGACAAGCAAAGCCACTCAATAACAGTAAACAACCAGATGGGATACATGCCAATGAATACTCAGAACAACCAGCGAATCATTAATCTACCTGAACGAGGCAGACTAAATGCCACAAACATTGAGAATAACATTCCACAACATGTACCTCAGCAACACAACATTCGCGTCGTGACCAATAACAGTAACAGTAATCTAACTGGAATAAGCGCAGATCCATTATCATTCCAACAGAAGGGAGAAAATAACGGTACAATGATCAATGTGCCGTTCCAAGCAATCCCTAACAGTGCACCAATGAACATTAATGTTAACTCCAGCAACAACACCGTAAACATCACGGTTCAGAATAATCTGGTTGATCCGAAAATTGCTTCAAAAGCAGCTGCTGACATCACTTTCCCTATACAAACAAATGCGTTACAATTACAACCCCAAACTAGTACTAACTTGATTCAAGCCCAAAATCAGAACGCCAATGTGCTCCAGAATCAGCCTAGCAGTAGTAATATGATGTGCATTCCCGTACAAAACACCACAATTAACTTGCCGACGCAAAACAGCTCAAGTATCTCACTGCCAATAAAGGCCCCTCAGCCGCAGCAGTCAGGAATTCCGACCAACGTTGTGAACCCTATGACGATGAGGCCTATGAACAGAGTACTGCCCTTACATAGAGATGGAAGCAAAGCCAAAGCCTCTGGAACAAAAACAGCTGCTGCACCTAGACCAAGACCTGTCAGTCACGATATGCCAGATCTGAACATAAAAGACGAATCCATCGACAGCGATCTTGAAAAGGCGATCGAGGAATCAAAGAGAATGATGGAATTAGAGAGGTTAAAGAGAGAAAAAGAAGAAAGAGACGCAGCGCAAGCGTTGCAACTGTCAAGTGAGATCCAACAAGCTAATACGAGCACCGCTTCCGCAAGTACAGAGGTAAGTAGGAGCGAACCAGTTACAGTCGCTAAGATGACGTCATTACCGAGCTTGGACTCTGAGATGATCGATATAGAGCCACCTAAAGTTTTAGTCGAGAAGGATACGAACAGAACTCAAGTGAAATCTGCTGCCCAACCCAAAACTGTCAAAAGACCTCTCACAGACAAAAAAGATGTTGAAGCGATTGTTACGAAGAAGCAAAGTAAAATAACTAAAGGGCAAGAAAACAAACCAGTCGGTCCCAAACAGGCGCCTGATCCGCCGAAGGACGACGGACCGAAGTTGATTTACGAAGTGACTTCCGAAGATGGTTTCAACTATACCTCGCCGTCATTGACCGATTTATGGGCGAAGGTGATAGAGGCTGTTCAGAATGCTAGGAAAGCTTCGGGGATGCCTCTGATCCAATACAATCTGCCTTCTACTCTGTCTGGAGCACATTTGTTGGGGCTCAACAACAACGCTTTGAGATATCTTATCGAGCAACTGCCTGGGGTAAGCATATCAATTCCAAAGCCCGTTTATTTTTTCTCCCTTATTAACTGTTAAATAATGGCATGGCTACCTATACAATGTTTTTAAGAAAAAAAAACAAATGAATCTTAGCTAGTACCTACACAGTTGCGAGTGGTTTATATCTACTCTCTTACTTATAGTCCCTTCTATTTTTTACGACAGATTTTTGTTCGATTAGCAATAACCTTTGTGTTCGTTTGCAGGCAAGCCGCTGCACAAAATACAAGATTCGTCAAGGCCGTCAGTTGAATAGCTGGGATAACGACTTGGATCTAAGTGAAGGGTTCAAGGAAAGTCCTTGGGGAAGCGCGCGAACCGGGCCTGTTGCAAGAAAACCGAACCATGATATGTTTAGCTGGATGGCCTCGCCGTTTAGAGAGGAGCCGCCGCCTTTTGGTGGACAGGAGAGCGAGAGTTCGATATCGAGGTTAGTGATATCTCTTTCTATCTCCTTTGATACCTATCTGTGCCTGTTATTTACAGTTTACACCAAGGTTTTCTGTTTTATTTATTTTTTAGGAATTTGACTTATTAAGTGTAAAACTCTGTACATACTGTATGTACTTATAAGAAATGTTTAGAATAACCACAGATATATTAAATTCGCACGAAAAATTACAATAAAGCAAAAGGTACAAAGCCAATTTCATAGTAAAGTCCACGTAAAACTAAATTAAATAGTAAAAACTTACAAAAAATAATGCCGTCTCACGATCAAAACATAAATCTTATACAGTGCTGTCAATTCAGCTAAGTTTGGCTTTTGAATCGACACGTCACCAATTTCACAGTCCTAAATCAACACGAGTAGTTTGGTTTTAATAGTAAAAGTGTAGCCCGTTATCCACGAATTACATAGTAAGGGCAAAAACGCAGCATTGCAACATTATCGTGGCGTAATAGCCATTCTGTAATAGTTCTTCGCTTACGGTACTTTACCTAATCTATTGGTTTTGCAGGCGTCTAGCTACACTACCAGCTGCAATGAGATTCAGACAGCTGAAAGAGACATCTAAAGCGTCAGTGGGCGTCTACAGGTCTCATATACACGGACGAGGGTTGTTCTGCAAGAGAGAAATTGAAGAAGGTATGTTCTCCACTTGATTTCTTTGGCACTGCTTGAAGGATCCCAGTGGTGTTATTTTGTCGTGATGACGCAATACGAGTAATATGGGAATAACGCCTTGAGTATCTGGCGATCTATGTACGCAAGAATAAGCAGTTCATTCTTACGGTTATCGATACTAATTCGGCTTGGCGTAAGGAGTAGTTGGTAAAACCAAAAGCGTGAATGTAAGACACATTGCTTAAAGCACCAAGCTTCATCATCATCATCATTAAGCCCATGAACGTCCGCCCAGCTCCTAGGAAGAGAATATATAATAATACTAGCTTATACACGCGATTTCTCATGCATTTCAAATAGTAACCGATGTGTGCCGACAACCGCTGGGGTAAACGTGTTCTTGAGTGGAGACCGCGACTCGGAAAACGTAGTGTAGGACGCCCTCCGACCAGGTGGGATGACGATTTGCGAAAGACTGCTGGCAGATGCTGGATGCGGCAAGCTGAAGACAGGGCGCTATGGCGCTCATTAGGGGAGGCCTATGTCCAGCAGTGGACTGGTATAGGCTGATGATGATGATGTGTGCAAAATTACAGCCCGATCCTATCAGTAGTTTTGGCGTTGTCTTTGTGCAAACATCTCCAAAACGACACAAACTTTTGTCTTGATATTATTAGTAGGAATTCCTAGGTTTTACTAGACAAAAAAGACGAGACGTCTTACTGAGTCACATATTGCGTCGCTTTCGCTTAGGAGGAAGAAAGTAGACATGTCAATTTCAAGCTTCCCGTGTGTCAATATTTCTTAGGGAATGTGACGTCTGCGAATTTATGGAGCGATCGTGGGTGAGAGGAGAGATCTCTCTCTCACCCACGATCGCTCAACAAAGTTCATAGGTATGCCAATTTTGATAAGTTTTGTTATTCACATGAATGTTTTATTAAACCACTACTTATTGCTAAACGGGCTCTCATTTACAATAGTAAGTCACTATCAGCACAGCACCAAACTAAACGAATCTTTTCTTCCAGGTGACATGGTAATAGAATACGCTGGCGAGGTCATCCGAGCGGTTCTGGCAGACCAGCGAGAGAAGAAGTACGAAGCTATGAGCGGGAGGCGAGGCGTCGGCGGTTGTTACATGTTCCGGATCGACGACAACCTTGTGGTCGATGCCACGCTTAAGGGAAACGCTGCTAGGTTCATCAACCATTCTTGTGATGTGAGTTGGTCATTAATGTTAGTTATGTCAAATGTTTCAATAAGAAATACGAAGCTATGAGCGGGAGGCGAGGCGTCGGCGGTTGTTACATGTTCCGGATCGACGTCAAAACTTGTGGTCGATGCGACGCAAAGACCTTTTAGTTTTTGGAATAAAAAGTCAAAATTATCAAGTAATTAGGCATAAACGCAGTAGAAGCCAAATTCGCAGTATTTTTCAAATAACTAGCTGCGCCCTGATGTGCTACCATTGGTGAATATGTTTTTATTTGAGTTATTTGATTATTACCCACTGCACTGTTCTCTTGTTGTTAATAATAACCAAAAGGATATGAGCTATTCTACCATATTTCATCCAAATTCGTTTAGCCGTTGGATGTGAAGAAGTAACAAACATACTCACACAAATAAAAACTTTCGCCTTTATAATTTACTAGCGACCCGCCCCGGCTTCGCACGTGTATTATATTATGCATGTATTGTACATATAAACCTTCCCCTTGAATTGCTCTATCCATTAAAAAAAAAAACACACAAAAAACCGCATCAACATCCGTTGCGTAGTTTTAAAGATCTAAGCATACATAGGGACAGACAGACAGACAGCGGGAAGCGACTTTGTTTTATACTATGTAGTGAAGTGATGTGATGTGCTAATTGGTGTTATATATTTTGATAATTCTTACAAGAGTAGATATATCAATCATAAAGAACCCCAAGAACCTGCTTAGTACTTTGGTCGGAGCTTATAACCATTAATGACATTGTTTCTCTTTACAGCCCAACTGCTACTCCCGCGTCGTCGATATCCACGGCCACAAACACATTCTGATCTTCGCGCTCCGCCGGATAACGGTAGGCGAAGAGCTGACTTACGATTACAAGTTTCCATTCGAAGACGTCAAAATTCCCTGCACTTGCGGTGCTAAGAAATGCCGTAAGTACCTGAACTGAAGAGACAGAAGTCAGTTGTCAATTATGTTCGTTAAACAAGGTTTTTAAAAGCCAAAATGGCAAAGAGCGCGTTGGTGACACAGCTTTTCCAATCAAAACAACTAAAACAATATGGCGTTTTAGTTGCCCAATCAGAGATTATCTGATAGCTCGTGGTGCGGGCGCCCTCTGTAAATAAGAAAGTAAAAGTTTGCATTGGTATTGAAGATTAATGAATTGTCCAGTCAAGGAAGAAACTGAAGTTCTAGGCGTATTTTAATCCAACAAAGTTTGTAGTATTTTTAAAACGGTAACTACTACGGGATTTTTTATAGCATAATTATAGAAGTACATGATTAGATGTTAGGTTAATTAAGAACGGCTTTGGATAGCAATAGCGGATACGCGCTAGCTACGGAAATGATGGATCTCCTTTAATTCTAACTGTCCGTTCACATTGAAAGTTTTTAGTAAGCATTATCTTTACTCCAGAAACTTCAAGAACAGTCGCGAATGTGAATAGAACCGTCCAGTTGATAATTCGATTCGCCCTTTCTTGCTACTAAAGTTAGAAAGAGAGACCTCTACAAATTGTCTCCTATGTTCCTATTCACATTCGAAACTACACTATTCGAAGTATAAAAGCATTTATGCGTGTCAGAGTTATATATCACTTCGAAACACATGTAGACATTTTGATTTTCATGTTGTCTGAACATCTCATTGTGAAGGGTCAGTAAGATCGTTTAGAATTTATTGTGAGGAATGAATGTTTGTAATGGAAATACTGGGTTGAACTGAACACAAACATGTACAATACGTACCTAACTAAGACAATAAGTCAAATTCACATATCGCATTCCCACCTGGCAGGGACCGTTCTACGGACGAGTTCAAATGAATCTTGTTATGATCTCTACTTGAATCTACCCAGTGTTAGCGTTGTTGGATTGTATAATAATTTTTAATGAATTTTACTATTATTTTCATAGGTTTATACAATTTTATGTAAATATTTTGTTACGGTTAGTTTGTTCGCGAACGGCTTAAGTGTAACTCTTTGCACTTGATGTGATATGCTTGACCCAGGTTGGGATTGAGAGGTAGTGCGTAGGTAGTGTATATTTGTTCCTCATTTTTGTTTTTATCCTTTCACTTGTGATCATTTAAGTCTCGACTTGCATAGCGCGTACTGTATATAAATAAGGGACAACGTTAAATAATTAGTACATACTTAAAGGGTAGCAAAGTTACAAGTACAATGTTACTTTTTAGTAATTTTAAATGTGTATTGTATAGTGAAATTGTAAATAAGAGGAATTATCTGTCATAATAATTTGATTAGTTAGACGTTAAATCATTTTTATTGTAGTCATAGTAGTAGGTTTTACTTTAAAGAGTATATTTTACTGTAAATAAGTTATTACAAGAGTTCGTGCGCTGTATTTGTAACGTCTCCCAGGTTAATACAATGTTTTAATATTAAAATGCACATTGTAAGCTTTAAACAATCAGCACAGCTTCGGTTTCTACACTTTTAATTAATTGAGTTTTTAATCTGTAATTAGTTTTAGATTGCGATCCCATTTAATATTTTAGACTGATTAAAGCATCACAATGCCATCACAGATTTCAGCTGATTTGCTCTTTTATTATTAATTATACATCTTCATAATTTTAGCAAGTAGAATATATTTAGAATCAGATACAATATAATCACGTAGAAACATTTTAAATATTCTTACTGTGTTCTTAATCAGTGCAGTATTAATGTAATTTACTATTTGTCCCAAGTATTTCGTAGATATCTATCCATAGACAGAATAATAAATAGATCATGTAATACTAGTGTTATAGTTATTTGTATTGACTATGTATAAATATCGACATCTTTGTATTAACATATCAATAAATCAACATTAGTTGCACTTACACTCAAGCTATCTGTATTAATGTTATCATAAGCTATGTTTAGAGCCCCGAATCCATGAAGTTAGTTCTTATCGAGACGTAAAACCACGTCTCATATTTGTATGTTTTTTTAGTTCCATATCCGCACTATAGAGGCGCTGTACCAAACCTATGGAAAAATGAGACGTTTCAATACCATCGTAAAATGGACTCGAGGCTCAATTAACTTTTATCTGCTGTCCAATACAATATAAACATTTTATTTAAGATACAAGTGCAACTTAACGTAAGAGGAACAATAATAGAAAGTCTAGCTAGACCGTTTGTAACGTTTTGTATTGTACAATTAGTTTGTTAAGGCTGATCGTCACACATCGTGCGGGAAATTCATTTTTTTTGGGTTTAGTATTTTCTGCTTTCCACATGTATTATTCTATAGCAGATAGTTTCTTTTTGTAGGTAGTTTGCGATAATTGTAAGCCATTTGATATGAAATCAACTTAGAAGGAAATTTTGTTTCGGTGTCTGACATAAATGACAAAAGATTTGTTATTAAAATCGATATAGTGACAATACACAAATGACAATTGAATCGAAGTAAGTTTTATCATTAATTTTTTTAACATGGTCGCAAAACTACCCTATTTGTCACCACTTATATTTGTAGAACGCAGAAAAAAGTAAAAAGTAAAAAAAAAATACCAGCGCGATCGGTTACAATCAACCAGAAGGGAAATTTTCAAATGAATCATAATCAAGCGAACAAATCAACTAACTTCTTACAATTAATGGATTAAATATAGCTAATTTTACTTTCTCATCTTTAGAACCAGTAAATCAACTTTCCAATACCTACTTGAAATAAGGACAATTTGATTGATTATGTTTCTATTTGAAAATAGGACTATGGTCCCCAGGTTACACCAATGGTGTACGGTGTTTAGGCACAGGACAACGGCCTTTATAAAATCAACCGTAAAGAGTGATATTTATTTGTATCACATAGTCAACTTTAGGTTTTTCCTACTACATGACAGACACAAGAACCAAGAAAAGAACTTTTTGTAATTTAAATTAGCTTTGTTTCGAAACTTAATGTAATATTTTACTGAGGTTTAAAAGAAAAGATCGATAGACTATATTCTGTTAAAGCTTGCTAAGAAACCGAAGGACTTGCTTCAAATAAAACCTTTTAATTTGACCATGTAGGGAAAAGCCCAAAGTTCACTTATTTCATACTGTAATGACTGTGTTCCCATCAAAATTTTACTTTAAAAGTTTAACACCAATAAAGGTGAAAATAAACCTAGTCTTATCAGATGTAACATTACAATTTCTTTATGATGTGGACTTAGCCATAAAAGGTCTAGCCATTCGTTTTGATATAAAAGGTTGTTATATTTTGTTAACATTTGATACGATAGTCGAGTATAGTTAACATCGAGATGCGATAATAAAATAAACAAAGTACATTTGTAATTTTTAAATCTATTGTAATGAATTAATGATTAACATCTATTTTTAAACGTTAGTTTAATGTCGGAGTAAGATTAACACGAGTTTCGTTATTATCTTTCCTTCTCGTTGTTTCTAAAGTCATAAGCGAAAACAGGTGCGATTTGATGTTCTAACCTTATTTACCTGAAGTTATTTAAAATTTGGAATTTACGTCTTGTAAAGTTTTTTCATCAATTTTTGAATGTTCTCAACTATTCTAGTTTTTTTGACTAATTTCTTCGGTTAGACGAGCGTTTTGATATCAAACCATTTTATTTTGTTTTCTTACCCTTGCGATGAATACCCAGTGTTACTATTTATATCGATCATGAATTCGTTTAATGGATTCGCTGAGGCGCGATGATTATATTCGGTAAATGATTATGCTTTAAAATAATGTACATGTGCATTTTGTTAGTCCTGTAAACAAATAAAATTAGAAAAAAGTAAAAGACCAAATCACAAAGTGATGAATCAATTTTGCGTTAATTTTATTTTAAGTGTATGCATCTGCTCTTGATATTATTTTGTGTTAAAAATAATGCTTTTATTTTTAATTGTACACAATGCCATTTTGCCTAATGTTATTATAAATTATATGAAATGCTTTAAAAGCACCAATTTTACAATGCATAGTTCTATGACCTGTCTTATACATTTTATTACTTTATTTATTACTATCATTATTTTGTATTGTGGTAAATTTTACCAAAATAAACATACTAAAATGTGCTTTATGAATTGTTTCATTTTAACCTCCATACGGCCAATTCGCGGAGTTTCTCTGAAGGATAGGATTCGCAACGAATACATCCGACAAAGAACCAAGGTTATCGAATCGACATAGCTCAAAGGATTAGCTAGCTGAAATGGCAGTGGTCCGGTCATATCTCGAGAAGAACCGACAACCGCTGGGGTAAACGTGTTCTTGAGTGGAGACCGCGACTCGGCAAACGTAGTGTAGGACGCCCTCCGATCAGGTGGGATGACGATTTGCGAAAGACTGCTGGCAGATGCTGGATGTGGCAAGCTGAAGGCAGGGCGCTATGGCGCACATTAGGGGAGGCCTATGTCCAGCTGTGGTCTAATATAATTTTATGAATTTGTAGGGAAGCCCAATATGTATGTGGTGGATAGGTAACCTCGCGCCAGATCTTAAAGTACATTATATAACGGGGAACGCGCCAGATTGATCTATTTTGAATTCTACTTCTGACCGTGCGACGTGCGCAGTACGAATCGACTGATAGATGTCCCCACCTGTCATGTCAAATCAAATCATTTATACATTATTACAGGTACATACATGTCTTTGATCTTTTAACTAGAGTGATGTCAATGTATTTAACCCGCAAGCAGCCAGCAGGTATGCAAATATTAAAATAAATGTTGGTGAATAAAGTGTTAAAATAATCAACTTAAGGCGAATAGTAAGGCAAATGACCTTGGACCTTTCCGCGCGCCTTTATGCAGCAAAGTGCTTGTTTTCGGTTACTACTATGTTACTATGTCTATGATACTATGTAGTGCCATAATCAACCAAATAATAGGATCCTCTGCGGTTGGGCGACGTGTAACTGGTCAGGTTTGAATCACAGATTTTGTAGGTGCAAATACGTTTTTACATTTGATTTCATTAATTTGACTGCTTTTCGAAGCTAATGGACCTCCAAGCGGTAGGTATGAACTATGTGAATCACTATACTGAATTTCGAATTTGAGACGCCGATAAAAAGTGGGTTCGAAGCCGCTACACAAACACTATAACTAACAGTATAATATAACAACTACACTATGATTAACAGCAAATATTTGGAACCTCCAAGGGACCTTTCAGGATGTGTGTTACAGGATATATAAATTTCAGAGCTCCACAATCAATATTTTCGTCGGAAAACGGGTTCGAAAACATCTAATTTTCTTGTTTTTGCCTTAGTATGCGCCTTAATAAAAATAATTAAGAATAATAAAGCAATCGAAGAAAAAGTAGTTAACGTTACGTTATTGTAGGTACTTAAAATTAATATATTCCTTAACGATAGTGGTAATTTAATTATTTCTGGTAACTTATTTGTATATTACCTATCTAGGTAATGAATGATGCACATGTTAAAAACATTTTTCTTGTAGATCTGCTCGAAGAGGATGTAGGTAAATATATTTTATTATATTGGATCTGCTTATGGCATTGTGGATTGTATAGCAAATTATTAAATTTAGCACTTTTCTGTAGAGTGATAATATCCTTACGTTTCGTAAAGTATTGTGGGTTAGATTTGATGTCTATTAGGAAACCCTATTATCGCAAAATGAAAAACGGCAAATTAGTAGGTAAACTAAAATATTTATTTACCCTATAACTGTAAGGCAAGGCCCCACACGTTGATAATACAATACATGTATTTGTTCTCCCAGCGGACAGTACAAGAGCCATCCGTGTTGATGTCCCAGAAGTACGCCGCGGCTGTGTGCAGCCCTGCACCGTTCTTTTGAGTCACTGTTATTCGCACTGAAAGTATTATCAAAATCAAGGTTTAGAGTTTTGAAAGGTTCTAGATAATTTCATTAGTAGGTCTGTTGGTTGGTAAGTACTCTCTAAAGCCATATAGGGCTCTTTCAACTTTCAACTTCTTTTCTGGTAGGTAGTTAAAAAAACATTAAAACATTTGAATTTCGCGCGTATCCGTTTTCGATTCCGAGCGTCAGTTCATTGCCATCGTGAGCCGAGCCATGGTAAATAGCCCTGTTCACGATGAAAAAAAAAGGACTAAAAAATTCAAATATTTTAGAATATTTAGGACCAATATTTTCCGCGTTTTTACGTGTGCAGGCTGATTAAGAAAATATTATGGTCTTATTTTTTATGTTCCGTGATTATGGTTATAATATTTTCCGCGTTCTGCAAGAAATAAAACTAAGTACCCAAATTTCGATTTATAGCTACTTTTGTAGCAATTATTATTCCATGCAGAAAATATTAAAAACGGCTAAAATATTTGAATTTCGCGCGTATCTGCTTTCGATTTCGAGCCTCGGTTTCATTCCAAGCCATCGCTATTGAAATTTAAATTGAAAATTCATTTATTCAGACATAATAATCCATTTTGTTAGTAACACGTATATAAAAAAATATTGAGAATGGTTAGTAACACGATTACAAACAAACAACAGCTATGTGCGTGCAAATTAATTTTCAAGAGTTTCGACTGCAATTTTGACTGGCGCGTGGAAAGTTTTATATTTAAGGCCCATACCCCACCCAAAGTGGCGCCGACCTAATTTATCTTATTATTCCGTTTAACAAAGGAATATTCAAAAATCCATCTTCCAGTTTGTGATACCTATCATAAGCTTCTTTTTAATGCCTCTTTAATAGTTTTATTATATTTAGTTTAGGAAGAGAAACGAAAATAGATTTTGGTGGCCACCAAGGGCAACTTCGTATCTCTGCCTAAACTAAATAGAATAAAACTATTATAGAGGCATTAAAAAAAAGCTTATGATAGGTATCACAAACTGGAAGATGGATTTTTGAAAATTCCTTTGTTAAACAGAATAATAACATAAAGTAGGTGGTGGCGCTAGTTTAGGTGGTGTATGCGCCTTAAAAAGTAATGGTCGAGAAAGAAGGCGCACATGTATCTACATTATACATAATATATGTTCACATATGCAAAGGAAGGTCTATCCGATATCTTCGACAAAGAGGCCTTCTAAGGGTCCCATTCCACAAACCTCAACCTCAACCAATATCTTTGTCCAAGTTCTTTGTCGAATATTTTTGGATGGATGCCTATTCCACCATTTTCACCCTTCCAATATCTTTGTCCAAGACTCCTAAGTAATTTGCGTACTTGATTTAAATTTTTGATTTATTTATTTATTATTATTATTAATATATAAAATGCGAGTTTTGATGGATCGAATAAAGTTGTTACTTCTTCACGTTAAAAGTTCTCACCAGATCGGGCTGAAAATTTGCATAGGTGTAGTTCTTGACCTGTAATAAGCCATATGCTACAATTTAAACCCATATGTTTTCAATGGAAGAATTAAGCTGTATACGTGTTTTCAGAAATAACGCGTGCGAAGCCCCCCGGGCAGAAAATAGTACCTATCCAAAAAAAAACCTAAACCGGTGATGCTAATAAATTGGATGAAGTCATTCAAGTTCTTCGATCAAATGTACATTAGTCAAAGAAATTGGATGAGTGGAATGGGCACCTAAGCCAATGTGTGTGGAGTGGAAGTGCACTTTCTTTCTGGGTCTGATGTCTCGCTCATTTAACATAGTGAGAAAGTAGAAAGAGATGCCCTCTGTTTCGACGCAGGACAGCTGTTTGACATTTAGAGTTCTGGACGGAGAGGAGGCGCATACTGAAATTAATTTTATTGCGTTGCGTCGGTCCTGAAAGATATGCCAGCACTTGTAAGTATGTTGGTTTTAGTGACACCCCAGAACTATATCTAGTTAAAATTCTATGGTGACACCAAAGGTCAGCTTAACTGTAAAATGATGATTTTCTAATTCATTATCATCATCAGCAGTAACTTACTGCTAGGAATAGGCCACTCGCGAATTCGCGATAATACTTTCTAAATATGCAGCACGTCTGGAAAGATTAGGTAGGTAAGGTACCTTGTTATTAGCTTGAGTGCCTTATTTACCTACTTAAGTACATGTACGAAGGTAGATTAGGTAGTAGATATACCATCAGATCAGCCCTTGTTCACCCACAGCTGGGTATAATACTTATAGAAAAACATGAACAAGGAATGTTTATGGTGTAATATACTAACAAATGTATTTAAACGGTTTGTTGAGTTTGTTCAGCCTAGCTAACGTCTTCTCAGTAATAACAGTAATCCATTGCGGTGTTCTTGAGTGGCTATACGTGTTTCCACCGAGACACAGCTCTATGGTGTCCCGACATATCTTCTGGATATCTTCTACGTTGAAAACTATATCCTGAAGCATTAAATGCGGTTAGTAAGTTCTGAGGCACCAGTATAGAAATAAATAACTATACAATCCCTACGGTACAGCATCATCTAGCCCGAAGCTGTGAACGTGTTATTGAGCAAAGCAATATGTAGTTGAAGCCTACAACTTGACGACCTCTGTGGCGCGGTGGGCGAAGGTCTGCCTGCGACGCAGAAGGTTTCGGGTTCGATTCCCGCCTCGGAACAAATGTGTGTACGATCTGCAGACATTTGTTCAGAGTGTTCTGGTCGTTTTCTATATACTTATAATAAAAAATATCGATCTACGTATTGTATTATATTATGTATATCAGTTATCTAGTACCCATAACACAAGCTCTGCTTAGCTTGGGGCTAGATAATGCTGTGTGAATTGTCCAGCATTATATTATATTATTTTATTTTAAAAATTTTACTTTGCTCATTAACACGTATTATAGATGTGGAGACAATATTACACCCTTGCCTAATGCCTGCGCTAGGACGGAAATATTTGGACAATACTTCGTCGATGCGAACGGCGGCTGTTCCATCATCATATCATCATCTTTATCACATGTTTTGGTGTAGGTAGGTACTACATACAAAGTCTGTAAGGTCTGCCACATAATCTTTATGGACTAAGGAACCTACATTTTTCTATGTCAAATTGTCCGTGCACATTCCAGGTTGGGTATTATTCATTGTTCCATTGTTGTGTGTGTGTGTGTTTAGACGTTAGAATAAGCCGACAAAGTATTCTTTACTTCGACATCATTCCCAACTAGCCCCAATTATGGCGTTTTCATTTCGTTAATCTATTTAGGTACCTATATAAAATTTTACATGCAATAATTGATTCCCCCAAGCTGTTGTCAGAGAAATCTTTTAATACACGATTTAGTGCGCGGTACCACCTACCAAGAAACATTAAAATAAAACCACTGAAAACTGCAATGAAGTAGGTACTTACCTACATAAATTAAATATTGAATGCTGTAAATTTATATCATGAAGGTAAGGTAGGCATAAATTTAGAGATGAAGTACCATATTTTGCCATCAGTTCAACTACCTAGCCTACAGACAGACTCACCTCGTCATCATCGTCAGCCCCCCGCGTCGTCGCCGGAGGTGCCGGCACCACCGCTGACATAGTCTAAAATTATTTATTTTACTTCGCCTACCAAAACGAATACAGCTACCGTTCGCTAATTTGGTTGGAACAGTAACAAAATATAGTATATCTTTATTAGTCTGTGAATAAATACAAAGAGAAAAAAATCACAACAAATAGGAAAATATTCAAAATATTATTTGACAGGATCACAGGCAAATGAAAGTAGTTTTTAACTTGACGTACTATACTTATAGATCCTGTAAACTTGACAAACGGAAGCTCAATGATCATAAAAGAAACGATTTGACAGTTTGCGACCACCGTTTTGTGGCCGGAAACTACCGAGGAAGTACCGGCCAAAGAGACGCCATGTCCCTTGGACGAAATAAATCCAGTCCACGAGTACCTACTGCAACAAAGGTTCGTTTCATAATGGTTTATAAAGACGGTGCAGTGCGCGCCATTTTTTAATAAGGATAGGAGGATTTCGCGTTCATAGGAGCGCAGGGTTGGAGCATGCATTTTTGAAACGGCGCAAGTGCAAAAATAGAGTTTTTGCTTATTTACAAGAAAACTAGGTACACAACTTATGAAAAAAACTATCTGAAGGAACCAAGTAATTAATAATACCTACGAATCAAAGCATAAGTCATTTCAATAGACCGCAGTGTTTTTAAGATCTTGACCAAATTATGTGCTAAAAAGCGCAATTACGTTTTTTTTGCTATCCTACTTTTTTCACGTCGAAGGAACCAAAGAAAAGGTATACAATTTGGCCAATAAGGTAAAGGGTCACACGAAATCATCTTCTGTATCGCTCGTCACGTGTCACTAAAGCACAGCGCGCCTGGTGTTGTACGGATAAAAATAATGTACACCCACCGATATTAAACTAGCTACTATGTGTACACCACAATAATTGGAAACCACCATGCACACAGATTTTTTTGTTCCGTTATTAGGGTCAATTATTTACCAATTTATTTTAATATTAGTGTGATGTGATTTCATTTTTGATTTCAAATGAAATCACTACGCAAAGGAAACTTGGACAGACATATTGGATGAGTTTGAGTGAAAATTTCGTAGGAGCCTACGTTCTTGGATGAGTGTAATGGGCATCCATCCAGATCAATTATTGGTCAAAGGTATTGGATGAGTGGAATGGGCACCTTATATTGGCTGCAGAGGTGCATCCACAGGCTGCACATTAAAGTCACCCGCTGACTCGTGTCATGTCACTTGTCAATGTCTGTAGCGGTTATCTGTCAGCGTCAGCGTGACATTCATTTCTGAATTTTTTGTTACCCAATTCGCAGGCAGAGCACTCAATTTTTATATTTGTGTATTTGGTATGTTTGTGTCCGTGTACTACGCTTTTCGCACAAGAATAAAGTTTCAGGCCGATTAATACTCTTAACAATGGTGTCCTAAGTTTCATGTGCAGTGAACATTGAGGATTTTGGCTCAATGGAGCTGAAGGTCTGGGTCGAGGGGATACAAAGGATTGTTTGTGGGGTCACGGAGACCACAACCTGTCAGGTCAGCATAGTTTCCATTTACTTTAACTATTGACACCCTTATTTCGCTGTGAGGAGATATTTTTAATATAAATAATTATATACCTAGCTAATTTCTATTGATTGTTTTTTGGATAGGATGTAGTGTTTGCGTTGGCTCACGCCACCGGAAAAGTGGGCAGATTCACCCTTATTGAGCGATGGAGGAACAACGAACGGCTGCTAGCGCCACAAGAATATCCACTCAAAGTAAGTTCAAATCAATCTTGCAAACTACCAAAATATTTACTGGCTCATGAAAAGAATTTGATTATATTTTGTATTTTCAGATCCTTATGAAATGGGGTGAATACTCAAACGATATACAGTTTATACTGAGAAGATCAGACCCTGGTAACAGTATGAAAGTCCCACCTCCTGCAAATAACTCCAAATCTCCTATTGGAAATGGGTTTGTAACATATTGTATTTAACATAACAATAAGATCAAAGTAGTTTTGATCAACACAATGTTTTACTAAACTGGGCCCCTTTCCTGCTTTTGCTCTGAGTGCAGCCAACCATATCTGTTAAGGTTCATTAGACCATATAGTTTTTTTTGTTACAACATCAATTAATTGAGGTAAAAACTGCCATGACTCATTTCTAAAAGTGAAGGTGGTTATCACTTCTAAGAATAAAAGACAAGTTACAAGACTTTTAGGGTAATATTCTTAGAAGTGGCTTGTGATTTTTACATGACTCAGAGTTTCTTAAATGTGTTCTTACATTTTAACTAATAATTAGCAGCATTTTTTCAATCAAGTTTTATGAATTACTCCGTTGCATTTGTATATTAATATGATTACGTAGTCGTATTATGATTACATATAGATAATGAGTCAAGCTGAATAGGTTTTTCAAAATTGTAGGTCCCATAACACATCAAACCTTGCATTTGATAACCAGGGATCACCCCATCTGAACAGCACTCCACCTTACAATAACAATGTTAATACCTCCCCTGGCAACCCCATTGGAGTGGTAAAAGGGGTGCAGCAAGCTAAGACTCCAGAATCCAACAGTCCTGTGATGAAAGACGTACCACCTTATCGGTAAGTTGGTAAATTAAGTGAGTTTCATTATGACTCTTTGGTAAAAGTTGCGCAACTTATTATTTCAAACAATTTTCATTCTCTTAATGTTTTCTATACATAATTTTATTTAAAGTAGCAATTGTTTTAAAGTTTTTATCAGTAACATGAGAAATGTTACACATCTATATTATTTGTTGCATAGAAAATATTTGATCACGTAAAAGATTTCTAAAACAATGAATTAAGTTTTACAGTTACCAATGCAGATTAATAAATCTACTATTAGTAAATCTAGTCCAAAATCTTACGGCCTTAGTTACTTTTTAGAAATATTGTTAGGGGGCATTATTAACTATACTAACAGTTAGTGTTAATAATTACCTTAACAATATTTCTCTGTTATGTAACTGGCTGTAAGATTTTGGTACTAGATTTTCCTTATCCCATCTCTATATTACAAAAGACGACAAACACTACTTCCATAAATTTGACGACCTTTGTGGCGCGGTGGGCGAAGGTCTGCCTGCAACGCAGGAGGTTGCGGGTTCGATTCCCGCCTCGGGACAAATGTGTGTACGATTTGCAGACATTTGTTCAGGGTGTTCTGGTCGTTTTCTATGTATAATAAAAAATATCTAACTATGTATTGTATTATGTATATCAGTTATCTAGTACACATAACACAAGCTCTGCTTAGCTTGGGGCTAGATAATGCTGTGTGAATTGTCCAGCATTATATTTATATATATAAAAGCTGAACAAAATAACTCATTTTGGTATTCAATTTGTGTTTGACTTTCATAAGTATTAGCACAGTGAAAAGATGAGTTCATAGCTGTATAGAAATTATTTAATTCAAGTATTCTTGTAAGAATCTCGTATGGAACTGCTTGTTAACCATTAGCCAAACTCGATGTAGAAAAGTACAATGTTTGTAAACAAATCGCCCATACCTTTAACTAAGATTCACTCTGTTGCCGCGCCTTTTTATACGCAATGTACATTACTCATCGATTTGAGATCCCAAGCGGAATTAAGAGACTAACCTACCTACGCTACGCCTTTGCTTGTCAATCTAGATCTTAGTACTCCCGTGATTCAAAACTCGAATTACATAAAATCCTACATTTTCTCTGTTTCCTTCAATGTGAAAACATGGTGAAGAAATAAAAAACACATAGCAAAAAGCGTAGGCAAAAAGTAATTAAAATGCACTGCTTTGCGCCTGCGGGCTATTGAAATGACTTATGTTTTACTTACGTAGGTTATTTATTACTAATTACTTGGTTCCTTCAGATAGTTTTCTCATAAGTTGTGTAGTTTTATTGTAAATAAGCAAAAACTCCATTTATGCACTTGCTCCGTTCCAAACCGCATGCTCTGTCGCGCTCTTATGAACGCGAAATCCTATGCCTATCCTTGTCGTCGATTTGTTGACAAACACTTCATCGAGTTTGAGTAGGTAATTTAAGAAGGTAAAATTGATATGATAGAGTATATTGATAAGAGTCATATAAATTTTACTGTAATTTTACAAGGTGTCATGAAGACTTAACTTCAACAGAGAACCCCCACCGCCTTACCGCTCGCCGCCAGCGCCCTCCCAAGCCCTCAGGAAGTCTCCGAACAGGTCCCGAGTGAACCGTCCCTCTCACATGTCCCCCGTCAACTTGCCCGAAGAGAATGAAAACAGGAGCCCTGAGGCTGTGAGCTATAACAACCAGTATCGAGAGCTGGTGTCTTTGGTTAATTACCAGAGGGAAAAACTGTCAAGTCAGTCTGTGGATCTTATAAAGGTAAAATATGTAGTTAAAATTGGGCATACCTACATAAAGTTATAGACCTGGATTAAATAAATAATGGACGTCATTTTACACAGAATTTTCCAGCTAAATAGTAAGGAGTGCATAATACGTTGTGTTGTGATTGTACTTGACAACCGAATTATTGTAACATAAAACAATTAAAATAAACAAAGAACACCAGAGGGCTACGCACGTGTATTTTCGCTTTGTAAAAAAGTGTACCCAGCGTTCGAAGCAATGCACGTTTGTACGTTCAGCAGTAAGGTTGTTTGTTTCGTGCGATCCGTTACACGAAACTTCGTATTTCGTGTTTCATAGTAGGTCTTCTTTCATTCGTCGTTTCTTCCATCCATCACAGATTGATGAAGTCATTGCTACACGCATGGTTTGCTCGAATATAGCACCAACGCAGCTCAACGCTATCTACGCGGTACACGTGTGTCCGTGATGGTAGCGTACACATAACCGAATTCACGTTTGTTGTTATGCCTAATTAATAGCGTATAAAAAGAGTATAATCAGTGCAAAAGTAAAATAAATAGCGCCTCCTTAGTTTAAGAAATAATGACCATTGTTTGTGGGTACGCCAGCATAACGTTATGCTAGCGTACACACGACCGTTCTCAAAAACGGCTTAAACCCGTGACGTTGTCAAATAAACGAACCCACGCAGCTAAAATGCGACACGTGGCCATGCTTAATATATGTATTTTGATGATTCTTTCGTTGGCTTTATAAGTTGATTTTGATAGCGCCCCATAAAAGTTTGACCCTCGAGGAAATTATAAGTGCGTCGTAAAACGTATATGTAAAACACCATCACATACCTAATAATTTTCACAATCACTGCTAACATAAGGTTTCTATAGCAACGGGCGTAAACATGACGTCTGCTTTGATAAACAAATGACCAAGTTGACGGATCTCGAATCGCATAAAACTAAAGACGAACCGATCCGATCGCTCGATGACCTTTCTATGAAAATAATTTTGACTTTTATTTCATTATGTGTCATCCATCACTCATCATCAGCATCACATTACGTCCCCATTGGAAAAATTTGATCGCGCTATCGAAGTGTTTAAAACTACTTCCAAACCCATTTTCATTAGTCAGGAATTTGTTGGCTTATATGGTTTTTTAAAAACGCCAAATTATTTCAAAACAATAGGTACAACTTTTTTTCTAAGTTGTTTTGTTTCAGAAAGAAAATTACAATCAAATAATAGAATAAAATAAAAACTTGTATTTACAATTGAAACAATTGAGCTAACTGCAGACTGTTGCAAACAATCTACAGGTAGCTTGACTGATCCATATCAATACCAGCCGGAAGCGAGTCCAAGACACTGGCAATAAAATAAATTAATACAATTAAATTGAACTGTGAACCGATTTCATCCGACTATAATCGTACGATACTGCGATCATATGGGCCCCATTCCACTCATCCAATATCTTTGTCCAATATTTGATCAAAGTTCTTGGATGAATGCCCATTCCACTCATCCAATATCTTTGTCCAAGATTCCTAAGTAATTTACGTAATTGATTTCCAATAAAATTACATCACATCACACTAATATAAAAAATGCGTAAGATTGAATCAAATATCGTTGTTGCTAGTAAATTGGATGAAGACATCCAAGTTCTTTGATCAAATGTACATTGAACAAAGAAATTGGATGAGTGGAAGGTGAGTGGAAGTGCACCTAAGGTTGTTTCTCACATTTGTCCGTTTCTTGCAGTATGATGCTGAGATCGGTTTCTGGGAGAACAAAGGACGGGAGCAGGAGAGGCAGGTGGAACTGCTGCAGCAGCAGATCAACTCAGCGGATAACCAACTTCGGATAAGTACTGAACAGGTAAAAGACTGGGTAATAGGTACCTATAACCTGATGCAGATTTACTTTTAGTGTGAACTGAACTGTCCAGCTTTATTATTTTATTTTATTTCTGTTTTGGGTATCTACCTACCTATACTTTTTTTTTGTTCTGTATATCCTAAGCTTTTTGTTTTTCCTTTCCTTGCTATACCTACATTATAATTAATTTCTCGCTGATAGGTACATCTGTCATCTATCTAATCTACCTAAGTAACCTACCTTGTGTGTGTATGTCTGTCTGTGCTGTTCTTGTTGAGTCAAATAAATGTATCTTTAATTCTTAGTAACGTTTCGTATCTTTAATTAAATATTAGTTATTGTACAATACAAAAGTATACAAAAAAAGTTAGTACAACAATTATAACTAAATCTATACATTTATATAGTTAGGTACTAATGTTTAGAGGTAAAGTTTGTGAGTTGTGAGTTTCTGATATTGTAAGGGTACTGAACTGATTTTGAAAATTCTTTTACCAATAGATAGCCACGTTATTTGTGAGTGTCATCTATACCAATATTCTAAATGCGAAAGTGTCTTTGTTTGATTGTACTTCCTTCGCGCTTCACGCGGAATAGAGTTAGTTTAAAGGATGGAGAGTAACATAGTGTTAGTTGAAAGGAGATATGCCAAAATCAAGTCGATTGGTTGCTTAGTTAGGGCGTCAAAAAAGGACAAACAAACAAACACTTTCGCATTTATAATATTAGTATAGATACCCGTGCGAAGCCGGGGCGGACTGCTAGTTTACAACAAAACCACAGACTTATGATAGATACATATATATATATATAAATGTATCTCTCTAATGTAATAAATTATCTTTATTCAGAAAGAAAATAACAATCAAATAACAAATTTAAATTAAAACTAGTATTTACAATAGAAACAATTAAGCTATCTGCAAACTGTTGCAAACAATCTACAGGTAGCTCAACTGATCCATATCAATACCAGTTGGAAGCGTGCCTAAGACACTGGCTGCATTGCCCCGCTGTATAGCAATGCTGATGCGCTGTGCCAGATACTCACCAGCTCTCGGGTCACGCGTCGCTTCGACCAGACGCTCAGATAATTTTTTGAAAACCCGGAGAGCCTCGGTACCCCACGAACCTAGGGTCTCGACTCCAAGGGGAGCAAATGTGTAGGCTCTGTCGAGACCTGCATATTTGCGCCTTTTGAGATCTTCGGCTAAATCTGCCGCCGCACCAGCCCTCACGGAAGTCCTAGGAAGATGGGAAGGCGCGAGTGTGTCGACACATGTAGCGTCCCACACAATCCCACTAATGTAATATAATTATTATGAATATCAGTTATCTAGTAGTACCCATAACACAAGCTCTGCTTAGCTTGGGGCTAGGTAATGCTGTGTACATTGTTCAGTATTATTTATTTAATATAGTCCATTAATATAACCAATCCAATCTTCACATTCAAGGTGCAAGGTTTAAACTACATAGAAGAAGAAAGTGACATCGCCAAGCAAAACGAGAAGACAATAAAGTCTGAGATTGTTTTGGTTCGGTCCAAATTAGCCAACTGTGAGACCGAGTTACTACAATGCAAAAACAAGATCAGAAAGCTGATGGAGGATATTCACAACGAGCAGAGAGGAAACGGCAGGCAGCAAGAGAATAGGTAAGAAAAATAAAATGCCAAGTGCGAGTCAGGCCCGTGTGCCGAGGGTTCCGTAAAATTAAGAGTTTGTTGTGTGTATTCTTGTTTCTTGCCAAATAGCATGATTCTAAATCAACGGAAAGTAGTGCCTTATAGATTAATAATGCCTCAGAAATTTTTGACACATTATTAAGTTTTCGTAGAAAATTTGTGCGAGTTACGCACTATAAAGCCAAAACCCAACGATTAAAAAATGTTTGTCAAATGTTGAAAATCCAGCTGGATCCAGTTCGCTCACGAATAAACATTTTTATCTTCAAATGTTTGCGTGATTATATGGCGAAAGTATCTACCGGGCCAATACTAGATAACAATTATAAGGTAAAAAACACTATCGCTTTTTGTTTCATCAACTTTCACCCAAAAGTTGTGGGACCATAAAACAGCATAAACATCTTCACACTTTACTCAAAACAGTAATTCTCAAGCAAAACCGACAAGTAATTATGCAGTACATCAATCTTGAACTACCTGCTTGTGAAGTGTAGTTCATTGTTTACTTTGAAATAGTGGGAAAATCCCACGCTTTAACCTTAATTAAGTATTTAGTATGGAGTTATCAGATCAAATAGTCGAGGTACGGAATATGTTTCCGTGGCATATAGGTATTGTTGTGTCGGTTCATTGAAGATGTGCTACTCCGTAGATCTAGACAATTTCTCGGTGACTCCAGTACGAACAGACTCTAGATTACAGTAGTGTGCGAAAGCAAATCGGTCGGTATACATGTTGCCGGGTGTGTAGAAATAGAAACCCAACCCTGCCAGATTCGGGGTCAAAGAATCCCTCACCTCCGCCCATAGTGCATTCGTGCACCTAGGCGAAACCTAAATTTCCCTCTTGTAGCATCTGGTAATAGACCAATCCGAGGTTCGCACCTATAAGTGGTGGCCCTTGTGCGTTTTGCTAATGGTTATCGGCTACTATTTAATCTGTTGCACAAGGCACACCAAAATTAGGTAAAAAGAATTGTGTATGTTGTTTTTTGTGTTCTTACTTACGTAGTCAGTGACAAAATTTGATATACAGAGTGAACTGCCCACAAAACGGGTATAAATGACGACCTCTGTGGCGTTGTGGGCGAAGGTCCGCCTGCGACGCAAGAGTTTGCGGGTTCAATTCCCGTCTTGGGACAAATATTTGTACGATCTGCAGGTACACTGGAGCAACACATTGGACAAAGCAATTTGATTAGTTTTATCACATTATATTATATTTTGCACAAACTTTTACTTACCTGACTGTATTCAACAGCTTCAATAATTTGATGGTGTCCGAATCGACAGTAAAAAAAGTATTAAAATCAAAAGTGTCAATTGGGACACTGTGTCCCAATAAATTTTGTCCGAATCGTCAGCAACTCAGGTATTCCGGGTGTTCTAGTCGTTTTCTGTGTATAATAAAAAATATCTATGTAATGTATTGTATTATGTATATCAGTTATCTTATCTAGTACCCATAACACAAGCTGTGCTTAGCTTGGGGCTAGATAATGCTGTGTGAATTGTCCAGCATTATTATTATTTATTATAATAATACGATATACAAGGCGAGTGGCGTATATCTTTTTTTAAAATAAATAATCATTGTTCAGCAATTTCTGTCATTAGCTGTATGCTTACCTAATACTTTTCTATTAGTAATAATAATAACAATAACATAGTGGTATAAAAAAATATATATAAATTTATATATATTATAATTTTCAGGCAAGCACTAGAGCGGTCTATGCTAGCCGAGATGGAGAACCTTCAGAGTCAGATACAGCAAGCCAAACACGCGACGGAAATCAACCACCTCACTGCGGAAAATCTAAAACGAGAGGTAAAAATAAAACATAAATTAGTAGCATTAAGTATATCAGTAATCAAGTACGTATCAATAAATTTGGCTCTGCTTACTTTGGGGCTAGATGATGTTTGCATTAATTTGATTTTTTTTAATTATGATTAGACGACCTCTGTGGCGCGGTGGGTGAAGTGTCTGCCTGCGACGCAGGAGGTTGCGGGTTCGATTCTCGCCTTGGGACAAATATTTGTACGATGCAGGTATTTGTTCCGGGTGTTCTGGTCGTTTCTTATGTATAATAAAAATATCTATCTAATACATTGTATTATGTTTATGAGTTATCTAGTACCCATAACACAAGCTCTGCTTAGCTTGGGGCTAGATAATGCTGTGTGAATTGTCCAGCATTATTTATTTATTTCTCAGCCAAATGACGTTCACTGCTGGACAGAGGCGTCCCCAAAGAACCACAATGACCACTTCTGGTCAGTTTATAGCAATATCAACATAAAATCTATCAAAAAAGTCACGCCTGTGATAGGTAACAGCGAATCGCGCGTGTGGAATCCGAGGCGGGGCTCCAATACAGACATGTTTTTTTTTGCCGTTTTTATCGATAATGGTACGGAACTCTTCGTGCGCGACTTCGACTCGCACTTTTTTATTTTGAACCGAGTGGTGTTGACTTAAGATTTGCACCGCCGCCGCCGTGCAAATTCTTGTGGCGTGTAAGTGTCGTAAGAGGCGACGATGAGAAATACACCAAGGGGCGGGCAGCTGCACCTCTTGCAGAATAGATCTAGAAACCGAACTGCGATCCCCAAACCGCATGACCAGCGTGGTGATTATGGGCACGTCTACCCCCCATGAGATATAAGCCAATAAAGCGGTCCACTGCTGGACACAGGCCTCCCCAGCACTGGACCATCGTAGGCTGTTAAGGCGAGGACATTTTTATCCTATATCCAAATATAAGACTTTCATAATGCACCGCGGTTTAGAAAAATAAAACGGTATAAGTAGTAAACCGATTTTAAGGTTATAATTTTCTATCCCCTTTCAACTTGAATTTTTTATAGGTTGGTGTGTTAGAAAACGCGATAATGGAAAAGAAGCGGCAAGTGGAGAGACTGGTTCAAGAGATGAAAGAAGCAAATCTGCAGAGCTTGACGGGAAGTGTCGATGAGTTGCGGCATCCGCTGGATGGTATGTTAACACTTTCAATCCCCATGACGCCATGTCCGACAATAGCTCGTACTACTTGCGGCTAGGCAGTGAATGCGTTAAAAATAACAGGAGCTTAGGTCATCTCATCTATCAACAACCAAATGAAATGATGTTTTTTTTAATTAAAATATTTGTAAATGTTATTGTATTAAGCATATCAGTAATATAAGACGTATCAATAAATTAGGCTCTGCTTACTTTTGCAGAATGATTGATTTCTCAGGCATACGACGTTCACTGCTGGACAGAGGCTTCCCCAAAGATCCACAATGACCAGTTCTGGTCAGTTTATGGCAATATCAACAAAAATTCTATTAAAAAAGTCACGCCTGTGATAGGTAACGGCGCATCGCGCGAGTGGAATCCGAGGCAAAGGAAAATATTTTTCTGTCTGGATTTTTTACTTTTTATAGTAATAATTAAAAAATTTGGTTTATTTTAGGTTCAAGTCCCGTCTAAGTCGTAAATTTTTGCAATTTCATTTAAATTTCGTAGAAAAATCAAAACGATATAACTTATATTTATTTAGGAGGCTAATAAAATAAGCTCATAGACAGATCAAATTGTAAACTACAATAGAACTCTCCCTAATTGTAGTGTAGGCAAAAACCAAAAACTTTAAAAACTTAGGAGTTTTTGCTATAATTACAACGTCTGGCACTACTATTCAGTGCGTACTATGGATACGATTAGTAAATTTATTAATAATATTTTTTCTTCTTTTCTTTCAATCTGTATTCTTAATATTCGTAGCTTTTCAATCCGGTTCCATGATGCGCTTTTAATTCTTTTCACCTTATTATGAAAAAAACGTGATGATTTTATGAAATATTTATATTTTAACGTTCATTAGCGATACGTCAGGAAATTACATAACAGTAAAAGTGAAACGCGTTTCGATGGTGATGAAGAAGTTACGAAATGCTTTCTCCAAATTTGTTACATAATTTTCATTTTATTTTTAGCCCACACGTCTGGCCCACTGCAAGTCAATGGCCGCTTCGAATAACTGTTGCCTATTGAACAGTATAGACTTTTCCAGGTTTGTGCAAAGCTGGAAGTGCTCGCCGCATCATAGGATCCCCTCGTCAGCTTGAAAACGCAGCTCCCACCAATAAAAACCCTCACGGAGTATGGGTGTAAACCACATCACCCCATAATTCTATGCTATTATAGCATAAGTGATTATAAGGCCTGGTAATAGAACCTATAATCAAATGAACCAGTTGGCTAAGTATTTATCGCCAATGGCCTCATTTTTAAACCATTAAAGGTTCCACCTATTATCATTATTAGTTGAATTTTCTCTATCGAATAGTAGGATATTAGAAATTTGCATGTATTTGTGTTCAATTTAGTGTCATATTTAAAGTTATTGTTACAAATTAGGGTGTTTTATTTAATTTATAGGTACTGGTAAGGTTAAAGTGTACTTAAAATATTGGCCTAATGTTTTTATTACACGAAGTATTATGTATCTTGCCGTGTAGTTATTTAACGGTTTTTAGTGTACTCTTATAAAGTTTTAAGTAGCATTCAAATGTAATTTATAAGAAACAAACTACAATGAATTAGGATAGTGTTCCAAAGTGTTTACAGGGGTCTTAGAACAGCCTTTTATTGGCCTAAATTGGTAATGATACAATGAAAGTGTTGCTACACTCAAATGAAAATAAACTGGTGTTTTTTCAAAGTGCTATATATTAGTTATAGCGGATAATTATTTACTCTACATATTTAGAATCTACTCTTTATATTGTTCAATGCATGTGGTGATTCGATAGTCCTAACTCTAATTTTATTGGACTGTCAGATTGTCCTTGAACTACCACTTATCTGTAGTTTTAATTTATAATAATAATTATCTAGTCGAAAATACACGCCATTGCAATATTTTATAAACAATAAAACAAATTCTGGCATTTCAATAAATTTTGGCATTTATGAAATTTTAATAAATTGATTTTGTGTGAAGATTTTTTATGTTTTCGTAGTTACTAATAGTTTTAAGGCAAGTGTGTTTATTTTAATCATATCATAATTATATCAATGAAATAAAGCCATATAAATAAAATATGTATAAATTTGTTTCATTTGCAGGCCATCGCAAAAAAACAACTTGTTAGAATAAAATCCTTATATTCATATAACTTATTCAAATAGTACGAAATTATATCTGTTCAAAACAACTATCTTATAGAATATCTCTATAGTTATAAATGCGTAAAACTACGCTGTACTTCTTTCTAGTATTTCTTCGTAAGAGTATCTTTATTTACAATCACAATGAGACCATACAGCTAATAAGCTTAATTTAGCTGGTCCTAGATGAACATGAGGCTCGGCGCAAACGGGTCACCGACCACACCGGCTGTGGCGTGCCGCCATATTTGAAAAAGTAGCAGTAAATACCAGCATAAGTATGTGCCAGGATGTCCTGCTCTTCCATACAAATACATGATAAATCCACATGAACAAATAGACTAAATTAATTATTAATGAATTGCATAAGTGTGCGACAGCCACCAGAGTTCGGTAGATAGCACATTTTATAAACCGCTCTCAGCAGCAAAGTTACGATAGATTCCGACACAGAAAGTTTGCTCGCGATATTGTTAATAAGCAGACGAAGTAGACTACGCCGTCGCCGCCTCTATTGGGTACATCCATGGACAGCGCGACAGTGGCGGGTTTCAGCGTTTAGTGTGGCTCGCTGGAACCATAAGTGGCTAGACACTTAGTCCACTAGACATTGCTGTAACTGTGGCCGCCACCGGCTACAAGTGTGCGGTGCGTCTATACTAACACATGAAAGACTATATGAAAAAGCGTGTTAAGCCGCTGCCGCTGACCACCGTCGGCTGTGGTCGATGGCGCGTTTGCGCCGACCCTTGAAAATAGCAGATACAATGAATTACAGTCAATAAAAATTGTCATAGTTTATAATTGAAATCACATTCTGTACAAAGCTGCTACAGTTTAAATTGAGTGGTTATTGAAATACTAGACAAACTAAACTCTATCCTACTAATTGAATTTTGCGTCAACTGCTTTTCTGTTAAATAAAAAACGAAAGGTTTTCAAAAACCCTTTTACAATACTTTTATTTCATAACCACACTATCAAAGCCTGTAGTTTGATTCCTAAACTTCACCTAAAATAAATAGCTTGTGCATTTGAAGTGTCTGACAACCAAGAACTGACCATCGTGAATTATACCAGATACTATGCTTTTTCTTCTTTCTCTCTATTATACCGTTCTAGTTCTTTTAAGAACTGTCCTTTAGGCTTCATTACGTTAGGCCTGTCGCCTCTGCATTTAGGACAGAACCATTTGCCTTTAGGTTTGGTTGTGAGTGAAACGCAGGAGAAGTGGAACCACTCAATGGGACAGAGATCGTTGTCACAGAGTATCATTTCCCCGAATGATATTTGGTCGCAGAGGCAGTAGCGCGGTTCGTCTGGGTCTATTGCGTCGGTTTCCTCTGGTGGTGTTTCGGAGCGCTGCGCTGCTTGGCGCGCTTTGCGTTTTTTCTTCTTGCCGATACCTTAAGAAAATAAAATTTATTAGCTTGGGTAGTTACTACTTTTATATCAAAGCTAGAACTATATTTTTGCGATAAATTACCAAAACAAGCATTTTTTAAGGGTATTTAGGTATTGTATTAGTTAATTTTTTAGTGGTCTCAAGTTACATTAGCTTTTGTACCTACAGAATCGTTTAGATCAAAATCAATTGTAGAATGTCACAACGCTTTACAAAAACTTTCAGAACACAGTAAAGTCTGCATACAGTGGACAGAGAGTCGATCCTGTCCAGGAAACATAAATGCAGACAGACTAGCAAAGGAAAGACTAGCAAGACTGATCCCAACAAAACAGGACATCAGTCTCTCAAACCCGCCCACAGCAGAAGTCAAAAACAGACTAAAACTTAACTCAGAAAAGGAACACCAAAACCTGTGGGAACGTCGAACAGACTGCAAACACACTAAAACAATATTTCCTTTCAAAGATAAGAAAACAACAAACACGATGCTCAAGATGAGCCGCGAGGACTTAAGAACAATGGCGGGTATCATCACAGGTCACTGTGAGCTTAACCACCATCTCTTTAAGACAGGAGCCACAGACAGCAGCCTGTGTCGTGGCTGCCTCCTGGAAGAAGAAACTGTAGAACACGTTGTGGTACACTGCGCGGCCACAGAGGAGGCCAGACAGAAAACGGGATTGAAAAGTCTCATAGAGACATCAAACCTGTCCACACCCATAGAAAAGCTGAAACGAAGCTGTCAATCTCCAAAAGTCCTGCTCCGATACTTCAAGGAGCTGGGCTGGTTAGGGCCTGGTTAGGCAGGGGGATAATGCACAATACACTCCTATGCGAGATGTCAGTGCAGATCCCAGTTCCCCCACTTAGAATTAGAATTACAGAATCGTTTTCAGTTTTTAAGGTATTTGTTATTACTACTTGATTCTCTCCGAGCTTCCGCACGCGTTTAAACGAGATGAAAAAACTGCCTATTAGTGTTAATCCAGAATTACATGCATGTAATTTTTTTTACCAATCTGTTCAGCGCATTCTTCACATAATGTAATCACAAACTTTCGCTTTTATAATACTTTAGCTTTTATAATCTTTTACTTTGTAACTTTACTTTTAGGATTTAGAGACATAATCTTTTGCCACCACACACATTCGGATTTTCAATCTGTTTGGGTGTAGTTACTGTTTTAAGGCGCATACAGCACCTAAACTAGCGCCACCACCTACTTTATGTTATTATTCTGTTTAACAAAGGAATTTTCAAAAATCCTTCTTCCAGTTTGTGATACCTATCATAAGCTTTTTTTTAATGCCTCTGTAATAGTTTTATTCTATTTAGTTTAGGAAGAGATACGAAGTTGCACTTGGTGGCCACCAAAATCAATTTTCGTATCTCTTCCTAAACTAAATAGAATAAAACTATTACAGAGGCATTAAAAAAAAGCTTATGATAGGTATCACAAACTGGAAGAAGGATTTTTGAAAATTCCTTTGTTAAACGGAATGATAAGACAAATTAGGTGGCGGCGCCACTTTCGGTGGGGTATGGGCCTTAAGGTAAGAAGTAATATAAAAAGGTTAGAAAAAAAATACCTTTCTTGTTAGTTGTGCTGTGTGTGACTCGCTCGCTGTCTCGTTCGCTCGACTCTGCTCCGTCCGTGGTGATGCCCGCGCCAGTGGTTGTTCGAGCGCGGCGAGCGCGCTTTGACCATCTCTCACCTGAAATTGAATTCGTATTTTATACCATTTGTGTTAATATTTGGGTCTAGATACTCCTTGTAAGTGATTTTAGCTGTTTTTTGTAATGGGCAAATTTGACAAGTCACTAAACTTGTCAAAATTGTCCCTTAACACGATCACTGCTAGCGCCGCCGGGACACGGGTTGCAGATCGCACTCTGTGTTTTCAGTCATGAAAGTGCTAGTCTAGTATAATCTAGTCTAAAAAAAACAAATCAAGAATGTTTATTTCTTTAGGCTTAGAAAATGAACTCATAGACAAGTTAAATATTAAACTTAATTATCATACAAGAAATTAAATGTTGGCTGATTCTCGAATTCCTTCTTCAAATGAAAAAAAGTGAAAATGAAAACACGAATGCAAGATTCATGTGAAAAAGGCAATTAGAGTACTGATTGAGTCCCTCAAGAAACACATAAGACAGTTTAAGTTCGGTTACATTTGTCCACACATCACCAATCAGTCAGTTGCGTGTTTTGTGTGCAGGAGGACTTTTGAAATATAAACAGAGAAATAGAGGTTTTATGTGACAATTAGATTGTTGGCAATAAGGCAACATACTGACCTCCAGATTTATCTTTTTCAACCTTCTCTTTTTCTTTCTCAATCCGTTCAGGTGCTGGTGCGGTGTGTTGTATCGGTACTGCTATGGGTGTCTCTTTCTCCTTTTCTCTCTCTCGCTCTCTTACTGTCTCGGGAGGTGGAGTGGCCTCTTTCTTTGAAACTGTACCGTTTGTGCTAACTTCTAGACATGTCACTGGAAAATTTATTTGATATAATTTAATATGCAATATTAGTAGGTACTTCTTTACATCTAAAAAGCTAAAAATATTTTGTGCGAGCATTTCCTAGAAATAATAATAAGTTAAGGAGCCATGGCTAACTGGATAATAGTTTTGTTTTGTCTGTTTTGGTAAAAATAAGCTATATTTAAGAAAGAAGAGATAGAAGAAAATATCCTTGGGAAATGCTTGTCATAGTTCTGTGATGTGACTTACATAATTTCTTATGATCTCCATCGAGTGAGCGCTGCTTGTTGTCTATCAGGTCCTGCAGTACTTGCACCACCTGAAGCTTCTCATCTCCAATCTCCTGGGCAGTTACAAGAACAGCTTGCAGACGGATAGCAGCTCTGGTGCGACGGCGTTCTTCTGTGTTTGTGCCAAGTGATATGGCAAGATGTTTCTCTGCTTCTCTGAGACAATCTGAAATGTTTGATTAAAAATATGTGAATTGTGTCATGATTTTCTTTCAATAGGCATTAAAATTATAAAATAAGTGAAGTCATTTGATGATTGCTGGTTTGTTTTATCCTGTTATAGTTAATTGCCAGTGGAGTTTTTAATGAGTTGACTTTTAATTTTTGAGTTATATCAGTATGTTTTTATGACAATTTATTAAGTGTACCCTGTGTACCATACCCATAGCAGGTTACATTTTCGCCAAATCGTTAAAAGAATCACGCGAAGAAGCATCAATTTAGTAAGAGAAGCGATGTTATTTTTGTCGTGCATTGGTTTCGCTGGCTATAGCTATGTTTGGCTATGTAGAAAAGACGAAAAGTAAACGTCAACACAACAATTTCGAAAGCGTTCCATGAATTAATTCTGGCTCGTTGTACATCTGATGCATTATTAGCACCTTGTTATAGTGAAAAATCAGTAGCAAAATGTAAATTTACCTCTGTAAGTTACGTCGAGCTCTCGCATACGCGATAAATGACGCTGTAGATCATTGGGAAGGTTTTCGACACAATCCAAGTAGTTATCCACATATGTTGCTGAAAGCAACGCTTCAGTAGATGTCTGGTTCAACATGATGCATATAGAAGAACCGTTTTCATATTGAAAATAAGAGAAAGATTTAGAAAAATATTTTTTAAACCACTTTGAAAGCAAACAACAACTTTGCAACATTCAACAGCCAGCCAGAACGTCCGTGCGTGCAGTGTTGCCAGATCCGTAGGTTAAGAATATCCTAGACTTGCTGCAGAAATATCGTTCCTTTGTTCTCATCTTTATAACTCTGTCGAATCTAGAAAGAAACAGACTTTATACGACTAATGTGTTTGAGCGCAATCCTAAAATAATGCTTATAATAAATGCTTCCAACATTTCCAACATCACGAGCGTCGTCGTGTCGTCGTCGGTTTCTAATCTTTTTCAGCTCCCTTAGCATTTAAACACTGTCGATTATCGCAGTTGTCGTCTCGTTGTTCAACTCCATGTTGAAAGAACAAGACAACAACAGCGATGAAGCCGTGATAAGGTGGCACATTCCTTCCTCAAACAAAGTTCAAAGGGTTTTTGTGCTGATAAATCGTGGAATAACCAGAATAACGGCAATTTTTTTTTTATATCGCATGCCACAAAAAAAATGTCGTGGATCTGGGATAATTATTGCACGTCTGGCAACACAGTGTCTGTGTCAAAAGCGTCATGGCTGTTCGGAAACTGACTGTGAAGTTCTCGATGGCTATGAAAAGTTTTCGTATTAAAAAGTGCAGTCAAAAAGCAAAAATAAAATATTTCAATAAATATTTTGCTGGTGTTGATATAACTGGGTAATAAAAAACAATGAAAAATGTTCTGCAATATAATAACAATTCTGACGTTGCATATGAAGCCGAATCAGTTTTTGAACGCAATAGTCGTTCGGATACACCGCTTTATAATTGAAAGATCGTGAATCTTTTGGACGAAAAGAACTTCGAAAGACTTCCAACTTGACTAAATAGAGGGAAGCACTTAGCTTTGAGTTAACTTGACTTCATATTTTATGATTGTACGTTGGAAAGGTAATGAAGAGGAACGTAAAATATGAATATGAAACATTCAATAGAAAAACGACCAATCCTTTATGTATTTGCATAAATTATCAAATATTTTAAATTTAAGTGTAGGTACTTAAATTCTGGACTCAGCAGGCCTATAATATGTGTGCTTACTTACCGTAACTACATCTTATTTACCTTGGGATAATTTGAGGTGAATACCTACCTACCAGGTTGGACTGTAAATTACTGAGCAAGAGGTTATCCTCATCACAACCCTGAGCCTACCCCTGAGCTACTAGGTACTCCAACATGTTGTAATGTAGGGTAAGAACCTAGGTTCGTAGCATAGGTGGTAATGATAGATCTCTCTGGAACTAAACAAACTACTTATGTACCTAGGTACCTACCTATTACAATAATTTACACCACCTACTAACGAAACCCACGCTACCAGAAAATTATGATTCAAAACAGCAGTGTGATATTAAAACTCCTTCTGAGTACTGGCAGTTACATTTTCGATCTTTCTTCATTGACATCGGTCACTTTGATAAATCAGTTTTGTAGGAATTGGTTATGTAAATTTTTTTGGTTTTATCGAAATTTTTGTGAATATTACCTTAGTGCCAGTAGGTAGGTATTTAAAGTAGGTAGTTTCGTGTAATGTCTTCCACGGTCATCTACGTGGGATTGCCGGAGGATTCGAGGAGTTCCATAGCCAAGTAAGTACGTACCTTTTTGACAGTACTTATTATATTTAATGAAACCGGCCAAGCGCGAGCACTTAAATTACCACTCGCGCACGAAGGGTTCCGTACTATTACATCAATCATCCATCTACAAAAATGGCAAAAAAATCATGTCGTTTGTATGGCAGCCCCCCTTAAACATTTGTTTTATTTAAAGTTAATTATTAATTTTTGAAGTGATTAAATTTTAATAACTAAATATTCTGTGAATATTTCAAGCGTCTACAATTTTTACATGTTGCAGTTATCAATATCGAGCAAAAAAATACGATTGTTGTATGTGAGCCCTTAAATATTGACTTTATTCTGTATTTGTTATTACAGTGGCAACAGAAATATATCATCTGTGAAAATGTCAACTGTCTAACTATCACGGTTCATGAGATACAGCCTCAACAAGACACAGAGCCATTTAAAAAAAAAAGTTGAAGTTGAGATACAGCCTGGTGACAGACTGACAGCGGAGTCTTGCCCGTTTACCCTTAGGCTAGGTAACTAAGGAACCCTAATAATCTACTCAGACTGTGATCACTGATCATCCACAGCTGGGCTCAGGCATAGGCTAGGCTTCCTCTATAATGCTATTCTGCCCGGTCCGGTATCGATTCGTCCAATCCTTTTAGATTTCTGTTCAACAATTTTGTTCTTTATGGCACAAAATAAATACAATAATTACCTAAACATTAAGCTAAAAAAATAAATTAAAAAAGGCGAGCTTAACCCTAAGAAGTGTTCTCTTCCAGCAAACCTTATTGGGAGAACGGGACAAAGTTATAAAAGTGGGTAAATGTGTATAAATAGGGGACATTTAAATTTTTATAGAAAGCAGTCTTTTTAGCTATTATATGCGAGGACACATCAATGGTTAGAAGTTATAGTGTAAGTTTATATAAATAGTGATTACAACTGTTTGTTCTCCAAATAAAATAAAATATATAAATATTTTTTTTTTAAATTTTAACCTTACCTACTACATATGGTATGCTATGTACCTACTACATAATGAAATAGGTACATTAAAATACATAAAATAATTTCTAATAACAAATATTATATATACCTACGCATTATAAACTCTACAATCACGAATCTAAGTGGCATTATTATGTATCTTGTGCTCTTTGATTAATTGAAAACTACCTACATGCATTTTAGTCCGATTCGTTCAGTGAGTTATGCCGTGAAAATTTAGTAAAATGTTTATGAAATGTAAGTAAAGATTTCATCAACATTTTACTTAGTTAGGTATTATGAATTTGGAACAAAATGTTTCGTTATCATCAGCCTATGTTATTCTACAGCTGGACATAGGCCTTCCCTAAAGAGGACCATAGCGCCCTGTCTTCAGCTTGATACATGCAGCATCGGCCTGCAGTGTTTCGCAGGTCTTCATCCCACCTAGTCGGAGGGCGTCCTACACTACGTTTACTGACGCGGGCTCCACTCAAGAACATGTTTACCCCAGTTCTCCACGAGATATGACCGGCCCGCTGTCAATTCAGCTTGCTAATTCTAAGAGCTATGTCGATAACTTTGGTTCTTTGTCAGATGTAGTAGGTATTCGTTACGAATCCTATCCTTCAGAGAAACTCCAGGCATAGTTCTCCATAGCTCGCTTTGGGACCTTGAACTGGAGGACCAGCCCTACCGTGAGTGTCCACGTCTCAGTTCCGTAGGTCATGACAGGTAGGACGCACTGATTCAAAACTTTCTTTTTCAAGCATTGCATGATGACGAGAAGACTCGGCGTAATTTCCCAATTCCCAAACGCTGCTAGCCCAGACTAGCTTGATCCTTCTCTTGGCATCCTTCTAGAAATGGTTTTTAACAGAGAAGGTGTACCATGTACGACGACCGTTATTGGATCCATGTGGCCATTGATCATGACTTGTGATTTATCCAAATTCATGCCAAGACCGATAAGTCTTGAGGCCGAAACTAAAATGTTAAAATGTTTGCCTACTTGCCTAGTTAATATTTTTTGCCTCCTGGATTATCAACCAATCCCATTGAATCGACTTAGGTTCATTTTGGGGGATTTGTGGATAGTCCATATGAGCCATCCAGGACTTAGAGCCTTATCGTGGTTGGTAAACAGGTAAATCAGATCGTAGCTATAAGTGATCCAGATTCCTAAAAGAAGCCATTACAACCACCTACAGGCGTTCCAACGCTCTGTTTCATTCAGCATAATATGTAACCAACATAATAATGAGTAGTTTACTTTAATAGAACATGTAGGCTGAGACAGATTTATACCGGTTTCAAGAGACCTTATCATGAATCAATATTCTTTAGAGTTTTACATTTATGTCTTACCCTTTGATTATTATTTGAATATCTACACTACACTAATATTATCTATAAAGAGGAAAGGTTTGTATTTTTTATGTCACGATAAGCTTAAAAACTACTGGACCGATTTCAAAAACTCTTTCACCATTAGAAAGCTTACGTTTCAGGGAGTAGGCTATGTTAATACATAGCCCCGTAGTTCCTATTCCTGTAGGAGTTCCGGTATCGCGGATGTAACCGCGAGGCACTGTCATATAAAAAAATCAAAAATCTTTAGGAAGTTTTTTTTCCTTTGGGAATAACGTGCTACCTGTCCTTGTACACTAGCCGTCTGGGCTGTTTGTTTACGAACATTCTACATTTGGCAAGCTATCGGCTCCTGGAGGGGAATTCAGCAGGACTATAATATTCTAATTCGATGGAAATCAGCCCCCTAGCATGGATGGCGATTGTTGTCTAGTGTAGAATAGACGATAATGACATAGCATTGACATACATTGCGTACATTATTGAAGTTGAAGGAATGCATTTCAAACAATTTACGCATTCGATGACGAAGTGACGTAATTTTTCTCTATTCTATCCTAGACAACAATCCCCGCGCTAGGGGGGCTGGTTTCCTTGTCAAAGACTAGGGATCTGTTTTTCAAATATGTTTGCGGTATTTAATATTTTCTGTTTATTATTTTCCTCATAAGCATAGTTTAACCATTAAAATTTAATGGTTCACAATATTACTATGGAGTACGGTCAGACAGGACCCTTGTTTTAATAAACTTCGCTTTTATGTTTTTTTTGGTACTTTTGGTGCAATAAATAGAGATTTATTACTTAAAATTAACAATGATTATCTTTACCAAATTCGTTGAATGATGGACAAATAAATGCTTTGGAGAATTCAAACTTTTTTTCTATATTTCTATAGTTAGCGTGATGGTGCAATGCAGTTTGTTCCTGATAGAGGTACCTAGCAAGCCCAACAGTGGGCGTGGGTGGCAGCGCCTTGAGAGTCCCAATTAAGGTCAACGTCAGGCTTGTTTGTGTTTCACTGGTTTAATTGTTCAAATTAGGTAGCAGTGGCAAGGTTTTAGTAAATCTCATTTTATTAGTCACTTCTCTGTATTGTACCTATAATTAAATGGGTTAAAACTAAAGATATTTTCCACTGTCTTTGGTTGAAACCATTTCGGACTTTATCGTTTAAGTATGTAACGTTTTGTTTTTTTCTAGCAAAATTATAATATTTTACGCATTGATTTATATTTAAAAGTAATTTCAAATAGCTTCGATTCTCTAACCATCGCATTGGAACCGGGAACCATTTTCTGGATCGTTCTAGCTAGAGCCTGACATAGAATAACATCTCCCTTCAAATAAAACATAAAGTAGACGAAAATGTCTTAAATAAATAAAACTCTTACACAATGGATTTGAAACAAAGAGTAAAGACATTCATTGTGTTTACGAGTCCTATTTGTACAGTCAGCAGCGCTAAGATCTATCTAGGTACTTACAATTTTGAAGGTACCTACCTACTCAAGGATCCGGCGCGCGGCGGCGACTTCTGCAGGCAACTTTAATTCATAAACTAATATGTTCCGTAATAAAATATGTTGACTGAAGTTTTCAGTCAACATTTTTTATTACGTATTTTGTATTTTCGACATTGTGTTGTAATTCCGTAGCTAGACAATGTAAGCTATGTTCCTTATCAAACAAAACGTAAGATATTGTTGTGTTTATAACAAAACAAATAGGACAAAACACGTCAACGAAAACACGTAATTTTCGACGTAAAGATATGCAAAATCGCATTTTGCATATTTTTGCCTACATTATAATGTGTTATAGCCATAATACCTACAACTTCTGCAGTTGACAGTACTTATGTATTTATGTACCACAGTCACCATTAAAATTATCAACACCCGCCCGGAGGTCCTCAACAATAGTACCTTTGACAATTCGACTCAGTCGTTTCACTGCATTGTGGACTGAAGGAAAACAATAGAATTGTATGCTTCACTGCTTGGCTTATTGAAGGATTTAGCTTTCAGGCTAACTGTGCCTAAATAAAGCAATCTGCATTTAAACAGACGGCGTGGTTTAGGAAGATAGCACGAGTTCTATAGCTAAGCTTTCAGTTACACCGGAATTTTGTTCGGATGCTTTTGCACCAGAGATGTTCTAGAAATAACCTAGCGTCGGAATGTTTCTAATTGACTATGGACATTATCATATCAGCACGTCCACGTCCACTGCTGGACTGCCTTCCTCATACAACGCCACAAATAGCGGTTCTGAGCCACTTCCATCCATAGACTCCCTGCGACCGCTATGATGTCGTCGGTCCATCTAGTTGATGGTCTCCCAACACTCCGTTTCGCGTTACATCGCAGCCGCCACTCTAGAACCTTTACTCCCCAGCGGTTATCAGTTCTGCGAGCTGTATGACCAGCCCACTGTCACTTCATCTTACTAATTCTGAGAGCTATGAAGATGGACATAGTGATGCTAAAAAAATATTATGGACAGTCAAACGATCGTTTTGGTAGAGAACAAATATATTCATACTAAGTAATAATATAAATTCGAAAGAATAGCTCTGTCTGTCTGTAACCTATTCACGCTTAAACGGCTGAACAGATCTTAATGAAATTTGGCAGAGAGGTAAATGATCCCGGGGACGGACATAGGGTACTTGAAAAGCGCGTGTGAAGCCGCGGGCCTCAGCTAGTTATGTATAATTTGTCATGATTTCATGAATTAGAATTTTAATGTTTTTAACATAACTAAGACAACACTGTAACACAGATAAGAAATTGTGTGATTGGTTAGGTTTTACATAATATACCTATCTACCGCCTATCGTAGCATAGCATGTCTTTTTTGATACCTAAATTTAGGGGTGCTTTAAACCCCCGGTTTATCTTTTGATTAGAATAGGTTCGGCTGCTTAAACCGAGTCGTTAGTTATTTACCTACCATATGTTTAGGTGTTGAGCAAGTCTAGTATTAAATACTCATCATTATAGTGGCTATTTGTCCACTGATGGACTTAGGCCTTCCCTTAGCGCCTTAGCGCCTGTCTGCTGCACGGCTCAAGATGTAAATTCATACAGCTGATGCGTTTTTACAAGACCGTATTTTTACGGAAGTTTCGTTACTGATGGAAACGGAAACAATCGTTTACTGGAATACTTTCGTGTGTGTTGACTCTCGCTCTGTCTCCAAACATAAGCCTTCACAGAAAAAAAATTAGGATCCTTTCTGGAATACGCATGCTGTGTGAAAGCACATCTATGGCTCGCTTACAAAGGTTCACTTAAAGAAGGTTAGGTATCTATGTGGCATAGATATAAAACATTCAAAGACAAGAAAGTGTCGATATGATTGACAAGTTTGTTGGATGCCAACACCTATGTATGTATGTAGCAGGTACCAATACATAAGAAAATTAGATAGTAAGTTAAATATCAACATCATCGTGAAAGTGCCAGTAACATTTTTACACCAGTCATTATGAGAGTCATTATTTGTCAATTACCTCCCAGATATCTCCATAATAATAGCGAATTCGTGTCACAGAACAAAGAGATGATACGAAATGAAGGTCGTAATAAAATGATTTGAAATAATTTCGTTTTGAAGAGTTTAAACGATCGTAAAAAACGTTGGATTTCTCTTTTATCTAGGTACCTTTGCTTGACTATAAAGAGAAACAAGGCCTATTGGTAAAGGCTAATATTGCTAGATCCTATTGTTAAAGTCTAATAAATAAAGATTATGACATGTGAATCCTAGGTACATTATTATATCAGAAATTTTATATTGTTCTCCTTCCTAAGTAGAGATATAAGTCGCGCAATATAATATATATAATATACCTGGGTATTCCTCATGCACAGAACTTCTCGGGCTTTATACTGATCTACCTACCTAAACTAAAGGTTTACGCTACATTAAAGCTACCAAATAGCTATCATTTTTCCTCCTCCACAATCGAGACTTTTAATATGACTTCCACATACGATGACACATAAATGGATAGGTATGAGTTTATTTAAGAACACCTAACTATTAATAGTATTTAACAGGTATTTATCGCGTTTATTCACCTATTTTTCCCAACGTTTTGTCAAGTTTACATACTGTCGTGGTCACGGTATGACTGATACACGTTAAATACTGCTAACAAAATTGTATGTTTATTTGTAATTAATGTGTAAAACGGTTTGTTCTCCAATTATAAAGGAAACAAAGCTTGAATTCTCCACCAAAATAGAAAACGACTGCAACCATAACCGTTCTTTTCAATAAAGGGTCTATATCTACAACAACGCCGTAAGACGTATACCGAAACAAAGGGTCATTTTATCTGCTCGTAAAAGCCCTACAATGTATGACTGAACAATCACTGACGGTCTGGGCACCCACTGAAACGATTACCGAGATCGACGGTAAAGGTTGTCGCCGACAGAGAGCTACGCTACGCACGGCTTCACTACCACGGGTTGATTTGTTCAGCTTGAGGCTGGCCAGGCAATCGTGCGTTGAGTGTGCTTTTTGTGGTATTGTGCTACCATTCATAATCAGATGTCTAAGCCCAACAGTAAAATTACGTCGTATTTTTAGCTTTGCGAAGCTTTTAGTAATTTTAGTAATGCGTAGTATAAAACATCGCACATTATATTATAATTAGCCGTAAACTCAAAACCGCGTAGACGTGCGTAGCATCGCGTAGCAAGTAGTGCTACGAAGTCGTAAAGCTACGTAGCGCTGCATAACACAAGCGAAGCTGTCGTAGCTTGTAGCATCGCGTAGAGTTACGTTGTTTGTGTGTAGCTTGTTTTCCTACGAAGTCGTAGCACCACGTAGCGCTGCATAACACAAGCGAAGCTGTTGTAGCTTGTAGCATCGCGTAGAGTTATGTTGGTTGTGTGTAGCTTGTTGTGCTACGAAGTCGTAGCACCACGTAGCGGTGCATTACACAGGCAAAGCTGTCGTAGCTTGCATCGCGTGCGTAGTGTTACATTGGTTTTGTGTAGCGTGTTGTTCTAAGCTCCCGTAGCAACTCGTTGCATGACGCATCACTTTTTATGTAGCCTACGAAGAAATCATTTTGTAGCATAACTGTGCGTAGAAGTGGCATTGTTTGTAGCGTTTAGTGCTACAAAGCCGCGTAGCGCTGCGTAGCAAGAAGCGATACAAAGCGTAGAGTAAAGCTTTATCTTTGCATAAAAAAACCAAGCTGTAGGGTTTCGTAGCCGTGCGTAGCATGTGGCATGGTGTAGCATATAGCCGTGCGTCTGTTGCTCGTAAGCACCAATGCCTGCTCAAGCACGTTGCACCTGTATCGCGTAGCATTACGTGCAGCATGTTTGCTACGGTTCCGTTACAACGCGTTGCTTTGCGTCGAACTTGCATGTATCATCGTCCATAATCGTATGTAGGTAGGTGTGAACCACTCACTCAATCGGGCTCCACCTGAAAACCAGCGTAGCATTGCGCTTAGTCGAATGTTACACATGCTGAGGTGGGGACCCTTTTTTCGAATTTTCATGTTATTCTTTTATTTTTATATTTTTTGTATAGTTTAACTTTAGTTATAGTACCTAGTATGTAAGTCAGTATATGTATTTTTTGGTAAAAATTAATATTTTTCTTCTTCTTCTAATCGAGGTCTATGAAGGTCCACGTCGAAGCAACTCATAGCATGCGAGTTCTGTATCTTCTAGTGCTAAATAGCATTTCCTTCTGTAGCTGTGGAAAGCAGCCTTAACCTGGATGTGAGACACGACAGAACAGCGCAGCTTGTTAGGAAGTTACCTACTTGGTAGAAACCTACCTGTAGCTTTCACTTGCTCTCTAATTAATTAATTGCAATGTCTTAGCATCGAGCACGCCACGATTACATTTGATAGCTGTAAAGCAAACAGGCTGATGTGTGAAATTTATATCTGAAAAGAAATTGTAATGCCTTCTGAAGAATCTTGATTCATTGTATCATGGACAGACTGACAGACACAATATGTTATAACGGCCCACGATTTAGAATAGAATAGACTACGAAGAAACCACTAAGGTTTGTGTTCACCAAACGATAATCAGACAATTAGGCAGTTTCATCGGTTAACTTTGATGTTTGATGTATGAAAATATATGTCAAAATCGTCAAAACAACTGTTTAAAATTTAACCATCTGTTGGTGAACTCAGGGCTAAAACTCGAACCACTAAACCACGAAAACTTACACAGAATACAGATGTTAAACTAAGAAATAGTAGTCCAAGTCAAAGTCAATAACTTTATTTCTTTAGGCTTACAAAATAAGCACTTAGACAAGTCAAATTTAATACTATAAACAGGTTTATAAATAGTCATTATTATCAAATAATAAATAGAACTTAAACAAATAAAATAAGTGAAACAATGGAGTCTTAAAACGAAGTGTAAGCTGAGTAACAAATTTGGTTCTGACTCAGCATAAGTTGGTTGATTAGCAGGCTAGCAACCAACGCTGATCTCCGTCAGAACCACTATATATAATATAACCTATAATAGACTTACTGATAAATATCATGATTATACGATACTACTTTCAGCTCGCGACTTTACACGCGTTGTTAAAATTTATTTATAATCGATCGGAATTGATTTATAGGATAAAAAGTAGCCAATAAATAATTCCAGGCCTAGAACTACTCATATGCAAAATTTCAGCCCAAGCCGTTCAGTAGTTTTGGCGTGAAGAGGTAACTTTCGCATATAGAATACTAGCTGCTGTCCACGGCTTTGCACGGGTTGTTTAAGGGTCTAACGCCCGAATACTCAAACGCAACTCAGATTTAAGCACGTCTCAAGTCGTGATTTTTTGACAGTTTTCAATGAAAATGTGTCATAAATTCGTCACTTGAGACGCGCTTACATCTAAGATGCGTTTGAGTATTCGGGGGTTACTGACCCATGGGAACTGATTTATGGGTAGCCTATTTACTCCAACCTTTCAACTTTCTCTATGCCAAAAATCAAGTCGATTGCTTGATTAGATAAGGCGTGAAGGAAGGACAAACAAACAAACACACCTTCGCATCTATAATATTAGTATAGATTAGTGTGATAACAACATGTTACTATTAAATCAAGTAGGCAACATTTTGAATTATTACGATGCCACCACTAAGTTCAGTGAGTCGATAGTTCAATGTCAATTTCAATTTATTCAATTCAATAGGCATACATTTACAATGCACTTAGAATTAATTAAAATAACAATAATTAAATTACAATTAATAGGAACATTAGGTAGGTACCTAATTAAATAAAATATATTTCCAAGCATCTTTATCTGCTAGGAAGTCTTTGATATAATAGTATGCTTTTTCTTTTCGCTTCTTTTTCTTTATAATAGTATGCTATTCTTTTTTCTTTTATTCTTTTTAATTATGTTATTGAACAATCTTTCATTTAATGTAGTTACTTTTTCAGGAAAAATATTATAAATAATATAAATAAAATCGAATGCAATTCACTACAAACGATTTGTTCAAGAAGTTACAACGTTTCGTTGTCGCCGAGAACATAATTATCGACTCGCCGAACTCAGGACTTGAGTAATCCCTTGTTTTGTTTGCTAATTGATTTATGTGTTGGTTTAGTAAGAAAATGTAGCTATGCTCTAATTATGAGAGCGTACAAACCTACATACAGTTTTGGTTATCAAATCAAATCTGTTCAAAGACGCAGTTGTCATCGTAAATTACATTTTTGGGATGGCACGACCGACAGGCGTCACGCACGAACTAGGGCCGCACCCGCGGAAGCTGGTGTTACATGCTTGATTTGGTAAACTCCTTAGAACGTCTGCTCGCCTGGTAGGTACTCTAATCTATACTAATATTTTAAAGAGAAAAGATTTGTTTGTTTGAATTGGTTCCGAAACTACTGGACCGATTTGAAAAGTTGACGTCTTACACCTTCGACGAGCCCCTACAAAAACCGAGAAAATAACGAATAATATAATCTAAATTAGACCTAACCCTTACTATAACACCCACCCTTCTTTTTGCGTCGGGTGCTGAAAACTAATAACGATAAAATGGACTTAGATTCTATAGATCCATCTTAATTCTTAATTCTTTATTGCACTAAAAAAAAACCTTATTTAAATCTTATTACAAGAGGGGTATCGCAAAGGCGAGCTTAACCCTAAAAAGAGTTCTCTTCCAGCAAACCTTAATGAGAGAGGGAGACATGTGTGTACAAGTGGGCAAGAGTGCAAAAGATATAAAGATAGAAAGTACCTACACTAATTGCATAAACTAATACATAAAATAATATAAAAATATATGTAAAATACTATAAATTTGAATAATCCATCAAGATTATTGCTGCATCTATAGAACTACATCAGCCATCAGTTTATATGAACTTAATAACAGTAATATCATTGATCTAACCCCCAAATATATGAGTACAAACGCATCTCAAATTTAAGTTGCGATTTATATTGACTTGATTGATATTTTCATTGAGTTTCCCATATTTTTATTGAATACCTGGGCATAAGTTTATTTTAATGTTCCATGAATTCTTTCATCGAAAAATACGTCTTATTGAGTAGTAGGTTAGGTTTCCAGGTTTATTTTAAATTAAATGTCTTTTTCAGTTTGCTTTATTATTGATAGGATTTTATTGTAGATTTTATTTGTTTTCAGGGATAAAATGCTACTTAGCTTTGCAGTTTATTTGTTTTTAAAAGAAAAAAAAAGAAAATATCGATAACATTATTTTGTTATCGATATTTTGTTATTTAGGCCGTAGTACCTAAATCTCTCCGCGCGTACACAGTCGCCCCGAGGCTAGTATCACACCGGTTTGTCTTGGGCCTGACTTCAGCCTCTATCGTTCACTTCAAACATTTCAAACTTATCGTTTCACTTCAAACATTTCAAAGTTTAAAATTTATTATCTACAACGAGAGTCTCGAATAATACACACAGTCTCGAACAATACGAAAGCAATCTAACGCTTACGTTTACGATATTTGTCAATTAAAACGTTTATTAATGACGTAAACGTAGATGTGTCAATTAGAGGGCCGAACCTTAGATAAAAGCTATTTTTGTAGCCGTGTCGGACAAATTGGTTTGTTGAGCTATCAAATAAACTTTATTACCGGTAAATTCGTTCTCTATGCCAGAGTTGTGATTATCAGTGCCTTGCCTTATTACATATTAGCGGCTGCCCACAACTTCGCACGCGTTGTTTAAGGTTATTTATATCCCATGGGAACTGAACTGATCTGATTTATGGGATAATAGTAAACTATGTTACTCTTAATCCTTTCAAATACTCAAATAACTCTAGTCGATTGGTTGCTTAGTTAGGGCGGGCGTCAAAGAAGGACCAACAAACAAAGACACTTTCAGTTAACCGTCAACCGGGACAGGTGTAAATACACTTTACACTAATATTGACACTAATATTATCGCTCTCTTCTGGATAAGTAACAACTACCTATGCACTTCTTTTAAAGCTATGTATTATTTAATTCCACTCCAGCAAACTTAATGCGTCACATTCACGTCCATAAAAAATATTTAGCAGTAATAAGTACCTAAAAAAATTAATAAAAATTATAAAATGGATTTTGGTAGGTAACTGTACAAATTATGTTGTACAAGGTTGCCTGGATGAGATAGCTCATACCGATAACGCCGCCTTTGTAGGTACTTCGTCTTCTCGTAGCATTTATTTCTGTACTGTTTTCGTTTTTTTTTGTATGGTAGAATAAAGTATTATCAATCGGAATATGTATGTATATCCAACTCCTTTTTTGCAAATTTTTCTTTTTGCAGCTGCTCTACCAAGTCTTTCGTCAACAGACACCGAACATTTCGTACCGGTACGCCGACGACGCCGAAGTATCGTAAAAATAATACCCACACATTTTCGTATTGCAACTCGTACCACAATCTGTACTTACCTTTTTTTTACGATGGGAAAATGCTGTTGCGCATTGCGTCTATTCTGAGGAGGGCTAGAGGGGTATGTTGGGCTCTCCACTGAGCTACTAACAGAGTGTTAGTAGCTAGTGGTATACCAACTAAAAACCCGTCGATACTTCCTCTCTTACCTTAGTGCCAGAGTGTCGTCAAACCACTCTTCTAATTCTAATTCTAAGTGGGGGAACTGGGATCTGCACTGACATCTCGCATAGGAGTGTATTGTGCATTATCCCCCTGCCTAACCAGGCCCTAACCAGCCCAGCTCCTTGAAGTACCGGACCAGGACTTTTGGAGATTGACAGCTTCGTTTCGGCTTTCCTTTGGGTGTGGACAGGTTTGATGTCTCTATGAGACTTTTCAATCCCGTTTTCTGTCTGGCCTCCTCTGTGGCCGCGCTGTGTACCACAACATGTTCCACAGTTTCTTCTTCCAGGAGGCAGCCACGACACAGGCTGCTGTCTGTGGCTCCTGTCTTAAAGAGATGGTGGTTAAGCTCACAGTGGCCTGTGATGATACCCACCATTGTTCTTAAATCCTCACGGCTCATCTTGAGCATCGTGTTTGTTGTTTTCCTATCTTTGAAAAATCACTCGTCACTTTCGATTCGATTGACGGCGCACTGGCACATGACAGGGTTGCGGATTCCAAGGTAGCGGTCGGATACGACCGCTACCTTGGAAGGTATGTCAAGGAGTATTTAGGGCTTCCCGCCTTGTTGGAGACCTTTGCAATGCTGGGGTGATTCTCCTCTAATCAGCACCCAGCTGGTCTCCATCACCTATCTCTACACAACACACATGGCACCTCTTGGAACCAAGAAGTTATAGGTTTTTATATGAAAGTACATGTAGTTATAAACTTTATTTTAATCCCTAAGAGCCCATTAGTTCCACAGAAAGTCGCTCTGAGCCACCCCTTCGCTTTCCATTGATTCCCCTATCTGCTAACAGGATTAAAAGCTGAGACTGTAACGGGATCCAGGAAGGGGCGAAGCCCTAAGCCGGTGCATATGGTGCACTTGTATGTCGGTTATAATTTAATACCGTGCGGTGTCGTATTAGGCTAAGCTGCTTTGTATAGAATTCTGGGACTACTAAAGCATGTGGTGAAAATTTTTGCAGCTGGGATTATAATATTTATATGTATTGTATTATCTTATGTAAATCAGTTATCTAGTTAGCTCTGCTTAGCTTGGGGCTAGATGCTGTGTGAATTGTCTAGCATTATTATAATTTATTTATATTAATTCTCAGTAGGTACACATACATTCAGGAGTGGAGACCGCGACTCGGCAAACGTAGTGTAGGACGCCCTCAGAGGGCGTCCTGCTGTCCATGTCCATGTCCAGCTGTGGGCTGGTATAGGCTGATGATAAGGTATATATTCAGCGTCATTTTAAGACCTTACAAGTGTTTTTTTATCAATTCTCACAGCATTATCTAGACCCAAGCAATCTAGTACCCATAGTACAAGGCTTGTGTTATGGGTACTAGATAACTGATATACATAAATAAATAAATAATAAATAGAAAACGACCAGAATACCTAAAACAAATATCTGCAGATCACACGAACATTTGTCTCGAGGCGGTAATCTAACCTGCAACCTCCTACGTCGCAGGCGGATTATGGCCCACCGCGCCACAGAAGTCGTCGATTGCAAAATTAATACTTTGAATCCATTCACCAGTCAATGTATTCAGGACTTTAAACATGGAAAAGCAATGATGTATTCGATGTAGACGAACCGGGCTTAGGCTGCGTGCTCGGTAGCTAGCGGGAGCGAATTTAACAGCTGCCTTGCCGAGCCATCACCGCACACTGCTCGCTTTCGCACAGAATACATGCACCAGATTACATAATTGTAATGGTTGGTAACACGATTGTTATTTTTGGGAAGGACGTGATAAATGGCTTATAAAATTTACTGTTAAAAAAAAGATGTGACCATCATTAATAATGTTTATTTATTTAATGTACTGGTTTAGTTTGGTTTCATCGTATACAATAACGTTTCTTCATACCCCGTCCCCCGAGGCTAGCTTCACACCGGTTTGTCTTGGGCCTGACTTCAGACTCAATCGTTCGTTTCACGAATATTCGGGTAACTAAAATGCACGACAATTTATTGTACGGCTGAATAATGTACACCTTGATAATCCGAATCCGGATTATCAAGGTGTACAATATTCGGCCGTGCAATAAATTGTCGTGCATTATAGTGACCCGAATATTCCATTGCTGATAAATTATAAGTTCAGCCAGTTTTATATGGCGATGCAGCGATGCAATGAAATTATTATTTTTGTATCTATGAAGCTTCATATCGATACCATAAACCCACGTATCAATCATAGATTCAACTTCTAGTAGGTAGTTTTTGCTCCAGGCAACATGAACGCTCAATTGAACTTGCAAAACGACAAAGTTTCACCGCTAATGAGACGTAAACACGTGCATCGCCCGCGCCGGCAGCGTCGGTAATGACGTAATGAGTAATGACGTAAAGTGCGCCAAAGTGCAGTGCTACCGTGCATGCCGCAGGCGTCGCATGCGCAGCTCTGCTGTTCGCTGCAAATTGAATCCGAATTCCAGTTATCCAATGCTTGATGTGTTTGCATGATATTAATGAATTACCTCAACCTATAACTCAACTGCCTATAATGGTCCACAGCTGGACGCAGGCCTCCCCCTGTTTTTTTTATTTCATGGGGGTAATGCTTATAGTCCCCACGCTGGGTATGTGGGTTGGGGATCGCAGTTCGGTGGTAGATATATTCTGCAACAGGCGCTGCTGCCCGCCCCCGGTATATGTCCCTTAGTCGCCTCTTACGACACCCACGGGAAGAGTTAGGGTGGTGCCGGCAACACACGTCTAAATGAATTAATTAGTATGAAAATGATCTTATTATACTTTTTTGTTGTTTTACTCATAAAATTAATTTAATTTAATAATTTAAATCTTGATGATGTAGTTTTTATTGTACTGTGGGTACTGAAGCTTGGAATGACGACGGGCACCCATTGATTCTATAAAAAGACAAAAGCTATTTGTATATTTTCTTTTCCCTATAGGTTCCTTTAGCAAACTAAGATCTAAGGAGCTGCGCAAACGTAGACACTTAGTTTCCAGTTATCGACACAAAACTCTTTTGATCGTGTTAAATGGGAGCAACTGGACACAAAAAATGTCTAAAGTTTGCGCAGGGATTTCATACTGGTTCCATAGAAATCAAATATTCATCGGTAGCTTGTATCTGACAGAAATATGAAACACATGTCCGCGTTTGCGCCCTGCCTTACTTTTCATAATGTCTGTTATTGAAGATTTCTGTTTGTTTTTTCATGTGTTATATCTATAGAGATATATCTATCTACAAAAGATAGAATAAATCGGAGCAAATTATTTAATGTCCATGTATCCCTTTAGATCGGATATGAATAGGTATTGGAATGTAGAAAAGAAAACACAGTAGGTACTCTTGCACTCTTATCCATGTATCCTTGTCCCTGTATCCCTTAACCAATAATAGTTTCCCATCTCCACATATCCTTACCCTATTCCTCCTTGCCCTCAGAACCTTATCAACGACCGCGTCAAGAAGTGTGGGTGAGTGCGACTATGTTGACGTGGAACACTCTGCTGTCAACACTTGCGCTATTTTGTATGACAGGTGAGCACTTTTCAGCTTTAATTTTGACTCCGTTTAGGTCCGTAGCACATCGCCGCCGCGGAATCATAGCAGCGAATTCGCAAACGACGGTAAATTATATTTATATATTGCGAAACGTATAAAACAGAATTTTCGAAGACAGTTTTGAAATGTGCAAACCAATACCTCTCATTTGATGCCCCATAGGTCTATTGAATTTCGACATCACAATTGGTACTGAAAATTTACATTTACATTTATTTATTTTTTAATCGGTAATTGCGCTCGAATTTCAAGTTAATTTAATAGCTGCAGTAGTTACTGGGATATTTAAGAAAGAAGGACGGACAGAGCAAGACCATTATAAGGTTTTCGAAACCGATCTCAAAACCCTAAAAATTAATATCAATCATCCTATTTGCTAACCCCCGAATACTCAAACGCATCGCAACTTAGATTTAACCTCGTCTTAAGTCGCGGTTTTTTGACATAATTTAATGAAAATGTGTAAAAAAAATCGTCACTTGAGACGTGCTTAAACCTGAGATGCGTTTGAGTATTCAGGGGTTAATGACTCAGCCCCATTGTTTCAAAAAACCATAGACAAAAGATTAGGATAAATAATAATAATAATAATGCTGGACAATTCACACAGCATTATCTAGCCCCAAGGTAAGCAGAGCTTGTGTTATGGGTACTAGATAACTGATATACGTAATTTTATACATTACATAGATAGATATTTTTTATTATACATAGAAAACACCCAGACCAACGGAACAAATTTCTGCAGATCGTACACAAATTTGTTCCGAGGCGGGGATCGAACCCGCAACCTCTTGCGTCGCAGGCAGACTCTCGCCCGCTGCGCCACTGAGGGAAAAAATAAAAGCAGATCAAATCGATCTAACTAACAAATTCAGTCCTGCGTTTGATTCTCAATTTTTTCGGGCACTGCGTATCCTCGTATATCGTCCGAACACTTCATCGTTTTGTGTCTATTTTACCTGAATATTATAATACATTAGCGTCACTATAAGTAAAGTTAGTTGGCAATTATTTAATAAAATCCTGCAGTTTATTGCGGCTAGTTTTAGTGCATAGGGCCTTAGGTACTAAAAAGCCATAGACAGTAAAACAGAAAGCTTTTTATGACAATTTTAGAAGCCCTACCGTTTTCAGTACCTATTTGATTAAACCACAATGCACGAAGTCGAGTGTTTTATAAGCAAGTTACTATAATAGTACGGGGTTAAATTAGACCGAAAGCCGATAAAATAAAGATAAGTAGTTAAGTACCTGGTCTGTAAAACGATATAACTTAAAAAGCATCCGAAAATCCCCGAACATTTTTAACAGACTTAGAGAAAGAGGTATTAGAACCTCTTTTTTTTCAGTTGTTTGTATCATTTTTTTCTCCGTTATTTATGGAACGGTTTAGATGATTTTTTGCAAGTTTATGATCCCTGGTGAATCGGTGAAATGTTTTTCCGAAAGTTAGTATTCATCCAAAAAAACTTAAAAATCTATTTTAAACTAAGGCGAACTGGAAACTCGTAACTAGCAGCACATACATAAAATCATAACAAACTTCTTCTAAAAGTGTGCCTTTAATTTAAGGCATAGTTTAAGAAAAGTGTATACGAAAAATATATTATTAAGTAGTTGTCTGTTTCTGCAACTAAAGTTCCTTTGTCTGCATAGCTTCTAAGGACTTGAAGTGGGTTTAAATTTTTTTTAACAAATTATTTACCTAAAGTTAATATTTACTCTGACCCATTATGATTTGATTGAACAGCTCCATCGACACAATGATAAACAATTATAAAAAATATGTGTTTATATTTTTTTAACATATTATTATAACTCACCTCAACTTCGTACCTCAACTTTTTTGTTTGTTTTAAAAATATGCGAGAAGCGATTGTAGAGTACCGACTTCCCGAGCGCATTACCAACTTGACACACCTGGCAACAAAACTAGAGTGTAGAAGTGATAATTGCTCATAATAGTAGCTACAATTGCCCTTAATAAAAGGGTTATTAACACTTCCTTTCATAAGTAATTGGTCTAATGGGAAGCATCTTTTGCTTTCTCTTCCATTTAATAGCAAGTACCTAGTTACATTCAATGTGGAGCTAGATTTTTAGAGCTTTTTCTCTTATCATCTTACGTTTTGTTTGAGAAGGAACATAGCTTACATTGTCTAGTTACAGAATAACAACACATTGTCGAAAATACAAAAAGTTTTCAGTCATCATTTTTCGTATTACGGAACACAATAATTCACGAATTGAAGTTGCGTGCATCTGTCACCGGAGCCTTAAGTCTTAGCCTCCGTGTCGTCTGATATCGTCGAATTTGGAATCTACGAAGGAACATATTATTAGCATTAATTCAATTGACTTTTGCAAGGTTTATTAACCAATGCGTCTTACTGTTTTTGGTCGCGCTCTGGCCAATGGTCTCACCCACGCGTGCGAGTGGGAGGAACATGAGCTTCCTGTTTTGGTTATGCTCTTACGATACGCAACTTCTATTAATTTGCACTCTGATCATCATCATCAGCCTATATCAGTCCACTGCTGGACATAGGCCTCCCCTAACGAGCGCCATAGCGCCCTGTCTCCAGCTTGCCGCATCCAGCATTTGCCAGCAGTCCCTCGCAAATCATCATCCCACCTGGTCGAAGGGCATCCTACACCACGCTTGCCGAGTCGCGGCCTCCACTGAAGAACACGTTTACCCCAGCGGTTGTCGGTTCTGATTATCATCATCCGTCTATAGTCCAGATGGAACTTTATGAACATGGCGCAGCGGGTGGAGGTCCGCTTGTAACGCAGGAGGTTGCGGGTTCGAATCCTGTCTCGGGACAAATGTTTATATGATCTGCAGATGTTTGTTCCGGTTATTCTGGGTTTCTCTATTTAAGTGTAATAAAAAGCATCTATTTATTTATGCTAATTTCCGTGCAAGTTAAATTTCTAGTACCCCATAACAGAAGCTCTATTTTATGGCTAGATGAGTGACTTTTAAGAGCTGCGTGGAATGTCAATTTTAATAAAAAAAAAAATTTTCAACTATATTATTATACCTCTGAAAAGACCTAGTAGTACCTAGGTGTCTAGGTATCTATACTTATATTATAAAGGAAAGGAGAAAAGACTTGCACTTTTGTATGTAACAAATAAACTTAAAAACTACAGGATCAATTTAAAAAAAAAAATTGCCGTTAGAGAGCTAAATTACGATCTTTGACGACCTCTGTGGCGAGGTGGGCGAAGGTCTGCCTGCGACGCTGGTTGCGGATTCGATTCCCGCCTTGGGACAAATATTTGTACGATCTGCAGGTATTTGTTCCGGGTGTTCTGGTCGTTGTCTATGTATAATAAACAATATCTATATATGTAATGTATTGTATTATGTATATCAGTTATCTAGTACCCATAACACAAGCTCTGCTTAGCTTGGGCTAGATAATGCTGTGTGAATTGTCCTGCATTATTTATTATTTTATTTATTTATTATCACTGAGTAACATTATGCTATAGAATATACGTGCGAAGCTGGGGCGGACCGCTATTCGGTATTAATGTAAATAGTGCCAATTCTCAATCTTCCACGATAACAAAATCAGAACTCCACGAAAATAAAGACGTCGACATCAAAATGTAACTCGTCCTCGTATGTGACATTGTTCTAAATGATAAGACGAGCCTGGCACAGCCTGGCGCCGGCTGAGCCGAATTCGATGCGATCGATAAAACAAATAATGTTCGCGTGATTGATGGACTACCAAACAACGCTATTGTTGCGAATGGCCACAATAAAATCCGGCATTTTTAGGTCTTTTTAGTGGAGCGCGACCTTATCATGTTTATTATTTGGGTTAGTAGTGTAATTTCATTAATTTTACATGGTAAAGGTTCATGTCAGAAACGCCGAAGTATTTCAAGGCAAAGTCTTGCTTGAAAGACCGGGTTTTAAATAGATCTATAACAATTAAAGCATCATGATGCTTGGAATTTCTCTGAAGGATAGGATTCGTAACGAATACATCCGACAGAGAACCAAGGCTATCGACATAGCTCAAAGGATTAGCAAGCTGAAGTGGCAGTGGGCTGGACATATCTCGATAAGAACCGACAAACGCGTAAACGTGTTCTTGAGTGGAGACTGCGACTCGGCAAACGTAGGGTAGGACGCCATTCGACCAGGTGGGATGACGATTTGCGAAATACTACTGGCATATGCTGGATGCGGCAAGTTAAGACAGGGCACTATGGCGCTCATTAGGGGACGCCTATGTCCAGCAGTGGACTAGTATAGGCTGATGATGAATGACCTCAATGATTACACTCACTTTTGAAAAGTATCTCGTAAACCCTCATCCTCAACAGCCTACATATAATGGTCCACTGCTGAACGCAGACCTCCCCCTGATTTTTTTATCTCATGAGGGGTAGTGCCCATATAATCCCCGTAATATAGTATAATGCATGTTAGGTATTATGGTAAGTAGTGTATGTATAATGTAGGTAATTATTTTATTTTCTTAATACTCCAATGCCACCGTCTATATTGTTCTTTTATGTCCAGTTCATCCCAAGGTTGCCGAGATCGCTCAAAGCGATAAGGCCGCCCTTTGTACTTCCTATATTTTATGTATTTCCTTTTGTATTGTATTTTGTGTTTGTGTGGTACAATAAAGAGTTTTCTATCTATCTATCCACACGCTGGGCATGCAGGTTGGGGATCGCAGTTCGGTGGTAGATCTATTTTGCAAGAGGCGCTGCTGCCCGCCCCCCGGTGTATGTTCCTCTTACGACACTCACGGGAGCACCAAGAGTTTGGGTGGTCCAATTCTAAGTCCGCACCACACGGTGAAAAGTGTCTCAATTAGATTATACAGATATAAATTATTTAAAAAAATGATTGAGGATTGTTTTTTTATAAATCAAGAACTTAACTGTAGGGGAGACCAGGTATGAAAGTAACACGGGATGAACGTAACGAATGAGTTTTTGAACGACTCTTGTCGCCTACACTGACAGCATGTTCGACGGATATGCGCCATTTTAAATCCCCCCCCTGCCTCAGTTGCGCTCGCGGCGCTGTGCAGCCAGGTTGTGACGTGACGAGTTTGTGCCGAAAAAAATGCTGTAAAGTAAGTTTTGACTGTTTTTTTCAATTGTGATTGTTTCTCGTATGGTTCGTTTAAACTTGTGTGTTGTAAGTGTTTTAGATAGCATAACTATTCATCTTTCCATTTATAAATGTGGAATGTTTACATTATAACGTATTTTAATGTTATGGGCATGTGTCTGCCATATTCGGGAAAATTTATAGGTCGGGATGAAAGTAACAAGTTGTTACTTCCATCCCCATCAGGGTCGTGAGCCATATTCAAACAGCAGGTCCAGTGAAAAATGGCTACAATGCCTAGAGTGTCAGCTGTGGGCCCACGTGGACTGCACTGACAACAAACTAAGATATGTTTCCCACAATTGCCTATCTGATTAAGATCTCATTTTGAAAAAATGTTGATATTTTAGAAGATTTTTTATGTTTGCTCGTAATTTTAGAAGATTTTTTTTTGTTTCCTTAAAACTTAATTTTATTTTGATAATTGTGATATTACTGCATGACCTCAAAGGCTGATTAGGTAATCAATATGTTGATTAATAAAGTTTCTTTATGTTTATTTACAATGTTACAACTATCCCTATAGCCTGTTACAATCATCCCTACCCCTAGGGATGGTTGTAACAATTTCCACATATTATATTTGTTCGATTTTCTCCAAATCTCTAATAACAACTATATTTAATGTGATGTCTACAGATAGCCAAAAGACTTGTCTATCTTGCGTATTGATTAGAATTTTGATATTCATAAAGGTGAGTGAGATATTACGAAAACATTGAAAATTGTTACGTTCATCCCTGGTCTCCCCTACTTATAGGATAAATTTAAGTGCGATTTTTGTAAACATACATTTTTAGTATGTAATTTAAACTTTCCCCAACATGCTTGTCATATACTATTTAATTAAATTTTGTACTACTAGGATAAATGTCTTGATATAAATAAATAAATAATAAAATAAAACATAACACAAGCTCTGCTTAGCTTGGGGCTAGATAATGCTGTGTGAATTGTCCAGCATTATTTATTTATTTATTTAATGCTGGACAATTCACACAGCATTACCTAGCCCCAAGCTAAGCAGAGCTTGTGTTATGGGTGCTAGATAACTGATATACATAATATAACACAATACATGGCTAGATATTTTTTTAATCATACATAGAAAACGACCAGAACCGCCTATCTGGTCAGGTCGTATATCTGAGCAAATTACAATTAAGTAAATAAGAGTCAAGTAGGGCTATCGCAGCTAGCCAATTGACTAATAGTTTCCTGTCTCAGAGCTAAGTGTGGTTAATCTGCTAAGTAAAAGTCAATTATGCAACGTGGGTGATATTTTTTGTAAGCTCTACTTTGTAGGAAAGGTTCTTAGCCGTAGTTAAGGGGTTTTCTGCGGGTTCGAATGATTTTTGCGGTATGTTTTCAATATCTTAGAGATTTGAGGCAGGTGTCTGAGGATAGCGATGGTGTGAACAGCTGATCAGAAATATTTTAAACAATTATCTTGAATAATATAAGTATATAATATATAGTATAATATATAATATATAGTATAATATATATAGTGAATAATAATATGTGATTATCTATGTTCAAATAGATAATCATTAATCAGAGAAAATTACTCTTGAGTAGATCGTTTTTGAGAGACCGCGCAACTTTAAAAAAATAAATAAACATAATCTGATTTGAATGAAAAAAAATATGAAAATATCAACGTACAATCTGATACTTACTGTAGGTACATATTTTGAAAACAGTTTTACGTTTTAAGTTAGTTATAATAACCATCAAACACCAGGACACATTTTGAACTAACTAACTAAATTCAGTTAAGTTCAGCTGAGCTCCATGCGACTCGGTAAACGTAGTCTAGGACGCCCTCCTACCAGGTGGGATGACGATTTGCGAAAAACTGCTGGCAGATGCTGGATGCGGCAAGCTGAAGACAGGGCGCTATGGCGCTCATTAGGGGAGGCCTATGTCCTGCTGTGGACTAATATCGGCTGATGATGATGATGAGCTACACGCCTGTTTGCAACAGTCTTACAGTAACCTCAAATGTTTTAATTGAAATTTGTTTCTATTCTTTGATTATAATTTTCATAAATGAAAAGACTAAGAAAAAGAAAATAAAAAGAAAATTTAATTATTTAATTTTCTTTGTGATTAAAGATATCAACATTACCAAATGCAGAAGAAATTTGTGATAATTTCGTTACTTAATTCTATTTCATTAAGTAAATTATATAACTCCAAAGTGAGTGCAGTAAGGTTTTTGCCTTGGAACTTTTCCTAGTGCTTAATGGTGAATTATGTAACAGAATGAAGAATGCAGTATGATTAGAGAGAGAGAGGTTGATCAGAGTTGCTCTTATTCAGGTTGCTAATCATTTCACGGATATACCTATATTACCTACCCATGTGTGGTTGATGTTTTAAAAATACTTGCAGACATTCTACCTGGATTCATGAGAAATTTTTCGATTTTTTCAAAATATTTAAAAAAGTTTGAGACCCATGTTTGAAAAGTGTCTCAAATGAGGTTCTATTATAGTACATGTAATGAACCACTAAAAATTGAATTTTTTTTCTATCGATAAGTGCCTTAATACAAAGGAATTTTCAAAATCCATCTTCCAGTTTGTGCCTCTGTAATAGTTTTATTCTATTTAGTTTAGGCAGAGATACGAAAATAGATTTTGGTGGCCACCAAGGGCAACTTCGTATCTCTGCCTACATAAACTAAATAGAATAAAACTATTACAGAGGCATTAAAAAAAGCTTATGATATCACAAACTGGAAGATGGATTTTGAAAATTCCTTTATTAAACGTAATAATAAGATAAATTAGGCGACGGCGCCACTTTGGTTGGGGTATGTGCCTTAACGAATTTTAACAGATAAAAAGAGAATTTCAAACTCCAACTAAATGATGAATTTTATTGTCGTTAAACTATAGGTTCATTAGTCTTATGTCAATCTAGTTCAGACTGGTATTGATTGTAAAACAATAGTTTTGACGTTATTTTGTTTTATTACCTTGCTAGGTCGATTAAAGCTCTGCGATCGCACAATTCCGATTCCTACATAATAATTTAGCTCATCGTGGTCGGACTGGGCAGTTTATCAAAGATCGATTCAGAAGTCTGTGATGAATGAAAGCAGATAATTGCTTTCTCGATTAAAATCCATTAGGGTTGAAACTGGTTCATCATGAAGATATTTTTGTGTTTATGTGTTCTATTTCCAGTCAATATAGACCAATCTGAAAAATTCTTTAGTCATTGTATGGAGAATGTCATTGAATGACAATTCCCTTTAATTCTGAAAAACTAAAAGACATTGGTTAGACTCCTACATTATGTTATCATTATTTTATGTTTTAATCACCTTATTCATCAGGATATTGACGAACTCCGTGGCGCGGTGGGCGAAGGTCTGCCTGCGACGCAGGAGGTTGCGGGTTCGATTCCCGCCTCGGAACAAATGTGTGTACGATCTGCAGACATTTGTTCATTGTGTTCTGGTCGTTTTCTATGTCTAATAAAAAATATCTATCTAGGTATGTATTGTACTGTATTACGTATATCAGTTATCTAGTACCCATAACACAAGCTGTGCTTAGCTTGGGGCTAGATAATGCTGTCTGAATTGTTCAGCATTATTATTATTATTTTTTGTAGGTATAAAAAAGCCTTTTTTACCACTCCCGCTCAAAAACGGTGACTTGGCTGCTCAAAAACAGTGAGCAAAATCGGGTTTCGCTCACATGTGGAATAAAGGATATTATTCAACTTGTTGAAAAAAGTAATTTGAATTCAGAATATTGCAGTAAACGATGGTGTATTATGTTATTTATACTCCATATCAGAGTATGGACGACGACAAAAAAAATATTTTGGTTTTAGCATATCGAAGGGAAGGAGGTTGGAACGCATTCAACCTTCTTAGAAAACAATAATTCGTGTCGTGCATTCGCGGTTTGAAAGAGGTTTATAGCATTCTAACCCTCCATGGTTGTTGACAAATTATTACCCTCTTTTATACGACCTGTAATAACAAAATATTTTCTAGCTAGTCGAGGTGAAAAGTCTGTTTAACTCGAGGGCAAATATTTGTTTCGTGCCTTTAAATCCATCGCTAGCTGCGGAGCTACATTAGAGACACTCGCTACACTTGTAACTCTACCGTCTAATCTACCGGAACCGTCGCGTCGATTAAAGAAACTTTGATAGTTTAAAGTGCAGTAACTGTAACAATATAAAGTTTTACCCTACTTAAAAAGTATCTACTAAGGTAAAACTTATGTTGCAGCAGTTTATGGGCATTTTAAATAACTGCACTAAAATTATCAATGTTTTAGACATGGTGGCATCCCTACCATGTCCGGCAACTTATGACAAGAGACTTGATTAACAATGATTCTAGTGGCTTCCCAAGGATTGCCCTCGGACATGTCAGCATGAGATCTTCGATTAGCTTCGAGTACATCCTGAAACTACTGCAATTTGGATGGCATCTTGCGATTATTGTTATGAGTGACTTATGGTCTGGTCTGGTCGCTTTTGTCTTTAAGTAGTGGTTTAAACTTGAGTCTTGATACTTTAAACAGCGACTTACCTTGAGGTACTCGTAAGCGGACAAGTAGAAAGACACAGTTAATGAAATCAACAATGATGGATTTCGAACTGATTGTCTCTTTTGAGTACCATCGATAAAAATTGATAAACATGACAATGAAATTTACTTACCCACCAGAGGACATACAGAATGTTCTACCAGTTGCAGCGTAAAACCACCGGAAGTTTTAAAATGATCAATTAGGTATTTTAGCATTACACTAAAAAAAAATCAATCACCCCTAAGCTGTTTTAGGTAAACTATAAAATAAAAGACCGTACTATTTGATTGATAATTAATTGACATCATCATCGTCAGCCTATATTTGTCCACAGCTGGACATAGGCCTCCACTAATGAGCGCCATAGCGCTCTATCTTCAGCTTACCGCATCCAGCATCTGCCAGCAGTCTTTCGCAAATCGTCATCCCACCTGGTCGGAGGGCGTCCTACACTACGTTTGCCGAGTCGCCTAACTATTAATTGACAACCGGGCGGCTATTTGCATTCGTGGAAGAAGCTCGCTTATAAACTATTAATAACCCCACGTATCCACAAATCTAACGGGTATAATATCGACGAACGGAGCGAGCCGCGATTTTTTTGTCGCTGTGGGTAACTATTTTTAAAATGTGATAGAGGTTATCAGCAATAAACAATCATCAAGCTGTGAGTTAGATCAATATTTCTGAGGGGTTGAAAGAAAATACTCATTTTGAAACAGTATTTTAAATATAAAAGTCATTTAAAACAGGATATTTAACATGATTCGATTTTTGAGTTTTCCAATATTTCGGCACAGTTTCATGCGCCATGATCACGGAAGAACTAAAGTCACTGCGAGTTGGTTTTTATTGGCAGATATACCTATCGATCTTCCTTCATTCTTTGTCTTTTGATTCTTAGTATTTTAAATAAACTGCCTGCTCTGCAACCATCAAAGTTAATTGTAGAGTTCCTGACTTTTTTCGACCTGGATTTCCTGACACATACTGAAATACATAATAAAACTCTAAAAACATATTGTTGTCAGGCGCCTTGCGAAAAAATTGAAGCAAATTTATATTTTTCCAAAACAATTTGCACCTTACTAGTCTGCATCCGCATAAACACCCGTAATATTTGTTGTGAATGGGAATGCAGATGTCCAAATTTTTACGGAAACTCTTTAATTACGGATACGGATTCAAATATTCGCAACATCCCTAGTCTGTTAGTACTATTACATCCACAAATAATTGACATCGATCCCCGCAAACCTATGTAACTTTATCACCTACTATGACCTCCCATTAATTCACCCATTGACAGTCATGAGAGTAAAGCCGCTTGTTTAATGCTATCTTCGGCGATAAGGTGTCATTGGTGAATATATCAACGGATTGAATGACTAAGGAACCTACATGATTGCAGTTTCTTGAGAAACAAGAGATAAGACTAACAAGTCTAACATATGGGTGTTACATTGGTAGTAAATCTAAGGTTCTATTGGGATTTAGTAGAGAAAATTACCCTAACCTAAAGCTTATGCCACACCACAAAGAACTGGCTTTTCCTCGTGGCGTAACTATTTCGCCCAACTGATTTGGCTACGAGGCCTAACATATCCTCATGGCCAAACTCGTGTCGAAATAGGCAAAGTACACTCGGCACCGCAGAAAGGATTTTAATTACGAATAAATTCACATTGTTGACAATGGCCCCTCATGTGAAATCTCTTTGGTGACTCAGCATTGGACATTGTTTGGAAAAGCTTAGATAATTTTTTTCATTTAATTTTTTCTTATATTAATGTTAACAGCCAAGCGACTCGCTTATCGACGGATCCTAGAGAACAGATGTATTGCATTGCACACTTTATACAGCTGTAGCCAGCCACACTGCGGATCGTTGACCATGATCAGCCACAAAGCGACTCGCTTGGCTCTTAGCAAAACGAGGCTTTTGTAGTGTGGCATTAGCCTAAGAGGAAGTGGATAAATTGATATCTGTAAAGATGCCCCGTCATCGCAAACAGTCACCTGTAATCTTAATGTAACATGATACTTAGCCGCTTTGTCTGACATTGTAAAAACAACTAATTCTTCTACAGCAGAATGCTGCAATCGCAACTTGATGGATTGTTACTTGTTACATTACAGGCGAATGCTCGCGGAGAGAGCGCACCTTCATAGGTTCGATGCTTCTTCTTAATAGGTAGGTAGTACTTAGATAGATAGATAGATGTATTTATTCAGGTAAAAACAAACAACATTACATTTTGGTTAAGTTAGTATTTATTTTCAAACTTACACTATCATTACAGAAACCTAATGCAATAGCTAAGACATACATTACACAAGACAAAGTAGCCTTACGGAGTTCGTTCAGAGAGACCAGAAACAGATCTATTTTCTCTGCAACCAAATCCTATGTTAGGTTTAACTACACAGGCTTAATATAACCTTCTAATGTGGAGGTGGCTTCTTACATAACACAGACCTAATCCACCTAATTGTATTTTGATATAAAATTAGTACCTATGGGACGGACTATTTCAGTCCGTTGAAATATCCGTGCTTGCTTACCCGACCAACAAAGTTAAGGCAATGGGGTTCCTGGAGGTCTTCGCCCATCAATCAAGACGGTAAACACTTTTAATGGAACAAAACTTATCTCTCGGCTATGATTAGCTACCTCCACTGTCAGCTATTCATTTCGAATCGTGACGTCACGCCCGTTGCGAACAAGTGCACCGGACAACACAATTTGTAAATCATCCCTTCAGGTAAACCTACAAGATTGTTCTCCCATTTTGTCTTGCATTGCGGAGATTATACCAATCTCTTGGAGTTCTTGATAAATGAAACCGCAATGTATTTGTCTAGTTTGAGATCAGTCGCGTGGTTTCCAAAGGTCGACTGCAATCAGATCGGTTTCGCCTCAGGCGGCAGTTCTGGCCGGCACGTGTTCGAAGACTGGTCACGACTGAAACAAGCCTCCGACAAATAGATGGATGTTTTAGGTGAAACTTTGTGGATTTCGTGAGGCTTTTTTCTTTTTGTGGCATTGCATCAAACTCAGTTTTAGCTTTTCTACCATCTTCCTTTTTTACAGGCATCTTGCTAGCTTTTTCATTTTTAACTGAGGAATTTTTTTTCTATCTAATCTACATACAATTTTCATGTGACATAATTCCTATCTAACATTCTTGATCACTTTTAAGTAATTTTTTTATTAGTAACATATGAATTATTATTTTTAAAATAAAAAATCTTCATAATTTCCGTTACTACAGGTACTACTATCACACAAGACAGATATACAAAGAAAAATACAGCAAAATAGTAAAAAAATAAACAAATTGAATTTGAATTTTGAATCCTCCTGCAGGGTCCACCCTATCTTACGGCACTATAAAACCAAGCTTCCTTACATAACCATATTTTTGAGTAAATTACTTTTACGTCTTGTGAGATGGTCGTTTCCCGCAAGTGGGATATGACACTAAGTACATATCTATTCAGGATTGCCGTTTTATAGCCGACAGTAAAGAGTCGTATACTAACGTAACATGCAAATTATTGGAATATCAATGGGATGCTAAATACATTGATAATTCTAGCATTTATAACGAAGATGTTATAAATGCATTAACCGTACTGGTCTTGCGTCTGTGCATTATTTTAAATGGCACAGGTAAATTATTTTTAAATGATTTATTTTAGAATCACAATCTTACAAATTAATAAAATACCGCATAAACACATAAATTTCACAATAAATTAAATCTTTAATCTACATCTACAACTAGAATGAGATTACTTATTAAAATTTAACTATATATGAATAATAAAATAAAAAAAGTAAAAAAACCGCTGTAACATGAGAAAATAAGGCACATTACGTACGACCGTTGAGGCGCGGGGGGCGAAGGTCCGCCTTGAGACAAATGTTTGTATTGTACGATCTGTAAACATTTGGTCCAGGTGTTCTGGGTATTTTCTGTATGTATAGTAAATATTTGTCTCTGTGATGTATTGTATATTAAGTATATTAGTCATCTTTATGCACTACTCCCAGCCGAATTTCGACCACGGCGGCCAGTCTTAACGGAGACTAGCCAGTTGCACAGGACGTATTAGTGCACAAGTGTATGCGGAAACACAGGTGCGTGCAATCTCTATTCATTCACTCTCAAAATCCGATGGGACTGCAGGCGAATCGACCCGAATGGGGCGAGGTCAGGCACAGTTACCAATAATGGCTTAACGTGCTTTCCGAAGCAGGGGGGTGTAACAACGCCTAGTTCCTGACTCCGGGCCTGTCAGTCATCTTTTTTTGTCCATTTACTTATGTTACACAGTAATTGCTTATTTTATTTAAAAGCTAACTTAAACCGTAATTCGGTTTGTCTGTAAGCCTCTTAGTCTCTAAGGTAGAATATATATTTTAAGTACCTACCTAGTTAAGTAGGTAAGTGCAGTCGATTCATACATATTAATTAATGTAAGAACGTAGGCTAGGCAGCATCTGGGAGTCAAGCTCAAGCAGGCCACACCCTGCAAGTAAGTACAAGCGGGGTCTGGTACCCTCAACACAAGCGCAATTTGGGGGAAGGTGCAGTGTGAAAGATGACCATCCAGAAATGCAAACATGTTTCAATCTGGACTTTTGGACACAAAAGTGCTTAGTGCCATGCCAATAAGCGAAATTTATACTAATCTCATAGCACTCTTAGACCCTCAGAGCCCGGATAAGTTTTATTGGATCGAAGGACCAATAAAGTATGGCATTAATCTGGAGAGTCGATTAGACGGTAAATTGACAGATTGCAAGATAAGTTGCAATGAGTTAGTGGATCTAGCTATTATATCCATAGTATAAAGTTTTGATAATGTCAAGCATCATATCAATCATATTATTTTTTAGAATATGTACCTCGCTTTCTATTACCAAAATATAAATTAAATTGACTTACCCTATGACTTTTGGTCCGAAGTCCTACTAGTCCTAGTTCTATACTACACAATCATAAAATGGCAACGCTGTTTATCAAAATTCAAAGGTTCGTTTAATATTTGTCGTCTCTTTGTAGAATATCCTTGTTATCACATATTTATATGAATAATAATGAATGGATTTATCCGTAATGCAGCACTACGAACTTTATAATTCAATCTGCAGAGCTGTGATATCTTGACCTCGGCTCCGGTCATTTCAATTGACAGTACGTTCATAAGGTTCAATTACTTTCTTCTCAATTCTTTGATGCGCGTTGCTGACTCGCTTTTATCATATTTTTTATCCTTCAATTATTGTAGTGAGTAATAATACACGTGGATATTTTATGTTCTTTTTTCTAGTCTATAGATCTTTATTCTGATTTAAGATTTCTAGACATACTAAATAACTTTGAGTTTGTATATTTTCATCATCATCATTTACAGCCTGACTTCACCCACTTCTGGGTGAACTACAGGTCTCTCTCACAAAATTTTGTAAAAAAAAGTTGACTTGGATGTGATAACCCTTTTCTACGCCAAATTCCGCTGGCGTAGAAAAGGTCAAAATTCGCAACAAAATAAAAACCTCTGTGTGATGAGTGGTGATGAGTAATCACATATTTTTGGTGAAACAATTTGAACGATTGAAACAGACATTATTAATTAGCAAAAAAATTACAATTAAAGAATAAAAACAAATTAGAATTAACTATTATTCTTTAGAACTAACTATTATTCTACATTCAGCTAACTGCAGACTGTTGCTAAGAATCATAGATTTTAATTTAAAAAAATATTGGAAACAGCTTTCCATACGACATATTCTTTTCAACTTCACAATAAAAACTATCTTCACAAAAGAACACCATGATGTTCAAATGTCCATTTAGCAAAACATTTCGGGCCTGCTACTTCCGCGTTCACATTCCGATTGATACAAAAGCAACTATTTACTATTACAACGTGATTCAGTTTGGAAGGCAAGAGGTTAGAAAGCCGGTGGTCGTAGTGTACTCTTGAACCTTTTTACGAATAAAAAAACATACAAGTAGTTCCTTGTTCCTCACCTCACCTCAACAGCCTTTAGGTAATGGTCTACAGCTGAACGCAGGCCTCCCCCAGATAATCGCCTTATAGGCTTTTGTCTCATGTGGGGTGATGCCCATAATCCCCACGCTGAGCATGCGGTTTGAGGATCGCAGTCCGGTGGTAGATCTATACTGCTAGAGGCGCTTCTGCCCGCCCCCGGTGTATGTCCCTTAGTCGCCTCTTACGACACCCACGGGAAGAGTTGGGGTGGTGCAAATTCTAAGCCAGCACCACACGGCAATGGTTCTAGTTTACTTTTGAAATTAGTGGTAGGTTTATCTAATTGCAGGTAGGTTATTCCTATCGCAATTAAGCTGATTTAAGGGATAAAAAGTAGAATAAGTGTTATTTCAGGTCTAGACCTACATCTGTACAAAATTTGAGCCCGATACGTTCTGAAGTTTTGGTGAAGTAAAAAGCATACTAATAATATCATCCATTCAACCAAATTTTCGCATTTTTAGCATTAGTATATTTTTATTAGAAATGAATTATGGTCACTGCAGGCTGCTCAAATGCAAAATTCAATAACTTACATCGTAACAGTCTTAAAACTTACAAAAAAGCACTTCGAGTCTTCGACAAGTCTATTTCAAACAGCTTTATTGTTAGTAATATTTAGCTTGGGGCTAGATAATGCTGTGTGAATTGTCCAAGATTTTTTTAAAATTTATTATAAGGTAGCTTATCTGATCCAAATAAATACTAACCAATCGGAAGCGTCTCAAAGACGTTGGCTGCATTGCCCTGTTTCATGGCAATGCTGACTGCACTGCAAAGCTTCTCTTAGATATCAAATAGAATAAATTCATATAAATGAGAAAGTAAATATGGTTTTTTTTTTATTTTGCTCAATCACGCCAGAACGGCTGAACGGATCTGGATGAAATTTGGTACAGATATAGATTATAGTCTGGAATAGCACATAGTCCATATTTTTATCCCTGAATTCCCGCGGGAACGGGAACAACGTCGGCGAAACCGCGAGGCGGTTCTAGTTGAAAGCGATTTGAAATATCAACTAATTCTGTTTTTCATATAAATGCGTCCATAGACCCTACGGTCCAGTAATGAAAGCTTTTCATTCAGTACCACAGAATAAATAATAGCTAATTCAAATTATAGGGCTATTTAGAAAAGTATGTACCTCAACAGGAAACTTCGAATGGGAGTAAAAGTGATTGCATGCATTGGGTAATTGTTTATGACATACCTTACATATTTACTTTCCGTGTATTTTGGTTTATAAATTTGAATAGATTATTAACATTGCAGGATTAGTTATTTTGTTAGCTGTTTTCCTGATTTTTGTTACTTGGATTTTTTATAATGCTGGACAATTCACACAAGTTATCATTTAGTCCCGAGCTAAGTTAAATAGTATTATGGGTACTAACTGAATGCTAACTGATAAGTCTGATAAGTATGCCTACTTAAAAGAATACCATGTCATACATAGATACATATTGTTGTATCCGACATACAAACTTTAACCTTCTTTCATTAAGGCGGCGATAGAAGTGAAATGGGCAAAATTTGGGTAACATTACACCAATTTTTCTCCGTTATCTATATCGATAAAACTTTAAAAAAAATACCTAATAATCTATGGGATACAAGGCAGGATTCCCTTTTTTACGAAAAAGTAAAAAAAAAACTATTTGAAATACCAAAAATAATTGCAAAGACCATCTGTTTTCTTAGTTTTCACAATTTTTCTCCTAAACTATCAATCACAAGATTATTTATTTTCTTCACCATATTATACCTATAGAAGAATACCCAGTGCACCTTCGGCTTATTTTTTCAAACAAATGTCTTAATTAATAGATAATCAGCGAAAACATGATTTTTGAACGTACGCCGCTCTGCTCCGTCCCGCTCCTTTATGCCTATCCTATTCACTAACGTCAGTTATTTCCCCTTAAAGAGTTTGTGTTGTTTCTTCTTGTTCCACTTTTAATTTTCCGCCAATCCATTTCATATCTAACTTGAAAACTAGGAAACTTGTAATTAACCCTCAGTTGTATATCATGCTATATATGTATATATATTATATTGTTATCTAAGCAGACTAAATTATAAAATCATAGCTGCAAGTTTTCCCAAAGTTCGTTAAATAAAATAAAATTAACATTTCCCTGGGTTTATACTCTGCTTGTCAAACTCTTCATTAGCCATCTCCTATTGAGGATTTCCTGATCCATCTAAAAGCAAAATGAGTGCACAATTAGCAGACATTTCCCAAGACATTAATAACACGGTATAAATAGCAGATCCATCCGTCATCTTCACCTCGGCTTCTGACATAGTTGCTCCCTGACTCTAATACATTATATTTCGATAAATTGAAACGCAGCCGACAAATCTCTACTAAATTTGAGTCAACGACTGCCACTCGAATTATCGAAATAGCCGAAGTGGTTGCCGAGTAGTCAGGGCCTTGACTAGTTGCAGCCTGAGATTGCACTTGCGGAACAATGCACGAGGACAATGACCCCGCTGACAGCGGCGCAGATGCTATTATGCGGAGTTGTTGGCAGATAGGTCAGTCCGTCGTTTGGTTTTCATTTATTCTTTACCGTACCAACTTTTGACATATGAATTGGGAAGACTAGAGATTATGCAAGCCGATCATAAAAGATAAATAAATAAAAGTTTTTTATTACAGAAAACTTACATTAAACTTATTTTAAGTTATGAAAGTATTTTTCTAACAATAGTAGGTAGTATATTTGTAAACAGTCAGAACCTAAAAAGAAACGTAAGTAGGTAACTGTTTTTATCCCCATTTTTTCTCCTGATTGTGCTTAAGCCGCTTACTTTTTTGATTTAGAATAAAGCCTGTATTTTCAAGCAGCGTAAAAGGCCTGGCTGATGTAAAGTTTTAGTGTGGTGTGGGGTATAGTAGGTATATTTTATTTAATTGTAAATTTTATGAATACATGATTCAAGGTTTTAGTGGGGGTATATTTTATGACCGGAATGTTTGAAAACGAAAGTTTTCAATCAGTGCGTTCTACCCGTCATGACCTACGACTAGACGTGGACACTCTTGTCCACGTCTCAGCTCCGCACTAGCTCAGCACTTTAAACTGATGGACCTGCCCTACCGAGAGCGGTAGGGCAGGTCCATCAGTTTAAAGTCGCCCAGCGAGCTATGGAGAGAGCTATGCTCGGAGTTTCTCTGAAGGAAAAGATTTGCAACGAATACATCCGACAGAGAACCAAGGTTGTCGACATAGCTCAAAGAATTAGCAAGCTGAAGCGGCAGTGGGCTGGCCATATCTCGAGAAGAACCGACAACCGCTGGGGTAAACGTGTTCTTGAGTGGAGATCGCGACTCGGCAAACGTAGTGTAGGACGCCCTCCGACCAAGTGGGATGACGATTTGCGAAAGACTGCTGGCAGATGCTGGATGCTGCAAGCTGAAGACAGGGCGCTCGGGCGCTCTTTAGGGGAGGCCTATGTCTAGCTGTGCAGGACTAATATAGGCTGATGATATTTTTTATAATATATTATAAATAAATATTAACAGAGGTGGTGGGCTTTTGAGTGACCTAGCCCCAAACACCGGCCAGCTTCACTTGAAATCGCTACCGTCAACTGACTGATCAACAGACCGACAATCGCTCATTGTTCGTAACTGAAACACTGCATTTATGCATTCAACTGTAAAGGCTCTTTGTGGACTGCTCTAAAGAAAGTCTTGTTCTAAGTTCTCTTTAGTTTACCTACGTTAAAGTTTCTCTTAGTGTATAGTTGGTTTCTTTTCATAAATAGTTCTTGTGTTGTTTAAGGTACGTCACTATGTTGAAAGCTTTTACTGTATGACTTGTTAGCAGATTCATTGTTTCCCTGTCGGGGATAAAAAAGCCTAGCTTAATCATGATGTCAGTATAATTCATTAGAAAAAGTGCATCTGTTTAGTCGTTTTGGTATTGTTAGCGCTCAACATCTTTCGAAGGTTTAGTTTTATCCACATACATATAGATATTTGAGAACATAGATTTCAACATAGCTGGTATTCTCACGGTTTTCTGTCTAGTGCTCTTGTGGTATTTTGAATACGGTTGTCTTTTTCTTTTGGCATAATTCAACATTACGTTTCTACAGCTTTAAGCTTATGTTTTTAAAATTTCGACACCTTTACACAATTGTCTTTCACCATACACATAAAGCCCTTTTCGGCAGTTGCTACAAGGTCTATAATTTCGTTACCTCGTCAGTAATGTGTATTACATGTGATTACAAAAGCGGTAACACGCGTGTCTATTAGTCCATTACTCTTGATTTGATAGCGGAAGGTGCAAGCAGGGCTGTGAGTGAACCAACTTTCTGCTATGCCTACCGACAGCTAGAGGCAAAAAAAAAGACAGAGAGAAACAAAAAAGTCCAAGAGGGACCAAAAAAATCCGCACTTGACCAAAAAGATCCGCACCGGCAAGTGCGGATTTTTTTGGTCCGTTTTGGACTTTTTTGTACCTCTCCGGATCTTTTGTAGAACGTGACTCTCTGCGGATCATTTCGGATCAAAACGCCTATTGAAACGGCATATCAATATATTAATTCTGCTTTGTTTGCTTTAAAGTAGCATAGAATATTATAACATTACTAACGATGCAGCTACAGGTATAATAATTAAGCTATCGTCGTATAAAATTTACCTAGATAGTTTGAATAAAATGTATTTTATTTTAAATGATGCAAAGTATTGTTTGGCTACCTAGTCTAAGTATATTGGAATCTATTCTTGTCATCAGACTTCGTTTTACGTTACCGCGTCGTTGATTATTTAGAAATATTAATTCTTATTATTTTCATTTCATTTTGGGCTTCCGCCACTAGAACGTCTTAACATTTTTTATTGACCGTGTCATTCATTTTTCGGTTCTTGATCATTTCCTGATATTTTACAAAACGGATCTTTTTGTTAGATTTCGCACCAAATTTGCGTTCGGTTCGGAGCTTTTTCAACTGACTGCCGGCAACACTCTTGACACTTATATTATGGTATTATATAGACAAGACGCACATGTTCGTCTGCAGCATCACAAGGCTAGGTAGTGAATGCCTTAATCTACTATTTGGCTCTAATCTAAAAAGGCAAATGGCAAAGCTTTATTTGGAATTCCACAAAACAAATGCTTTTGCGCTTCTTCCCATTTACTACCATCGCAAAAAAGGGGCATTGACGTTCAGGAAAATAAAATGAAAGGCACGCATTTGATTGAAATGTCGAGGGCTAGGGCTAGTCTGGAAAACTAATCTACGAAAGTTTTATGGTTTCTGTAGGTACCTGCTTGTTTTTTTGGGAAATTGCATTGTTGGGCCAAAAACTCTATTTCGAAGTTATGTGAGTTGTAAATGACACGAATTTTTTTCCCTAGAATAAACAGGAATTGTTTAGCAGCTTTAAATAACTTGAACTTGTCAACTGGCAGCCCTACAGGTGTGGCCGGGAGGTGCAACGGTGATCAATCTCCAGTTACGTGAGGTTTCGACACGCTGTACTATATCTAATGGCACGCTGTACTATATTATATCTAATGGCCACGTTAACGTAGTGTGTGCCATTGGAATGCAACGTTCAGTCAACTGCGATGTGATACATTTCTATGGAGATCCATAATAAATAATAAATAACGCTGGACAATTCACACAGCATCACCTAGCCCCAAGCTAAGCAGAGCTTGTGTTATGGGTACTAGATAATTGATATGCATAATACAATACATTACATAGATAGATATTTTTTTACTTTATATAGAAAACAAATACCTGCAGATCGTACAAATATTTGTCCCAAGGCGGGAATCGAACCCGCAACCTCCTGCGTCGCAAGCGGACCTTCGCCCACCGCGCCACAGAGGTCGTACAATACAAACTAGAAACTAGTCGCCTTGCAGTTTCAGCTTCTAAATCAGAGGATCTATCATAATTTTATCCTATTAAACAGAAGGCCCTACTGTTCACAAATCATTATTAATCCACCTTCAGCTTAAATTACCGAGGGCTTACCTTTATGCATAACGAACCCTTCTGATTTATTGCAAATACTCTCCACTCTTTTCTTCTCGGGTTGAAGGAAAGAGACGGAAGCTGCTGTAATATAAACCAAGTGTAACATTTATGAATTCAATTATGGTTTGATTAAAGTCATCAATACGGTTTGATGGCGTACAGACAGATTTTAAATGATAGAAATTTCCTCGAGGCGTTTTATACAGGATCTACCTCTGAATTGCAATTTGATACTCTATAGCATGAGGTTTGAATAATTTCAAATTTAATCCCATGTAAAATAATTAACCCCGACCAGCTGGGATGACGATTTGCGAAAGACTGCTGGCAGATGCTGGATGCGGCAAGCTAAAGACAGGGCGCTATGGCGCTCATTAGGGGAGGCCTATGTCCAGCTGTGGACAAATATAGGATGATGATGATGAAAATAATTAATAATTTTCTTTTACGGATCCAGCTAAACTTTGTTAAATTTTTATTCACACTTTCTTTATCGGATGTACATTACGTTTCCCCAAATGCGATCAAAATGGTAGCTGGCGAAATCGGTTTGAAGTAAAAATCAATATTTAAAGTCGACTAAGCTGAACTTCGTTCTGTTCACGGTTCTTCGGCTTACAAAATTGCATTTTGCATATTTTTGCTAACATTTCATTATAGGTGTGTATTATTAAGAATAAAAATAACCATGGACATAGATAAATACTATTCCAATACGAAAAATAACATGATATGGTGGAAAAATGCTCGAATTACAAATAATTTTGGTAGTACGTTTGTATGGGCAAACCATCATCCGCAGGCCTCTTAAACAATCTAAAATCAACAAGGCCTGCGTCCAGCAGTGGACCATTATAAGCTGTTGAGGTTGAGGAGGTATATTTTGAACTTAACAAATTGGGGTCTTCAATTGTCCGATCAGAATGCAATAAATCCAAAGTCTCTAATTAGAATTGTAAATGTACCTACCGCCACTGCAGGCGGAAGATAAAGCGCCTGTTACACATCAATGGGCTTGATGTTTTTAAACATAATACACGTATCTGGGTCGAGTGTATCTATGGGTTAACGCAACAATGATTAATTTGAGTGAGTTTGGGGTTTTTATATTGCACCTGCGTTATTTTATAAATGTTTAGATGGTTTGGTAGAGTTATACCGTCGATACAGCCAGACAAAAGATAAAATTCAAATTTTATAAAAAAAATAAGGTGCTGTATGAGAATTATAAAAACCTTTTTTATCCGTTATCTTTAACGAAATAGCTTAGAAAAAAATACAATATCTGTGGGATACAGGCAGACATTTTTACAGAAATTATTGTGTAAAGTATCATCTGTTTTCTTGGTTGATATCTACCGTTTTTCTCCTAAGCTGATTACATGATTTTTTTGTAGTCATCAATCATCATTGTATTCAATAATAGATTACCAAGGGGACCTTTGGCTTATTTGTGCAAAAAATGTCCTAATTAATAGATAATCAGCACAAATTTTTCGTGCTCTGTCCCGCTCCTAGAAACGTGAAATCTTATGCCTATACTTTTCACAAAATGGCGTCGTAGATCAATCCCTAATCTAATCCCTATCAAATAATTGTCTCGCATAGTCCTGCTGTTAAAAAAGGTTTTGGACGGTTAACTGCTCAGCTATTAGATCCTTGACCGGACTAACCTGCATTTTTATAGAAACTAGTTTATCAGATAGGTTATGCTTTATGTTTTCCTATAATGTCACATTTCCATCTCATTTCATTGACTCTTTTGTTATCAATCTTTTTTAACGCTTTTGGATCATACTGAACCCAATCATGGCATATAATCGTGTCTTTCTAGTCGTCTATACTTAAAGCCCCTACATTCATATGCTCATTTTCATAAATCAATGTTTATTTATGAAAACGCTCTGTTTTACAGGTAAGTGCTCAGCGGAGGATATTTGCGTAAGTGCAGTTTTAAATCAATATGTTACGACACAATTACTAGTGCCTATAACTGACAATCCGACCCGTCTTTGCACGGGTAGCAGAGCAGTCTCAGGGTTTTATTCAGGAGGAATTATTTAACTCTACACAGAACTTTGATATCTCTATTTTTAACGCGACGCAGGGTTTCAAACAAAAAAGAATACTACCGGCTGGGAAGACGGCATGACTTTTCCTATAAAAGCGTTTTTGGCGAAGTAAATGTAATGTAAGTTTTGTGACGTGTCCATTAAAAAAAAGGAAAAGGAAATAAAGCACTTTTAATTTGGACTTAAAACGGGGTCAGAGTATTGGAGTCCGCCAGAAGATTTGACCTTAATAATCGGTTTTTAAATTTTTATTGTAATGTTGTTTAAGGTTTGTACCTTCTTCTTGAAATATTCCGTCCTTTTAGGCCAGGCAACGAAAAGGTATAGATAGAGGGAAATTTATGGAACACAATTTTTGACTTCGAAACTTAGTTTGGACTAGTTAGTTAGAATGTGAAAATATCAAAGTCTAGACTTCGAAACATTCAAGAGCAGATATCTCGAAAACTATACAAGATCTATAAAAACTTGATCCGAGTAAAATTTGTAGTAAATTTCATCAGCTTAAATTTTTTATAGAGTGGTCGCTAGGAGGCATAGTTTCCGAGATTTAAGCGAAAAACCCGAAAATAGGACCTTCAAACTGCTCCCCCTGCTCAAGGGCTTCGGGCGGTGACTTTTCATAATATTTGTTCACCCCCTAACTAGTTCAAACATAGTTACGAAATCAAAAATTGTGTTACAAGCGTTTCCCTTTATAGGTACCTTTTTTGAGAATTCGTTGCCAATTTTGGTGAAAATCGTATGATCCGATAATATGATGTCGTAAATCCGTTCGGTCGGTTTTGATTTTATCGCGTTCAGACAGACAGACAGACTCGATCGGGGACTTCGTTTTATAATGAGACGTAGTGTTGTGATGGGTATTAGCCTCGGAGTCAATGCTTTATCTTCTATAATATTTATTGCTCTTATATCAATAGCTATTAGATCTGATCCAATTTATTCGTTATTTATGATACGAATGTCCACTAGTAGTCCACTTTTAGGTCGACGACTAACTTTTTATTTTAAACAAGCTTAATAGTGGGCTTTTTGTACTCCTATAATAATTAGAGTCCTTGGATTTATGAAAATCCAAATAAGAATGTTACAGTAAATTTTAATTTTAAATCTTTAATTTACATTATCTTTCAACGGTTCGAAAAAATATTACAAATTCGCCGTGTATGTATTTATTTAGCAAACGTAGACATCAACAAAATCCCTCCAAAACGACCGGCGAAGGTCCGCCTGCGACGCAGGAGGTTGCGGGTTCGATTCCCGCCTTGGGACAAATATTTGTACGATCTGCAGGTATTTGTTCCGTGTGTTCTGGTCGTTTTCTATCTATAATAAAAAGATATCTATCTATGTATTGTATGTATTGTATTATGTATTATTATGTTTATCAGTTATCTAGTACCCATAACACAAGCTCTGCTTAGCTTGAGGCTAGATAATGCTGTGTGAATTGTCCAGCATTATTTATATAGTTATTTTTTATTTTAAAACTCATAGAAAGTTATTCCATAACCACTGTTAGCTCATCCACCAGCTTCCGTCGCTGCTTTGTTGGTATTGCCCACAATAAAACTCACTTTACTATCACCCAGTCCAGTTTTCGCGGAAATATTAAACTTAAACACGCGAAACCCATAGTGTTGGATATAAAGGTGGTTGCACATCGCGAGCATACGTCTGTGACGTAGCGGTTACACGATTCTTTTGTGAGCATTGAAAACGTTACATTCCTGCCTTCTGACTGACGAGCAACAAGATTCGATAATGAAAATTTAGCTGTAACTACAGCAAAAGTAACTAGCAACGGCTAGTTATTTTTATAATGTCAAAATAAGTCATGTAGTTGAAGCATGGAATTGAAAATATTAGCGGGAGAGCATGCTGTCTCGCTTAGATCACTTTTGATCGAATTATGATAATTATAGTCACTGTTGCCGCTGTAACATTCAATCCCACTTTTTATCTACACGACTTATACAATGCGGTGAGGGAGACGCCTCGATGTAACAATTGAGGCATCCCCCTCACCGCAAGCATTTACCTGTAATATAGCATGATAGCCGCTTCGTCAGACATTTTTATGGTTTTCTTATGTCCAGTCCATCGCAAGGTTGCCCGGAGGAAATCGTTCAGATCGATAAGGTCGCCCTTTTGTACTTCCTTGATTCTCAGCATTTCCTTATGTATTGTATTTAATAAAGAGTTATTTATCTATCGTTTAAAACAACTGATTGGGCTCGCAGAATGTTTTAAAGTGAATTTTGTTGGATTGTTACATTTCCAACAAGATTCACTTTTGAGCATTCTGCATCTCACTTTTTCCTCTTTCACTGGCGTAATGCTCGAATCTGAGCTGTTACTTTAACAGCGACTGCTCGCGGTGAGAGGCCGTCTTAACGTTGAATGGTTATTTAGGGCTGCCTTCTCGGATCCACTAGGAAGTGCACCGGCCTATTTCTGCATCGCCTATTCCCTCCCTTTGTTGCTCGGTTTATTTCTGTTTACGTCTCATTTCGAAACTTTACGAGCTCGGATGCGTCTGTTGCAACAGTCCGGGCACGGCATGGTTCGTGCTTCAGTAGTGTCACTAGAGATTTTCAAGAGCTGATTTGTCCTTGTGCTGGACGAAGGGTTCTCTCCTCTCACGCTACTCTTTTAAGTTCTTAGTAATAGCAAACAAACTCTTCGCTTATTAGCATCAGTTTTTCTGCGCTCTGTGGAAACATACAGGAATTGTAATTTTAAGTGGTTTTAAAGTTTTATCTTTTTTCGACCTTTTTCGTTTCTATTCTAAAATACATTTGTGCACATTTCCAGAATCTGCTTACCAGAAATAATGATATTCATAAAATACTAGACTAATAAAGTGATAAGTAAATTAAACGAGTTCATTATTGTATTATAATTTAATAGCGATCTGCCCCAGCTTCGGACGGACATATTCTATGCCTATAGTAGTTTCCGACCATATTCCATTCAAACAAGCAAACAAACAAATCTATCTCTTTATACTATTAATAATAATAAATAAAAAAATAATGTAGATAATATCATCTCATCTCACCTCAACAGCCTATAATGGTCCACTGCTGGACGCAGGCCTGATTTTTTATCTCATAGGGGAATACTAGTTTGACTACTCATGTAGATAATATAAATAAGTTAAACTACTGTTTCTTGCTTGGTATACTGTGGCACTAATAATTATTATATCATCTGTGGTTCAAGTTATTAACGGACGCCTCAGGGATACAGGTTAGCAACAAGTTACTGGAGGGCTTTAATAAGAAGCGGTGCTAGGTTATCTGTGGAAGAGATTTGCGGGGTCGTTTGTCTATTCAATTGCATGCTAGGAAATTCTTAAAGATTATTTAAGATAAGAACTGATGGCTTGGCTACCTGTACTCTACAGTAACTATCTCTACTGTAACTATAAAGTACCTAATAGAATAAAAAACACTTTAGTATACAAAAATACTAACAAATTATGGATTATGTAATCCGAAATAAAAGAATTTTATTCATTTATTTAATTAAAAAAGTTTTTTTGTGTCATCATAGTAACATACTTTCTACCGGAACGTAGGATCTTTGCTTTCTACAAATGAGGTATTTACAGTTCGAATTGATACAACAGGAAAGAGTTTATATCTTTTATATGTCGCAGACTGTGACAATCTCAAGACTGATGATGGAATATCAAGCAATTTGTCGTCGTGGTTTTCAATAAGTCATGTTTTATTGCCAACGGTAATTGTTTGAGTGTGTTCGACTGTGACGTTTGTCGGTCTATCCTACAACGAAGACCATAGTGCTTGTAATGAAACTGTTTGGTTACAACGTATGGACTCGTTGATCGTACCAGTTCGAGTTATCATTTTTGAAACGGTAACTAGGCAACGGTTGTTTTAGAGAAAAATGTCAGAGAAAAAAAATATTGAAATACCCGGGAGATTTTACGGAAGGTTTGAATTCTTTTCGTCACAGTCGACTACACTGCATTAAAAATCATGTTTGATGAGAATGAAGGCTATCCAAGCACAACACGTGCCCCTTCGACATAATATTAGTGCTTACACACGGGTGAAAAGCTTTACGAAAGGTTAACTTACTTTGTTAGAAAATAGACAACATTTTGAACAAATGAATCCTTGATTGGAGATTTAGATTTAGAGGGGAAGTTAGAAGGGAGAAGAACTACTGATGTGACTACATCTTTACCTTATAAGGGTCAGCTAATATCGAGACGCGACGGGACGCGCACTTTTTAACATGATTCAAAAGTGAGTGATTTAAAATAAAACTTTATTTATTAATACCTACAGAAAAAGATATAAATTTTATTGCTACTAAAATAAAAATTCCGCGACGTCACGAATCGAAGCGAGAACTTTATCTACTTCACAACAAGACACGCTACGTCGCGCCACGTTGCGTGTCGGTGTGTGCTGACCCTTAGTTTATCAATGAAGATTTGACACTGCTTTTATCTGGCTTGCAACTGGGAAACCCGATATTAGGCGCATCGTTTGGGCTTTAATCAATAAGGTACAGTCTACGATTAGCTGGGCACAGCCATTTCCTTATAACTCGGCGCATTTGCAATGTGAAAAAGATAAACATAATATTAAAAAAATCATCAAAATCCGTTGTGTAGTTTTAGAGATCAAAGTATACATAGGGACAGCGGGAAGCGACTTTGTTTTATACTATGTAGTGATTGATATGTTAATGTTTTTGGCTATAACCGTACCTACCTAGATGTGTGGCTTATAAATATTTCATACAGAAGAAAGTTTTCCAATTCCACAACTCTACGGCAAACCTCAACGCACTATTACAAGATTGTTATTATAGGTTAGGTTACCTACCTGGGTAGTTTCGATAGAAAACCCCATTGGAAACCATTTTCTTCGCCGACCACAAACTCGTAGGTTTCCACCGGTTACGTTTTCTATGAATGGTTACAATAGGCGCGGGGTAAAAGCCTTATGAATAATGTTGTCGATTAAATGGATATTTATCGACTCCAATTCACAGCCTCATTTGTTTCTAGTGTTATCTTCATTTGTTACTGATAGGGTTGTCTCAAAATTTACTAAACTGTCATTTTATGAAATATTTTTTTGTTACCTATAAACCATATGAAATATGAAATATTTTTTTGTTACCTATAAACCAAAAAAATATTTCAAAAAATGGCCGCCAGACTTATTTAAAGCACATGAAGTTATGGTTTCTTCCTTATTGCATGCTTTAATTGATAAGTAGATCATATTCGCACGAACATCGTGTTTGCATACATCGATTAATTACCATATCGATAGAATTTATCAATGCACCGTCTAACACGCGAGACAAATATGTACAGCATTTTATCGAGCGAAATTCTTTAATCAATCTTACTGTGAAATCGTGTTCGAGAAACTGTAGCGTGACATCCTTACTTATTAATAGCAATACATCAATGAGATTAGGGTTGCCTTTACTTCGCACGGGAGCAAATAGTCGACCTGTGACCCGTTCCCACATTTTGATATTTGATAGCCTAGAGAGGCGTTAGAAAGCACTTATCGATGTTTCGAGAGAAGCTAAATGAAATGTCGTGATTGTTATCGATAATCTCCGAGAATTGATTAATTGATGCGTAGCGTCCCGTCGAGTGTTGGGCCTGTCCCGTCGAGTGTTGGGCCAACACTAGCGATTGGAGATTAGAGTTATATGAAACTGTTGATAATCTATACTAATACTATAAATGTAGTACCTAGTTATCTTATAAAATTAAGTTTTGTGTAGTAAATTAGTTATAATGTTAGCAGATAGAAACACATCTAAAGTAATTTTGTCAGCAACCTGTAGCGATAATTATTATTAAGCTTTTAATCATATTTGAGTACAACGTAGTGAGCTATATTTACACTAAATTTATTATGTAATTCCTATAATTAAGTTTAAAATATAGTTGTTTGTTGTGTCTGTAATAAATAAAATAAAATGCGAAAGTGTGTTTGTTTGTTTGTTGGACCTTCACGCCGTAATTAAGCAACCAATCGAATAGATTTCGGGCATAGAGCTAGTTAAAGAATGGCTCGTTATCCTTTCAACTCACTCTATGCCAAAACTCTATGCTCTAAATTAAAAAGTGGCCTACGCTACTCTTACTTAACACAGACTTATTTTTATCATACTTACATTAGGTACATAAATCAGCTCCCATGGGTTAGAAATAAAATTAAACAACGCGTGCGTTGCAGAAGCTTCTATTTCTAATTTCTAAGTATTCGTAGGACAAAACGCACTTGTAGTATTAATCATGTCAACCTATGCAGAGTCTTGCCATATAATTTCAAATAAAAGCACCATCTTTTCAGTCTAGTAAAACAGTTCTTTGACATTATGAAAATGCTACATTAAGTTATCTGTCTATAGGATAACACAAACACCCATTGATAAACCGGGCAAGTGCGAGTCGGACTCGCGCACGAAGGGTTAAAAACGAAAAAAAACAGGTTTGTTTTATGGGAGCCCCCTTTAAATATTTATTTTATTCTGTTTCTTAGTATTTGTTGTTATAGCGGCAACAGAAATACATTATCTGTAAAAATTTCAAATGTCTATCTATCACGGTTCATGAGATATTGCCCGGTGACAGACAGACAGACGGACGGACAGCGGAGTCTTAGTAATAGGGTCACGTTTTACCCTTTGGGAACCCCAAAAACTAGAAGAAAGAGAGAGAGAGAGGTACGAGGAGCAAATGGTTGCTTTTATAAATAAATTCACAATATAAGGTTTTTGTATTTATAATTCGTAAGCCCTCGCACCCGGGTTAAATTATATTTTTACTTTTCCCCCGATAATTTTTGGGACTTATTTAATTTCACAATATTAAAACAAATGGATGTATAAAAAATATGATGTATCAGTGTTGAGCAATCGTATTCAATCAAATATAAATACAGGTACCTAAGCAATAACAGAAACGAATGACAAAAGGTTAGCACTGCTAATTTAAATAATCATAACACGAAATAATGGCCAGTCTAAATCCATTCTTCTTGATAAATGAGTTTCATATTGCGAAATTGCGATAGTTTCGTAACGTCTGTGATTATTGCCCGATGAATTGAAACGAACGCAGAATAATGAAAAGTTCGGTTCGCAGAGTTGGAATAAAATACTTGGACATTATCAGTCGGTGAAATATACAGTCCTGATTTTGATTTATTTATTTAATAATACAAGGTAAAAAAATACTTTATTAAGAAAGAAAATTACAATTAAATAATAAATTTAAATTAAAAGTAGTATTTACATTAGAAACAATTGAGCTATAAGGTTTACAACAGTCAAATAGTCTTAAATATTAGAAAGAACTTACGGCGAGTCTTTTTGTTTACGAGTCAAATTATGATATTCCTGTAATGATAGTTGAAATTTGAAAATAAATACTAACTGAACTAACCAAAATATAATGATTTTTGTTTTTACGTGAAGACGGTACCCGAGCCAAACTAGCGCCATCACCTATTTTATTACTATGTTTATAAAAAAGAATCAAAAATCCATTGTACATTTTGTGATTATAAGCTTTTTTAAGGCCTTTCTAATAGTTTGGCTTAGTTTGGTAAAAACAATATGGCTTTCTAGGGCGTCTTCTAATAGACTAACAGAAATCTTAAAACCTATAACTGGGGGGTTTCAGGTTTTTAAGACAGAAGTTCTTGCTTATATATAGACTTCCATAGCCAGCTGTTGTGACTCCAAGCTCTGTGCAGGTCAGATCTGTTCTCCATCATTCCGCATATAATTCCGTTGTTGTACCTATTCCTATAGAGCGAGGATTTGATTACCTTTCTATTCTCATACAATAGGGATGTTAACAATTTTTCGGAATTGCTTTTATTTTGAAGATAGACTCTTGTTTAGCATAAAAAAAATATTTTCTTTAAAAATATTACTATTTTCGATAAGAAAATGTACAAAAATCGAGTAATTTTAAACTTTTCCGCTAAAACACTACCAACTGTCACGTAACTGAAATGACGTCACTAACCGCATAACATTGGTCGCGATTCATGACATGACGGTATTTTGTATGTCCATTGTTCGATTAGGACATGTGTTTTCTTAATTTTACTTGAATACAAACAATCAAAATGAACACAAAGTTTTACAAAACCTGTGCAGTGCCCCCTGTGTAAAAGTACAACGATTACAACACCGGAAAAATTGTTTATTCATGTGCCAAAAGAAAAGCAAATGTTACGAATTTATTGTTTTAGGCACATAACCTCACTTTGTAAACAGTGATTTAAACGATGTTCTAAACACGATAAATTATATATAAAAAGCAGAAAATCATCTATTACAAATGTACTTGACTGTTATTTATGTATTTGTAGATAGATAAATGGTATTAAACGTAAAAGTGTACGTACAAAGATGTTTTCACGTTCCTGAATTCTGAACCACAAAAGTCTTCGTTTCTTGCAAAAAAGTTGGCCACCATCAACAAATCTACTTTTGGTAAGTTGGAACTATTCCCTTTAGTGAATCCGGATTCCATCATGTATTAATATTATGTAATTCACAGACTAATTCGTCGTTATGAGAAAATGCAGAGAAGTAAACAAACAGTGCGACAGCTTGTTTTGCGGCTAGTGACGTCATAAGCTTATAATGGCGTTTGCAGTCACTTGACAACAGATTATAAATATAGCATTTAAAATCATTTTTAATAAATTTAATAAGTTATATTATATAAATGTGATTTTCGATATTCTAATAATACAAATAATCATAAAATTAACACTAAACTTTAATTTGTGATTATGGTTAACATCCCTATTGGTGCAGATGAAAGGTGGTGTTAATGTTATAAAGCCTTCCTTAGGTTTACTTTTCTTTTATAGACGATAATATGTTTTATTTATGTAATTTGATTTTGTGATATATCCAAGAGTCATCATCATCATCATCAGCCTATACCAGTCCACTGCTGGACATAGGCCTCCCCTAATGAGCGCCATAGCGCCCTGTCTTCAGCTTGCCGCATCCAGCATCTGCCAGCAGTCTTTCGCAAATCGTCATCCCACCTGGTCGGAGGGCGTCCTACACTACGTTTGCCGAGCCGCGGTCTCCACTCAAGAACACGTTTACCCCAGCGGTTGTCGGTTCTTCTCGATTAAATACATTCTAATATTATAAATTCGAAAGTAACTGCCTGTCTGTCAGTATGTTACAAATGAAATTTGGCAGGGAGGTGTCTCGGGGACGGACATAGGCTACTTGAAAACCACGTGCAAAACCGCGAAGATCAGCTAGTTTTATTTAGTTTTTTTGATTATAAAATTATCATCAGTGATGGGAATAGCTAGCAGATACCAGTGACTCTACATTGTAATCTAGTAGGTAAGATGTCGGATAGCTTACATTATGAATTGAATTAACTTATATCATCATCCTCATATCTATTAGGTATAAGGTCTATATAATATTACGGTATTATATATCTTGTAGGTTTATTATAAGTTTTAGTTAAAAATAAACGCTTTAAACTAAACTAAACTATATCCAGCCCTATACTATACCTACTTAATTAAATTCTTTTAACATATATTTTTTTCTCAGTAAATGTAATGTTCAAGTTTGTGAACAACCGTTATGAGGAAACTTTTGAACATTTTAAAAGTATTATAATGTATAGTACAGGTACACCCCTGCCTTACTTAAATTTTCAAATTTCTCCCCATAATAACGTTGGAAGAAATCACTTCTAAGCGATAAGGCCACCCATTGTACTTTTATGTTTAATCTGTTTCTTGTTTTTTTTTGTGGTGTACAAAGAGTTTTGTATTGTATTGTAAAAGTAGAAATTTTAGCTCTTTTTGATGACTGTTATGAAAAACACTGGTTATCCTACTGCAGCAGTTGTATTTTTCTATTTTCCCTAAATAAGCGCACATTATCGAAAAATAGTCTATGTTTAATCTTTATCCAAAGAACTGTAATACGATCCGACTTCAGCCGGAGTTGTAATCTGCTAAAGTTCACTTTAAATCGAATGATTTACGCGCACGCGCCGACTGCGCTCCAGATTGATGAAATTAGTAGTTTCCAACAAAACTATAGATACTCTCGCAAATTAATGTTATCTATGGTTGCTTTTAGAAATTGGTAGTTCGGATGCAGTTATGGTTTTACTTCATGTTTCTTCATTGTGCTTGTAATTTTGGCATAGGTAAGGTACGTCTTATATGAGATATTCGCCTTAGCTTTATTAACTTTAATCTTGATTAAAAGAGGTAAAATGGGATTGTCTGAATACCATTTTACCTTTGTGAACCAATTCGCAGGGAATCATATTTATTTAATTAAAATTTAATGAATGTTCTATCAGGCTTTACCTACTGCCCACGGCTTTATACAAATACTTCCCAAATAATACATAAACAATATAGATTTCGTCTACTACGTCTATGTAAATGTAAAAAAAGATGATGTAACTACAAATAAAAGTAACTAAATATAACTAAGATATAAAAAAAAAAAACTAAGATTGTGTATTTACCCAATCACACCTGAGCCATAGATTACAAAGCACGTATTATTATATTTATTATTATATTTTTTATATCATAATTAAATGTGATTAAATGTGAGCGAAAGTTATAAAATCGCTTGAAGATGGATAAAAATGAATTTTCGCTCTCACTTAATGATGCTAATATGTTTTGAAAAACTGAAAAGGTACAAACATAGCTATTTATTTTCCGATTATGTATGCAAAATTTAAATAAAATGGGGATGTAGTTTCCAAATGAATCGAAAAGTACATTTGTATGGGAACTTATAGAGGTTCACATTTAGTGGTGTCTCTCAACAGCCTATATTGGTCCACTGCTGGACGCAGACCTCCCCCTGATAAGAGCCATATTGGTTTTTATCTTATGGGGGGTAATGCCCATAATCCCCACGCTTGGCATGCGGATCGCAGTTCGGTGGTGTAGATCCATCTGCAAGAGGCACTGCTGCCCGCCATCCGGATATGTCCCTTAGTCGCCTCCTACGACACTCATGGAAAGAGTTGGGGTGGTGCAAATTCTAAGCCAGCACCACACTTCTAACTGGTTTACATATCGGAATTTCAAACTAATCTTATAGTTTTCAGTTATTGTGCTCTATTGGTTTCTTTTTCGACACCGAATCGTGTTGATAAAATAATTTGTTGTATAACCGTTACGTTGTTTTGTTTTATTTTGGTGTTGAATAATTCTGTGACGTAACGTCGTCGATTGTTATCGTTGAGCTGAGTATTTTTATTTATTTGAAAGTCTGTCACATTATTTTTATCAAAATAAAACAAAAGCTTCCGTGCTGCAGATAACATCACTTGAGTTATTTTGAGTTACCGATTAAAATAGAAAGTTACTTTTGATTCTCAGATCAATTATGTTTAGTCGCTTTATGATTGTATTTGCAGGTAATTTTTAGATTAAAATGTGCCTAGTAACAAAAAACAACCGCTTAAGAAAGAGCTTCATTTGGAAAGTAGATCCCTGGTTTCAATAAAATTTCATATACATAATTTCTCCGCTGGCAAGAGCCGGGAGACAGCTTGTCAAAAATAACGGTAGACTGGTCGTTTTCTATATTAAAAAAATATCCATCGATGTATTGTATTATATTATGTATATCAGTTATCTAGTACCCATAACACAAGCTATGCTTAGCTTGGGGCTAGATAATGCTGTGTGAATTGTCCAGTATTATTTATTTATTTATATTTTCACCACAGCCTTAATGCTCGGACTTTTAAAAACATCTGAGCTTTTATTTATCGGCTATCTTCACCAGAACAGTATACCCACGATATCTCTGTTGATATCAAAATTGGTATCTTTAATCTACACCGTGACAAAACCTAAGCAATTAATCACTTAGATCAGAAGCCAGACTGACCTGAATAATTTTTCATCGATTGTCATCACAGTGTGAACAACTTAGCTGTTGCCTTCCTAGAGCCAGGAGGAGCTCTATTTCGCCATGTGCGTCGTGGGTACCCAAAGTATTTTTTACGAGTTACGAGAGATAGGTACGCACACAAGTGCGGTCGCATTTAGTCGTCCCCGAATAGGCTTACAAAAGTGTCAAAAAACTAACACTACAAAGTACCTAGCTTTACTACTCCTTGAGAGTTGAGGTGGTGAAGAGTTGGGTTGATGAATTCTAAAGGGACGACGCAGCGCAGCGTCAGCGCCCGTGTGGCTTCTCTCTTAGTCGGCCGCACACGGTAAAACTGTTACCTATCCTAACTTTATCTCCCTTGGATCTTCCACTGCTATCAAACATTTTTTGTCTTTCTTTCCTGATTATAGAAATCGGTGGCACTATACGCTATCTTCAATCGATTGATTGCGGCCATTCGCCTCTTATTGATGCTATCTGTGCGCGTAAACATTTGGACGTACAACCGCACAAGCTCGTATTCAATCTGTGGTACTTACATCGTGCTTTAGGGGAATCCATAAATTACGCGACGTTAGTTTGAAAGCTAATTCTTATTTTACCTACGGTTAGCTTTTAGGGATTTCGTTTTTAAACGTATAATGTAATCAAGTTTGAATTAAAACTAAGTTACCTTAGTGATCTTGGCAAATGAGTTGTTCCAAGTTTTGATTTTTAATTTAATTTATTAAGTACATTATTTCACAATATCTCCTCGCGCTCTATAATAATCAAAAACCATAATTAAATTAGCGATTATCTCTACGATTACGTGACAGCCCTATTCCCCGTGGAATCCCATTGTGTTGCATTTCACGCGTAGCGTCCCAAGCCTGCGCCCGCGCAATGGAAAGTGCCGGCCCTAGAGAATGCGATTAAAAAACTGTATCGAACATGATTGCGCATTTGTAATACCTTTTACATTCCGCTTAGTGAGGGCCGCATTCTAAAATGTAGTACTATACACGGAGATAGTGAATAAAAATATTACAAGGCTTGATCCATCGATGTACTTATGCTATGAAAGACTAAAACGCTGGCCCTTTTCAGAAAATAATAAATAAATAACGCTGGACGATTCACACAACATTATCTAAGTAGCTAGCTAAGCAGAGCTTGTGTTTTGGGTACTAGATTAGTGATATACATTATAGAATACATTACTTATTTTTTTTTATTATAGGTACATAGAAAACGACCAGAACATCCTGATCAAATATTTGCAGATCGTACAAAAATTTGTCCCGAGGCAGGAATCCAACCCGCTAAAATCTGTATATGATAGATAAATTAAGAAATAAGATTAATAAATAATTCTGGACAATCCACACAGCATTAGCTAGCCCCAAGCTATATGTGTTAGGGATATGTACCTACGTACCTACTAAATTTGTTATGTGGTAGCATACCAGGACACGCATGGCCATCATCCCACTGACATCACAATAATGTTAAAAATACGTAAGTTTGGATATTTAGATGTATCATTTATGACTATATTAAAAGTAGCCATCTTTTTCTCCAGGCCTAGAATTTTGCATACAAGTAGAAGGTGTGAAAATTTTTACATCGATTCGTTTATTACCTAGTTTTGTCGTGAAGAGGTTCACGACAAGACTACTTAACGAAACGAGCTAAAATTATGCATACTACTTGTATGCAAAATTCTAGGCCTGGAGAAAAAGATGGCTAATTTTTATACCAGTTCCCATGGCATATAAATAACCCAGAAAGTAAGACTAGTGTCAAATTAATTTAAAAAAAAAAACGCTATTTTAAATAATTTCTCTATGTTGGACTGTATGTATTTTAATTGTTGACATATTTTGATTCTTTTACAATGATGTGTCTAAAAAAAATAGCACGAGATTATAACGTATTTTTTCCCCGAGAGAGGGAATTTGTTCCGCAAAACTTAAAAAAGAACTTCCAGTCGATCAAGTTTTTTTTCTTTAAATTTTTGTTTTGTTTTAACAAGTGCGTGTATGAATTTATGAATATATATATGAATTTAACGGCATCTCATAATCGTGCTCTTTTCATTGCCTGTCAAAAAAACACTATTAATCCTGTTTCGAATATTTTAATATTATCCTCCTGTTTTAATTATTGTTTCCTTTGTAACTCATCATAGCCCAAACCAATACTTATACCCAATTTTATATAAATTGAATCCTACCATAAATTTATCAATCGAAAGTTTTTTTTATCAATAAGTTTGATCGCAATGTTTTTACGTCGCAAAAATGTGTTATTATCTGAAATAGTTATTTATTATTCGATTTATTGTTGTCGTTGTTATTACCTCAGGCGATTCGAAATGATTGACGCATATTCCGGTCAAGTGATTTATATTTATTGATATTTGGTGCGTTTAAAAAAAATACTAGTATTAAGTACGAGTACAATATATGATATTTATGTCTTTTTTATGCACGAGAGCTTAAATTTCTTATAGATAGATAGAAAATGCTTTATTGCACATATAAATTTACATAACAAACAAAAATAAAAAAGTAAAAACACTTAGTGACTGCTTTACATTTAAGCAGTCACTATAAGAAATTTAAGGTTGTAGATTAAAATTTAAAAATTACTTCTCAAATCAAATAAAATCTAATCAGACGGATCAACACGAAGTTTTATTAATTACTAATTTAGATTTTGCATAAATTTTGAAAAAAAATTGGAAAATTACTATCAGATTATGAGTTTTTTTTATTGTGAATAGACTTCGACCACAATCTCATCCAGTGACAAGTGACGATTTGGCCGAACATTTATCACGAACATAAAGACCACATCTATTCACTTGAGTGAAGAAATAAAGAGTGCACCAGTATTTCCTGCGCACATATTATGTTATCTCCGTTGAGACTGGCGTCCTAATTTGGCCAGGATATCATCATACAAAGTAAAAAAATACGGAAAAAACATACCTATCTAGTATCTACCTACTACCCTACCAATAATTTTATAAACATTTTACTGCTAGCATAGGTACTAAGCAGGTAGGTACGTAGGTAAAGGTTGCCTGGCAGAGATCGCTCAAAGCGATAAGGTAATCTGTGTAAGTTCTTTCCTGTCCTGTGTATCTGTCTTATTTGGCATGCAATAAAGAGTATTTGTATTGTATTGTATTGTACTAAGAGTTGAAATCGTACGATTTTCTAAGTAAATAAGATCTCTTAGCCGACGTAAATGCCTAGCTTATAAAACTAATCTAAAGTTAAACCTAGCTTAAACTTTAATGGTGATTTTCTTTACTATCATAATTGGAATCACTCTATTAACTTAAGTGTAAGTGTAAAACATATTATTTTCTAAGTTATTACAAAGTGCGTGTTTTATCTACAGTTTTTAATAAGAAAGAGCTTTACTACTCTACTATTCCTATTCAAATAAAAAATCCCACGACGGGCATTACTTCCAAGAAAATTTATAAAAAAAAATGATGGACAATTCACACAGTATTATCTAGCCCCAAGCTAAGCAGAGCTTGTGGTATGTACTCGATAACTGATATACATAATATAATACAATACATAGATACTTTTTATTGTACCTACATACCAGAACACCCTGAACAAATGCCTGCAGATCGTTCAAACATTTGTCTTGAGGCGGGAATCGAACCCGCTACCTCCTGCGTCGCAGCAGACCTTCGCCCACCGCGCCACAGAGGTCGTCAAACGAAGACTCATAAATCCGCATCCGTTGAACTTATTCTGACAAGAAATTAATTAAGTTACGATTTCGGCGAGACTCGAACCTCGGGAGGGGAAGGTTTGAGTCCCACCGAAATTGTAAATTTTTGGGAACCTATTTAATTTCTTAGAGATTACCCAGAGTGCAAGGGCTTACGCACTATAATACAAAACCTTAGTATTCTAACAAGCTGGTATAGGCTGGCGAGCGCCTTTTTAAATTTCTGACGCATCTGGGAGGCGCCAGCTGGCGTTTTTAGCGCGATGTTACCGCGCGCTACAAAAATCAATATTTCTACTTGGTTTTGTATGAAACTGAAACTTATATCATTGGAATGGTCTAGTATGCAGCTATCAAAACCTTAGTATTCTAACAAGCTGGTATAGGCTGGCGAGCGCCTTTTTAAATTTCTGACGCATCTGGGAGGCGCCCGCTGGCGTTTTTAGCGCGATGTTACCGCGCGCTACAAAAATCAATATTTCTACTTGGTTTTGTATGAAACTGAAACTTATATCATTGAAATGGTCTAGTATGCAGCTATCAGATTCAATAACATTTAATGCAATTTCATTGCCAGGTTTCTATAAAAATACCTAAATCGAAACAAGAAGTTAGTAGCCGGCCAGCGGGAAATATCATTTCATTTATTTATTCTCAAACAATTTTCATTGTGTCGGATTTTTACCACTCACGAATGAAAACAAAATCTTTAACTTCAACATCAACTTCCAAGGGGTTAAAAGCCTTAAGAAGTCATGTTTGAAAGTGTTCATTGCATTGGGTAAATAGGTAGATTTGGCCGAAGATCTCAAGAGGTGTGAAGATGCAGGTCTCGACAGAGCCTACGCATTTGCTCCCCTTGGAGTCGAGACCCTAGGACCGTAAAAATATCTGAGCCTCTGGTCGAAGCAACGTGTGACCCGAGAGCAGGTGAGTATCTGGCACAGCACATCAGCATTGCCATACAGCGGGGCAATGCAGCCAGTGTCTTGGGCACGCTTTCTAGTATTGATATGGATCAGTTGAGCTACCTGTAGATTGTTTGCAATAGTCTGCAGTAAGCTCAATTGTAAATACTGGTTTTAATTTAAATTGGATTGTAATTTTCTTTATTAATAAAGATTTAGGTAAATAAGTATTAAAATAACATAACTTAACACAACATGCGAAAGTTTTATTTGACCCTCTCAAATTTTCTTGCAATTTTCTAGATTAGTTACTTTAATGTTGCTACAAAACTGTCCCCGACATTCTCCGGAACACGTAAATAGAGCAGAATTTATATAACTTTGTGTAATAAGTTATTACAATGTGCACAGCTAATGCGCCCGTAATAAGAAGGATGTCGGCATCTTTCCGGCAAAGTTTCATATCTCAATAATTACAGGAAACTGGAAAATTGCTTTTAGCGTCGTTATCTATCTTCGTTGCATGAGCTCGGTATGTCATGATGACCAGGAATTTTTGTCCCGTGTCTTGTTTCACACATTCCTCAGTAAGAGACTTCTTTAGAAACCTTGGTATTTTTCCTGACCATCGTTTATTCTTGTGTCAATGTACCTTCTTGATACTATACCTAAGAAACAAGGTTTCTTTATTTATTTGATCACAACAAAAAATGTCACAGCAATTGACAAACGTAAAATAAAACCGCTAAATCGAAAAACTGGTATTAAACTCATATACGAGTAGGGTTTTTGCATGCGAGTTCAAAAAAGGTGATTTTTTTATATGTATTCTCTATTGATATAGAAATATATCATCATTTGTTTTTGTTATGAAATTTAATTATTAAAAAGTAGATCTTTTAATACTGAATCGCAAAATTTCCAAACGTGACGTCACTGTTCACCGTAGGTCATGCAGCTTTTTGAAGGAAAGAAAGAAAATTATTTAAGAGACACAACAAACTTGATTTAATCAAAGTAAGGACGTTACAAATACACAAAAAAGAAACAAGAAACAGACATAGATAAACATAAAAGTACAATGGATGGCCTTATCGCTGAGAAGCTATTTCTTCCAGGCAATCTTTGGATGGAAAGAAATTTGAAAATTTATGAAAGGCAGGTGTACTTATATAATAGTACTTGATCATAATTAATAATTATTCTCCAGGAAGCAGAAAAATATTTTTATAAAATAAAGAATATATTTTTACAAAAAAACGTAAAACCAATGTTCACTTTTTTGACAGATAAAAATCTTTGACGCGAGTTTTGAAGGCAGACCGTAGTGATTCAGCTGACTTTAGTCGAGTTCGTCACAGAAAAAGAGCAGTGTTTTTATTTCCCGAAAACGAGTGCAGTTTTGTTAATGTTTTTTTTCCTTAGTGATATGATAATTCGTGTAATTTCTTTTTAGGTAATTTCAAGCAGAAAAGAAAAAAATACGATGCGTATACCCTATGTCCCGTTTTTCAGGACCTTGTAGCATAGGTCCGTGGACGAAATAAACCTACTGAACATTTGAACGTGAGCGGGTTAACAACGAACCTTTTTCGTGTTGGAAGAACGTCGACGGTTGACGGTTGATCTGTAGGTAGCTAACCCCCGAATACTCAAACGCATCTCAGGTTTAAGCACGACTCAAGGGACGATTTTTTGACACATTTTCATTAAATTATGTCTAAAAACCGCGACTTAAGACGAGCATGTAAGTTTCGTTTGAGTATTCGGGGGTAAGCTACTGTCCCACTACACAATATTATCATCATCATCATCATCATAATGTCGTCGGTCAGTTTTGACAAATTACGTAGGTAGTATAAATTATTAGATGATTTTCTCTTTGTCAGTTTGTGACAGTTATTACCTACATTCAGTTTTTTTGCTCAGGAATTCCAAATGAACTGTGCTATTAGGCGCAATACTTGATTTATGTATTTCCTGAGGACATAAAAGAAATCGCACCAAATAACTTCCCAGAAGGAAGCTCACCTAGACCCTACATAACCGAATAATTTATCGTTCCACTATCCACAATGACAACCAATTAAAATTAAAAGAAAGTAGAGCTAAAATATTGGATGAAGACGAAATCATTGATTGCAGAGATAACAATTTAGCTGCAAGGTACAAAACTTAATATTAACACCGTTATAAAAGACGACAGTGTGGCAAAGGATGAATGATCACCAAGATTAGAATCTAAGACTAGTGTTCTACTAAAAGCATTTTTGTAGAGCTTTATACAAAAAAAAGATGTATGTCCCTGTAGCCATTTACGAATTACCTGCCCTTATTATTATGTCGTTATCGGATGAAACGTAAGTGTTCTTCAAATCCAACACAGTTAAGGATCGTTGTAAACCCGCTCATGTTCTTATGAACATGAGCGGGTTTACAACGACTAAGGAATATATTGTTTCGCTTAATGGTTTTTCTCACATCAAATCAACAGCATTTATCCAGTCCACTGCTGGACATAGGTCCTTCTCTGGTTAGCGGAATTACCATAATCTTCGTGCTGCGCATGCGGTAAGGAATCGCTGTTCGGTGGCAGATTTGTTATATACTTATTATAATAAATAATGCTGGACAATTCACACAGCATTATCTAGCCCCAAGCTAAGCAGAGCTTGTGTTATGGGTACTAGATAACTCATATACATAATATAATACAATACATATATAGATATTTTTTTATTATATATAGAAAACGACCAGAACACTCTGAACAAATGTCTGCAGATCGTACACACATTTGTCCCGAGGCGGGAATCGAACCCGCAACCTTCTGCGTCGCAGGCAGACCTTCGCCCACCGCGCCACATCGGTCGTCATTCAATATAATACATCATTCAATATAATGTAAAGTTAGCTCGTATTATTTTTATATTTACTAAATTAAAGAACTATCCATAACACAGATTTATAAGAAATTGCGTCTACTCGAAAGCTCAAAAGCCGCAGTGCTACTCCCAAAAATCTTCCCTTGTGTATTTTTATAGTAAATTATTCATATCATAAACGACCGTATCGCACACAGAAACAAACGAGACCCATAAATTCTAACTCAAAATTTCTAATTCAAATAAGCTTTGAGATATTAATTTTTTCATGATTTGATTTGATAATAAAACGCAAGAAAAAAAAACAATAAAATAATTGTGTAGGTACATAAAATAAGTCGAAAAAAAGATTAAAAAGCAAAGCCTCTAAAAATAGGTTTACTGCATCTCTTTTTAGTGGATGACTGCCTTTATACAGTTTGGGCGCAGCTTTTCGGACCAGTGTTTTCACTTAGGCCATTTAGATTTTAGATAAAAATCTGTACTGTCCGACTAATAATAAAAAATACTATGACATAATATAATATTAAGTACCTAGTGCTAAATGTAGATACCTACAAAAATAATGCTGACAATGTTCTCTAAAACTTTTTACCAACAAATTGATTATTTTGATAAATATCTATCTATATGACGACCTCAGTGGCGCAGCGGGCGAGAGTCTGCCTGCGACGCAAGAGGTTGCGGGTTCGATCCCCGCCTCGGAACAACTTTGTGTACGATCTGCAGAAATTTGTTCCGTTGGTCTGGGTGTTTTCTATGTATAATAAAAAAATATCTATCTATGTAATGTATAAAATTACGTATATATCAGTTATCTAGTACCCATAACACAAGCTCTGCTTACCTTGGGGCTAGATAATGCTGTGTGAATAGTCCAGCATTATTTATTTATTTATTTATGTATTGTATTATATTATGTATATCAGTTATCTAGTACCCATAATACAAGCTCTGCTTAGCTTGGGGCTAGATAATGCTGTGTGAATTGTCCAGCATTATTTATTTATTTGATAATGCTGCTCTGGGCCAATAATACTGCAGTTCGTATTCCTAGAACATTAGCCAAGTTAAAATAAAATCAAAGATCTCGGTTTTAGGATCCTAGTTATTTTTGGTAAATAAATTACTAACAAAACCGAATAAGTATCAGATACTGACTCCTGTGGATCAGCGACCCAAACTGGATCTTGGCCACCGACACAAGACTTTCCAGGTATCTCGGTTCTGAGCTGTTTCTCGCCAGCAGTGGCGTCGGAGATCAGCTTCGACTTGATAGATCCAGCGATACCTAAGCAGGCAGTAGGTATGCGGAAAAATCACCAGGGCGTAGAACAGTCGGCCGCCCTGGGTATCGCTGGTAATAAATATTAGTGAAAAGTATTTTACGACACTGCTTGTCTTGCTGTTGATTCATCGTAGGAAATCGCAGAAGGTCGAAACAAGTTTTGGTTTTGACAGCTTTCATTTATAACTTCATTTGTCTTTCGTCCGTATTGTTGAATTTGCACCTTTTTCGCCTTTTTCAATGCGCAAAACAGAAATTTCAACAATCATGCGCACATGGCATCATTTTTGAAATTTCTGTTTTGTTTTCTGTGATCAGGATCACCTAGCTTGCTGTTTCTATTTTTGTTGTCAATTTTTGTGATGTTTTTATTCATAAATGCCTCTGTTAACATAAAATATATTGGTTTCTAGAACCAACTTAGCTGCATAATAATAAAACGGTTCTCAATTACCCTTTGCCGTTAGCAATCGCTTTTCAATAACCGTATTCTATTACACAATTTGTTTGTCCTAAGTCACGCTTACATAATCCTCTCAGATAGGTACTCAAGTTACATTGAAAAACCGTCTGTTATGCAAGGAACCAATCGCGGAGGGGGCAATTCGTTTTATATTACAAGGCTGTTATTATTATTAAGCAAAGGGCAAAATAAGATGCTATAAATTCCGTATTCTGCTAAAGTAAACGCATGACAATGGTAGATTGTCCAGCATTTCTTATTTATTTATAATTGTATCAACACAGAATGACGCATTTTGGCATTGTACCATAGATCAAATAAAGTAAGAGGAACGCGCGCGCATCAAGTTCGAAATTATTTTATTTTATTTTATGAATTCCATGCGTTTTAAAAACTCTCTAAGTTAAGTATTTTTATCATTGAACTGTAGGTACAGTGGAAAGCACCATATTATTTACAAATCCAATAGGATCAAATGCTGAAGGACCAGGAATAAATCTTTAGACACAATGTCTTAGCTAGAACCTAAATTAAACTTAATTGAACCTTAATAGACATAGGTCTTTGTGTCTAGAAAGCCTTCAAAAAGATGGACTACGGGTATGGTGGTAGGGGTAAGGAAGGGACTTTTGATGTGCAGGATAACAGATGGAAACATTGCTCTGTATAATCAAATTCTGCATCAGAAAGTGGCCAAGCTAAAGGTTAACCCGCGACATGGTTTGTCCGTTTATCTTTTCTATAATGAGGTATTTATGAAAGTAGTACAACTGTTAAGTGTTATCTAAGCCCGCCCAGTATTAGCCACGTTTATTTAGATTCGTTTGTAGGGTTTAGTTTATTGGTTTGTGATGGCAACATTAGTTTGCAGAAAAGGTTTTACACGTTTTCTTTAAAAGAAACTGCAGCTCCAGATAAGGTATAACGTGTCTTTATTGGAACAGCAGGGTTAAGTATTCTGGAATTCCGTTTTACAGCCTGATCGAATACAGTCCGAAATCTGACACAGATTAGCGGGAGTTTTAAATATTTTAGCAGTTTTAAATATTTTTCGCGTTCTACAAGGAATAAAAATCTTAAAAAAATATAGTATTTTTTTAAATCCCCTCTTGTCTTATCTCTCAAATGTTCAAGTATAAAAAAACTTGTCATAGTCAGAGCTCAGACTTGGAAACTTGTCTGCACGGTATGTACTAAGTATCAAAATCGTTTTAACAGAGTTAGGGCTCAGACTTAGCAGGTCTTTCATGGCTCGTAGTAAAACATGTTTCACCAAAAGATTGATCAGTTTTACGCCAATAAATAACAGACCCTACACTTTCCAGTACAAAGTGCAATTAATTGCTAGCGCGTGTGAATATGCAAATGACTTCTCGATGCTGCGCCTGCGCTGGTATTTTATTGCCGGTGATTTAGGATGCCCATTTACTATTCACGAACTTCAGGTTGCAGCTATAATGCCTGCCTTTATTCTCTTGTTAGTGTCTATTAATTAAACAGTTAGGTTAGGATTTATTTAACTCTATTAATTTCAGACAAGTTTTTATGAAAAATTAAATCCCTTTGATTTAATTTATCACGTTATTATCAGCTATCTCCATCCCAGTGTATTGCAACAGATTGAATCTAAAACCAATCTGGGTCTCTTCAAGACATCTATGCTAATATTATAAAGAGAAAAAATTTGTTTGTTTTCATCGAATAAGCTCCAAAACTGCTGGACCGATTAGACAACTTCTTTCACCATTACAATTCTACATTATCCCTAAAATATACCCGTGCGAAGCCGGGGCGGACCACTAGTTTTTTTGTAAATACGCTTGAGTGAATATGTTAGTGATCTTCTAGACCTTCATGATAAACCATCGGCCACGTCGTCACTTTCCATCAAGTGAGATTGTGGTCAAGCGAAGGTTGACTATTACTATAAAAATCCCTAGAAATAAAATACTACCAGAGACAATACTTTCGAAAGCAATACTGGTGACTCTTAACTAAATAAGTACCCTATTTCAAACGGATTTCCTTAATATCGACTTCTAGAGGAAAAAGTTACGCATTGGTACTACTACCCGTTATATCGTTCTCAAGATCAAAATGAAATTATATAAATTGCTTCTTGTAGCTTGCTCTGAACTCTGCTTTATGGTTTGTTCGTGAACAATTACATGGTAATATGCTTTTTATTAGGACGAGATTCGTTGCTTTGTAACATTGCGCCATGAGCTAAGTAGGTACGTACAATTTCTTTGTGAATTATGTAAGCGCCATCACGAATTCGAAGGTTCGAAGCACTTTCTCGCCTAATGCATGGAGTGCTTCAATCACCAGATAATCCTCTTCTTGCTAGGTACCTATTAGTTCTTTTGCTGTCGGTTATATTATAAAGCTCAAAATTATTCAAGCTGAACAGACAGTTATCTCTGTTGTCATCATCATCCGCAAGCTGATTTTACCCACTGATGGGTATAGGTATCCCAACCCTTGTGTCAGTTTTTACCTACCTCTGCCTACTTAGACGGTTGGTATATAATATTGATTGGTTGGATTATGGTGCTGGTCAATTAAGTAGATAAGAAAGTAAATTATTTGCCAGGCGAGCTGTATGAACACGATTGGATAACTGATAACAAAATGGCAAAACTATAACATAATATCCCCCCAACCGATGGTGTACAATTAATATGCGCGAAAATATCTAGTTTTTTGTTTAAAAATAAATAGGCATTCGCAATCGTGATAGTGGAATCTGTTCACAGAATGATGCTATATTAAAAAATGTAGGTATTTTTGACACAAAAAAGTAAATAAGAAAGTAGCTCTTATAACAACGCCGCTGGGTTAAATTTCTTACACAAAATAGACACACAATTTGTTGCAGAAATTTAAAAAAGTCTAATAAATTACTCGACGGTATAGGATTGAGTAAAAACTCATTCGAAATACGTTCAAAGTGTATGATCATAGGCATTATTGCCGCCCTACGAGCAGTCTCTCCGTAGTCCCTTATTGTATAAATCGTACGTTGTAGTTGTTGCATCTAAACGTCAGAATAACAAAGCATACTCTCTAGTCTCACCTCACCTCAACCTCAACAGCCTATAATGGTCCACTGCTGGACGCAGGCCTACCCCTGATTTTTATATCTCATGGTGGGTAATGCCTATAATCTCCACGCTGGCCATGCGGGTCTGGAATCGCAGTTCGGTGGTAGATCTATTCTGCAGGCGCTGCTGCCCGCCCCCGGTGTATGTCCCTTAGTCGCCTCTTACGACAACCACGGGAAGAGTTGGGGTGGTGCAAATTCTAAGCCGGCACCACACGGCTTGGCCGGCACCACACGGCGACTCCCTAATCTATCCAGTCTTTATCTAACAATTAATGATAAGGCGTTACATGTTCTTTACTCTCAGTAAGAACTTTAGTAAGAACTAAGCCGTCATGCCGTGTTCGTTCATATTCCACAGGTTTTACCTAACTCATCTATTTTAATGACTCAACATGAATGAAGTCTATTTATAACAGCGTTGGCTTAGCATGTTCATCAGGCACAGTCTGTCACATAAACTAATTAGTGTTCGATAAATTAAAGATCATCTAGTCAAGATGCAATCAGGGTCTTCACCTAAGGCACAATTTTGACAGAATCATTTCTGATATTTCAGCCCTTCTAGCATAGCGTTTCGTTTTCTATGTTATAATAGAGAAATTGTTATACAAAGCGTAAATATTTCGAAATAAATACATCGGTAAATATTGAACGCATTCCATAACGATGCGATGTCATTTTGTGTATCAGCAATGGCCCTTGACAACAATGGCTGAGCTTGGTCTACTGGAACCTCCAAAAGTTGGTGGGTATTTCAAATAACTTATTAATTTGTATGGATGTCCCCGACGGATTGTTGACTACAACTAGCACTGGTATTTCATCATTTTGATTCTTTCTGAATCCAGAAAAATTGTTATTCGTTATTTTGGATAAGGACAGTTTTTTGCTTTGGCTTTGGCATCGCAGTTAGTGGTAAATCGGTTCTGTAAGAGCGCGCTGTTGACCACTCCACGGTGTATGTCCCTTGTCGCCTCTTACGACAACCATGGAAAGAGTTAAAAGGTGCAAAATTTAAGCCGCACTGCTAAAGAGAGAGTGGCTTATTCCCAGAGGTCCATGATTCTCTTGAGCTTATTCCCAGAGGTCCATTCACCAAAATTATTTTATTCCGCAATGCCCCTTCTTATATTTTAGTGTTGTTCTGTCACAATATTCTTTCTCTCTTTCTTGAAATCATGGAAAAGGCAGAGGAAAGAGGCAATCGTATTCCCAAGTGAAGGCCCTGAATTCTTGATAATGTTGTTAGCTGTAGCTTCCGCAAATCGCGCATTCGTGTGAATTTCTCATTAGCCTCGCATCATTTGACTAGTCTGTGTACTGTGTACACGATCAGAATATGTACGGTGGTCGTGCGCAATATGTTCGCTTCAAGTGACTACTTGAGGGCCTTCGATCATGGCCTTGTTTTGATTTTAACGGTGTATTCTGATGCTCATGCTAATTTATTTTTTATTTATTTCAAAAAGGGCCTCCTGCGTGAATATCCCATTAAAGTTAAATAGCAAACTACAAAACCTTATCATCTATGTGTTTTCACAGCGTGCACAAAATTTTTACTCAACCAACTTTAATCTAATTTATGACAAAAGAAACTGATCTACACGAAAAAATATTATATTTTACATTATTTTGTGTAGGAACATATTAAATCACTGTAGAAAATACAAAAAAATGAGCGCGGGGTTTTCAGCCTCAGAAAACAGAAAACACCAAATGAAACATATTAAAAGTACTACTGCAATATCATGTAATTTCCTCTAAAATATCAAGATTTTCATAATTATTATAAGATTCAATAGTACAATAAAATAAAGCCCAAAAAGAATACGGTTTTGTAAGGAACCTTGCGAAATAATTGGAGGAAATTTATATTTTTCCAAAACAATTTAAATCTTATTTGTCATATTTTGATATGATACTGGTCCTATTTTATGATATGTTTTATATAAACATTAGACTCGTTTTTAAAAAATATTTTGGAACTTAACCACGGAATTATGATTCCTTTTTGTATATCTAAACAAAATTTGTTCAGAATTTATAAGTCTCGCCTTTCTGTAAGCGAAGTAATTGCTGATTCACAGCGGCATCGCGTTATTGAATTTTCATCGTATACTATATAAGGCTTCGGCGGCAGCTGCTCGCAACTTCAATTCTTAAATTATTGTGTTCCGTAATACCAAAAATGATGACTGAAAACTTTTTGTATTTTCGACATGGTGTTGTTGTTCTGTAACAAGACAGTATACGCTATGTTCTTTATCAAACGAAACGTAAGGTATTGTTGTTTCTAATACAAAACAAATAGCGACGAAAACAATTCATTTTTGACGTAAAGTTATGCATAATTAGATTTTGCATATTTTTGCTTACATTTCGTTATAGGTGTGTATTATTTAGAAAAAAACTTACGAGGGACCTAGATAAATACTATTCGAATACGTAAAACAACATGATATAGTGGAAATATGCTCGAATTACATATCATTTTGGTAGTACGTTTATATGGGCAAATCATCATCCGCTTCCGTGCTACATCTTTGATCGAAAAATATTGTATGAGATATTTTTCCTGGGTAGTTACTTTATACTATCTGACTGCTAAAGCCTTTAAGAACTTTTACATCAATCAAACAAAAATGTTTTATTTCCCTTAATAAAAAAATGTGCACTTAGAAAACGTCAAATTCATAGACTAAAGTAAAGAAGCGACGAAGAGACCTTTAGCCTGTTAGTTGTTATTTTTCGAGTTGGAGCAAAACCCGTCCCAAGCTTTTTATCTTCTACATAATCTTATATTTTGTAGTAAGCCTTTTTGCATAGAAAGGTTTTGACAATTTGTTTAAATCTATTAAAATTTTAGAAAAACGCATTTCTAATTTTTCAAAACATTTTCTACAATTTCTATTTACGCCTCACGCATTACAACCGTCCCTTCCATACACACATTAATAAGCGACTCAATGGCAGCGTTACAAGGTATTAATGATCGATAATTCATCGGAGACTTGCCTCCGCTATAATTTACACCTAACTATTGCCTATCTCTGGTTTCGCTTTTCGCATGTGCATTTGAAAGCATGATTTAGTACCGCTTTGAACGGGAGCGGGCATTAGAGGTGGTCACGTTGTCTTGTCTTAGGTACCTAGCTGGTCGGTGGCGCTGCGAACGGTAATTTTATCGCCGATCAGAATGTATGGATATTCATGACATCAAATTCTGTTCGCGACACAGCATAATGCGACTCAGATATGGATGATTTGAAAATTGATGCTACCGTTGCTGCTAAAATAAATTACAATAGTATAGAATCTATATAATATAGAATATGTAGAAACGACCTTCATCCATAGGTATTAGTTATTACTTGAAAATATTTTTTTGATATCAAAATAGCTGGACCGGAAAACTTCGTTCCGCATTAGAACCAGAGATTATTAAAATTGGTCCAGCCGTTCTTGAGATATAAATGGTGTAACTAACTCGACTTTGTACAGATTTAGCATGTTAAAACATATATCGCAAGTGGGTTGGCTTAGAAAGTCCTAACCAATCTATGATTTATACAAAATTTTATATAAAATACTTCCTACATCAAAATACTAGCTACAATGATTAAAGTTAAAAATCATGAACACTTTTCAGTGTAACTAATGGTTAGGGTTCGTACTAATAAAAGGTCTCATTTACACTTTAAAGCTTTTTGTAAAATGGTTTACGATATTGTCCAATGACTGATACGAAACGACAAAAGGCCAAGATCAAGTGAAAGATTTTAGTTATTGTAGAAAGCAATAATAAAATATTTATTGTTCTAAAAACCAGAACAACAATGTAGCAAAAATACTCTATGATTGACAGTTCAAAGACACTAAACTAAATTTCATTGTTCACAAAACGTATCTCGATCTATAAACTAAAATAGGAGAGATCAAATCAAACTAATTGCCTTAGAAAGGAAATATTGACATTCAGTAAACTATTATAATTGAAATCAAACGATTTACTGTTGTTCAGATAAGTCTCAGGGCGATATGATTATGGCAGGTGAAATTAACTTATTAAAACTACCTCTAGATTGTTTGCAACAGGCTGCAGTTGTGTTATTTGTTTCTATTCTTTAACTAGTTTCTACCCGAGGCTTTGCACGCGTTGTCAAGGTTATTGCCATCCCATGAGTACCTACTGATTTATGGGATAAAAGTAGCTTACTCTCCATCCTTTCAACTAACTCTATGCCAAATCAAGTCGGTTGGTTCCTTAGTTAGGGCGTGAAGGAAAGACAAACAAACAAACACACTTTCGCATTTATGATATTACTATAGATAGAATAGAAGTATAGATTGCCCCAAATTCGATATGAATCAATTAGCCCATTAAATCTGAAAGACCATCAGAACATCTGCTTATTTTTGAAGACTTATAAGCACACTGATTACATAAACCGCAAATAGACTGTGAAGCTTGTATCTAACTAATTTGTTTGCGTTGCAATTAAGATGAAGGTGATTTACTGCAAGGAGGTACTCTAACCACTTAATTCCATAAAAATAACTTTAGAACGTAACTCGATAGCTCTTTTAATTCGCTTTCATAACCGATTTCTCCAAAGAGTATTATCCGAAAATGAGATTATAGCAGTAATATTGTTGTAACTAAATGTAAAGAGGTTTATTAAGATTAATTCATTTTGATTAATGAAGAGTGCAGTGAAAGTTTAGCCTGGAAACTCTTTGTTTGGTGCTGTAATTTTTGCCGTATTAGCTTTTAGTTTTTGTTAGGTAGGTACTTATGCCGAACATTCTTGAGCTTCATCTTTGTTACGCGACTTTCCGAAACGTGGTTTCAGTTCTTCTTCGCGTGGAACTTTCTTCTTGCTATCAACAGTTTAGGCTTGTTTTTGATTCTAATTATTGTTCTTTACGGTTTTATTTTGTTTGATAATTGTTTCTTCTCTTCAGATTCTTCGATTTTTAGAAATTTTACTTAATTTATGTTAACAAATCGCAAAAATTTACAAATTTCGATTTCATTTATCGTGATTCTTTTGAATGACTAGGTGCTTTCTTCTGATCTATAATATAAAAATGAATCGCAAAATGTGTTGGTAAGCGCATAACTCAACAACGCCTGGACCAATTTGGCCAAATCTTTTTTTAAAATGTTCGTTGAAGTTCAAGGATGGTTTTTACGGCGAGAAAAATTAGAATTATTGCTGGAAAAACCCTAAAAATAGCCCTTCTTTTTCCCATACAAATGATTTGTAACTAAAACGTAGTCAATTTGAGCTTTATTGCTAAAATAACTACCCGTGCGAAGCCGGGGCGGACCGCTAGTACGCTATAATACTTACACAATCAATATAAGCCAGCATTTACATTGATTGTGTAAGTATTATAGCGCACCAGAGAAAAGCTCCAAGGAATTTGAACGAAAAGACTGGGCGTGGTAGCCATTGTTCAACATTCTATGGGAGAGGTCATTTGAATTCAAGATAAACAAATGCGGAGGCCCAATTTCAATGGGAGAGATGTAATATTCAATGGTTTTGTATATTGCACTCTTGATGCGTATCGGTGGATATAAATTCACGCCTATCTTTCATAGGAACCGTTTCCGACTCTGGGCAACAATTTCCATATTAAAGGAAAGCATAAAACGAATTTTAGCTTTCTGTCTGTCGCGTCGTGTTTTGTTTTGTCGTAGATTTCAATGCAGGTCTCCAGATTTGAAAGACTCGGATTTGGGGTTCTGGGGCTCAATTCTGCTGACCAATCGCTTTATTATGACAATGGTATCGCCGCAGAAACGTTACACAGAATACTTTTAGATGAAAAAACCTTTAGATTGCGCGAGCAGCGGTGCTATTTGCATGGAGAGATTGATTTAATGGTTTCAACGTTGAATGTCACTTTTGACGCGCGTCCCTCCTGCGTCCCTCCATCTGTGGGGGCGAGCCTCTAAGCTCCCATACAAACGTTACGTCGACTCATTTACAAATACAAAATAGCTATTTCTACTCTAACATAGCTCTGCATAGCTTGGGGCTAGATGATGCTGTGTGGATTGTACAGCATTATATTAATCGTTTAGTTTTAGCAGAATAGCTTGAAGATTAAAAACATGATAACTAGTAATGCTGATGATGAATGAAGGAACTAAATTCAATTCTTCACAAAATGAATTGACCTACTTTCAAAACCAAACAATGATCAATGGTATTTACAAAACAGTGACATTTGCGGTACGATAAAATGTGTAATTTGTACCATACCTACTTGTATTGTAAAAGTAGTTTAGTTTACCAAAGAAAGAAGGCACCTGGGTAATGTATGTAATTTTGATAGACGTTGATAAGTAGGTAAGATCTTTTGAAACTACGTAACTGTCCAATCTTATTGTGATATAAGTACATATCCTGTGTTATAACTCCAAAGAGTGTTATTATTCCGATAAGTACTATATACCTGTTATGATGAGCTCTTATTGAACCACATGAGAATTCTGTGTTTAGTTAAACCTAAAATTTTAATGTTCTTTCTTTTTACCTGAATAAATAACAATAAATAGTTAATAAATGAATGTCAGGTTGTGCCTCGCCGAGATTGAGCTGGGGCGTAGGTACGAAGTGAAGTTGTGATTGTGCCTTGGAAGCTGGCGAAGGCACGCAGTGGAGACGCGAATAGATGTCGGCGGCTGTGCATTCTTCTCCAAAAACATTCAGCGCTCGCTGCGCAGGTCAATAGCCAGCACTAATCTCCACTTTTGCCAGCACAAATCTCCTCTTCAGTCCAGGCAGTATACATCGCCTGGTGGATCAGCTTCAATGGATAAACCTTAGCTATCTTCTCGTCTCCACTTCGGACATCTCCGCACATTCTCCGCTTTGGTCGAGTCTGGACCTAACCCTGGTGGCAGATCGAGTTCGATCATTAGCAACGAGACGAGGGCAATTTCATCATTACTCTCATCCGTTAACATTTACCGTCATTTTGGGACGATTCGAGGACCGTTAGACGGACTTTACAGTACATTTGACAAATAGGCCTGCGTTTGCTCACTTTTTTCATCATTTGTGTTAATGAAAGGGAAATTTGGAGCTCCATCCACAAAACCGTTTCTTAAAACTTTAAGTCGAGTCTTCTGAACTGCATCAGTCTGCATTGTAGATTTTTTGGTTTGTAATAAGTAAATAAATAATGTTGGACAAATCCACATAACTATCATTTAGGCCTCAACTTAGGAAGTAACATTACCTCATCTGTGCCTAAACTAAGCAGAGGTTATGTTAAGAGTAATTCATCAATGCTTAGACAACTTTGCAAAACAAATTCTTTTTGTATGTAAGGTAAGGAGCGCGCAATGGTATCTGCGACACAGTTTTACTTATCACTACTGCGGGCATCATAGAATTCCAACTAAAATTTATAACCATGTACTTTGTTCTGAAAGCATTAGGTACATTCAAACTTTAAGACAAAAAAGTTCACTACGATGTTTTAATCAAATCTGGTCTTGTCTAAACTGTCTACGTAAGTAGCACAGCTTTTTAATTGAGGTTTTATGTCAATCGGATGGATGCCCATGCACATTTTAAAATCGCAGTTTGCTCTTCCATACAGAAAGCCCGACTTTCTCTGTCCCTATAAATATTCCAAACATTTCTTTAACGTTTATTGATTACCTACACGTGCTAGTTGTTTTATGGAAATCTGACAAAAAGATTAAATTGCACGTCTATTTGTTACGTTCGCTTTTACTATGTCAGACTTTTCCCGCCGAAATTGCTGTCATTGTCAACGATCCGGTGTCATGGCCGCCGGCTGCCCTCAATGCAGTGCTCCTGATGAGTTCGCAATTAGAGTAAAACGCTGCAGACAGTAATTTGGGCGAATTTTCCGTGGTTAACGCACCATGTAACTTTCTTTTCAACAGTCTGCAAAGAGGTTAACTGACTGTGGATCGCTGTAAAGCGTTTTGTTAATATTTTTTCCCACTTTATAGGTTTTATGCAGGCAATTAGCTTCGTCTGCTACTAAGTCGATATGATTATAATAGAGTAGACATACGTTTCCTATCATAATGAGTCTTAATACAAGAGACGAGAATCGCTACCACGCCGTAACACAGTGTTACACTAGCGCGGGTTGAACAGACTCTAACCTGTATGCGTTAAAAACTAACCTACCAAAAATTTGCGTATACAAAAAATTGCTGGAATATCACTTTTTTGTAAATATTTTGTTTTTTATTATATCTATAACCTTATAATAAATAGTTTTTAGTAGGTATACATGGTGTTTATATGACAAAATAAAGCATTTCTATAATTTATGCTAAAAGGCCTCCGCGTACGGTTCGCGTAGGGTTTTGATTTCATACTTTTTCTTTCTGCTTGTTAGAACTTACGCTTAGGTATATTTTCTGTAGAAATTAGTTATGTATGTCATTTTATTGTCTTCTTATTATTGTATCTACCTGCTGAGCTACATTTGATGTGCTTGCGTGCAAAATATAGCTTGTCACTTTCATCAGTAGCAAGTTGGCTCATCACGTTTTGATGTCGCCAGTCTGACTTCTGTCTAGTTCGACTGGTCAAAGTACTTTCACCTTTCCGTCTCAGGTTCCAAAGGGGTTTTTTGCGTGGGCTTTTATTTTAATTAATGCCATCATGAAGTTGTAAGAAGTGCATTGAATTGCTTTTAATTTCGCTTGGTAATTAATTGGAGGGTTTTCAGTCTAGTAAGTTTCTATCTAGAAAAGCAATCTAAAGCAAACTCAGCGTGAAGTTTAGTTTAGTTCAGAAGCAGGTAAAAAGTAAAAATAAGACAATAATTTCTGTTTTCTTGCATCGGTGGTACCTAGGTATCTAGCTAGGTAGTTGGAAAGATACTTTGGTAGGCGTCGGAAAAATCATCATCATCATCATCATCGGCCTATACTGGTCCACTGCTGGACATAGGCCTCCCCTAATGAGCGCCATTATTAACATTATTTTCAAAGAAGTTAACTTACATTCAACCTTTTTCAGGTTCATCATCATCATCATCAGCCTTTTTCAGTCCACTGCTGGACATAGGCCTCCCCTAATGAGCGCCATTCATTTTCAGGTTAATTTTAATTAACTTGACTAAATTCATAAATTAATCCATTTCATTTCATAAGATAATCATCATCAGTCTAATAGTGGACATAAGATGATGAATACACATTATATGTATTCTAGCTTGGGTTTAATTAAATTAGCGTAAACCGCGGGTATTCCCCGCGGTTTCACCGGTGTTGAATTCGACTAGCAATTTTTTTTACTATTCAGCTAATAATACAGTATTTTATTAACTTGTTAATTACTTAGTTTCTTTTTAAATGCGAAATTATCGACTTACAAAATATTACCAGGATCATATCATAATATGAACAATAAGGTTGAAATTGTTTTGGAAATATATAAATTTGCCCCAATTAATTCGCAAGGTTTTGTACAAAAACATATTTTTTTCTTTCACACATTGAAAATAGAAAGATTGGGACTATCGAGAGCTTCGATATTTATCGAGCAAACAGATTACGTGTCTATGAAACAATGCAAAAAAAGATGCGTGAACGGAGTGTGTTTGATGTCCTCTGTGGCGCGGTGGGCGAATTTTGCTTGCGACGCAGGAGGTTGCGGGTTCGATTCCCGCCTCGGGACAAATGTTTGTACGATTTGCAGAATTTTTTTCCGGGTGTTCTGGTTATTTTATATGTATAGTAAAATATCTATTTATGTTATTGTCGTATATTATGTATATCAGTTATCTAGTAACCTTAACACAAGCACTGCTTAGCTTGGGACTAGATAATGGTGTGTGAATTGTCATGGATTATTTATTTATGTTGCCATGTCATTTTGCTATGTTGCCTCTGCCAGAGCGCAAGGATCCTTCGCTCCCCGAACATTATCAGTAAGCAATAGCCGAGCAAATGCCATGTCCTAAATACGAGTAAACATTCGATAAACGAAGGCGATACAAATTAACAGCAATAATCGAGAGGCCGTACTACAAAGGAAAGTTTTCGTCGATGTACAGGCGAAAAGAAAAGCTTTTCAGCTATGTGGATTTCGATTCGTAGTGTTAAGAAAAACATGGCTGATTTTAATTGTATCTAAAGGCATTGAAATCAGTTTTTATTTAGTAGGAAGAACATTTTTAAATTATAAAATGTCACAAATTACTGATAATAAATATATAATTAAAGTCGGTGATGATAAACTATATGAATTTTTGTAGAAGATGGAAAGCTTGAGAAGCTTTCCATCCTCTACAAAAATTCATATAGGCGCTATGACACGTCGGACGCCCATTATGCCTCCTGCATTTGTCCAGCACTGGACTACCATAGGCTGATGATGATGATGATGATGATAGAAAGCTTGAAGCTCTGCTTACTCAAGTTACTAGTACGTAATTTTTATTTATTTAAAAATCTTTACTAGCTGATCCACACTTTAACATCAATTATTCGTTATATTTAGTAAGTTATTAGGGTTGTAGCATTTACTGCCCAAACTCTGTGCTGCGACCCAGAGGGGCGTCGCTAAGCTCTAGTAGGGACGACACGTGAATGGTGCATGTGCGGCGCGGGCAGTGAGAGCGGTAATTAGACACAATTATGTTACACATTATAATAAATTAGTAAATAGCACTTATGCCTTAGACTGTACCAAGTGAACTACTTCAGATAGTGTTGGGCGAATAAAAGCAATGGGGTAAACACACTTAATTCGACCTATTAGAATTATGATACTTGTAATCAGTGGATCTATGATTGTAATAGTGTACAACAACCTTAGATTCATTAAATAACATTTTGATAATAATAAATTAATTAATTATAAAAGAATAAGAGCCGTGTGGTGCAGGCTTAGAATCTGCACCACACCTACTCTTCCCGTGGGTGTCGTAAAAGGCGACTATGGGACATAAACCGTGGGGGCGGGTAGCAGCGCCTCTTGCAGAATAGATCTACCACCGAACTGCGATCCCCAAACCGCTTGTCCAGCGTGGGGATAATGGGCATAAAAAAATCAATCCTCATGAGATAAAAAAATCAGGGGGAGTCCTGCGTCCAGCAGTGGACAATTATAGGCTGTTGAGGTTGAAGAGGGAGGCAGTAAACTCTTAGTTATGTATGTATTGGCATTTAATTTTACTAGTCATAAAATCAATAAAACATCGAGTTATATTTAATAATAGGTTGCACGGACTGCTAATAACAGAGCATTTATACTAACAAGTAATAATATTAAATCTATAGTATTAAAGCTTTCAGGGAAGCCGGTCGTTAGAAAATAATAATTGCGAGGAAATAATAAAATGCAATTATGAAGATAAAAGTGCAAATCAGTCCGTTTTTTGCTAAATAATTTACAGGGGCTCAAGAAATATTTCGTTAGATTGTTATATGTTTTATTATATATTGTATTTGCATTGCCAAACTTTTTAGAAACCATTGATGTAGTTAAGTAGTAAGGTACCTAACATAACTTATTAAGAAAGAAAATTACAATCAAATAATAGAAATAAAGTAAAACTACTATATATAATAGAAATAACTGAGCTTATTGCAGACTGTTGCAAACAATCTACAGATAACTAAAACTAATAAGAATTAAAAAAAGTTTGTTATAATTCACTCCAAAAATTATTAAATGCCTCCAAACCATCTCTCAACATTTTGAGCACGCGTTCAAGTCTTTTGTATGACAAAATACTCGTAGTTCAAAGCATTTGCAACACGTTGATGCGGCTTATAAGCAGATCCACTAAAAACCTACATTTTCTATTCATGTTTTTTCAATCATAGAAATAGGTAGGTTCCTAGGTTATGCTCTACATTTCTTTAATAGAGTTCCAGTTCATCAAAAATTAATTATTTCTTCAGTGATTTCGAATGGCTAAGCGTTTCCGATTGCTTTCATTTTTTTTTTGTTTTTTTTTTGTCGCAAAGTAATTATCTACAGGCGTTTTATGACGAGCCAGTTCAAAGAATGATTTTAATAATAATGATACTAATAAACAGAACTGTATTTCATCATGTAGTACCGTAAATTAGGACTTAGAAGTAACTTTGATACCTATATTTGTCAAATCCAGTAACTTGGGGTTTTCATGATCTTTAGAATGAAACAAATAATTTAAGACGTTCGCCGTGTTGCTTGTTCATTTAGGCGCTTTACAGACAGAACATCTTTAGTTAAAGAAACAACTTTATAATAGAAAAATAAAACGTTAAAGGTTGCCAGCTTCAGCAACAAAAAGGCCCAGTTTTCGTTAAGTTTATGTGTAAACAGCTACCTGTTGCCGCAATACGGAGACAAGCTCTGTCTGCATAGCTCCTCAGTAATCCTACATTTTTATGAATATTCGCACCAATCAATAACAGGTTTACGATTCTTTGAAAGGGCCCCTTGTGAAAGGTAACAATTATACCGTAATCAAAGCGCCGACAATTGAAGCGTTTAAATCAAACGTGGTATTACATTTTAATAGCATTTACGCATTCCAATACTGGCTGCTGTGTTTATTTTAATGAATTTGATCGTAAACACGGTTTGACTTTATGGCTCGAAATTTCTTCGAGCCAAGAGTTAATTTCAATGTGGCTAGGTCTCTATCACCATCATTATCATTCAAATCAAATCAAATCGAAATCAAAATCAAATCAAATTAAAAAGTCTTTATTTCCATAAATACAAAATACACTTAGAAAAGGTCAAATTCTTAAAATAAAACATTGACACGGAAATAAAGTGATATTTTTGATTTCGGTCGCTTCGGTATGTAGACTAAAGTAAAGAAGCGACGAAGAAACCTTTAGCCTGTTAGTTGTTATTTTTCGAGTTGGAGCAAAACCCGTCCCAAGCTTTTTTGTCTTCTAGATAATCTGATATTTTGTAGTAAGCATTTTTGCACAGAAAGGTTTTTACAATTTGTTTGAATTTATTTACTGATAGATTTTGCAACTCACTAGGAATTTTGTTATAGAAGCGTATACATTGCCCTTTAAAAGATACATTAATTTTGTGAAGCCTAGGTTGTAGGCACAGCAAGTTTATGTTTATTTCTAGTATTTATATTATGTATATCGCTATTTTTAGGAAAGCTTTTGATATTTTTATGAGTGTACAACAAGTTGTCATAAATATATTGACAGGGAACTAACTGTCATTATGTTAATTTCTTTGAATTTATCACGAAGGGATTCTCTGGGACCCATATTATAGATTACACGAACAGCCCTCTTCTGCAGCACAAATACGGTGTTGAAATTAAACACGTAATTCAGCTGACATTCGCAAGTCTAAACCGAACTGAGCAACCGTGTAGCTATTTTGCGTTTATTACTGTTTAAGATAAGGCATTAAAGCGCACACGATCTTTCTATCTATTTATAATTACATAATCTAGATTTGTTACCTTAAAGTTCAGATTTACTGCTCGACTACTGAACAGGAAACAGTACCTTGCCTAGATATCTATTGTTTTACCGCTGTTTTAGATACCAGCTTAAAAACCTGGTGAAAGTCGTGAAGTTGATTGAGATTGAGGGAAGTTATCAGATCTTATTCAATCTGTTGTTGGATTCTAATGAAGCTTGATTGATTCATTACAAATTGAAGGCTTAATATTGACTTTGTCTTATGAGACTAGTCAGCGTTACATAAGGTTGCTTCTCATGATGATTCATCATCATCAGCCTATGTTTGTCCACTGCTGGACATAGGCCTCCCCTAATGAGCGCCATAGCGCCCTGTCTTCAGCTTGCCGCATCCAGCATCTGCCAGCAGTCTTATCCTCATTTATTTATTTATTTATATATAACAGCGACAAAATACGTTGAACACTGAACCTGACAGAACCGTTGGTATCAATCAACTGACCAAAACTTACGGGAAGGAATTATTTCTTCCCGTAAGTTTTGGTCAGCTATAGGCGTGTACAAAACAAAAAAAAAACACAAATCAGCAGATTTGATTTGCCGTACACGTTATTCTAAGTCTTTCAAGCCAAGCTAACCTAAGGACTTAAAAAAAAAAACAAAATATTAGAAAAAAAGAAAAATAAAATATATTAACTTATGCAAATATTGACACGACTAGTTATGAAATTGCACTGGTCGCTTATAAGCATGTATTAAACTAAACAACTGACTATCCAAAATGTTAGCTTACCAATGTCGACGACCTCTGTGGCGCGGTGGGCGATGGTCTGCCTGCGACGCAGGAGGTTGCGGGTTCGATTCCCGCCTCGGGACAAATGTGTGTACGATCTGCTGACATTTGTTCGGGGTGTTCTGGTCGTTTTCTATATATATAATAAAAAAATATCTATCTATGTATTGCATTATATTGTGTATATCAGTTATCTAGTACCCATAACACAAGTTCTGCTTAGCTTGGGGCTAGATAATGCTGTGTGAATTGTCCAGCATTATTTATTATTATTTTTATTAATGTCTCCGAACCATATCGGAGGAAAAAAGGCGCAACAAACAATAAAAACCTAAGGACTTTCACGTTAACCTTTATAGCTTTTAAAAGATATCAAATTGCCTGGATGCAACAATGGCGGAAGGCTATCGACCTGATAACAGCTTCCCACAGCTTTCCAGCCCAAGCTCAGATTACTACGATCCACCGCAAACGAAAGTTCATATTCAATTTGCTCTCACGTTGGGGAATTGAGAAATTCGCATTTGTAAAGAGTTGGGTGCATTATGAGCGGCTAATCGGTCAGTTATTGAGATATTTTGATTGTCTTTTGGTGCTAGGCTGCGTGTTGAATGAACGGAATAAATAAATAGATATTTGCTGGATAATTCACACATCATCTAGCCCCAAGCTTAGCAGAGCTTGTGTAATGGGTAGGGTACTTAGGTACTGATATGTATAACCATAGATAAATCACTTTATGGAGGTATGTTAAATGTGATACTACCTACTTTTAACACTGCACTACTAATATAGATATATCAGATTTTACATAGAAAACCTACGGACCGCTCGGAATGTCTACAGACGGTAAAAAAAATATTACGAGGCTGGAATAATAATTTTTTAACCCGCATGCTTTCGACTTAATTTGAGAGTTCTGTTATACATATTTTCTTGTAGCCATAAAGTAAAATTCTTACAATTTAGTCGTAGATAGGTACCTAAAAGTGTACCGAGGTGCTTGATTTACTAAATATTCCAAGTAACAGAAGTGTATGTATGCATTTGTAAGTATATAAATAGTTTTTTAGCCGTGTGGTGCCTTAGAATTTGCACCACCCCAACTCTTACCGTGGGTGTCGTAAGAAGTGATTAGGGGCATACACCGGGGGGCGGGCAGCAGCGCCTCTTGCAGATAGATCTACCACCGAACTGCAATCCCCGCATGACCAGGTAGGGGTATTCCATATATCCAGGTATTCCATATTATGAGAATTGCCCCCCATGAGATAAAAAAAATCTGTTTTAGGCCTGCGTCCAGCAGTGGACCATTATAGGCTGTTGAGGTTGAGGTACATAGTTTTTGTATAATCAACCAAGTTTATTCGCTCCCTAGTTCTGCAAGCGGGTTGGTGGACCGCGAAACCGCTAATGATTGTCAGATTCGCAAAAAGCAGCTGGTGGGTAGACGCCTAACGATGCTGCGGTTGAAGCAGTCGATGGCTTTCCTAGATTTATGATTATCTAGGTACCTATTGTCAATACTGACTGGGTACTTTTGCGATCGTGTTTTCACTTATCGATTTGAAAACGCGATGTAAATCTGTGAGTGTTCTGCGGTGTTGAAAATTTCTTCGGATCTCGTTATAACGCGCGGATACTGTCGCTATGTGATGCTATAGGTCAGGGAAGACTGAGATAGAGAATAGGAGCAGAATAGGGCATTCTGCTAAACTACTTAATCGCTTCACTATGATAATGTTATTGTTATAAAATGACATATTTCGGTATTTATGCTAATTTTACATGACAGAAACTACCGATAGAGAGCCGGAAGTGTGTCAGTTGTTTAAACTATTCTACCTATTCGACGACCTCTGTGGCGCGATGGGCGAGGGTCGGCCTGTGACGCAAAAGGTTGCGGGTTCGATCCCCGCCTCGGGACAAATGAGTGTACGATCTGCAGACGTTTGTTCAGGATGTTCTGGTCGTTTTCTATAAATAATAAAAATGTCTATCTATGTATTGTAAAGTAAGTATATCAGTTATCTAGTACCCATAACACAAGCTCTGCTTAGCTTGGGGCTAGGTGCTGTGTGAATTGTTCAGCTTTATTTATTTATTTATCTGTGCAAATAAGACCACTCACAGTAACCAGGGTTTCTTTCTGCTTCTATGTGACGATTTTACTTCGATTTCATTGTCACTGTCAAGCGATTGGTTTTCAGAATTGAGCCCCAGGTGCTCAGATATTTCCAACGAGTTAAACTTAGAACTGCCTTTGCTTGGAAACCGTTTTATCCCAATTTATCTTTGAAATCATCAGTCACCACAGGACTTAAAGATCCATTATAAATCCTTCACCATTAAACTGTCCGTGTTGCTCGGCTCGGGCTGTCGACAGTAACATGTTCCCACGGGACCTGACTCTGAAACCACTGATCCTAAAAATCGAACAGAAATGTATCTCATTTCCACCAGCAAGAGTTAAAACTGTGTTCTTCGTATCGTATTCATCGGCATACGTTCGTCTACGGCTGAACTTAAAATTTAAATTCCTAATCAAGGGGTTAAATTCCTAATCATCATTTTAAAAAAACGTACCCCAAAAAAACCCCCCTTGGTTGTGGTATAATGTCCACGCTTGGCAGGTGGATTGGTGGTCACAGTTGGACGTGTTAAAATATACGTAAGGAAACTGCTGCTCTTTCTCTGTTAGGTTCTTTAAGTTCCAGGACATCGGGCTTTGTTCGAGGGGTCAATTCTACAACAGCCGTGCCCGTTCCGGCCAAATCTTCTTATTATTTATCTTTTTTAATTTCTTCCATTCTATCTACAATCGGCTGTATGTTTAACTATAATTAAATGTGGTCATGGGATGAAAATTGAATTGTCATTCCAGTGAAATGCACCATCTTTAGGTTGAACACTACAGTTCCTTTGGGCAAGTTCGAGTATATGTGTTACATTCGACAATTTGTCCTGAAGATGGATTTTACTAGTGAGTTGATTTGATTATTTAGTCTTTCTTTGTATTTTTTGCGGTAAGTTCAGTTCAGTTCATGTTAATCGGAGTTTCTCGCAAACCAGTCTCCGCTGAAGACCGTTCTTGGTGCCATTTTTTTGGAATCACGGGAATATCTTCTTATTTTTCAGTGTACGTTTGCTACAGACAGAGTCGGAACCCTCGTTGGAAACTACTTGGTACCTAATGTTAAAAGCATTGTTGATTGAATCCAAGTGAGTCCTATTCAAACACCACCATTGTTCTACTGTTGTTTAAAAATGGAACTCTTTTCATAGCGTCAGGCTGTCGGGGAGCTGTCATGGGAAACGTCAACTGCACTGTCATGTTGACAGACTGCTGCGCTTGCGCCGAAAGAAAGGAAAATAGCCGTAATATAATAGATTGTATATATTTTGCTACTTTCACGATGAGTTTGGGTATTTTTATTACGTATCTTAATGGTACAACTTAGCTGACACTAACAAATAACTAGGTACTTCGCTTTATTGTTATGCTCACTTATGAAATTTACGCTGTTGTTCGGTGGTTTTTACTCATCTTTGCAAGAACAAAAGTTGTAAGTACCTAAAACGCTACAAACCAAATAGGGTGGGTAATTCCTGACAATTTTTATATAACTTCGAAAAAAAGTAGTTTTATGCTGGATGTTTATTTTTTATGTATGTTCGCCGATTAAACGTCAGTTATGGACCAATTTTGAAAACTCTAGTGAATGAAGTCCAATTCCGAGATGCATATTTACCTATGGATTATAATGTATGCATATATTATGTACACAGTGTAAAATTAAGGGATTAGAAGTCAGTTTTTAGTGTTTATAAAATAATCATGTAGGTAAATTTTTTGTTGTTTGCAACATTGTTTAGCTTTTTTTTATTAAATTGTTGAATGAATGTTGTTGCTCACAGTGTAACGTTTTCCCTCTTATCTTTTTAACATTATCGTCATTTATCATCACTAAACATAAAACAAACAGACGTTGATTGCGTTTGTTCTAATTTGATGAAGACGTTTTACCTTTTGTCTTTCTAAGTATTTTTTAAGTGGCCACAGAAAGCAAAAGCTTAGCTTACCGCTATCCAAACACCGCCAATTGTTTTGTTTGAGTGTTTTACATAAATTACGCGATGGCAGTGAGAGTTGAGCACGTATTATCTTGAATGTTTCGAGAAATGTATGAGTACCTTACTGCTTAAAATGAAATTTATTTTAGATAATGCTTGCGACAGACTCCACAAGCAGTATCGGAATTGGGAATAAATATCTAAACATCAAAAATGTATTTCTTCACCTCCCTTCAACAGCTTATATTGGTCTACTGCTGGACGCAGGCCTTCCCTTGATAATCGCCTTAATGACTTTTATCTCATGTGAGATAATGCCCGTAAACGTAATGCGCGCTGGGCATGCGGTTCGATGGTAGATATATTCTGCAAGAGGCGCTGCTGCCCGCCCCCCGGTGTATGTCCCTTAGTCGCCTCTTACGACATCCACGGGAAGAGTTAGGGTGGTGTAAATTATAAGGCCACACGGCTAAAATTTTTATTTATAATAGCAAAACTACACCAAAATCTTCCTTTTTGTAGATCTGCTTAGCTAGATGATGTTTAGTGGATTGTCCAGCATTATTTTTTAATTAAAATTATATCAACTCCTAATCTCTCTTATAATATGAATATTTAACTGATTCAGTCTGCGAAATGTTTATTTTTGGACGTTGATGATGTTCGAAGACAATGCTGATGATAATTGTGTTTTATGCCTAGTGAGGAAAAGCATACATACATACAATAGGGAGTCTTTTGGAAGGGCATGACACTAGCTAGTAGACATAAAACGTCAAGTGCGAGTAGGACTTGCGCAACGAGGGTTCCGTATAATTATAATACCTTGTTTCTCCAAATAAAATACCAAATATTATGATTCTAAGTAAACGGGAAGAATTTACTATTGACTATTGAATACATATTGATCAGGGCGAGAATCATATTATTTGCGAGTAACTAGAAATTTACGGTTTGGATATTTCCCTTTATACTTGTGCGTTAAAACCTTGCTTCTTTTTAATGTACATGATTCTTAGTCATAGGAAGTATTATACGCAATAAAATTTTATGCGCATGTGATTTCTAGAAAAAAATGGGTATAGACAGCTGTAACTTTTGATCGCGTTGACTTAGAAGTTTTCTTTATATCACGACTCTAAGAGACTTCACCATCTTCATGATGATGATGTTTTCTCTGTAAAAGCTATCAAGAAAAAAAATTGCTTTATTTAGGTATTTGTATACGACGAACAGAACAGTACAGAACAGTTGTAGAACACTTGAAGAAGTTAGTGTAGGTATCGGATTACTGGCAGGATTATTTACACCTTTCTAATTATAGTTGCCTATGTGTTAATCCAGGATATAAGCTGTCCTGAAACAAGAATTTATCTTCATATCCGATCTGCCGTTAGAACCCTCCAACGGCAGAACGGATATGGAGCAAGGCGTAACAATAACACTCACACACACACAAGTAAATACAAACTTTCATCTTTTTAAATTTATTTTAGTGTGATTGAATGGTGTTTTTTATAACATTTCGGCATGATTATGGTTTAAAGTTTATCTATCGTGAGACATTTTTGATATAGCTTTGCTTAAGTTTTCGATGTTCTGTAATTAAGTAGTTTTTCTCCTTAATAACGTTATCAGCTGATATAAAACTTAAGGGTTATAAGTTCATGTCTATTCAAGACCACCAGCACTGTTGGAAACCTTGCATCGGCTTGTAATTACAAGACACATAACGGTAGACAAGTGTTACCGATAAGTGCTGTATAAAAAGCCATCAACACGTGTTCTGTTCCACTCCTACCTTGTCTGGTTTGGATTTTTTGACGGAAACGATCGCTGTTTGTCTGGTGTAAAGCATACAGGGTCCCTCCAATCCACGGCACTCTTCGCATTCAAAACGGTTGTGACGTGTGGGCATGTGACATAAAAAAATCTTTTATTTTAATGTGTAATCTCTACCTGTATTCATATAGAAAAATATATCTGCATATTTATTATTGTATTTTTGTCGTACAATAAAAATTGTAAAACTTAATAATTGAAAAGTAGATATTTTATGACTCAATCGCAAATTTCTAAATGACAACATGACGTCACCGTTCACCATATTGTCATGAATCTTTTATCGGGATTAATTTTTTTAAAGAAGGAACGAAAATTATTTAATTGACACAAACATCATGATGATTCTTATCATTTATTTGTTTCTAACTTTATTTTGATTGAAGGAACTGAAGCACTTGAGTTGAAAAACTGAACGGTGTCGTCCCAGAAAAAGGGCAGCATTTTTATCACTCGAAAGTGAGAGCAGGTTTATGTTTCGGTGAAGTAATAACATGAAAAATCGATTTTTTTAAAATCTTTGCATGTTGTTAAGACAAGAGACAAGATTAAAAGAAGTATGGTGCAAGTTGCTAAAAATGTTTTGTTTGCAATTAATGAAAATCAAGTTTCCTCAGAACTTTGGAGAAGAGGCCTTTTGAAACCTTTTTAATATATTATTTTATTTTCTAGTATTCATTAATTAGAATAAGTATTTGGATATCAATAAACATGCCTAGTATTATACTATAATATATTATTATTTAATATTATATTATTATTCAAGTCATTTAAATTTCTAAGGGTTCATATTTGTTGTTTTTCGCTCCAAAATAAAAGAAACGTCTTCTTTCAGGCAATTTGTGCCATGGGACTACAACTCCAGAGGTAGAATCTAGAGTTACTCTTGTTGCAGAGTCAAGTGACGTGGATTAAAGTTACCATGTATGGTGATAAGGAGTGCAGGAAGGCGATGGTAAACAGCGTGTTCTGTGAAAGCAAATGAAAGGGAGGGTTTTCAGTTGTTTACTAACTAAGCGCGCGCCTGGCTTGAAATAGAATATGTTTAGAATTATGTGTTGTAACTTTAGCTTGAGAAGCGAATGATTTATGTAATGCTAGTATGGGAAAGGTAACTCAGGTGTGTACCATAAATAAATGCTTATACTGGTAAATACTCAGACACTTCCTCACAGCGTCAAGTAGCTTCAAACTTAGCAGAGCTTTTGTGTACCTATATGTTGGCACCGGATCGCAGAATCAGCCTGTTAGTAGAATGGCTGGGCCGATTGCAAAACTAATGCAGATTTTTTGGGAAAACCTTTTTAATTTCACTTGACGAGACGACTATGTAATGTTTAGCTTTTTGCTTTATAGTGCGTTACTCGCACTGGGGAATTTTTATACGAATTAAATAATGAATTTGATAATGTTTCGAAATTTTTCGTTTACCTGCGCCCCACCACGAAATCTTAAGGCGCATACCCCACCCAAACTAGCGCCGCCACCAGTACTTTATGTTATTACTCTGTTTAACATAGGATTTTTCAAAAATCCATCGTCCAGTTTGTGATACCTAGCATAAGCTTTTTTTTAATGCCTCTGTAATAGTTTTATTCTATTTAGTTTAGGCAGAGATACGAAGTTACACTTGGTGGTCACCAAAATCTATTTTCGTATCTCTGCCTAAACTAGCTTTAGCCATTTTGTTATTTCATGAATCGGCATCGTTTTGCATCCGTCCAAGCCATTCTACAAACGGGCTGATTCTACGATTCGGTAGCAACATACAGATATAATAGGGCAACATTATTAACATCACACACATGTTATCTCATGTTCAATGATGATGATGACGATCTGCTGATATGTATGTTCAGGGTGTTTTCTATGAATAATAAATAATGTCTATCCAAACAGAGCAATTGTTCAGGACCACTGAGAGGTCACTAACTCTAATGGTTTAAGATTTAACCGAGTTATCGAAAAGTCATGTTAGGAAATACGCGCTTGGTTTTGAAGAACATAAGTTCTGCATTCAAAAGTCAAAGATTTTTTTTAGTTTGTGAACGTATTTTTTTTACCTTCTTTCATTTTGATTTTGTAAATAACATTATAATGCGGCGACACAGACAGCTTGACAGCATATGGGAGAATTATTCTTTGAATTAGTACTACCTACTACAGAATCTTAGCATGCGTGCATTGAACATGCAAATAAAACAACGCTCAACCGCACAAGTATAAAGTTGAAAATCAATGTGATGGATAACCCCTCACCCTCGCCCCATAGTGGAGAACGGCGACGTCATAAGATGTTAAAAACTTTTCTCGTGGATCAAATTTACCATAAGTATCTTGTTTTTTCTGTTCCGTAATAAGTACTTATCCCTGGCGTAACCATAACCAACGCGCTGCAGAGGACGTCAGACCACCAACTATTCTTAAATAAAGTAAATTAAATCACATTTATTTCAGACACAGTAAGTAGTTACACATACATAGTCCATCCATATAAACGAGCTATACCTGACGAGCGATGTGGCGCGGTGGGCGAAGATCTGCCTGTGACGCAGAAGGTTGCGGGTTCGATTCCCATCTCGAGACAAATGTGTGTACGATCTGCAGACATTTGTTCAGGGTGTTCTGGTCGTTTTCTATTTATAATAAAAAATATCTATCCATGTATTGTGTTATATTATGTAGGTATATCAGTTATGTAGTACCCATAACACAAGCTCTGCTTAGCTTGGGGCTAGATAATGCTGTGTGAATTGTCCAGCATTATTTATTTATTAATTTTTTTTACCTATAAATTGTTTGCAACAGTTAGCTTAATTATTTCAATAGTTAATACTAGTTATAATTTGTATCTATATTTTTATTGTAATTTTCTTAGTTCACTTTATTTTTAGTGGATTATTCCTCCACTGCATCACTTAAGGGTCGGAGTCGCAAAACAAGACTGCCAAGATCATTTATTGTTGTCCATTTAGCAGTGGCACATGATTGGAGTCTCCACTCGAGCGTCACTTAGCACGGTAACTAATGTTGGAAGGCGAGTACGATATTCATCTTCCTGGGTACCTAGTAGCCTGTGTCCATACGTTTTCACTACTTCTGGCTACTTCTGTGCGATTACGCTATTGAATGAGCCATCCGGGGGAACTGGGACTGTTAAGGCTTCGGTAACAGCTGCTCGCAACTTCAATTCGTAAATTAATGTGTTCCGTAATACCAAAAATGATGACTGAAAGCTTTAGTATTTTCGACATTGTGTTGTTATTCTGTAACTAGACAATGTAAGCTATGTTCCCTATCAAACAAAACGTAAGGTATTGTTGTTTTTAATACAAAACAAATAGGACTCAGACATGTCATTTTCGACGCAAAGATATACAAAATTGCATTTTGCATAAAGCTTACATTTAATTACTTATATAAAAAAATAACCAGTGGCCTAGATACTATTCGAGTACGAAAAACAACATGATATGGTGGGAATATGCTCGAATTACAAATCATTTTGGTAGTACGTTTGTATGGGCAAATCATCATCCGTTATATCTAATGTATTATCTATATCAATATATAATACATATAAAATAATCAACTATTTTGAAGTCATATGAATATGCCCTATTGTATTCCTTGTTTTTCTTTTATCTCATGAAGTCACGATCATACTTTTCGGTTATTTATTTCAGTTTGATTCTACCCATCTTTATTCAATCGACCTACTGATACAAAATTAGTTACAATAACGTTCCATAATATTTAAGGCACATACCACACCCAATCTAGCGCCGCCACCTAGTTTATATTATTATTCTGTTTAACAAACGAAATTTGAAAAATGCATCGCTCAGTTTGTGATACCTATTATAAGCTTTTTTTAATGCCTCTGTAATAGTCTTATTCTATTAGTTAAGGCAGTGAATCGAAATTGCCCTTGGTAGCCACCAAAATCTATATTTGATTCACTGCTGAGGCATTAAAAAAGGGCTTATAATAGATTTTTGAAATTTCCTTTATTAAACGGAATAATAAGATAAAGTAGGTGGCGGCGCTAGTTTGGGTGGGGTATGCGCCTTAACTGTTTCTTTCTCTTGTTGTTAAAGTTGATGACATAACTCTTAGAGTAATACATAACTACCTTTTTTTGTCTTAAGAAAAATATCTCTTCCATGTTTAAACAACTGCCATGGCTTAAATGTCGACGGGAAAATGTAACGTTGGTCAAAACTTACAATACATTATTTAATAGAGCACCAAAAAACAGGGTTGCCTGGAGCCATGACCCGTCATGGTGCACTGTTTTCTTGCTAGGCTTCACAACATAGTTACCTACATATTGGCCTATGACTTTCTTTGATTATTTAATTATATTAATAGGTATATTTTATATCCGCATCACACAGTCAGAATAAACCAGTTACATACTATTATTTATTATAATTTGTATTCAAGTATGTTACTTACTATTTATAAACACAAAAAATAACACTACTTACTCTAATTTTAAGCCTCACAGGGTCTTGTGATCATAATGGTTTCGGCAGAATATCAGCGCCTATCTACTTCAGAATAGTAAGGCAATCCTGCTGAGTCGAGACCTTTTTGCAACCGTCAGTCTTTTATCACTTTTTTTTTCAAATTATATTATTATGTATGTTTTGTACTGCAGCAGCAAATAAATAAATGTCTGTGTCTATGTCTATACATCTAGAAGACCGGCAAAGTTTGATCAACTAAGTGGACAGTATAAAATAGCGGTCCCAGTGAATCACCCCCGCCGATAAGATCCGTACGTCATGCAATGACAGCGGAGTGCATTGTCTCTGCACCAGCGAAAAAGCACGATAAATCTCTGTGCGCTTGTTTTTCGAGTGCTCCGAGATAGTAACGAACTGCGGATTGCGATAAAGGAAGAGTATCGAAAATAGAGGTTTACAAGCGGCTTTGAGATAACAGTATCTAACAAATTTTAAATTCATGGACTATTTATTTCCTTAACACCTTCTTGGCTGAAAACACAGAGTGCGATATGCGAATCAGTGTCGCGCCGCGCCGGCACGCCCCTGCGGGTCGCACCGCCGACGCTAGCACTGATCGTGTTATCCATAATCCACACAACATCATGTAGCCCCAAGCTAAGCAGAGCTTGTGTTGTGGGTACTGCTTCCTGCGGTTTCCCCGCGTTAAATTCGAATTTAACATTACGGGAAAAAAGACCTTTTATCCCCCTGATAAAAGGTCTTTTTTCCCGTTTGTCTCCCATGGGCTTTCATGTTTTGCACCAGGACACAAAGTAACCTATGTTACTTTCCCTTCTTTCGTCTATGTAAATAAAAAAAAACACCTAATCTAAGTTCAAATATCAATAACGTTTATTTCTTTAGGCTTACAAAATAAGTACTTAGACAAGTCAAATGTTATTCCTCAAACAGGTTTATAAATAGTAATAATTAGTAATAATTAATAATTAGTAATTAAATAAGAAACAACGTGTTATAGATTTTGACTACTTAAATTTTTCGTCCACAATTTCAAACTTGTTAGTTAAGCCGTGAAGGATGGACAAATAAAACACACATTAGCATTTATAATATTAGTTAGGTTAACACGTAAAAGTAAGTACCTTCCCATAGTATATTCTCATAGTATATTGACGACCTCAGTGGCGCAGCGGGCGAGAGTCTGCCTGCGACGCAAGAGGTTGCGGGTTCGATCCCCGCCTCGGATCAAATTTGTGTACGATCTGCAGAAATTTGTTCCGTTGGTCTGGGTGTTGTCTATGTATAATAAAAAATATCTATCTATGTAATGTATAATATTACTATCTATGTATGTATATCAGTTATCTAGTACCCATAACACAAGCTCTGTTTAGCTTGGGGCTAAATAATGCTGTGTGAATTGTCCAGCATTATTATTATTATTATATTTAGCGTTATAGGATTCCATTCGCATCTGTTGCCAAAGGTCGTGTGCGTTGTCAGGTTGGTTCATCCCATATGGCGGCGCCACGTTGGATCATAAGGTGTAAACATATGGTGCGCGTGGCTTCATGGGGTAGTGTTTCATTTGTAAAGGATTAATTCACCTGATACTTACAGCTTTTGTTTCGCTTGTAAAATAGTTTTCGGATCAAAATTCTAAAAAGGTGAAAGCTTCTCGATCCGCTCCAGCTTTTTATTTGATTAAACCTTATAATAAATAATTGTATTACAATTCACACAGCATTATCTAGCCCCAAGCTAAGCAGAGCTTGTGTTATGGGTACTAGATAACTGATAGGTATACATAATAAAATACAATACATAGATAGATATTTTTTTTAAACATAGAAAACGACCAGAATACTTGGAAAATATCTGCAGATCGTACAAATATTTGGCCTTTCGCCCCACAGAGGTCGTCATTAACATTATAAAGGATTAAAATATTAAATTTTATTTTAGTTTAATCTTATAAAAGCTATGTATAATATGACCTTAAGGGTTCGGCGACAGCTGCTCGGAAATTAGGTATTGTGCTCCGGAATACCAAAAATGATGACAATTTTTTTTTTGTATTTTCAACATTTTGTGGGTTATTCTGCAACTAGACAATGTAAGCTATGTTCCTTATTATCAAACAAAACGTAAGATCTTGTAAAATCGCATTTTGCATATTTTTGCTTACATTTCCTTATCGGTGTGTATTACTAAGAAAAAAAATATCCAGTGCCTAGATAAATATTCTTATACAAAAAACAACATGATGTGGTGGAAATATGCTCGAATTACAAATTATTTTGAAAGTAGGTACGTATGTATAGGCAAATCATCATCTGCAGGCCCCTTAAGTATCTAAAAGTATATGGGTAAGCTAAAATAAACAGCTAATTCATAGTGACAGCAAAAAAATAACGTCAGTTTAAGTTACCTAATACCAAAACTATAAATATTCTTCAACCATAAATAGCCTCATATATCTTAGATGCGGAAACGTAACTCCCAAAAGTTCACCGCTAATCACCGCGACCAATCATCACCACACGGTTCGCATCCATCTCCAGCGGTCCCTGAAAAAGAGTGTTCCGCTGAAGTGGCGCATGCGCCCGCCACAGCGTACGCGGGAGGACAAACCATCGACTAACATTATAAACTGGGGTGCCAGCTCGCGCGCGTCAGTCAGCTGACGGCATCTGCACCGAACGCACGTATCTCTCCAACTCCAGCTGAACCCGCGCGGTGTGCATTTTGTGAAATTTTATTTTGAAGAAACTTGAGAGAAAATGGCCACCTACGCCCAATTCAAGCACGTCGAGCTTTACAAGATCGGTCACGGAAAGAACAGGTGAGTGGGGGCTGCGGGTTGTGAGAGGTCAAGGGTTGCGCAGATTTCAGGATGCTGATATTCAGGAGCGCGGTGATAAAAAACCGATTTCTTTCCCCTGAAATGTTTCATAGCCAAAATAAGATACAAGTTAATTTATAATTTAATTATGTAGGCAGATGATGATATTTTCAGACATTTAATGAAAAAAATGGCTGATAGTACTTAGATAATATAAAATAACAGGTAAAATAATTTTTGTTACCACAACTCTTGTGATTTATAAAATTATTAGAAAACATTGTTTCCTAAAAATGTACCTAACCAAAGCGGTACTAAAATTGTACATGTCATTCTAAAAAAAAACACGTACCTTTTGCATTAGTCTTAACGTTAGTGCGGATATTTCATACGTTGTTTATCTGCGCAGCTGCCGCATCCTCGCATTCCATTTTCAAAAACTCATCCTCGCATTCTATTTTCAAAAATTCAAATTCAAATTATGAAGGTTTTAATCTATGAGCATGTAGGTTTAATTTCCACGATTCTTATGGAGGAATTATAGAGGTTTTTATCTGAGGGGAAGCAGGTTTTATTTCCACGTTTTCAATTTATTTGTACTACACAATCTTGGCAGGCAATCGAAAAATGTAGGTTTAGCCTTTTCAAGGTTCGTTGAACTCAAGTTCGTCTGAAGCTAATGACATTTGGCTCTAGAAAATATTTCCCAGTGTAGGCTTTACTAATTTCGTAAAAACCCATTTTTTTAAAATTACGTATTTTTTTACTAGTTGTTTTTAGAGTATTGTATCTTACCGTGACTTTTAGATTGCGCCTCTACAATGTATAAAAAACTCCTATCAATGTACCTATAATAGAACCCAAGTTTTGTTTAAGTCTAATGTTCGTTTATTCTCAAAAAGACATCTTTTATAATGTCACTTATATGAGAACAGGGTCTTGGGGTTAAGTATTGATAGATTTTTCGTCCTAGTTTCTATTTACAGAATCGACTCTACCAATTTCTTACTTTTAGTATCATAATTATGTGAAAGACATAACGCGCTTAGCGGGTTATATCTTTTACACTTTTCATTGTATGTGGGTTATAAAAAAGTATTTATTGCCTCGAAGAATCAAAACGGCTGTAGCAATTTTGATAAATGAGCCATTGAAGTGCTCTCCATAATTCCTCTTGTTCCTCATTCTAAGCACATTCTTCACTAAAACCTTTCCGGTTTTTTTTACCAATTTTTGAATTAGTACCTACTTATTTGAAAACATCAAATTATTGGTATATAAATATTCAAGAGATAATTTCTTAAAACTCAAAATCATAAAAAGAAAAAGTAGTCTAATTTAAAAAGGATATTGATGTAATAAATAAGATTTAACAATTATTCGCATAATCCCTAAATTACAGTGTTAATGTTTTATTAGATTTTTATTGTAAAAGGAAGGAACTGGCACATTATTATAAATTTAATGTCAATTTCATCATAACTAACGGACTGCTATAAAGCAAAAAAAAAAAATATACGAGAATACTGTTTGTAACATTCTATTCGGCGAGATGGCTAAGTAACCTTTAGATGTATAGTTGATCGTCCCAACAATTGGCATAATCAATTAATTGAATTGCGCTATTTTGCAATCGGCCTAGCCATTTTAAAAACGGGCTAATTCTACGATCCGGCGACAACATATCCACAAGTTCTGCTTACATAAAGCTAGATGATGTTTAAAGTTATTAAATTAATGTGTTCCGCGAGGTGTGTGGTGATCCCATTACTCAAGCTTAGTGATTTTTTTATAATTAATACTGTAATCGGACATGATGAGTAGGTAAGTACAGAGATTAGACTGGCTTGCTATGGTTTCTTATAAATTTTATGAGATTTTGTAGGTCAAAACATACACTATTAGTTAAATATTGCACAACAAATTTTAATATAAAGTAACATTTATTGTACATTTTATCCTGTCATTTTCGATTGACACAAGGAAAATAGTGTTATGGTTATGGATTGGTTTCCTTGATTATATAACAGGTGACTACAAAATTAGGAAAACCATAATGTAAACAGCTATCGTCTCTTTCTCTGAGACTAAAAATACCTACCTATTTCAGTTGTTTTCATAATGTTTTTCCTGGTTTCCTAGTGACAATAAGTATAGTTAGGTAAAACCAAGGATGCTCATTGTTCATCCAGGAAATTGATAGCCTTTATCAGCGCAGCTGTGTTATTTACAAAATCCCTATCATGTTAATGAGCATTTTCGCATTATCCAATAGATCTTAATTATTTACAACTAGGAATTTATATGTATTCTCAATCTATGTAAAAATTATCAGGCTGTTATTTGATCTCGTAACATAGCTTTTCTAAACTTGGAGATGAAAATGCTGTTTTTTTTACCATTTTGTTGTTTTATCATTAATCTTGGGAAAACAAAAAGATTTTATTGGAAAATGAAAGACTACATTATAAAATTAGAAATTGTAGCGATTTATTTTTATTTTGCTTATTGACATTTAGCTAGTATAATCATTTTGATTGTAAATGAATCATTTTACTTGTGATTTATTATGTTAAATACTATATTTTATTAGGTTTTACCTGTAAGAATAGACGAAATGATTTCAAAAAATGCAAAACTAAGCTAGGACACATACATTATTGAATACGTATCTAAAAATATTATACAAAAACAAAATGCCTACAAAAGACAAACGTAAAATAAAACGTTTTAATTTTTATGCGAGCCATATCAATCGTACAAATGGGAGAAGGATAGATATATTATATAAATCAAATGTTATAATTTTAACAAATGTTGCTTACACTTTTGTATGAAATCACGTTTCACTAACATTGTCCCGTAACGTTGCCGAAATTTTATAACAATATCGAAACGAAACAGTCTGGGTGATAAAGCGTGTGTAGTGATAGTGAGCATGCGTCGTAAGACCAAGACTCACGCGAGGCCTTATTGCCTACATTATAATTTATTCGGGTTTACGATGGCTTTCGAGGTAGTAAAGTAGGTAGATTTCTGATTTTTGCCCAAATGTTTTCACAGATTTTGTTAAAAGCATGACAATCATTAACTTCAGACATCGATAGTGTTAACAATATAAATTATTAAATAAAATATAAATTGTATAGAAATAATTTCAATACCCACATATTGACGACGTATGTGGCGCGATGGGCGAAGGTCTGCCTGCGACGCAGAAGGTTGCGGGTTCGATTCCCGCCTCGGGACAAGTGTGTACGATCTGCAGACATTTTTTCACGGTGTTCTGGTCGTTTTCTAGTATAATAAAAAATATCTATCTATGTATTGTATTATATTATATTATGTATATCAGTTATCTAGTACCCATAATACAAGCTCTACTTAGCTTGGGGCTAGATAATGCTGTAACGAATACATCCGACAGAGAACTAAGGTTATCGACATAGCTCAAAGGATTAGCAAGCTGAAGTGGCAGTGGGCTGGCCATATCTCGAGAAGAACCGACAACCGCTGGGGTAAACGTGTTCTTGAGTGGAGACCGCGACTCGGCAAACGTAGTGTAGGACGCCCTCCGACCAGGTGGGATGACGATTTGCGAAAGACTGCTGGCAGATGCTGGATGCGGCAAGCTGAAGACAGGGCGCTATGGCGCTCATTAGGGGAGGCCTATGTCCAGCAGTGGACAAATATGGGCTGATGATGATGATGATGATGATGAGATAATGCTGTGTGAATTGTCGAGCATTATTTATTTATTTTTTGTATTTTATGTTTAAGGATAGCTAAATCTCGTTAAGAACTAATTTTAGCTAGTGGTGCATAAAGGCAATTAGTAGGTACAATATAAATATCGTGTTTATTCGAAATGTCCCGTGAATAACCCCAGAGGCAGAAGAATACATGTGGCTGCTAATGTAGCATACAAAAATTAACGGTTAACTGTAGGCATCCGCAATATAAATCGCCTCAAATAATAGTTATTTCTAGCGATAAGATTAAAATTACGTGGATTATTCAGACTAAGCTAGGGCTCCGAAGGGTGGTCTGGGGCTTTGCGTGCGAGGCGCCTCATTTGCATGCCCAAAGGAAGTGTGATTATTCGCGACGGACAGTCCGACGCACTTGGATACCTTGCCGTCTTTGGAATTGCTTATATAGAAAGCATTTTATCGGCGCTTAGTTTTTAAACTGCTGGCCTGAACCAGCCAGGGGAGAAGAGGCCAAACGTATTCCGAGTAGAAAAAAGAGAATTGAACTTCGTTTCCTAATTTTGTGTAGTCAAAACGGCTTTTACCAACTCGCTTTTACAACCAAGATCAGCATCCAAACAGCCGAATCGACAGTTATCAAACAAAGCCATCAAAATTTTTCGCATTATATATTTGGCATACAAACTAATGAAGAAGAGGTCGATGGACCGTTGTTTCTGAAAAACATATAGGCTCATAATATCAGGACCGATCGCAGATGTAAAATATTTTAAAAAAATGAACGCTGCTGCATTGATTTCTGATTTGGGTTATTTAAACGGCTGTATAATTTCGGAAGAAGTCTGGTTTTTGAATAATTGCGCTCATAGTACAAAGGTATGCATATGACCTTCAGACAACCCTATTACAACCCCAGTTCCCGAGGGGGGTACGTCATCCTTGAGAGGGTCTTAAGTTTTGCGTAATTTGTCGAAAAACAAAGATGTAAATTTATCTTTATACCAGTACTTTGCTACGTAATAAGTTAATTCCTGTTTACTCGCACAGTGCCAGATAGGTATTGAAAATCTGTTTGTCTCCAGCAGCAAGTAGCATATTGATCGCATTAGACATCGGCAAGCTAGGGGAGGCCTATGTCCAGCAGTGGACTAATAGGCTGATGATGAGACTCTTTCTTGATAACGTATACTTAAATAGCTACTTTCTGTGTAGAGAGTCTAGATTTTATCCAATCTTGATTGGATCGGATAAATAGATGCCTACTATCTCATGAATCTCTTGACCTGTTTTCTTGGAAAAACAACTTCCAAAGGAAAAGTGACCTCTAACATAAGATTTTATTCGTTGGGCAATAGGGTCTCGGATATATGTATGCACATGATAAGTTTATTTTTGACTCAACGCAGCCCGAGTTCCCATAAAAAAAATATTTTCACAGTTACGTAGGGTCAAATCATTTAACTGAAACTGAACTGTAAATCATTTCACGTTATGGCCTTGTATAAACGAATCCGATTCAGCATACCAATGTTTACCTACATTAAGTGTCACTAACTGAAATGGTTCAATTTCAATGTTAATTTAGAAGCTAGAATGAACCCCACCGCTAGAATTATCCAAACGAACCATGGACCCACCAAGCGGCGTTCCCCACTTCCCGTTTTGTCTATTGATTTTAGTTATGCATGTCGCCTTGATTTAAAACCTGCGGAAGTTTTCTAGCTAATGAGGATTTAAGACTTTTGTCTAGGCTGGACTGTTTCCACGTCGTAAATTTTAATCAATAAGATCTTGAATGATCTTGAATAAGTTAGGGAACTCTTACAGACATGTCTTCAAAATGTTTTGTCTACCACACTGCTATAAAATCTTTGAATATGCATCGCTATAAGCACATTTACCATGTTTTATTTACTGTTTTTGCTGAAGTTTTTTGGTTATAAATTTCGGCACGGCAAGCGCCATGCGCCCCCCATAGGGTACTAAATTTATTTTATTTGGTACACGAAACACATTACAAGAAATAATAAATATAACAAAAAAAAACATGTGATCTGGTTTGAAAGTAACCTATAACATGACGATGTTAAGAAGATAGTTAGACATAACTTTAAACAATATTTTAACTTTTAAACAAGTATAAAAAAATACGCTTTTACTTCTTCCTGTAAATATCTGTCACTTTCTGTTTTGTATTATCATCAAAAGCATGAAATTTATTTTTCTTTTGATAGATCAGATCTTATATTTCTATGGAAACATTAAGTTGTAAGCTTTACTGGATCCTTCTAGTAAGAAGTATTATGTTTGCCTTCATAGAAATTGTCTCGAGATTATTTGTTTTATGTCTTCTTGTTTTACGGCTTCTTGCAATTTAAACCTATTCATTGTACTGACGTGTTCTTAATTACTTTGATGAGTTGATAAGACAGAGTGACTATAATAGAGAAAGTCTGACGATTATGTAGATTAACATCTTTTGTCAATAAATAGATCTTGTGGTTATCGCTATAATTGACTATGCTTCGTAGACGTAGTGCCGAGTTTATTGTTGGTAAAACGGATTTCTAAATTTCTGATTCTTTTTACATGATTCTATGAATTCATAACTATTTTAGAACTAGAATCCTATTGTTTATTGAAGATAGCAAGTCGTTTTATATAAAAATAACAAATTTAATGAAATAATCAAAAAATCCTGATCTCTTTAAAAACACGTGGATGTGATGGAGAGACAAACGAGGCATAAAGACAAACTCTACGCACCACACAGCAGATTTGCATTTATAAAAAAGAACGCATTTCATCACGCGATAAGTATATATAATAAGTTACCTAGCGACTTTAAAGCTTTGTCATTATATTCACTTAAAAAGAAACTAAAAATATGGCTCATGGGCAAATGTTTTTATGACATTAAGGAATATTTTAATTTTAGAACCGACTTACCATGACAATTTATCTATTTTATTTCACGCAAATTTGGACTTATTAAATACCTATCTTCTTTGACATTGTTCATTTACATAATTTTTTGGCATGTATACATAATTTGAAAGCCTTGCTCATAGTTTTGCACGCCTTGACAAGGCAGAATGTATTGGAGTGAGCCTTGACCTTTTTATTGTACCTACATTCCTGCAAATAAATGATTATTATTATTATTATAATAAAACCTATGCTGATATAATTATGTGATTTAGAACATACGAGGGGTGTAAGCTAACAATGAACAACACTGTACCTACTATCTACTAAAAATATGCGTGACCGTTTTTTTATATTTGTGTTTATTTTGAAAAGGTTTTTTAAAACTTATTAGAATTATCATGGTTGTATATTTTTATATGTGTCCCTTTCGTGGATAACTATCCTACAATGGTAGACTGCCAAGGTAGTCGCAGCGTTTGAATTTGACTTGTCTGAGTGCTTATTTTGTAAGCCTTAAGAAATAAATTCATTGATTTTGATTCTCAATCGACCCCATCAATCTCAGGCCGTGGATGTCGTGAGATCCAACTAAGGAAACCAGGAAGGGCAGTAGCTTTCTACGTGTTTCTAAAATTTTCAATGAGATCACCGATCTGCCAAGCGGGGTGATCACCTAGGTCCTATTGCAACACCCCCCTGGCTTCTGCTTGGGGGAAGAACGGTTTAGTCAGCAGGGGGCATAAGTATGCTGATAAGAGAACAGTAGGCAAGTAAACTAACCTGACCTCATTTATTTTATTCAAGTTTAGCCATTGCTGGTCCCACTATTGGACTCCTTTTACTCCTCCACTCCTCGCGATCCAACGCCGCGACAGGCCACGATTGGAGATGTTCCTCTAGCTCATCACGCCATCTCATCCTGGGTCTTTCACGTTGGGTGGGCTCCACTCAAACCTAACCTAACCTTAATTTACTAAAATTAAGTTCAACCACAGCTGTTCCATACGAAATGTTTCGCTATCAATTACCCAGTTACCGAATTGTTCAACTCGGCGAATCAAAGTATCGTAAATCACATTGCGTCGTTTACGCTCGTTTTGCAAAATATCACGAAAGCCATGTCACGGCAGAAATTCAGTAGGATTTGTACAATTCGCGAAGATACAGTCGGCTACAACTGCCTATACAGTTTTGCCTATTTTCGGCAAAACTATACACATATTCTGACTGCCGCATCTATTTCAATAACATAATAGAGTAACGGCGAAAACCGCAATCATCATGATCATTTTAGCCTGTTTTGTTGGGTATTGGCTTGTTTTTTATGCGCATTCTTACCGGTGGTGGTCTCATGCGAGTTGTTACCAATAATAGTCTTGACGTCGCGTTTAACTATTTCGGTGGATGGTCTAACCCGCATTTGTTATAGTAAACCATACGTTACTAGAAATTCGATAGAAGTTAATCAAGATGATACAAAATTACAGTTTCTTTATTACTCGTTAGTTTTGTCGCCGAGTGTACTTGCGGCTAACCCGATGCGGTAACCTATCTTTTCCAGTAAATTTTGCGACAACACGCAATCTGCGACCTTGTTTCACGTACACGAATAATTACGCATATTTTGGAATAAAATGGGCACTTCTAGGAAATTAGACTAATATAACTACCAGGGGTTGGGTTCTTCACTAAGCTTAAACTAGCTTACAAGAAATTTTAAATAACCGACGATGAGCGATTTTTGATAAAGTTGGGTTATTTGCTTGGGAGATAAGTTACCTCAGACAGGCTCATGAGGATAGCGAAAGACTGCTGGCAGATGCTGGATGCGGCAAGCTGAAGACAGGGCGCTATGGCGCTCATTAGGGGAGGCCTATGTCCAGCAGTGAACTGGTATAGGCTGATGATGATGACAAGCTCATGAGGATAGGACATGGGACGTCACACTTTTACAAATAAATTCATTACGAATGTAAGCGGGTTAACTACGAACCTTATTTGTGTTGGAAGAACACCAACGTTTCATCCCTTAACGAGAGACTTCTTCAGTGCGCAGTGCTCGGAGGGATGCGGAACGCACGCGTCTAGAACCGCACTCACCCTGAAGAAGTCCCTCGTTAAGGGATGAAAAGTTGATGTTCTTCCAACACAAATAAGGTTCGTAGTTAACCCGCTTACATCCGTAATGAACTTTTACAGATGTTCAGCACTGGCGTCAACAGAGCTAATCGCGGCGTGATCGCTGCGTCGTCGTTACGGCGTGTTCGCTGCGCAACGCTTTGAAATCGCTGGCAAATCGCCAGTGTGATTAAGCTTTAATAATCCCTTATTTGAAAACAATAAAACCAATGAATTATTGATGAAGGTTTAAAATCTAGAGAAGTCTTCTCAACATAATCTCAGGTCTTTCTAAGCTCTGATCGACAGATACAATTTATGACCAAACGCTTAGATTTTCCCTAGCAGGCATTCGCTACATTTAACATTGTAAATCTTTCTCACCTTTCCTTAAATAGGAACTAGTTATGAACCGTGAAATGCGGATGAGGTCTTTATTGAATATGTAGGTGTGAAGTTCTAATGCTTTGAGATCTCCATCACTGTACTGCAGTGATGTTGCAGTTAGCTAGTGTTGATAGATAAAAAATACTACAGCAAAGAAAGCAAAATTTGTGTACAGCTGCTTAGCTTATTAATTACATACTTAAGGCGCATATCCCACCCAAACTAGCGCCGCCACCAACTTGTATCTTCTTGTTCCGTTTAACATAGAAAATTCCAAAAATCCATCACACAGTTTGTGATACCTATCATAAGCTTTTTTAATGCCTCTGTTATATCTATTTAGTTGAGGCAGTGATCCGTTTCCCTTGGTGGCCACCAAAATCTATTTTCGATATAGGTAGGTAACTTTGGCTCCTAATTTATTTGCTCCTAACTTTTGTTTAAAAAAAAACATGCCATTGGATACAAGCTGGTCTTTCTCCTGACGTTGTCGGTACCTAACATTAGTCGTAAGTGGTACAAAGGGCTCTAAGACCGTTTCGTAGTAAAGAAAATAAAGAAATGCTAGCAACGGACAGTCGGCCATTAAACTGAATTGTCATTGCTTTTGAGTCTTTTTCTAAAGACTTTTGTGGAATGTCCAACTAACTCTTGTCTTTATGTGTCTATGCAAGCAAAGTTATAAAAATATTTCTATGAAAGAAGGTATTAAACATTTGAGTAACACGTTAACAAGATTAGATATTTTTGTAATACATAAAGATAATATATATATATATATACTATACATCCAAATGAATCCAGTATATCCAAATGTCCAATATCCAATTATGTAGGTAAGAGGTTTGTACTAACAACCTCCCTACCTATTCTAATGATCCTACTATATATATGGATTGAATGAATATCCCTAAAATGTACGACCTGGACGGGAGTTGAACCCGCAACCTGTCACTCAGTACGGGACCTTCTACTCTAGATCTATCAACTTTATTACACGCGCTTTTAAAGACATTAACTTTTAGCAATTTGCATTCGATTCATCTAAAGATCGATAATCGATAAGAAACTTTGATCGATCTCGTTTAAACCAGGGAAAGTATTCACGCCGTCCAATAGATCATTATAATACCGATATCCTGATATAAATCGTTGATAATGTTAACTTTGTTAGCGGTTATTGCAAAATTAAGCGATAAGCCCGCTAAATACATAGTGTGGGGACGCCTCATCGATTCAGCGCTCGAGGCGACCATAGACAAGTTGTCTACCGTTGGGTGGCCCGTCACTAGCTAGTACTGTCATTAATGCAAATGGCGCGAAAAGCGATGTCAAAACGCTTGAATGCCCTTTCATTTGCCTTTAAGGTTCACTCTATTTGTTAACAGAACAAATATTCACGCCGTCCAATAGATCATTATAATACCGATATCCTGATATAAATCGTTGATAATGTTAACTTTGTTAGCGGTTATTGCAAAATTAAGCGATAAGCCCGCTAAATACATAGTGTGGGGACGCCTCATCGATTCAGCGCTCGAGGCGACCATAGACAAGTTGTCTACCGTTGGGTGGCCCGTCACTAGCTAGTGCTGTCATTAATGCAAATGGCGCGAAAAGCGATGTCAAAACGCCTGAATGCCCTTTCATTTGCCTTTAAGTTTCTCTCTATTTGTTAACAGAACAAATATTTGTAGCTAGCACGCGGCTTCACACGCGTTTATTCGGAATAAAAAGAAGCTTATCATAATATTTTATATCCGAGAATTTTGTGGTGCAAAATTTCGGTTCGAACCATCCAGTGCCTTAATATAATGTTGTCTTCGGAACATCTTCACGACGAAAAATACCACCCGTACCTCGACACACCACGATTCAGAAAATTCTGCTCTACATTCAAAATAAGCTCAAAAAAGCAAGACGAAAGCGTGGCATGAGCTTCAGCTTTTCCGTTAGAGTAGGTACCAAATCCAGGGTGAATAAGTTCTTTCTGGAAAGGCCATCTTAGGCCAGATCTTCACTTATTTAAGTTTAGATAAAAACAAACACCGGCATATACTTTCGCCATTTTAATATCTATTTGTATGATAGAATGCTTATTATCTAGAATGCTAATGTTTTATGAGATTTTATGCTCGTTTAACTCATATTTTCATGGGCTGAGTATAAAGGACCTATTCTTAGGCCAAGACCTTTGCTCTTTGGTCTGGTATCGAGGCTTTGTGTATGTTTGACTCAAATAAACTATTAACAAGAACATGGAAGCTCAACCCGTTCAAGCCCGCTTTAATTTTTTATCAAGCGGCGATTACCCGGGTCCGTTAGGTCCCGCACGCGCTCTAGGTGGAAACCACTGGAATCTATCCATGATAAATTACCCTCTTCTTCAACTTTACAGTTCAACCTTAATCACCGGTAATAAAGCTCGAATCGGAACGATAGTAACAGTTTCTGATTCTGTGTGGGTGATTATGAACAAGCAATTAAACTTAGCGTTACTATCTTTTAAATACGTATTACATGTTTATGTTTAATTGTGATGAGTGATGACATATCTTGGTTATTTCGTGGAGAAAATTTAAAAGACGTCAAGTTTGCACTGCTGTTAGATAAAAAAAAACAGAAAAAGCGTGAACTTTTCTATGTTTCCCCACGAGACGCGGGTTATGTTTATTTGGGTGTTGGCTGACTTCTTATTATTCCTCATCGAAATTGCGAAATCGATTTTGATATTAAGATTTTGAAATACCTAGGTACTCGTCTGGTTTTCATAAGATTCTTACTTCTTAGCTACATTTTGTGCGCCTTCGCCTGAAGTTAATATAAATAGTTTTGTAGATTGTTTACCCATTTGCAAAATGTTTTTTTCAACATATTTTTCAGTTCTCGGGTTGAATTGCACACTAAACGTGTTAATATGTTGTTTCTGTACAGCAATAGACATAACTCTAGATGACTGCGTGCCTCATGCATTGCAAATCCTTTCCATCGGTTTTCCACACGGAGTAAATTGCAATTTGACAAATACTGGATGATGATACCCACTTTCTAATAGTAAAAAGATGAATGCTGTAACCTTATTTTACGTAAGAGACGAGGTTATTGACGAAATTCTTTCTTTTTATATCGTTTTGTTTATATATTTCATAGACAAGATTTCATCCGAAAGGTAGTTAGCTAGTGCCATCATGCCATCCAGGGATATGTCCATCAGTAGATGAATGAAAGATTTTGAATATATTACATAAACCAGGTCCCATAGGATATGAGAATCTACGTATTCTCATATCCTATGGGACCTCATATCCGACGTGTCCACGGAGTGTGTGCGACGCCACGGATAAAAATTTGTTCACTATAAAAACCTTCGGAAATATGTTCCGTAAGAATCATGCAGATCTTGATTCAAAAAATTATAATTTTTGAAGACATCCTCGAATACTCAAACGCAACTCCGATTTAAGCACGTCTCAAGTCGTGATTTTTTGACAGTTCTTAATGAAAATCTGTCAAAATTCACCGTGAGACGTGGTTTATCTGATTTACATTTGAGTATTCGGCAGTAAGTCAGCCTTTCCTTTATAATTTTCTTCGTATTGTAATGTTAAACCGCAATGGTTTAACATTACAATACGAAGAAAACCTACCTATTAAAGTTTTAAGTTTTGTTTGATATAACTGGCTGAAACTAGGTATGCCTTAAATATGCAACAAGCACAAAGAATGTGAAAGTTCTACCAGCGCTGCCCATAATTGTATGAAACATTCAGTTTCTATGAAAAATATGCGTCAGAAATGCGTATAATTTTCAATTTCCTTCATTGCGAGCACAATGTGTTTTATTTCAATTATGTTCTAACACGCTGTGCAAATGTTTCAGATTCCTATCTGAGAGCCATTGTCATTTAATTGTTTATGTAAATTGTTGCAATTGTCGTTTTGTAGCTATTATTTTCTGGTTTTCACTTTATGTTTTCTAGTCCTAGCACTGGTATTGTTGTCTAGTGCCTCACTCTGTTCTACAGAGAAAAATTACATAACATCGCCCTACATTGCGTTAATAATTGAATGAGTTTAAATTTAATTAGGCATGACGATTTGTCGTATTTTTTTTCTATTCCATGTTAGATTAATCCCCGTGAAAAAGAAGGTGTCCATTTCGGTTATTTAACAACAAAAAAAAACACCTTAGAAAAGTAAGGTTATCAAACGTAGGTGGTTTAAAACAACATTTATCTTCGTCTCACGCCAAAAGTTAACCCTCCGATGTTATCCAAGTATCTAACAAGCTATCTGTCTGATTTACGAGAGAGTAAAATATCACGATATTAAATATCAAAGGGTCTGGTATCGAGATGACGATCCGGGGCATCTGAGTCGAGGTGATGATTTACTGGCAACGTTTGTTGTAAATCTGCGCTAGATATTTACGAACTAAAACCCTTTTCTTTGTTTAGGTAGATACTTTCATCGATAAGTATCAATATTTACTGGAAACAAGACCCACTCTTTGTTTATAAGTACTACTAACACACTTATTATTAAGAAAATAAATTCTTCAACGCCGTTCCTAAGTGTTGTGTCCAAGCACTTAAAAGATAAAGGCGACCGTGTTGACAACTCAAATACTACTAAAACTGGTAACGAACGCATAAAACACGTCGCGTCAAATAAATTCCCGAAGTTCGAGAGATAAATTGTTATCGGGAAAGTGACACTGGACAATGTAAACGAGACGATGTGGCGACAACGGCCGACGACGACGTGACTGTAGAGACACGTGCGGACGAAAAAGGGTTAAAATCTCACGGTGTGTATTTCGATAAAACTTTCGCTATTGTTTAAAATGTGGGCATTGAATTTCAATCTTCGTTATAGCATCGACACGCACTAACCTAAATTTTATAATTAGGTATAAAACCCGACCGAGAGCCAGACGACTCGCACACGGAGCTCCGTACTGAACTGTCGTACAAACACAAAACCCGACCGAGAGCCAGACGACTCGCACCCATAACACAAGCTCTGCTTAGTTTGGGGCTAGATAATGCTGTGTGCATTGTCCAGCATTATTTATTATTTATTTATTCTAATACCGGTCTGGGTCACAGGTTCTGATCTCTAGTGTCTACATGTCGAATTCAAACTTTTTTATGAATTGTGTACTAGTAGTTTTACTTCACGAGAAACTGAAAACACCTTTAGCACAAATTTAGCTACAACACAACTACAACAGATCTATGCATTATGTTAATATTATTAATTAAGAAAAATATTACAATCAAATAATAGAATTTAATTAAAAGTGGTATTTACGATTGAAACAATTGAGCTAACTGCAGACTATTGCAAACAATCTACAGGTAGCTCAACTGATCTATATTAATACCGCAGTCGGAAGCGTGCCCATGACTGCATTGCCCCGCTGTATGGCAATGTTGATGCGCTGTGCCAGATCAACAGCTCTCGTGTCACGCGTCGTCGCCTCAACCAGACGCTCAGATAATTTTTTGAAAACCCGGAGTGCCTCGTTACCCCACGGACCTTGGGTCTCGACTCCAAGGGGAGCAAATGCGTAGGATCTATCGAGACCTGCATATTTCCACCTTTTGATCTTCGGCCAAATCTGCCACCGCACCAGCCCTCATGGAAAACCTAGGAACATGGGAATTGTCATTTCAAGTAAAGAAAAGTGCGTTGTATCTATCTAATGATTCAAAACTTGATGCCATTTTAATCTCGAATCCGATCTAAACCGTTATTTGATTTGTATTTAACTATACTCTGATTTAGAAGTCAAGATATTATATGTCAATAAAGACATTTATCAATGAAAACTTACCAAAACATTAGCAGTAATAGAAAACAGCAAGGTTATCATATCACTGAAAACTAAAACACAAGCTTGAACAACGCATAAACTCACATGTGCAGCGAAATGGAATGGTATAAAAATGTCCAGGTTTTTGAATCCGAGTATAGGTTTCTAGCAGTTCTAATTAAGTTTACGTACATGTAACATAAAGAAACAACGACTGCGATAAAAAACAACCTGCAAGCGATACTATGTATGTCAATTTTGTTATGAATTCTGGTTCTCTGTTTATTTCAGCGTAACTAGAATATGTAGCAAAAACTTTCGCTAGCATACTTTCAACTTAGCCAAAGAATATGCTTTGATATCGATCTACACGTGGATTATATTACCGGAAGGTTGTTTATCTACCAGTAGTTAAACCACGATTATATTACGAGTTGAGCTGTTTCGTATCTGTCACGTACATCGTCGAGGAAAGCCGTTGATGCACTTGTTTATATACAAATAGTGTACAACGCCATCATTTCAGCTAAAGCCTGGACCTACTCCTCCCTCAAAAATCGCCCCAATGACCGTTCCCATATAACCTGAAGTTTTATTTGTAATTACTAATTGGAATTACAGTAAATGCATTTCTTATAATTACCTAAGGCTGGGAATAATGTACGAATTTAAGTTGAGATAAGCGAAATGTCGTAAAAGGTGAAAATAAAGATGCTATAAGGTAAAGAATAAAAGCAGTTAAACGGTATATAATTTAACGTAGGTGTCAAAAAACAAAGGTGTCCTACACCTTTGTTTCGGTGTTTTTTATTTTTTAATCATCATTATCAGCCTATTAGTACACTGCTAGACATAGGTCTCCCTTAATGAGCGCCATAGCGCCCTGTCTTCAGCTTGCCGCATCCAGCATCTGCCAGCAGTTTTTCACAAATCGTTATCCCACCTGGTCGGAGAGTGGCCTACACTACGTTTGCCGAGTCGTGGTCTCCACTCGAGAACATGATTTTACCCAGCGGTTGTCGGTTATTCTTGAGATATGACCCGCCCACTACCATTTCAGATTGATAATTTTTTGAGCTATGTCGATAACCTTGGTTCTCTGTCGGATGTAGGTATTCGTTGCGAATCCTATCTATCAGAGAAACTCCGTGAATAACACATGCATGACACACTATTGACTCAGTACACTAGTGTAAAGTTTAAGGGATACCGGTGTCATAAATGATAATTAAATTAAAGTCCCGCCGAAGTCGAAAATTTTTGGGAACTTATTTCATTTCTTAGAGATGCCCAGAGTGCGGGTAAGCACTGTAACAAAAATCCTCATGATTAAATTCGTCAAGACAATAACTCTCCAAATTTATGATTCAACACCAAACTGAGTATCAGATCCAAGGTCTACACTGATGACCAACCTAATCGAAAACTGTGTCAATCTCTTAACAAAAGAAACAAAACTAATTGTTTAATCGCTTGCAATTTTCCAATTGCCCAACTTCCTACACCGAATCGTTGTTTCGAAGAATCACCACGAGCACTGACTCACAATAACTCCTTTGTTCTCATATAAAAACTACTTTTATGTGTCACGGGGTAACAGTAAAATGTAGATAAAAACGGTTTAAAATGTTATGAAAGAGCATTGTCGGAAGCTCGACGGTCGAGGTGCGATTAAAATCTTTTCCTCTTATTTATATACGACCAAGAGGATCTTTGCAGGTTTTTTCTATTGTTTGAGCGAACGGTTTTGTTGGTGTTGTGATACTTACATTTTAATCTCATCACAATTGTTTGAGAGAAATACAAGTTATAAGCAAACAATATCAAGCTTAATGTTAGAAAAAAAGATGGGCTATTTATAGAAAACGTATCTACCAAAATGAATAATACTCGAGCTAAGAGAAGGTAATTAATTCTCTCAGCAGAAACACAGACTAAAAAATGTTTCAATTCAACCCACTGGTCCGGAAAAGACAACATAATTCCAATAAATATTTCAGACAAAGTTTCTATCTCACTGTTGAATATTTATGAGACAAAATCACGTAGATCTTACATTGAGCAGCGTCTTAGATTCGCTTCATCGACTTTGTAACGGATATGACAACATGCGCATGATTCGATTGTTTGCGCAGTCGGTTGTAGCAAATAATGTGATCGTTTCTAATCATTCATACCTATCATACAGATTCGTCATGATATTATCTAATACCTATGTAACAATCATAAAACAATTGCAGCATATAAATTTACAACTCAACTCAACCCAAGAATTTTGATCCAAATTCTTTATGAAAGTCCTGGTACCAGAGTGTAATTTAACACAGTGTGTAATGTAACTAGTGTTCATTCCAAAAATTCAAAATAAATCCTTCTTGTTGATTCTTAGAGAACTCTTTCTCTCTCTCCCTAACGCATGATTTCAAATTTGAATAACCACTTGATATGTCTACCATCTTTTATCCTTCCATACTAATCTAAATTAAAAATCAGAAAGATTTTGCTTTTAGTCAATAATATTAATATTGTACTCTGTTTGACAGCAATTTCAGGTAAGATTGGTGTCAAACCGAGGTCAATATAGAGATATAGATATCCCCATGGGCACTTAGTTGATCAGACGTGCCATATAGGTAGTATTTATTTGATCCGTTTTCACTTGTTGATCCGGGTGGTATTAGTTGATCCAATGCCACATCACCCGTACGTACGTGTGGATCCGAACGGAGCCACAAGTGTCACCATCAGAAATAATAATAATTACGTGTGTTTTATACAAATCCACCTTTTTGGCGTTTTAGCACTAGTTGATCCGATTCAAATGAGCCAATCAGAGCCCACCGAGCTCAGCCATTGGTTGCTTGCGCCCAAGCCTTTCGTTTCACCTAAATCTAATATTTTAAATTATCAGTTTGATCTTTTGCTGATTTTTATAAAACATCTTAGCAGATTTGTTTATAGCAGTTTTGTTTGACACATTTCAAACAAAACAACTAAAGCGCGTATCCCGGCTGATTTTTCAAAATTACAAAGGAAATTTCAAAGGGTGTTAAAAATGTTAGTCCACTGCTGGACATAGGCCTCCCCTAATAAGCACCATAGCGCCCTGTCTTCAGCTTGCCGCATCCAGCATCTGGCAGCAGTCTTTCCCAAATCGTCATTGGGGGCGTCCTACACTACGTTTGCCGAGTCGCGGTCTCCACAAGGTCAACAACACGTTTACCCTAGCGGTTGTCAGTTCTTCTAGAGATATGACCAGCCCACTGCCACTACAGATTGCTAATGCTATGTCGATAATCTTGGTTCTCTGTCGGATGTATTAGTTGCGAATCCTATCCTTTAGAGAAACTTCGAGCAAAGCTCTCTCCATAGCTCGCTGGGCGACTTTGAATTACTGGACCCTTCCTGCCGTGAGTGTCCAGGTCTCAGCTCCTTAGATTATGACGGGTAGGACGCACTGATTGAAAACTTTCCTTTTCAAGCTTTGCGGAATGGATGACGAAAAGACTCGACGTAATTTCCCGAACGCTGCTAGAATAGCTAGATCCTATGAATAGCTAGATCCTCCTCTTGGCCTCCTTCTCGATTTTTTTTTTACCCAACTGCAAATTCTGCCCAAGGTAAGTGTACTTAGCATCAATTTCGAGAAGGTCCGACCGCCGAGAAGGAGGTACGACCGCCCCCGGATCAATGTGGTCATTGATCACCTTGGTTTTATCCAAGTTCATGCCAAGACCGATGCTTCGTGAGGCTGAAGCTAGGCCGTCCAGCATCAGGTTTAGCTCCTCCAGCGACTCCGCTGTCAAGACTTATGTCAGCAGCGAATAGCAGGTGTGAGATGTGATCGCCGAGCTTTTGATTAAACTGCTGGCCCTGTACTTGGATACTCATGGTGGCGGCATCATACAGACATCTCAGCACCTCGATATAACGATAGTCTACTTGGCATCGCTGTAAGGGTTCCTCAACAGCCCAGTTTTCGACAGACTCGAAGGCATTTTCATAGTACACAAAGGCCAGACACAGGGGCTGATTATACTTTGTGACTACTCGTGAGAATAGCTTATAGTTGTGGCTCAGGAGTGTGATGAATCTATAGTTTTTAAGAAGGTTTTTTTTTTAAGAAGGTATGTAGTTTTTAAGAGTTATTCCACTGTGATGAAAAGTGTTGAACAGGTTCTGTAGCTCCTGTATAACAGGGGCTGCTCCTGCCTTCAGAAGTTCTGAAGTATTGCCGTCTTCTCGGAGACTTTTCCATTTTTAAGCTGCCTCAGAGCCATCACGATTTCGTGTTGACTGATTTCTGGCAGTTTGTTGGTGTAGTGGCGTGTCAGGGTGGCTCTGGAATCGTAGTCGCCCCGTTGGGCACGAGGGGCATGTGCCGCGTATAAACGGCCATAGAAATTATCTATCTCGGCAGAGGTCTCCGGCTTCGACAATACGGTCCTTCCATCATGCGTTTTAAGCTTCGTCAGGTGGCTCCTGCCATGTTGCTAAGTGAATACTTTGGACCCTTGGTTTTCGGCGTATGTTGGAGCTTCGAAGGTCACGCCGTACCATATTCGCAATTTGCTTGTTCAGGTCTGAACGCTCTGACGAAGTTATTTGGATGGTTTCCCGTCTTTTTGCCATCAGACCGAGAGTCTCATCCGAGAGTTTGAACTTCTTTCCAGTGCGCTGCTTATTGTAGAACTTGATGCCCTCCTTGATCAGATTTTGTAGGGTCTTATCAGCGTCATCAGTGGGTTCCAAGGCAGCAAAAGTCTCCTCGAGAAGCTGCTGAAACTTTTCGGTGCCCGCCATGATAATGGACAGGGTTAGGTCGGAGCGTGCACTTCATCAGACGGTTTCTTTCATGGTTCAAGTTGGTATTCAAAGAGCCTCGGAGGTTATCAGATACTGTATTGAGCCTGTTGATCACTTAGACATCTCTGAATATGTACTTGCTATCCGTTATGATGAAGTCGATCTCATTTTTGTCACAATGTCGGGGTTTTGCCATGTCCACTTCCTTAGAGGCAGTTCTTGAGGGGGCGCTGCTGCTACCCCCTGGTGTATATCCCTTAGTCACCACACACCCACGGGAAGAGTTGGGGTGGTGCAATTCTACGCCGACACCACTCAGCCAAAACAACAAACACATTGTATTATTTATCACTTGATACGTGCGCACCAAGATAAACGTAAACGGCGATTACATCTCACACCTGCGATTCGCTGATGACGTAGTCTTGATGGCGGAGTCGCTGGAGGAGCTTAACCGGATGCTGGACGGCCTAGCTTCAGCCTCAGGACGCATCGGTCTTGGCATGAACTTGGATAAAACCAAGGTCATGATCAATGGCCACATTGATCCAGGACCGGTCGTCGTACATGGCCATCTTTTCGAAATTGTTTCCGAATACACTTACCTTGGGCTGATCCTGCAGTAGGGTAAAAAAAATCGAGAAGGAGGCCAAGAGGAGAATCCAGCTAGGTTGGGCCGCGTTTGGCAAACTACATCAAGTCTCCTCGTCATCCATACCGCAATGCTTGAAAACGAATGTTTTCAATCAGTGTGTCCTAGCCGTCATGACCTACGGAGCTGAGACGTGGACACTCACGGTAGGGCTGGTCCACTAATTTAAAGTCGCCCAGCGAGCTATGGAGAGAGCTATGCTCGGAGTTTCTCTGAAGGATAGGGTTCACAACGAATACATCCGACAGAGAACCAAAGTTATCGACATAGCTCAAAGGATTAGCAAGCTGAAGTTGCAGTGGGCTGGCCATATTTCAAGAAGAACCGACAACCGCTGGGGTAAACGTGTTCTTGAGTGGAGACCGCGACTCGGCAAACGTAGTATAGGACGCCCTCCAACCAGGTGGGATGACGATTTGCGAAAGACTGCTGGCAGATGCTTAATGCGGCAAGCTGAAGACAGGGCGCTATGGCGCTCATTAGGGGAGGCCTATGTCCAGCAGTGAACTGGTATAGGCTGATGATGATGACGTGCGCACACAACTCGACTTCTAGAGTCATAATGAAAACAATGGTGGCCCCGGCCTCTGCGGCCTTTACATGTGAAGGTGGATGCAGCAATGTATGGAGCACTGCAAATATTATACATACAGAGCCAACAAATACTGAAGTTTACCGAAAGGTTTAATAAGGTACCTTACATAAGATAGTTTCCTATGTCGGATCAAATAAAGCTCTAATTTTGATAATATAAATGGATCAGATCAACATACGACTTTGGATTTGGTATATAAAACTCAGTCAACAAGTGTTTGAGCAAATTTCAAAATTTTGAACGTTACGGAGTCGTTTAGGTTCGTCTACTCTAGGCGGATTTGGCAATGTATGGAGCTCTGCAAATATTATCTAAACGGAGCCAACAAATACTGAAGTGTATTCGAAAAAGTTACCTACTTTACTTTATATTCAGTTTCGCTTTGTCGGATCAAATAAAGCTCTAATTTTGATAATATAAATGGATCAGATCAACTTACGACTTTGGATTTGGTATATAAATTGGAGCCAACAAGTGTTTGAGCGTTTCAGAATTTTGACCGTTACGGAGTCGATTGAGTTCGAGATCGTAACGAAAAAAATGTCGAGTACATCACTTTCTCGATGAATACGTTTGGCAACGTCGCTTTCAAATTTGCGCCGTTGCCACTCCGGGCGAGATCTATACAACCGGAGTCGAGTAATAAGGGGGAAAAGGTGGAGTCCGGAATGCAGGGAAATCGGGCTGGATCAACTTAGTGCCCAAGTTGGTATTTATATAAACATAGATAAAATATAGATTGGAAGTATCGATGTCACCGACGATGTATCAATTATATCTATCTGTATGTTTTATTTTACTTTTTTATGCCGAGACGGCATTAAATTTGACAAGGTATCTTTAAATTTAATTTCAAGTTGGTATATCCTGTGGATGTAGCAGACAACTTTTAATACAAAATAAATGAATAAATACTGGTAGGTACTTTTATTTATTTATTTTTTGTTCTTGGTATTTATTTATTCCGTATATATTATTCTATATTTTATAAAAATCTACTTCCTAAAGAATAATTGTTAATTATGATTATATAATTATTACTACCTATGTATATTTATGGTACACCCCTGCCTTTCTAAAAATTTTCAAATTTATCTCCATCCAAAGGTTGCCTGGAAGAAATCGCTTCTAAGCGATAAGGCCGCCCATTGTACTTATATGTTTAAGGTCTATGTCTGTTTGTTGTTTTTTTGTGGTGTACAAAAAAGAGTTTTGTATTGTATTGTATTGTATTGTAAATGCGTGCAAATCTATGGGCTTAAGCTTATTTACAATAATTTGAATTCGCCCACTTTGCCAAGCTACACGACGGGAGATTGCTACATTTTGTTTTTCTAGTATCGACCGACGCGATATTAGAAGTTTATGCTCAGTTTAGATGTTTAAATCACTAAGTACTACAAGGTTTATTGAAGGCTTGAATTGATAAAAAATGTATTGTCTAGTCCTTATTAAGCAAAAAGCTACACTAACGTCCAATGAGAAGTCAACGAGTCTGCGACTCTGGACGTTAGTTTTATTAGAGGTAGGAATAGATTATGGGCATTCCTCCATGAAATAAAAATATCAGTGGGAGGGCTGCATCCAGCAGTGGACCAGTAGGTATAGGCTGTTGAGGAGGTAGATAAAATTCGTAACAATTCGTGCATCTAGAAATCTCAACAATAAAACTGGCTTTGATAACACATTTTCTTCAAAGATAGCTTAAAGTGAAATCCACCACATCGGGTAAAAGTGTTTTCTAGGACTAGCACCAGTCCTTCGACTTTCTTCAGAAATAAGTGTCTTTATATGACGCACTTACACAAGTACATAATGTTACTCTACATAAGTGAAAATCTATGTCATGTAATATATGCAGAAGTAGTTGAACTCACTTGCTTTCTTTCCTGATGGTTTTTAAAATGTATAATAAATAAATAATACTGGACAATTCACACAGCATTATCCAGCCCCAAGCTAAGTAGAGCTTGTGTTATGGGTATTAAGTTAGGGATAACTGATATTATATAATATAATACATTACATAGATAGATATTTTACGTATACATAGAAAACGACCAGAACACCCTGAACAAATATCTGCAGATCGTACAAGCATTTGTCCCGAGGCGGGAATCGAACCCGCAAACTCCTAATCGCAGGCGCACCTTCGCCCACCGCGCCACAGCGATCGTCGTATATTTTAGTTACGATAGTCCTTAAATAATTAATTTGTCTTCATACCTTAAGTGCTAGCAATTAGATTTTGACGATAATGATGTCAAATGATCCAGGCGCAGGTCTTACTTGCTTTTCGAGGCATGGGTGCTATTGTCTATTCTTTCTAGAAAACACCAAAAACATTTTTGCAACCAATCGTCCAACAAGAAATTTTACCAAAATGTGGAGCTAAATACATTTACCACTGATGTTAATACATTATTTCAGTCTATTGGAGACAAAGCACACATTAAAACTCATCATGGGCCATTGGGCAGGCAATGGGCCACATCACAGCCAGACAATGATAGGCTCAGAATCCTATGAGATATTTGCATTACATATATACCCAAAGGGCAATAATCAGTAAAGGGCATGGCATATCCTGCTATGGTTTTATAACATACCATCTCATTAACATATCATCAGTAATGCTGTCATTGGGTACCTACTAACCAAATTATTTACTAAGTAGGTACGTAGAACTGCACCCATTTTACTATGAGATTAATATGAGTACTTCTACTTAAGTTTGTAGATAATTGATGTTATAAAGTCGAAAATTGTAACTGTTATGGAAATGATAAATGAGAATTTAATGAAGACAAAGGAAAATTGACAGGACCATTATGAAATTACTCGTGATAATTTTCAAACCAGCTGTTCTTTTAAACTCAAACTAACTAACATGCATATACAAATTAAATCCATGAGATCAACATATTGGACTTTCACACTAAAGTTGGCAACGTAGGTGCAATATTTCAGTGCATGAATCCTTTTGTCAACTTGTCGTGGCGGGGGCCCGCTGACTTTAATGTGTAAACTCGTAAAACGTCTCTGTTTTATTAAACTTCAAGGTCTCAGTGACCAATAATCTAACTGACCAAAACTCACTGTAATTCTGTACCATTTTAGACAGAAAACAATAAATGCTCTAACCACAATCATCCGGAAACATTATCAATTGCACGCCATTTTAGCCGGCAGTCTAGAATCATCTTCATTCAACCACAATATTATGGACAGTAAACTTAGGCTGTCTTCTGCCCACGGGTTCGTAGCTGTGTAATAGGAACTCAATTACAGATGGAATTTTACGTAAAATATCAGATTATTTTCAATTTTATGCTATAATTATGATATCTAGTATCGCGATTCACTTTTGGAATGTTTAAAGTTACACTGAATTCGGTTTGGTATCAGTTACAAGTTTAATTTGACTATCAAATTTAATTTGGACCAGTGTAAAGATAATAATTAGATAGATACTGATAATAATATAATTTTGTAAACCTTTCGAAGTTTAATCCTTTTGAAATTGCTTATTAGGAAATTCATTTTTACAATCAAATGCATCTGAAATCTAATTGAACTTTTCCAGAAATTTTAAAACACAAAGACTGACTCCTTTATTACCTAGAAATTTAATAGTTTAAGATTAAACTCGTAGGCTATCAAGTTATCAAATCCGGTGCTTCAATCTGTCTCTGCAATTTTTGTCAGGCTGGTGCTTTACAGTAATAATTTCCCATCATCACCTCTGCTAACGTGCCATGCAGTAACTCTAGATCGTTATTGCGTTTATGACATAATTGGAAATTATATAACTGTACTGTACCTTACCTGCGTACATAATTTAACAGTACTTTTAATCAAGTGCTAGAAATATTCCGTCTTTTAATTTAAAGGCATTCATTGAACTCGCAGAAATTGCAATAGCTGAGTGGTCATCGTATGCATCAATTTAATTAAATCGTGTGTAGGGTTTAAGCATTTTCTTTTGATGAATATAATTTTCTCCGTTCCCAATAATGTTATTTATTGTTCAATACGATGGTGAGTGTTTTCGTTTTTGTTGTTATTGTTGAGCGTCCTACTTGTGATTAGTAGGCTTATTAATTCCCATACCTATAGGTTCATTTCATATTAATTTGATAGTAAAGCCGTAAAGGAGCTTGTAAGTGCTCAAATAAAGAAAGTTTATTAGATAGCGGATACATATAACTGTCAATTGATGACAAGGCGTAAGCGTGGCACCAACGGAATTGGCTCAAATGGAAATAATTTCAACTATTTATGAATGACGTACAAGCACTTTAGCGAGTGAAAGTTTTCGATTAGACTTTGTTCGAGTCTGACTGTGCAAATTTCTTTGTCAAGACTCGTAATTTGATCTTTCGCTTTTAGCCTTTTTGCATTAGAGATTTCACTTACTTGGAAGCTCTTACACTCAACTTAGATTATACCTTATAGGTACTTGGGATCAAAATATATGCCGACGTCTAAATTATCGAGTGTCTTAAAAGCTTGTTTTCTAAACTGCCATTTATCGCTCAGCAACGACATTTAGCTTCCACTGATAGCAGTTACTTTGCTGTTTGTGTTCTTTGAATTGAATATGATCAGTTTAATATATGGTGAAGGCACTTAACCTTATTTAAAATGGATCTTGCTATTACCATATTACCCACACATTTAAGATAGATGCGCTTGTGTTTCATTAATTAAGTTTATTGCTTTGTAACTAAGTACATAAACATCGTTTTGCATCGCAGCTTGATGTGTACTTTAAGCCCTTAACAGACGGTGCTATAATATATATAAATATAAATCTTAGCAAGATAAATAACATATAATTTTAAATACGTCATTAAAATATGTCGACAGATATGATTGTATTGGTATAAGAAAATATGACGGCCGCAGAGCAAATGAATGCAAAAATATATATTATCGCATATTCATTGTCTATGGCAGCTTGCTATACCGTAATATATGGCTAACTATATTAATATACATTATAGCTCCATCTGTTGTAGGCTTAAATCTACGTTCCCAAAAGAAAGGGTTGCTATTGCTTATAATGAGATTTGTTTAAAGGGCTGCAATCTGCATACGAATCTCAATTAAAATAGAGATTGATTGATGTGCACATTCTGAGTGCCTCATCAAAAACTCGCTCAATGTGTTGTTTCGACTCGAGTGTGTGTAGATTGAATCCGACGTTAAATGCGGGGCGGTGTTTGCAATTTGTACACGGTTTTGTTGAGATTTTTAAATCAGCTGTACCAATGCCTCCCTTTTGCAAAGTGCAGCAAAGCTTGCTTGGTTGGTTAAATAAATAAGAAAAAAAATAAAAATCATTAATTCAGTTCTTTTTTTTACAAAGGATCACTGATACTATTGAAACGATAACACTACCGAAGCTTAAAAAACTGTGTGGTAGTGTCAAAAGTTTAAAAGTTAGTGTAGTTATTAAATTTGTACATACTGTAACCCGTAATTATATCATTTTAAGATTTTCTTTATTTTTGTTTTAGCTAAGATTTTTCACTATAAAATCTAAGCAATTCGGGTTTGTAATTGAAAAATAAATTGGCTAATTTAGTTTCGTAAAATTTCATTGTAAGAAAATGAACGTTACGATCGTAGAAAGCCATTCTATTCAATATTTTAAAATGGAATGGATCATTACGAGATGAAACAAAGACTGAATGATCGAAAACGTTCGAAATCAACACCTTTGTTAGAACATGAATAGAATAGGCAGGCCAGGCGCGGATTTGCTGAAATCAAGCCATTGTTTGTTAATATGAATTGCCCTAATAATTTGCCGATGGTTTTTGTTGGCATTAATAATAAAAGTGTGTAAAACGCTTTGCATACAAAATGTCGGTTATTTATCAAAATAATTAGGTAAATAGGCTCACTCAATTTGCTGTAAGCCTAGTCATAGCGAATCGTAAATTTGTTTGAAAGAATAATACATATATCGGTACTACACTACGAACGAAGTACTATATTTGTTTACGGCGCTTGAAATTAACTGTTTAAAGTAGGTAAGTAGGTTCTAATATTGTGTACCATTTACAATAAACGGTTTTTGACCTTTTGTGTACCATTCATTTGTGTACCTGATATTTAGTGAAAGAACAATGAATAGCAAAGTTTAAACCCGTAACATGTTGTCAGTCATTTTGTGAGATGGCCAATTTGTGTTCATTGGCCGAAGAATTTCCATAAAACACGGTCTAATGCTCTCGAAGGGTCCAGTTCGACCCACCAAAGATTTTATTATGAACTTTAAAACGGTGCTGTTATGTTGGAAATCGTATGTAGGTTTGTAAACGGAAGTAAACTGTTAGGTATGTTTTGAATTATGATGAATGTTGTATATCAAAATACCTGATGTCCATCAATGATGTCTAATCAAATCTTCCGTTCATTGTTTCTAGTGATACTTAACTCAAAATAATTATTTTCTTTTGAACGTTTCATAAATATAGCATTGTAAATTTACGTTTTTCTTACGTTAAGTTTATTGTTTTTGCATTATAGTATGCTAGTCTTGTATCTTGTATCTAACAGTATTATTATTAGTGATAAAAAAACAATTACCTGCTTTCGAAAAGCTTTCTTGAAGGTACTAATTAGGCGTGGTGAATTCGTTGTAATTAGATGAAAACTTATTAAAATTAATATTTATAATACCTGTCTCTATCAATCGGTAACTGTTCGTCATTATAATTCAAGTCCACATTTCGCTTCTTAAATTATTTCCGCCCATTTAATCGTCAAATTAGCATAATTTGAGTTTCAAAATCAATAATGAGCAATCTATAAAAGGGCTTCTTAGTATGCAACCTTTGACTCTCACGTCAATTAGATATACTTCAAATGATATTTAAATATTCTGTGTGAAATTTAAGATAATATAAGATGCTTTCATGATCATTAATTTGTTATTTTCTCGTTACAGGTAAGCATTTTACAAATCCGGAACCATTAAATTCATCAGTGTTCCTTTTCTACTATAATAATACAAGTAAGTCAAATTTGTATAAATCACACCCTGTAAATTGACTTCAGAATCAAAAGAATATCGCTTATTCATCTTTGACATGAAAAAGTATCTATAAATTAAGTTTCTCGAGAAATACATTTAAACAATTCCAATACATATCAAAGCATGAAAAGATAATTTGTGAGCACCATTGAACGCAAATGTATATTACATAATGCGACTCGCGTGGGAGAAGGATCGTCTTAATTCATTCTCCGATATCCTGATAATATCTCAACATAAAGTCTGTTACATTTTACAATTAGAATTATTTATATCCCAAGATATTTGTATACAAAAGAAAATTTACATTTATATTCACTGGAATATTTGTGAGCGACAATGTCGAGGGCTTTCTCAGGGTGTTCTACTAAGACTCGTACTTTATTTCATCTACGTGTACTTAGCTATTTGCAGACAGATCTATGATGCGGAAAGAGCTATTGAAACTGATATGTAAGGCCAAATAGGAGCAGTTATGCGTTGATTTTATAGAAGGCGTATATAGAGCTTATATTACACGCGATATCAATTGTGTCGGTAAAGTATCTTGTCCACATATGATCAACATAACACTGTGCATTGTACAGACCAAAATTATGTTGATATAACGATGTAAATATTTGGACAATGAGTAGAAAACGAACCAGTTATATACGGATTGTACAACGTGAACCATATAAAAAGATCATAATCTGCTGAGCCATTTGCATATATCAACATTATTTTATGCATATATAATGCGGGTATAATGCTATATCTGCCACACGTATTGACACACAATCAGATACGCTGATGCATTGATTTCTTACGCCTTATTATAGCGTTTTATACATACCCAACGGCGTCTTGGATACGCTGTTTGCTTTAACTGTATGGATTATGTGTGTGAAAGTATCATTCTTCATCCGTTTCTAGACAAATCGTAGATTCTAGGGATAAATCAAACAAGAAATAATCTGACAAATGTGTGGAAATACAAAAGACAGCTAGGTCTACCAACTTTTAATAAAATTAATATTGTAAGTGCCATTAAATATTCATCTAAACGCTTGATCTTATTCGAAAGTACAGTTAAAAAGTAATTTTAATCATTTGATCAAGACATTATTGTAAATGATGAAGCTATTGTATTGTCTACGGGTGGGCCGCTGTGAGTGTCAACAGAGACGCTTGGGATGGCCACCTCTACCATCATCATTTGTAAATACCCCGCTGTGTTTCTCATGGTTAACGCTAATATGGTTTATATTTATTGTTAGAATTACAACTTGACGAATAATGTTTCACATAAATTTTATATCGACTGTCCTTAAATTATCGGAACACGTTGTAATGATACGACTTTCTGATATCATATTTTATGAGCATTGTCGTAGCAAACATTTCCTTGGTCCCTGCTGGTTCATGAAAGACCTTGCGATTGGACATTTCTGCTTTAGAAATCCCTATACATTTCAGTATTCCGGTATTAGTGGCCATAACATTTGCATACTTAATGAGAGCTTTTACTAAGTAGAATATAACTGCAATAAAGGTAATGGCCCTTGAATTAACTTGTGTAATGTTCGATGTTCATTGAGGCAAAACCATTTCTAAGGGAAATGTTTCCTCCAAACACAATTTTCTATACAAAGTGTCAAACGACCACCCGCAGTGGAGGTTCATAGTATCTTTAGAAAGCATATAAAACATCATTTTGCATGAAAGCAATGTTATACCTAATGTTACTCTTTTGCTCGTTCGTACTTTCAATGCTAGTCTATAGATTCTAGGACCTTATGTCAAGTCTTTCATCGAAATAGAGGTGATTTGTGTCCTCTTCATAGATATTATTAGTCTTTACATAACTTGAATTTAGAGACCATAAATAGATCTATGAAATTATCCAGTACGGTTCTAAATAATTTCTAACTAAAAGAAATCGAACTACCAGAAAAATATTTAACTGTAAGTTAGAAATAGGCAGAGGGTTTTTGAAAACTCTTGCTTCTCTTCGTCTTCAGAATGGACTCTCACTTATCATGAAAGTTCTCAAGGTGTCAATAGAATAATGCCTATATATTCAATTCGTGACGATTCACATACAGTGCTTAGTATTAGCATCAAAATGCATTCGAGTTATCTAATGCGCTTTCCAACGGTGCAACAGTCGTCTACTGAGAATCGACAATAGGTAAATACTGTATCGTATTTAAATTTTAATAGACAAGCTTAAGTTTGCGGCTTTGGTTATACTTATTTTGCGGCATTTTGGACTTACTAGTCAAAATAAACGACAAGGATTTAAATTAATATTTTTGTTGTTTTTATCATCTCAACACAAAATATCTTTGGTTTAGAATTATATAAACTGGTCGATTTATTTAGTGCCTAAGCGGCACGAAAAAAGATGTAGGCACTTTTACTTTTACATAGGTATTTTATATAAAAAAATACCAACATAAAAATACTTACATAAAATAGAGTAGATTAAAAATAGAGTACCTACCTTCAATAAAAATCCTAACATACTAAACTGACAAACGATAAAATACATACATGTAGGTAATAAAACTCTAGGAACACCATCAATAGGTCATAAAATAAAATAATTTGGTCACGTACAAGAATGCATCCTTCACACGAAGTAACGGGATTTTATTGATTCTTTAATGGTGTATTAGGGTCGATATTTTGGTGCCCTTTCACTTATTGTTGCATGGAATTAGTTCAGTAGATCCTGTGATAGATACATTCATTTCAAATACACGTACAATATTATTTACTTAGGAACTGGAACCACGTCAATCATTATCATTTATCTTATAACCTACGCCACAGCTCTGGTGTCTGACCGTTCATTATATACATATATGTCTTTCTCTCTCTCTTTCTATCTTCCCAGCTAGTTATCCCATATGGTGGTGGGTCAGCTTTCTTTAATGATTTCTTGCACTTCGCTCTATCCTCGACGTCGTCTTCGGAAATTTGACACTCTTGTGACTGTGTGTTGGACACTACATCTTTCCATCGTGTTCTGGGCCTCCTAGGATATGATAGTAAGATACTGAATACACATCCTGTCTATGTAACCGTAACATCATCATCAGCCTATGTAATTGCACCGTTGGAGCTCCCTTAGGAGCGCCATAGCGCCCTGTTAGCGTCAGCTAGCCGCCAGCAGTCCGAAGATGAAGCGGGTAATTTTTTTCACGAAACACCTAGGTGTTACTTGAAATACTCAATAACTCAACGGTTTTCTTATTTCCCTACTATAATTGCATTCATAGAAAGTCTAGACAATCCTTTGATTAAATATGCATCGATTCAACTTAGGCAGTCGGTCGCCCCGTGAGAATCGCACCTATTTGCCGCTCGTGAGCACGCCTGCGCTTGCCATCCGCGTCATATTGTATGCGCAGACGCAGCCGATGACAGTTATTGTGCATTCACGTCCGGCTGTGTGAGAATACTGAAAATATTTAATCCATAACTGCGCGGCTAGGTAAATATATCGATTCATCATCATCATCATATCAGCTCATACGTCCACTGCAGGACATAGGCCTTACCCATACGACGCCATAAAGAGCAAAGATCAGCCCTGAACCGCCTCCATCTATCGATTCCCTGCGACCGCTACGATGTCGTCAGCACATCAATCAGCTCACAGTTGATGGTCTCCCAACACTCCGTTTCGCGTTGCATCGCGGCCGCCATTCAAAAACCTTAAAGAAAACTCCGCAGCGGTCATCAGTTCTGCAAGCTAAATGACCTGCCCACTGCCACGTAAGCTTTCTGAGAGCTATGTCGGAGCGATTCATCGTAGTCTTATAATTTATCAAAACAATCATATATTTATCACGTTTATTTACATAACCTAAATGCTTGACTTTGACTTAATCTTTGATGCTTAAGCAAGGTTACAAGTTGCCAAAACGACGGGAATAGTCCAATCAAAACGTATTCTGATCACGTAAGTTGAATCATAACTGTTGGCATCCAACAAACTTGTCAATCATTTTTTGTCTTTGAATGGTCTAATCTATGCCACACTCTATGTTACTCTATGGAAATGGTTTAATTCCGTTTTCGTGATTGAAAGCACTTCCTATTGCTACTCGAAATTGTACACGTGCTCTGGAGAAATAAAAATTGAAATCTACTTAAACTCAGTGTTTTATAATACAAAATCACTCCCAAACACACCAATGCAAACAATAACAAAATCACTATAACGCAGACAAAAAAATATCCGTGTCCACAGTGAAACAAACAGCGGGTAAACAATACAACTATCGAACAAAGTCGGCACTAGGTTTCTATCGCTACAACTTTGTTTAAGCCAATAACACTCGTTTCCTAAAGACACTCCCTTACCCATCGTTAAATCAATCAACCAGCAACAGATGTTCCGAGTTTCGCCGATAAATCGTTCAATTTTCTAAATAGACCCCGGCCGGGCCAGGAAGATAAGCGTTTTAATTAAGTTTTAGTAATTTATATCTATATTATAGGCACGGGCATGGTCGCGTGATTGGCAACGAGGCTGCATCATGATAACAGGAGAGCTTAGGCTTGACAGTACGATTTTATCATGAACTGGCCTGAAATCAATGTTTCGATTGCACTGTCTTTGATTGCTGGAGTGTTGATTGAAATCCGAGATACTAACGACAACAAATCTATGAATTTCAATGAGGAAAAGGTGAAAACATGGGTTGGGTAGTAATTCAATGAGTGTTTGTCTTAAGATGTTTATTAGGTATGAAATAAATAAACAATATTTTAGAAAACGATAATTTAATCTCGCTCTCAAGTGTAAGTTTTTTGCCTACTAATCAACACAAGTCTAATCAATGTTTACGAAGATTGGTAAGCGTTTATCAACAAAAATATGCTAGTTGTGAATTTATTCAATAAATGTACTACCTATAGTATGCCTATAGTAAGTAATAGTTCACTGCTTGAACGCAGGCCTCCCCACCCTTTTTATTTCGTGGGGGGTAATGCCCATAATCCCCACGCTGGGCATGCGGGTTGGGGATCGCAGTTCGGTGGTAGATCTATTCTGCGAGAGGCTACTGCCCGCCCCCCGGTGCATGTCCCTGAGTCGCCTCCTACGAAACCCGGGAAGAGTTGGGGTGCATGGTGTGGTGCAAATTCTAAACCGGCACCACACGGTTAGGTTCGGATCGGTGGCATCAACACGAGATTGTGCAACCATCCTGAGATAAGGAACAACAAGCATGAAAGGAGCGGGTGCTGACAGACATTGTGTTTATCGCACATCTAGATAATATTCAAAGAATGACTGATTTGAGACCGACTATTGCATGATAAGCATGCTGTTTAGCTTTCGAAAAGCGGAAAAGACAAAAAGAAGCACTTGAAAGTTAAGGTGACAAAGTAGCCGGTTAATGATGATTAGACATCGAGGTATGTGTAATCAGAAGTAGGATATATGGTTCCACTCAAGCGCAAAATGGCTCTGAAAGCTCTGAAGCATGTAACCACTACTTTCATAATGGTTCAACTTTATTGCATCGTATCGATTCCACATAATCGCAGTGTGGACCGCTGTCGGTGGGCTATTAGAAAACTGCCTCGTCGAGTATGTCTCAATAAAATCAATTTTCCGTAATAACAAGCGGCGGCGTATCGATAATTGTCGGAAGTCGATGAATTGACTGCACTATCGTCTTGAGCAGTGATTACGGTGATCGAGTAGAATCGTGAGATCGAATTTATGTATCGATGTCGGGCGGCGCCAGCTAACGCCACTCTAGCTAATCCGAACCTTGTCTCAGTCGCTGGCTAACTAGTAATGTGATCTTGGACAGAATGCAGAATGGTTGTTTATCCGTTTACGCGATAATGTTAAAATTACACGTTAACAAGCTAGTAAAGGCACGCAACGAGTTTACGGTATGATAAGACTGTTTTAAGGGGGAGATTCGACCGCTATTTACTTTTGAGTGAAAAATACATGTACTTCATTTGCATACCAAGACCTCTGTGGCGCGGTGGGCGAAAGTCCGCCTGCGACGCAGGAGGTTTCGGGTTCGATTCCCGCCTCGGGACAAATGTGTGTACGATCTGCAGACATTTGTTCAGGGTGTTCTGGTCGTTTTCTATGTATAATAAAAAATATCTATCTATGTATTGTATTATATTATGTATATCAGTTATCTAGTACCCATAACACAAGCTCTGCTTAACTTGGGGCTAGATAATGCTGTGTGAATTGTCCAGCGTTATTTATTTATTTTGAAAAAAAAATAAAAAAAAATACCAGAATATGGTATCTTAAAATAAAGGTAAATGAGGTACTCTTAAATTAGTAGTAGCTGTTAAATACCGCACAAAAACACATTTAAATCAATCTTCATCATACTCCGCCCTTTCTTCACAAATCATTAGATTATCATCTCAACGCGGGCTTTTAGTCGTCCTCGGTAGTTCTTAATGTGCAAATCGTGACGCCTTGGATTCTTGACCACCAAGAACTCATATTGTAGACGATCTTAAATGAATAATTCTTATGGGATCTCACAATGTGGTAACTCGGTGAAAGGCACTGCACTGGGGATTTGCACAATACCATCGATCGAAGGTACCTCATGGTATAATTAAATTGTTTCTGCGATTTTGATCTTGCAACACCGACCTGCACAATGACTGTACTTTGTAGAATTTGCATCAGAAGTGGGATTGAACTTTACACCTCGAAAATTATAGCTCAACAGGTTCTCACAGGTCTGTTGAAAGTCCCCCTAGCATTGTTTTGTTTTGACGAATGATTTACCTAATAGGTAACTGAAAAGATGTTTTTGTTTCTTGGGTTTACATAAAAAACATAGGTACTAATAAACACCAATGTATAAAAGAAACAACATCATCAATTTTTTGTTCAACGGACGGAAATATTTCTGTAAAAACATGAATTTATGAAGCGATGGGTATGTCTTCTACATATATTATTGTGATCGGAAATCATTATTAACTCTCGAGTCTCGAGGTACCTATATCAAAAGACATATTTGATGACCAAGGAAGTTATGAGAAACATGTTGCTTGCTTCTATTTATACTGAGGAAGCATCCATGATGACCCTATCTCTTTATTGCATTGGCAATATAAATAGCTCGACGAAAACTAACCGACGACGTATTCGTTCATTCGGACTTTTTGTTTTTACCAATATGTTACAGGTACCTATGACCTACATTATGTTATTGTGTGTGACAGTGTTAGCTGTTCTATCTAACAATTTTTCTTAGGTATGGCTTTTTATATCTCTGTCCTTAGGAGATGACGTGATAGATTTTCAACTATCACGTCATCGCTTTACGCTTTACTATTGGGGACTAACGCAGATGACATTCTATACATAGCTTTTATCTTGTGGGCCGTACCTACCTATCTTTATTTAAATAATTAGAAGTAAACATCTGGCAAGCACATGTTCATAGCGAATTCCCGCAAAGCTCTGCGTGTCTTAAATTAAACCTTACTTGTTTTGTATTTCTGGGAAGGTAACGCTTCCTTTAGAGCTTTGATGTTTATGAAATGTCTAATTAATCTAATTTTCAAATTAATCGAATACACCGGAAGCAATTTTTTTGTTTCATTATGATAAAATGTTACTTTATGTGTATGCTTTTCGAATTTACGTCTATTTGTTGAATTTGTTTGATCTTGTTCATTGGATTTATCAGCTGCTCAAAATTTCTCTGTGCCTGCATCGTTAACATCGTCTAACGTCTTTAAAATCATGATCTTTATCTTAAGCTTTACTTCTATGCTTTCAATCAAATGTACGAACCCTTTATTCATTGCTAGCTTTAAATAAAATCTGCATTCTAACATCAGCTGTCTTGCACAAGGAATAAGGTTCCTTTTAAGTTGCTGTATCATTATGTTTAACCCTACTCTATTTCTGACCGTGAAGATGACTGCATATGGTTGCTCTTCCGCCACAAGCTTTACGGTATTTCTAATTATTATATTTAGATTTGTTTTGAAAACATTTTAAACTATAAATTTACAACACTGCTTTTATTTTCGAGGCGTTACCAAAGCTATTAGGCACTGTGTTTCAAACCGATGAACTTACCTACGTGGTACATGTTGTTTTTTCATTAACTCTGTAACTCTTTTTGGCTTTATTGTTTAACATATTTTAATGGAAGTTGTAACGCTATGGAGGTTTACCTTAATATGTATAAATAAATAACCATCCAAACAACTTGTGCAGGTTTTTCATTACATATTGCTTTGATTTTATGATGATTCATTATGAATTAATAACATTCTCAGATTAAACCTTACGTGTCTAAAAAAATATGTTCTAAAGCTGTGTCATTCTGCATTTTCTAGAGTGGTGAGATATAAAATAAAGTGAAATGAATGGGTAACATTCAATTGCGAATAAATTGAATAGTAATGATTGATGTCGGTATAAAAGTTTCTCTTTTATTATGTTTGAATATAGCTTATCATTGTTATGATTACTTTGTAGTTTTTGCATATTGTACACATTCAAAATAATGTACAATATGTATCTAAGTATTTAAAAATGTTGTCTTTCTAAACTTATTATTTTATTTATTCGATTCAAAGCGACTCTTTCTCCCCCTCCTCAACAGCCTATAATGATCCACTGCTGGACGCAGGCCTCCCCCTGATTTTTTTACCTCATTTTTTCGAAGCGACTCGTCGACTCTAAATTTAAAAATAAACAACTATCATCATCATCATCATCCACAGCCGGATTTTACCCACTGCTGGAGGCCTCCCTCAGTTTTTTTCCTCAGTAAACAACTATAATCCCGTTTTATAGAATAGTCTGCTAACTTAACACATTGCTAATTTTCACACTGCCTTCTTCTATTGAGCTGCTAAGCAGTGTTATTTCTCACTCCTATTAAGAGCTACACTGCTAAGCAGCTGTTTTAAGCTATTTAGCTAATCACATTACTGTTTTACATTTTTGATACCTACTGAATGAAATGGAGCTCATGACATATGTCGAATGTCTAAGTTAAATTTAAATATCAGTGTCGATCAGACACAATAACAATTTCTTGGCTAAGAATTCCACCGTAATCTAATATGGACATTATCATCCGCCCATAACACCGTTAGTGACGATAAACCCTGCAAAAAGTGCATTCGCCGCGCATCGACGCAACACGAAGTGCAGGAGAACGGCGCTACATGTGTTCTTATGTTCTTCAAGATTCATTTTAGCAGTTATTTTATCTATAGACTGCCCTTCTTTAGAAACTCCTATTACTTCGTTGAATTGAGAGGATAGAGGTAGCAAATAATCGGTATCATCATTTTCTCTTAACCTTTTTGTATCCGTATTTTTGTCAGTCTTTAGCTGGATAGTTAAAGACTGACAATTAACCTTGCTTTTGTATACGGACATAAAAGTCAAGTCAAATACTTTTATGAGTGTATTTATGCATTTTTTTAAAGTTTGGCTAAATAGCATCTTCATCATCATCATCATCAGCCTATACCAGTCCACTGCTAGACTAGGCCTCCCCTAATGAGCGCCATAGCGCCCTGTCTTTAGCTTGCCGCAATAGCATCTTATACGTACTTATTTGTTGATCTTGAGATTGTAAAAAGTCAAATCCACTTGAGCACTTGAATATCTATATTCACCCAAAAACAACAAACAAAGACCCCTAATTCAAGCTGTTGAGTGGAAACAACATCATCCGCTGACATATTTATTTACTCTCGTGTCAGAACGTCATTCACTTATTAGGGGGTGTCTTGTCTTGCGCTTACGCCTCCTAAATTAGAACTGGAATATTCCTTGTTTCAAAGTTCATTGGTACATTGAACTTTGAAACAGTATTACTAGGTACCGTACAGTATTACTAGATACCTACAGTACCTACTAGGTACTTAAGTATTCTTTTTGAATTTTCTTGTTTACGTCTCTTTACTTATTTGGTTTAAGGCGCATACCCCACCCAAACTAGCGCCGCCACCTACTTTATCTTATTATTCCGTTGGACAAGGGAAATTTCAAAAATCCATCGTACAGTTTGTGATACCTATCATAAGCTTTTATTTTAATGCCTCTGTAATAGTTTTATTCTATTTACTTTAGGCAGTGATTCGAAAATAGATTTTGGTGGCCACCAAGGGCAACTTCGATTCACTGCCTAACTAACCCAAGTGGCGGCGCTAGTTTGCATAACTCTAAAGTCTCCTTAGGTTTTATTGAAATTTTTGGTTAATCCTCTTTTAAAGCAAAGCGCCAACTAAACTTAAAGTCTGTATAAATACGCGCCACCAACTGTTAATGATAACCCCTTAGCGGTAACTTAACGTGGTAACTAAAACAATCTTAAAATAACCCATTGGCTATGCATGCGTAACATAAATCCATCTAAACATAGATAAAGCAGACTGTCCATCGACAAGTCTAGTTTGACCGTCGACGACATCCATCCACGTTTAAATCGATTTATTTTTGCTTGACATGTGACTTTCTTCAATAACTTGCGGGTAATTTAATAAAGACTGGGTTACAGCTACTAGATTGGTTTACCAGGGTGACTTGGTTAACCACTTTTTCTTTTCAAAAGATAAAAGTATAACAAGCTTATTACATAGCTTTTTTGCTTGAAATAAGCTTGAAATTTTCTACGAAAAATTTATAATCCTGCCGAAATCGAAAATATTTGGGACATTATTAAATTTTCGTAGAAGCTTATTTCACATTAATTCGAAAACTTCGGACTTTGATTTACTTTAAACCATCATAAGTCATAACATAACATTTGAACAGCTGCATCGAATTTCGTCTACCTAAGAATACCTACTGAAGAGTAGGTATTCTTAGGTAGACGCGTTCGTTTGAAGAAACGAAATTAACATCCCTTCTTCTATCTAGTAGCGCTTACTTTCGATGTCATGCCACATTATCTCCATAATATATTTTGTCATATACACACGCCTACCTTATTTATAACTAGCTGCTGCCCGCGACAGTGCCCACGCTTTTCAAGTATCCTATGTCCTTCCTCGGGATACTTTTTACCTTCCTGTCAAGTTTCATTAAGATCCATTCAGCCGTTTAGGCGTGAGAAGGTAACAGACAGACAGACAGTCAGAGTTCCTTTCGAATTTATAATATACTAGCAGCGCTTCTCGGTTTCATCCGCGTAGTTCCCGTTCCCGTGAGAATTCCGGGATAAAATATGTTATTCCAGACTATAATCTATCTCTGTGCCAATTTCATGGAGATCCGTTTAGCCGTTATGGCGTGATTGAGCAACAAACATCCATCTATCCATCCATCCATCTCAACTTTCGGGTTTTAATATTAGTGTGAAGTATGGATTATAGTACCTATTATAAGTTTTATAACCCTTCTTTTACATCGTGGGTTAAAAATAAAAACCTGCCTAAAAACAAACCAAACTATTCTCAAAAAAGAACGAATACCTATCAAATAATGACCGAGACAGCGTTTGTTAGAAACATTTTCCGCTATCGTTCTTTACAATGCAAATAAAATAGAGCAACAAACAATTCAATCAATACCAAATTCGTCGACACGACAATATGACATAACTGCGAAATTCGTTTTTTCAAGCGTCTGTGATCCGTGGTAGTCGAAAAGTGCTTTCATCAAACATTACGTAAGCTGTGACAATTTGTGAAATAAAAATATAGAGCGTAATTTCGAACATCATAGTTTCGTAATCGACAAGCGTGACATTTTCGTTACATAAATGTGAGCTAAGTGCAAAAAGGTGCTGAAAAAAGGTAAAGTAAGGTACCTCTGCACTTGCTGTAGGTTCTTTTATTCGGGTTTTTCACTGACGCATACATTGGCGACGATGTTTAAAATATAAATAGAATAGAATATGTTTTATTTTTTACAAAATTTACACAGAATACAGATGTTTAACTAAGAAATAGAACTTAAAAAATCAAAAAGAATAGTAAAATCATAAGTGAATTTGTTTAAACTAGACTTTCGTTTGATAACTTTATCTAAATTAAATCGTGACTAATAAAAATAAAACAAACCATACTAACCTTGAGTAATAGCTTAGCGACCCTTGGCGAAAAACTCTACCAATATGCCATCTGTAATGTTTTTTACGGATGTCGTTTGTATGAACAGTCAGCTACATAAATGTTTTTTTGAACCAGTTTACCAATTAAATGAATTCTAGGTAATTTTAGTTGTGATTTAAATGACTTATCATTATTACCTGTAGATTGTTTGCAACAGTTTGCAGTTAGCTCAATTGCTTCTATAATAAATAGTAGTTTTAATTTAATTCTATTACCTATTTGATTGTAATTTTCTTTCACAATAAAGTTCTTATTATTTATAACAGAAACATAAAAAGTTCGTTTACTTGATTTATTTGTAGGTATAAGTAACATTTTGTTGGGAATTTAAAATCAAATTGGAAGATGATCTTTGAATCCCTCCCTTCAATATAGAGGTCACTAAAACACCCTAATCACGTCCTTTTAAGCAGCTGCTATATCCATTTACGGAGCTGACAGTACAGAGCTATAGGTCTATCGATAAAACCGGGTGTAGCCAGGATCCCGTACCTGGTATGGTTATCACGGCTGCTGAAAAATCGTTGTGTAAAAATCACGAACCCTTTGCATGTTCAGTCGGAGATATTCCAACGTCGAAATGTCAGACTAACAAGTTTTATCGGCTACAGAAATGAGCATTTTCGATTTGATGTTAGAGTCAATGCCAAGTTAATATTGCTTGCTTCCTATTAAGGGTATAGTATTAAACTTGGTTTTACTCTAACACCTAAACTCTATTGGTATTGCACGATGAAATTTTGGAGCTGGTAAAGTTAATTCACTTGTCTTGGCTGCGTTTCGTTGGCATGAGTTCTGTAACTATAATCCTTCTATTGAAAACAAATAAAAAAATTCGATAATGGATTTTGAACAAATTAACTCCAAGTGACTTGACTGACGTTCTTCTTGAAAGATTGATAGACTTTCGTTTCATTTGGGTTAGTTATTCTCGTTTTGTTAATTTCGAACAGCTGTTCAATGTCCCTTGCTTTTATGAAGTTAAATAGACATATGAAGTGTTTTAACAGTTGTTTCTCTTTAAGATATTGTCTTTGGCAGTAATATATTGATTTATAGATCTGTAACGAATCAAATTTCATAACAAATATCTGTTGACGTTTTTCCCTGTGACGTACCTAGTGATATGTTTCTTTGATCAATTGTATTTTAGCATGATTGTAAATATTAACTTGTTTTGCAGTTGTATTAATAAATTTCCTTTTGTGATATGCTTATTTTGTTCTTTGGCTTAACATGCGGTTATTTAGGTTACTTATAAGCGAAACATCCAAGCATTCCAATGCCATGCGGTGTTTAATATCACCCGTATTGCTCCGAGCATTTTCCAGATGCTGTACATTAATTCTAAGTCTTATTAAGATCTGATCAAGACTGTTAGCATTCAGTGGTGAAAATACTTCACAAACTATCGCATTAGATAAGATCTGATCAGTACTTAGTTCTAGCTTATCATCTTTACTTTTGAATTGCCAAGCTCTGCACAAGTTGTCCACATAAAAACGTCTATAAAGGGCATAATTATCACATCCGATCACGCGTGGCCTGGCCTCAGGCATGCTATACTTTTTCATTCCTTCACACATGGCGTATCTGCTTTATGGGATTCTTAATGGGGTTAATTCGGTTGACACGAGGAAGTTTGCTGGATTTTCCTGGTCAGAGCTTTTTATGGGATGTAACATCGCGGGATTGATTTCATGATAGATGATAAATCTTTTGCAAAGTAGAGTTTTCTATGCTTTGTTTAATTAAGTAGGTATCCGAGGAATTAAAACTTATTTATACAATATCCACACAAATAAAATTTCATATTTTTATATCTTTTTAACAAGTTAGGTGTGAATAGAAGCAGTGAAATACGTCTATTATAATTTATCCCCTTACTTACGGTGTTTAATATAATAACCAAAACAGGAAAATGTATCCCAACTGTAACATTTTCCAACATTTCAAGATCTGTCTCGAGATAACAATGATCTCTCTAGTTCTGTTTCAATCGAAATCAATCGCACACAATGCCTATTGTTTGCCGTGCTATATTCAATTGGTTTACGATTACAAAGTTGCAAAAACTGCTCGATATCTGTTTGAACGGAAGCTGGAAACAATCTGTTTGTTTTTTCTGTAATTCGAAAGTGTGATGATTGTCTCGCGTGTCCAGTTGTTGCATGATACTAGTGGTTAGGATTAAACGACTGAAGACATTCTTTGAAGAAAAATAGTTAGTGGTCACTGATAAATGAGATCTCTAGGTACCTCAACCTCACCTCAACAGCCTATAATAGTCCACTGCTGGACGCAGGCCTACCCCTGATTTTTTATCTCATGGGTATAAGCCCATAATCCCCACGCTAGGCATGCGGGTTGCGAATCGCAGTTCGGTGGTAAATCTATTCTGCAAGAGGCGCTGCTACCCGCCCCCCCGGTGTATGTCCCTTAGTCGCCTCTTACGACACCCCGGGAAGAGTTGGGGTGGTGCAAGTTCTAAGCCGGCACCACACGGCAATGAGATCTCTAGGTAAAACTTATTTCTGTGAAGCTCGTAAAACCCCTGGTTTTCAGAGGGCCTACTCCGAAAAAGAAAATCGAAGTTTCTGATTCGTGCCCGTGCAAAACAAACTCTTATGTCACTTGCATAATTTATTAGCATTTGGAAAAAAACGAATTCGAAACTTCGGTTTCGTTTTTACGAGTAGGTACGGGCCCTGATTCTAGAAGACACTGTTACAGTTTAATAGGGAGATAGTAAGATAATAAGTAGGTAAGTTATTTTTAGTGTATCGGACAAAGTTCGCGACGAACTGATGTGGGAAATAAGATTATTTTCAGTACAAGAGACAGTCCTTACTCGTGCAAAGGGATCTAAATTTTTTGACGAAAAACAGTTAGTGGTCACTGATAAATGAATGAGATTTCTAGGTAAAACATAATTATGTAGAACTCGTAAAACTCCTGGTTTTCAGATTCTAGAAAATACCGTTGCGGTTTATTAGACATAAATATACCTATATAATTCAGTAAATTTTTCGTGTAACTGACAAATTTAAACGATCTCTTGAACTGAAAGTAATTCGTTTTTCCCTGATGTGGGAAAAACGAATTACTTTCAGTACAAGAGACATCTGATGCTCTGGCAAAGGGATCTACGTAGCCTCGTGCACCAAATTAGTGGCACAGCACGTAACCAATCACTTTGTGTCTTTATCGAAGCTTGATGTCTCATTTGTTCCACCTGGATTTCCTAACTGTAATCAAAACTTTTCGGGACAAAAATCAACGGTCATCGGCTCGCTTTTTTCCTGCGCATGCGATTCAGAGCGAGACAGTGCCGTACCGTTTTCTTGCGCTCAGTGGCCGCTGGTCGCTCATTACCGCCGCTCAACCAGCCGGAAACAACCTAATGAGTTTATTGTAATTATGAGCTGGATCTGTCAATTTGTAAAATGGCGAGTTTGCATGCTAGAGAACTTGAGTTTCTTTATTCCACGGGAGGTTGATATTTTACCTACATATCTACATCTACAGCCTAAACTGGACCAGTGCTGAAGTCTCCCCTGACAAGCGCCTTATTGGCTTTTAACATTATGGGGAGTACCATCCCCACGCTGGGCATGTGGGTTAGAGATCGCAGTCCGGTGGTAAACTTCTGTTGGGGGCTGCCCGTCCCAAAGTGGATATCCCTTAGTCGCTTCTTACGACACCCGTGAAATGAGTTGTGGTGTTGTAAATTCTATGCCGGCATACCACATATTTTACCTACGTCATTCCAATTCTGAACGTTGGATAAACTTTCAACGAAGGAAATTAAAGGAATTACAAAGCAATGCAATATATTACTTGATATGTTACTTATTTTGTGGGATATTCGACATATTATAGGTACATGCCATTCTTTATAAGAAAGCATGGCACATAATAGGATAGTGTATGTGTTTTCTATGGGTTTACTCTGATGCACCTATTTGTGGGCGAAAGCGACGGTGGCTAGAAACAGTTCCTAGATTGCATTCTATATCCGATGGCAAGTGGATGAGGATATTGCGGTTTAGAGTGTGTTCCTAGTCATTAGCTTTCACATAGCACATGTTACGAAAACTATTTTAATACCAGTGTTCCTACGCTAAAGGGGGACCGAGACAGTCGTACTCGATTTCCCATGAAATGGAAAAAGAAGACAATATTACGGTGTTCTCTCACTTTCCTTCCACGCATTATTTTTTGACGACCTCTGTCTCGGTGGGCGAAGGTCTACCAGCGACGCAAAAGGTTGCGGGTTCGATTCCCGCCTTGGACAAATATTTGTACGATCTGCAGGTATTTGTTCTGGGTGCTAGGTCTGGGTTTCTATGTATTATATTCAAAATATCTATCTATGTAATGTATTGTATTATGTATATCAGTTATCTAGTACCAATAACACAAGCTCTGCTTACCTTGGGGCTAGATAATGCTGTGTGAATTGTCCAGCATTATTATTATTATCTTTGATAGCTACCTGATGCATAATTTGGAAAAAGAAAAGTGATCTCAGTAGGTTAATTGTTATTTGGAAGCAAAGTTCAAATTGGTTTGCCCAATTTGGAATAAACTACGTACTAAAAATGCAAAATGCGCATAAAATAGAGACTAATGACCATTTTCTTCTGTTTCAGGTATGTTGAGCGTGCAAATTAAGACACGAAAGAGCCATATCGGTATGTAAGAAGAGTCGTAAAAAACATACTAAAACGGACCGTGTGATTTTCATCGTCACGATGAGCTAAACTAATTTGAGTCGTATTGTTGATAGACAACATCTGGAATTGCTTATTTCACTTAAGTTTAGGTTCAAGAGCGCAAGAAGCAAAATCTTGGCAAATCGAGTTGATAAACGTTTTATTATCTTTTGCTTTGTTTTCTGGAATTATGACGAGTATTCGGAAACCAATCATTGTTTTCATCAGGAATAAAGGTCTCACTTGAACACAACCTCACCATGGTACAAGTGCAGTAGCTGAAGATGTGAGAGGACCTCTGTGGCTCGGTAGGCGAAGGTCTGCTTACGCCGCAGGAGGTTGCGGGTTCGATTCCCGCCTCGGGACAAAAGTGTGTACGATCTGCTGACATTTGTTCAGGATGTTCTGGTCGTTTTCTATTTATAATAAAAAAATATCTATGTAATGTATTATATATATCAGTTATCTAGTATCCATAACACAAGCTCTGCTTAGCTTAGGGCTAGATAATGCTGTGTGAATTGTCCAGCATTAAATAAATAAATAACTAATGCTGGACAATTAGCATTACTTATTCAATAATTATTATTATTTATTTAACACTTTCACTAATACGAATTATAGGCATAGGGTACCTAGACAATCAAGCGGGTGCATGCCTTGGCTTGGCTTATTGGCTTTTTGGCGTATGGTTTATTGGTGTCGTATAGACGCGTGTACAAGTCGCATGCTCAGGAATACCACCTTTGTCTACCGAGTTAGGTTATTTCTGGCTGTGCGATCGCTGATGTAATAAATTAGATGCGTGGCGTTTAATTTGCGATAACGCAGCGGGTCAGCCGTTGTGCTCGTAAATTAAGTGGCTTCCTGTGCCATAGACAAGTTCTGTTGGTATTGGTAAGGCGTAGGCGAAGTCAAGTTTAGCTTTAGGGACAGCTTTGACCTTGATTACTGGCGTTTTGACGGGACATTTATCGATCATCATGGAGGTGTTGGAAGCTAAATGTTCTTGGGTGCACATCGACTGAAATATAAAATACCCTGACTGCAAAATGTCCTCAATTTAGAATAACTGCTAGTTTTCAGAAGATAAAAACCTTATTACTGAATATTCACAATGTAAAACGTTATGAGAGTTAAATTTCCGTAATTTAAAATGTACCTATGCCAGACATTTTTGTCTTTTTTTCATTTTTGTCTGTCTGAATAAATCCTCTTTTGAGAATACGTGTTACTGAAGGTATGGAGAAGAGTCGATTAATATTTTCTTATTTAAATAAAACGGAATATATAGATATACTTATTTTGAAACCCTCAATTCACCTAGATAAAAGGTACTTGTCATTTAAACTTATAGGTACATTTAAAAAATATAAAATGACACAGAATACATATATTCGGTTTTGCATGAGGAAATTCAAGAGTTTATTGGCTTTCTAGTTAGGTACCCAAATTGTCAGTTCAAAACTAGAAGTTTAAGGCTGTTAGTGTAGTGTAGGCAAGTGAAACTTGGACATTTATTTCAACAGGCTATGATATCTAGTTTTTTCTACTTTCTCCTTCAGAAGTTAACGGTATAGTTAATTAACTAGTTACTCATACGGCACTTTTTAACTTCGCTTCTAACTCGTATGTAGTTTTGCATTATGATTTAAAATTTCATATTAAAATTTATGTTGTCACACTATGGATAAAAAATAACTTCCTACCTACCGGAAAATTAGTAGCGCTGTACCTACCTACTCCTCTACTTTTTTAATGTTTTTTTATTTTTATTTTATAATAATCAACCCAAAATTCGTCCTGATCAGAAAATCTATCGTCGCATCAATCAAGGTTTTCGACGTAAACCTTATTTATTCTTATGGTAATACCTAGATAGAAGACATTGAGTGCCATCGCCAGCGTCCTTTACGTCTCACCTACCTCACCTGATCACCCCAAATAATAGATATTATACATATTATTATCTATCTACACATTTATATATATATTTCTTTCGAGACAAAGGACCTACTTGTGTCTGTAAGAATAACCAGTTTGGATCTCACGATACAGGCTCCGCCTAGTGTGAGATCTATAAGTAAAAAACATTGTCTCCAAACCCTCAGCAATTAAACTTTTTTCTATCAGTTTAACAGGCCATTCTACCATTAAGTACCTTATATTATTACCTTATATTACTACTGTAATGTGTTTTTGCTGCAAATATATATTTTTATGTTTTATCTAATAACACCCTGAAGTGTTCCACTGCAGAGCAAGGCCCAAGGGAAGGAGGGGCCTTCCCGATGAAATATACATTAAATTTATTCATAACTCAACCACGTCTGGATATGTCTAGCAAACCACTACATCTCACAGCCTCGCAGGTCATCACAGCCGCAATACGCAACATTGCACTTACCTAGATGCAATTTGCAACTCATTCTACAGACATGTCCGCGGTTCCCACGTTACACTTGACTACGCATTTTAGATATTGTATTATATTATATTGTTGTGAAATCTGTACACATCTGAAATTTGTTGATAAGGAATTTTGCGAATGGCAGGTTCTATGGAGTTGGGTTAGGCGCTATACGAATTGACGTTTGTCGCCTAAGTTCGGGCTGCGAAGATTTTATTAAATTGTAAAAGGCACAATTTTTCAAACATTGGGATGAAATGGGATGGCAAAACTAAGTGATTTAGCTGTACCACTATAGTTTCTACTAGTGGTCCGCACCTGCCTCGCACGGGTATATTCTATAGCCTATGTTCATCAGAGATTAGAATCCCACAGATTCTAATGGTGAACTGAATTTCGAATCGATCCAGTAGTTTCGGAGATTAATCAATTCAAACAAACAAACAACTATTTTTTTCCTGTTTATAATATCCTTAAAGACATGTCGGAAACGGAAAATACTGGATACAGGTACCTGCCATAAAATACATATAAAATATTTTGTAGTTTCCTCACAATAAATTGAAAGCCCGGTCATTGCAAGAAAACCTGTCATCAATATATTAAAATAAAGTCGTGTTAGTTACACCATAATTTATAACTCAAGGCCGACGGGACCGATTTTCATGGTTTTCGATCTGTTGGATTTTTCTTAGTCCGGAATAGGATAACTAGTATTAAAAACTATGTATATAAAATAAAGTCGTGTTAGTTACACCATTTATAACTCAAGAACGACAGGAGCAATTTTCGATCTGTTGGATTTCTCTTAGTCCGGAATAGGATAAGAAGTATTAAAAACATTGGAAAGTTGACGAAAAAATAACTATCCGTGCGAAGCCGGGGCAGACCGCTAGTTGGTAGATAATCAAGTAGGTACGAATTCTCTCCTATTCTCACTATTAAGCTGTGAAGTTGTCAGTTCCTGGTTTCGGTACCGTTGGAGTGCGATGTGTTAATCTGATCCGGGGCAGAGGTGAGTGACGGACGTGACCGACCCGACCCGAGTTAAGAGTAATTTGAAGAAATTCACACGAACACTGCGCACGTGGAGGAATCGGAACTTGGAGATCCGAGCAAGCGAATTTGAACTTAAGAAAGTATGTTTAGAGTCAACAAAAAAATTTTTTTGCTAAAAATATACCTAATACCCGACGTTTTCACCTGGATAGTACAGACTGTGGTACAGAGTTGGTAAATAAATCAATAGTCAAAATTTTGGGTGAATTAAAATATGAGAACACCTGCATTAAAATTTATCAATCACTGCTAAGTAGGGGTAGGTGTATACTAACTATTCCAGCAGTCGAATAATAGGTATAGGCTGATGATGATGATAGCAAAGACTAGAAATTGATATTCCTACAAAAAACAACCTAATCTTAATAGACAGATAAGTAGTTTATTTGACAAAATTAATGATGATAATAATAATGATAAGTAATAAATCGGATGATACCAAGATACAAGAGTAACCCAAAGCATTGTTTTCTACAATAATAAAAACTCTTTCTCATCTTTCTATGGGGTTAAGCCTTGACCGTGAAGAACTATGACTGTCAAATTGCACGTCAATTTTACCAAAAGTAGTCGACAGAGGGCACTTATTTTTTACGTAGACTTATGCAAAGTTTATCGTTTATAGAACAGATAAACTTCTTTTGTTTTGGTTGCTGGCACAATCATCATCATCATCAGCCTATACCAGTCCACTGCTGGACATAGGCCTCCCCTAATGAGCGCCATAGCGCCCTGTCTTCAGCTTGCCGCATCCAGCATCTGCCAGCAGTCTTTCGCAAATCGTCATCCCACCTGGTAGGGGGGCGTCCTACACTACGTTTTCCGAGTCGCGGTCTCCACTCAGGAACACGTTTACCCACGTTTACCCCAGCGGTTGTCGGTTCTTCTTGAATTATGGCCAACCCACTGCCACTTCAGCTTAAATTAAATAGCTTTAGCTTAAATTATAATAATTTTGTTTAAAAACGTGATAATATATATTAGTTTGAGTGGCGAGTGTCAAAATAATGCCAAAATCTAGAAAAAGGTGTATTTTTAAACACTTAGTTTAACTGTAACGAACGTAAATGATCAGAATAAAAAAATACGATAAGTAGGGAAAAAGCCTGTAGGAGCCGAGTAATGGAATAGAATTTATCTATATATATATATAATATAATCTATATAAATGAAATAGAACAGAAAACTGAAATATCAAGAGATCTCTGAAACTGCAAGAGCTATGATGCTGAATTTTACACGGAGTTTTCTTTTAGGACGTAGGCTAAGAACGGATTTTCGGAAATTTATTTGAAGGAATGTTTTCTCAAAAGTTTTAAAATCGTAAAGGATTGGTTGTAAAACTTTGGAGTTGATAGTTCATATGGAAACCAACACAAGATCACGCGAATGAAATTGCTGGCTGGTCAATGGTCAGCTAGTAATATATAAAGAGGAAAGATTTGTTTGTGTGTTTGAACAGGATCCTCCAAAATTACTGGGCCGATTTAAAAAATCTTTCACTATTAAAATGCTAGGTACATTATCCCTGACGAACATAGGCAAATGAATATACCTTCCCTATACAGTGTGAGTCTGCATAAGGTGCACAAACTGAAATGAAGGAAACTACGCCCTATTTTATCGACGGAAAATGTGTTATTAAAAAAAAAAAATTTTTTTTAGCGTTTTAAAACTTTTTTTTCGCACTCGGACCCCCATGTAAACAAAACGGTGTAACTTATAAACTAAACGATCAATTACTATGAAACAAACTCAGCAGTTATTGCAAATAACAGGTGCTCCTTACTGAATAAACATTGTCAAAAACACAATCCTCAATTAACACGATCACTGCTAGCGTCGGTGGTGCGACCCGCAGGGGCGCGCCGTCGTTTCACAGACTTGCCGATCGCTCTCTGTGTTTTCAGCCATGAACGTGTTAAAAGCTATGATGTTTTTTTTAAGTAGAATCAGCCTTTTTTTCATAGATTTTTGAAATAATTTTAAAATATCTCAATAAAATCAGTACTTTTTCACATTTTTTTATGACGTTATTTTATTCTACAATCTACATTGTATTATCTATTTTATGGTAAAAATTGCTTGTTCCTATCTCAATCACAACATTTTTTATCGACTGATTTGTATAGTGCGAAGCCGGGGCGGACGCCTAGTATGAAAATTAACTGATTTGTAAAAATAAAAAACACACATAAGTTTTTTACGAATTACAGAGCCAGACTAATATGTTATTTGAGAAATCGTTTAGATTTTCTATTTCTTGCTTAAATTTTGAACAATTCAATAAATCCCACCAAAAATTATAGACCAGCGCAAAGATCTACTTATGAGCTTCTACTTATTTTTTCCGGCATTAGGCGGACTCTTAAGGCTGTACTCCTATTGAAACCTATTTTATTACTACGAGAATTTACAAAAAAACCATTGGCTAATTTGTGGTACCTAACGTAAGCTTCGTCTGTAATAGATTGATTTTTCATAGTTCTGGCAGAGATGCGAAGTTGTCTTGGTGCCTAAGTGCCTAAGTGCCTATTGTCTAATTGTCTATAGCTACTATACAAAATAAAAGTATAACAGATGTATTTAAAAAACCTTATGGTAGGTATCACCAACGGACCAACGATTTTTTATTAAATACCTATATAATAAAAAAAAATAATTAAATAGGTGGTGGCGCTCGGGTACTACCTTAATCAAAATGATAAAAAGAAAGTATTTACATTTAAGTATTATCTTAATTAGAATTGGATGGATGACATATAATATTACACACAATGACACATACTGTATATGGCTTTTTACATTTTAGAATAAAAAAAATGGAATCCTTTTGCGAAATAGTTATGTACGGAACGCTCGTATGTATAGTAAAAAAAATATATAGTTTTTTATCAGCGCGTCCTACCTGTCATGACCTATACGGAGCTGATTGAGACTTAGACACTCACGACAGGGCTTGGCCACGAGCTATGGAAAGAGCTATGCTCGGAGTTCCTCTGAAGGATAGGATTTGTAACGAATACTTACATCCGACAGAAATCCAAAGTTATTGACATAGCTCTAAGAATTAGCAAGCTGAAGTGGCAGTGGGCCGGCCATATCTCGCGAAGAACTAACAACCGCTAGGATAAACGTGTTCTTGGATGGAGATCATGTCTCGGTAAACGTAGTGTAGGACGTCTTCCGATCAGGTGGTATGACGACCCATGAGACTGCAGGCGGATGCTGGATGCGTCATGCTGAAGACATAGCGCTAATGGTGCTCATTACTGGCCTATGACTAGTAGTGGTCTAACATAGGCTGATGATGATGTATTGTAATAACTAACTCAGTCACGTAAGTAAGTACCCAACATCCTGAGTAATACAGATATTATAATACTAGTCTACATCTGGACCGTGTTTAATTATTCAGTAATATTTATTTATGTTCATTTGACTACTACCATTCCATTCTACCAAATTGATAACTCTGTCAATGAATAAAAATACTGCAAAATCCTTGTAACGTAGGTGCAATCCATTATATATTCTATTACAATGACAAATGAACTATTGAACCCGCAAAACAAAAGTTGTCGAAAATCGTAATTCGTAAGGCGTGTCCAGCTGTCATCGCGAAAAAAGTAACATGACCTCGCGTCCGTCCATGGAGGCGGCTAGCCCCCGACTGACGTTAGTGGAAACGATTTTCAGTTATATACAAAGGGATATTTGATCAATAGGGTTGAATTTATCGTGGCAAAATATTACCTAGGTTCCAATTACTTCGCAAAACGCCTTACAAAAATGAGTTTTTTGGGATTTATTATTATTGTATTGAATTCTACAAAAATTACGAATGTTTATTAGAAAGATATGATGTAGAAGTAGCGGTACCTGTATTTTCTTTTTCATCTGGAGTTATATATTTTATGTAAAGGCTCAAACGCCCTGCTATTTTTAAGCGTTTTTCTCCAGTGATTCATTATAAAACTACACAAAATAATAAAAAAAAGCGGTAGTAAGGATAGTTATTAGTTATTTGTTTATATAATGTGGTATTTTTCATCACTTATATCGTATGCACTTTAGAGCAAAACAAAAAAAGGTAAAAGCTGTTCGTCCAAGTAAGGCATCACTGAGGCCCCTTAACGGAATAACAAAACACCGAAAATTGCTTCAATATAGATATACTTACCCTAATTTTGGGAATTATGTCTGAACAATAATGAAGTTACCCCCGAATACTCAATCTATTTGACGATTTATGCGCGTCTCACATGACAAATTTTAGACACCATTTCCATTGAAAACTGTAAAAAAATCAGGACCTAGCGTTTCGGAATCTCACCGCACGGTTTTTTCCGCAGGATTAGTAGCGTAGTTGTATACCTACTTCTAACCGCACTGCGGAAAAAAATCGCGTGGCGCATTGATTTGACGAGCGTCTCAGCTGAAAACAGTAGAAACTGAGAAAAATTGCGAGGAATTTTATTCACCGTGCGTGTAGGTTAACATTGAGTAGGTATACGCGGCTTAACCCGCCAGAATAAAATAACGCGCGGCGAGATTTCGCAAAGCGGGCTTAGCCCGTATTTTGAAACCCAGCTCAGTTATAGATCTATACTTGAGTGAACTTCTTGAGAAAAGCTTTACTCAAGCATAGATCGATGAATGAGCAAGCGTTCAGAATACGCAACTTAGACGCGCTTAAATCTGACTTGTGTTTGAGTATTCGGGCGTATCTCACGGTTCAAGCTTAGTGAAGTAGGCGATTGTACTCTACAAAGCTTTTAGAAATGATTTTGCTTTCAAGTATAAACGCTTCCTGCATTCGCTGCACATTAAAATATTTTGATGAGCGCTTACCTACATAATAATATTTATATAAAATGATAACGTCTATATTTAATAAAATTACTAGTTTCTATATGTAATTAACTTTCAAATTAGTCATACATAACCATCCAATTTTACTTCACAGATCATTTTAAATGATAGTAATTATATAGTAGTTGCTTCGATCACTCTCTATCTACATGTCTGTATGTCTGTCTACTAACAGAATATGCAAAGTTTTTGACAGCGTTAGCAGTGTTTGAATAAACACCTCATTAGTGTACAATAAACAAGTTTATTCGATTGTCAACGGAAGCGATATCGATATCTAAATCGACTAATTAAAACACAAAACGAACCCTCGGGCAAAGACCCGTTAGTTTTGACAGCTAGCCGTCACTTAATACAAACATCGGACGTATTAAAATTAATTAAAACGCTATTATCGTTGCTATATCGTGTCGTTTAGCTTCACAATCGAGTAGTGAATTGAAATCGATTCTACGACGATCACTGTATCGATTATTTGCCGCCTACGCGATAGTTAGGTTTAATGTAAGACGATGGGGTTCGTATGTAATTAAAGATCGTTATTTTCATTGGATAGCGTAATCAGCACGATGTTCCTATTTGAATTTTTAGTAAGCCGTTTAATTGATATGATCTATGATCTTCCCACGAATACTTTAAAAGCGAATGTTTGGAAGAAATCGCGCTGAGACTTTGCATAGATTAGGCTGCCCTTTTTATCCCGGAAGAACGTATGCGAAGCCACGGGCAGAAGCTCATCAACCTCATCATCCGCAATCCGACTTCACCCATTTAAGTCCAGTAATAGGTATAATTCTCTAAGCCTTTGTAATAAATTCATATTATATTAATATAGATCTTCTTCTTGATCGTGTTCTTCATTACTGAAGGTAGTGCCCACTTTGAAAAGCTTTGTTCAGGAGTTGACCAGCTGCTTCTAACTCTGTCTTCGGCTTGTCTGAGAGCAGTCGTTACTGGGCGTCCCGTGATCTCTTTCACAATGTCAGACCAGGCGGCTTGATGATCGGCCTTGTGGCCTTTTCCCATCCACCTTACCCACATCAACCAGTTTCTCTAGGTTATCTAGGTTTCTTCTAGCTATGTGACCAAATTTATAGTACAATGTTATTAGTATAGATAGAAATGTATAATTGCTATAGTATAGCTTATTATTTGAATTAGATTTATCAAGTTTTAAGTTATTTTATTTAACAACTAAATAAATAAATAAACCTACTGGTGGGTAAGGCAGAATACATTCATAATACCATTATTACATCACTTATATATAAAAAATAAAATTATTAATTTATAATACGGGCAAATTAAAAAATCATTGACATCATATAGTTAATACCAATTTAGTGAGCCACTTTTTGAGTTAGTTCTTGAAAATTGGTGTGGAAGCTGCATTACGGATCCAGTCAGGCAGCCGATTGTAGACCGGAGGAGCCATTATATAAACGAACCTCTCTGACTTCTGTAGCTTGTGTTTAGGAGTGACCAGGCGATAGTGGTGGTGGTTACTAAGCTTCGTGGCTTCCAAACTCGTGTACCGTTCCACGCGGTTCTGGGCCAATCTCATCCAGATTCGAAGAGAAGTTAGTCGTATACCAACTTACTAAGATTTAGAATCTTCCGTATCCTTATTGAAGCTAACGTTTAATAAAGCGTTTGACGAGTCTCAAAAATGTCACAAAACTAGAAGCTTGCAACATTTTTATACGTCGTCGTCTTGTGAAAACTTTTGAAATTGCACACTTATAAAATCTTTCTGGCTTTGCATATGGAGCACTTTTGAGTTGTGAACCAGGCCAATTTTCCGCTCTACAATTTCGCCTAGATTTGCGCAGCATCACAACGACGAGAGCGCGGTACCTACGGCCTCTCATAAATAATATGTAAAGGATTGAAGTTTATATAATTGTATATATATAAGTTTTAGTTATAAATTAACTCTTTGATTGAGTGATTGAAATATGCAACGGCACGATGCAATGCAACCCCCACTGAGAGTTTATAGGTATGATTGCAGACTGAGGGATGATAAGGGATGAAAGCTGCGTTATAAAATGCATGACAAGAAAGTGAATTTTCGGTTAGGTATGGGCGTTTGCAAATATTTCACATCTAATCACGTATCCATCGAATTTGGCTGTACAATATTAGTAGGCATTCAATATTACAATCATTGGGATACCAACAAATCAAAACATGAACAACGGGACATTCGTGATTCTCAAGAACTCTCCAATTAATCTGTAGCCATAAAGTGAAGGTTTGAAAGTGGCTCTTTTTATTAATTTACCCTCGGAATCCCCAAAGCCAGTAAGTCTCAGAGCTACTTCCAAAACTATCAGATCAGTAAGGGCTGTTTGCAAGCGCGTATTGGAGAGCCGCCAGGTTTTATGCGGATATTGATTGATACGATGTTGCTGAATTGCGTGTCAAACAGAATCAGTTCTTCTGGGATTATAATTGAATTGTTGTGGTTACCATTTCTTTGGTTGAGGATTCGATCTTACTTATTGTTTTTTTGGTTACATAACCATAAATAGCGTAACGAAAGTTGAAGTCTCAGAGGAATGCTTATTAGGTATCGTACCAATTTAGAGAGATTCTCAACATTTATTACGTCCACTTAATAGATTTGACGAGAAGCAAAAACGCTGAATATTCATAACATTGTAAGTTTAAACTTAATGTATCTTCATAGGACAATGCATTCAATGATTAATGACGTCCATACGTCTGACCTCGTTTTAAAAGCGCTACTTTTTGCATAATTTGTTGTAGCTACACTCAACCGATTGGATTATCGATCGGGTAGACAACTAATTTAACAGACATAGTGAGCTTGTCATTGTTCTTCTAAAAGCTGATATTTGATAGTCCAAATTTTTCATAAAGACATGATAAAGTTAATGGTTTTTACTTTATCGTTTTAACTTTACTATTTTTTTTGCAAGCGTAACTTGGGAGACATGCCGTGTGAATTATCCAGCTTTATTTATTTATTTGTTATAACATTTGAAATTTAAGTTGAGTTGATACGTGTTTATGCTACCGTTCACGGAAAGCAGCAAAAGCAAACTTCCCACTCATTTTCCCACACCTTTTTTTCACATCGGAAAAGTGTCATGATGTTGATGATGTCAAATCCTTCAAATGCCGCAATGTTCACACACCGCTGCACCACTAATGCAGACAGTTCACTTTACCACCATTAAGCAGCAAAAGAAATTATTTCTGATGAATGAGTGGCCACATGATGAGTGTTGAGGTCACGCCATTAACCTTCAACATCGAAGTAAGCTATCTCTTCCAACCGCTGAACATAAAAAATTTAATGCCTAATTTTTGATTGCGTGAGAAATGGTCAAAGGAATTGGTTTTGCTCTTCGTGTTAGATGCGTTAGTTGTAGTGTGATGCGGAGAATGTTTCGGATGTGAATTTTATCTAACTTTTTGGCCTTTAACGATGATCTAATTTCTATTTTTTTATGATGACTGATGATGAGTATGAGATAAGAAAGAGGCCGGGCCTAGAACCGTTCCTTGTTAGACACCCAACAATCTTTTAAGAAATGTTTGGTACCTTACCTATTGTTAACATTTTTCTTTCTTCTTCTTAAAAAGATCTTCGGTTCCGCATAGTCATGCCTGAATCCATTAACTTCCTATACAAATATATAATTTGGGTTAGTTCATTAATATTAATGTTTTTGTGAGTGATTCTTTAATGAAATGTAGCATATTGATTAATTTGACGCACTTAATTTGAAAAAGTGAAAAAATATCAGACAGGTCAATTGCGGCATTCATCAATTCGACCCGTGATAACATTAGTTTTAGATCGTAAGATTTATGATGTGTAATTTGACTGTCTTCATCACCTACACATTCGTTTCGTTCAGTAAAATACAATTCATTGTCGATCCCTCTTCGATAAGATAGAAGGGTCAACCTTTATCTTATCGTAGGGGGATTTCATCGATAAATTTAAGGATAGGACACATTAAGGCACAAACATTAGCGCTTATTAGTGCCTCCTACCCCTTTCTCTACCTACGTCTTCGCTTTATCATTAGTACTACTTACATTACTGGTTCTCGTTCCTTATATTTCTATTTGCAAGCTTAGCCGGAGATTATTTTGCATCATTTAATACATTACCAGTTTTCTTTGTAGTATTTGCTAAATACATGTGTTTGGCAGGCAGTGGATATCAAACAAGTTTTAATTTTAGATTCTAGTAGAAGGTCGCTCCTAGACGTCTACCAGACGACGACGACGGCGGGTTAGTGACCCTTTTCGTGTTTGAGAACTGAGAGATTTTGAAGTGTGATTTATACAATTACATGTGGGCTTATGGTCTGAACAATCATAATGGCACACGGCTCAAAAATAAAAAGGGATAAAAACTATTTCCTTCAGGAAGTAAATTACTTAATGATTCATGCACACAAACAGACCCAAAGTTCTACCGTAATAACTCAGTAAATATTACTTTCTTTATTTAGGGTGGACATTAGAAGGTCATTGAACTCGCCCTCACTTCGAACTATATTTTATTCTGGTAACCGAATGAACGGAATGAAGGTCGAAAGTCATATAACCCCACAGGCAGGTAATTTTGTGGGTGGCACATGTTATGTTTAACATGTGTTTTAATAATTGCTACATGTTGTGCCTATTTGTAGACTTTTCTTTTAAATGAAGAACCTAGTACCCATAGATGCAGTGCTTGAAGTTATTAGTTATATAGGAACGTGCAACCCGTCCATTTACAAGATCATCAGTGGAATTCACAAGTAGTTATTCAGCATCCCAGACCAGATCCTGATTATTGTCAAAACTAAGATTTCTGTGTTTGAAATGAGTAGGTTCTGCTGAATTCGTTCATAGCGCCTCTAGGGGTTAAGATAGTAATCTTAACTATGAATTTCACTGTAGTAGATATATTTATTGACAAAGACGTTTCACGAATACGGTGTTATTGACAGGTGTTAAGTAATCATAAAAACTTTGTCGTTAACCCTAGCGGACAGAATCTATATATTATAGTTAATTTACTGGTGATTGACCGTAACCACAATTAACCTACAAACTGCTACCACTTTGTTTATATCAAATTTACCCGTAAAAAGTAGACGAGTAGGTAAGATAACCCTAATCAAAACAAACATTTCTTATTGCAGCGTTACAGTACATTAACTCTAAATAAGCAGTGTGTTTAAAAGATATTTGTCTTTATCGACTTGCGTATCCATTATGTTAATTCTAATTCCTATTATATGTAAATCTGTAACAGATATATATCAAATTAATAACATTAACATCTCATGTTTTACAAAACAGTCATACAAACATTAATCCTTTCATTAACAAAATGCTAGAACAAAGATATGCTCTATATAAACGAGGAATGTAAAAAGAAAACAATAACCTATACACATACCACATTATACTCTACGACAGGGCAAGCTAGATCTTATCCATATAACAATAGAGTCTGTTAAACTCTTAACATGATGGCGAAGATGGAAGAGAAAAATGCCGGAACGTGAGGAACAAAGGACGGTGGTTGAAGTTTTACTTAACACCTGGTTGGCGTATATGAGAAGTGTAAACTCAGCCTTACATCAGAAACACAACTTAGGGGATAATAAAAGGAAAAGCTTTGAAAAGTGATTCAAATTTAAAAACATTCCTAGTAAAGACTGAATTAATATTAACATAAGTACTTATCTAAAACAGTATGAGAAAACAGAAAAGATTGTTTGGCATGCATTAGCTTAACATTCTAATATAAGTCCAATATGAAAGATATTACCATTGCCATTCCATAAGTCTTACAGCCTTGATAAATACTTTGATAGGGAAATGTAACTATAGACCTAGGCTAGGGTATGCCTTATCTTAGATAGCCTTGAAGCTTTGCGATAAAAGGTGGCAGGCGCCAGAAAAAAGTCGGGAACGGAAGCCTTTTTATATTTATTGAAAAGGTCAAGTTTCAAAACCCTGTAAGGGTTTGCAGGTCAAGGGGGTCTTATTGACTGCTGAAAAAATATTAGGGTCAGGCTTAACGGTTAAGGCACACTATTTAAAGATTGCTGACATTTTAGTGTCTATTTATGTTAATTAATAACTTAAGATGCACATCGGAAATGAAACATGGTGTTTTTATTTCAGAATAAAACATGTTAGCATGTTGATTACCATACATTTGTTAATATTACCTATTTACCGTTACCAAAAAGTTCAACTTCATGAATGCAGTACAATTATTTCCACACAACATTAGAACAGACATTGAGATGCAAAGGACGATACAGCATCCAGTTAAGCGGAATTAGAGCCAGTTGGTTTAATGTGGCCGGTTACACGGACTAAGAGGTTTTGCTTGGATATGACACGGTGTTGGATATCAAGGTGGTGGTGCTACCAGCACCTATCTAATGGGTTTTACGCCGTTGCATTTGAATCAAGGGTTGCCAACACATTTTGATTTATGCACAATTATTGTTTTATGACTTTTAAAGACAACGGGACGTGTTCAGAATTTTTCCGACTGAGAAAAATATTTTTTGGTAATGAAATCAAATATTTAAAGTGACAAAAATGTAGGCATTATATAGTCTTGAGGGTAAATTCTTTCGCATAATAGATGTCAATGAGGAAGATGATGGATCGCGCCAAATGTTCAATGCTACTAACATCTGTCTCTAAAAACATTTATGACCTTAACCTAAGCTGTGAATGCTTAGTGATGTTAGGGATCTAATAGAATGTTATTTAAGACTTGAAGATCTGTTAATGTTCTTGGTTGCAAACCCTGGAATGTCTGCTCTACAAATATCGATGGTAATGAGAGCCGAGTAATGAGAGACCGCGTAACTTTATCATACGCGAAGCGACGGACGGGAGAAAACTGCTCTTCATTTTCGAATGAAAGGCAATACATTATGTTGTTATAGAGTACCACGATTGTACACTTTCTCGGCCAATTTAAATTTAATGCATTCAATGACAAACATTTTATTTACTGCCGCGTAAATTGCAAATGATTTTAATGTAATTCTACGTGTTGACAGTTATGCGAGCGGAAAACGAAAAGCTTAATCGAAACTGCGGTCCTGGCTGAACGTGTAATCGAATAGACAACTGGTAGCGTAGAAGTTGCTTCCACAATCTAGTTCTTTTATACAAACGAAGGAAGCAAGGGAAGCATAATGACAACTGCGTCTATTTTGCTCACGTCTTTCTGTGGCTTTGAATAAAAAATAAGCCAATTTGCATGGTTGATTTGTTGCATCGCTCATTGATACCTTGATAGCGTGTTTATTGATTTCCTATCAGCTATCGGCTGGCTGTGAACGCTTGTTGATGCGATTTATTTGAAGTCTTATCTCCAGAACGCCACCATTACATTGGATTGTGGTTGGCGGACGGTATTATACCCACCTGCTCGATGGGATTTACAAGAACATTGTCGATAGAGTTTTTAGATTGTAAGACGATTCGCGGAAATGTTGGTTTCGTGGTTCAGTTGTTGCACTTATCTTTGGAATTTATTAGGTGTGAGTAATCAAGTCTCTTGTTTATATGGACTCCAAAAAAGAAAAAAACATTTCTCAAGGAACGTCTTTTTATCTTGGCCTTTAGGTAGCAATAAAGGCTTCCTAAAGTGTATCTGGACTTGTTTGTAATTACCTAAGTATGAAAGCTTTATTTTCCTCATGCCATCCTGACATGCGATTTTACCATCAAAAAAACAAAAATAAATATAAACAAACAAGAGTTTTTGTTGTAGACATTCTTCATCTCTAGGACCAAGTAGGTACCTACTTACTTACCAAAGTAAGGTACATCTTTAGATTGTTGTCGTGTTACAAATGCATCTTTAAACAGGGCCCAAAAGACTGAGGCCCCAAAAGACTGATTGGATTTAATAACATATTCCGAGGTCCAAATTGCCTATTCTTATTTTTTACTATCAACGTTTTGTTTGTAACTTTCTTTTGTACAGTTACTGTTCAAGATATGTAATTTTAATTGTCTGTGTGTAGCAAGGAGGATATTACAAGATCTTATGACTTCTTAGATTAAGTGAAATCTAAGCAATCTAGAAATCGCACATAGCTGTAAGGTTTAGGCCCTTAGCTAAATATTTTAACTAGAAGGCATGTCAATGGAAAACGACTAAGTATAAAGCAATTTAACCATTTCTTAGATTGTGCAAGATTCCAGTTTGGTATTAGTACATTTTTTGAATTGTCAGCTTAGTTTTTTGCGTTATGTTCTACACCACTATCGATTCTAAGGTTGCAGTCAATGATCTCTTAATAATTTTTAACTCGTCGTCGTGTGGAAAAGTAAGTCTTTTACAGTATACTAATTGCCCGCGGCTCCGCACGCGCCTTTCAAGTAGCCGTGTCTTTTTCCGGGATACCATTTACGATGCCGAATTTCATCAAGAGCCGTTCTGCCGTTAGGAGTGAAAAGATAACAGACAGACAGAGTTACCTTCGAATTTATACGATTAATAAGGATTTTCTGCAAACATACCTAGTTGTCCAGATCTGATCTAAGGTAATCTGTTCATCTTAGTCATAATCAATTCTAGAATCCCGGTTTTGGTGCATGGAACATCTCATGATACATTAGGTAGGTACCTATCTATACCAGAACCCTGGACAACATAGAATCTAACTAATCGGTTTGCGCCCACGCATTTATTAAACCCGTCTTGCCATGTTCCTTGCAAATGAGGACTAATGCGAGGGATGCTATAAGCATAATATACAAGTTACTCTGTCTGTTATTAGTGTGCTTAATGCCAAAAACAAATAAGTAAATTTACGAACGTAAATGTTCAGATTATAAAAATATGATAGGTAGGGAAAAAACCTGTGGAAGTCGAGTACCTAGTCGAATAGAAATTATGAAAATAAACTGCATGATATAACGGTTTTAGTTGAAATGCCGGTTTAAAATGCTCTAAATTATCATTTATCAGCGACAACGCAACATTATTTAAGGATTTTGCGAATTACCATTTACTTTTTCTATTAGTAGATTATATTTCAAAGATCAAAGGATTAGCAAGCTGAAGTGGCAGTGGGCTGGCCATATTTCAAGAAGAACCGACAACCGCTGGGGTAAACGTGTTCTTGAGTGGAGACCGCGACTCGGAAAACGCAGTGTAGGACGCCCTCCGACCAGGTGGGATGACGATTTGCGAAACACTGCTGGCAGATGCTGGATGCGGCAAGCTGAAGACAGGGCGCTATGGCGCTCATTAGGGGAGGCCTATGTCCAGCAGTGGACTGGTATAGGCTGATGATGATGTTGATGATGAGATTATATTTTGAATACTTATAGATAATAAGAAAAAACATGATTTTTGCGCAGACGTTGCTCTGCACAGTCCCGTTCGAACGCGAAATCCTATGCCAATACTTTTCACGAAAAGTCGTCATTTAGCACCCTTAAACAGAAATCACCCCCTGACAAAATATTGCTTTAGTTGAAACCATTTTAACGTTATTATTCTTAACTGTTGGTTCTAGGAAAGGTTCTCCATTAGCAATCATGCTATTGGGGGTCAGATTCATAACAGAAAGTAGGTACATAGCAGATGTCATTGGCCTTATCAGATTTTGATGGTATTGATAATTTGGGTGTGTCGAAAGTATGGAATGTTTGAGTGCTCTAATTGGCCTATCCCTTGCGTGCGACGCGAGCGCAGCGTCTACAACGTATATCACAATTAAACAATTTACTCTCACGCACTTACCTGCAGTCAATTATAGAGCGTATGCTAGGTTTGTTTTAAATGTTTATAATTAAAGTGTTTGTTTCTAAATATAAGTTTGTTGTTTATTACCGGTCATTTTGTTCCGTTAGCGAGCAGGGTGTTCGATCAGGTATTATCAGATTGTTGATGACATGTTATTTACGCCTTCGTACATGGAGCCCTATAGTTATGAATTACGAATGCAATATTATGGGATTTGTATCCCTGGCTAGCGTGAAATTTTTATCTAATCTATTTTGCACTAGGATTGGAGACGCAACATCTCTGGCGGGACTCTTGTTGTTGCTTGGCACTCTAATTGTTGAAGTCGAGTATTGCGGTGTCGATGAAATCTTACGGAGAGACGAAACTAGTTAACAACTTACTTAGATCGGGTTTTTTCATTGTGTGGTATCTCCAACAAACAAATTTGTTGGATTTTAAGAGAGAAGGTTTTGTTTTCATTCTTAGGTAGGTATATTTTTAATGGGTTTCCGCGAAGTACGCCTGAATTTATTATTTATCGAACCTTTTTTCATTAAGTTTGGTCACTTCTTTTTTACATCGCATAGATACCTACCACCAGTAGGGCTGTTAGGATGTGAATAATATGTAGGTAGGTACCTACCTAGGTCTATAGCATTCTGTCTGGATACTAGAGATGTAGGTTAGGTTATTTATCCCATTTTATTGCTCGAATGAATGGAACCGCTTATGTATTTCAGCTTTATGGCGCGGTAATTAAAATACATTTCCCATAGAATCCAATGACTTTGTAGTTATCTGTTAGAATGCAAAGCAGGATGTTGGTTCAAGATGCAAACAGTTACATAGAGGTAGCCGGCTTCAAGGGAAATTGTTTCCATAAAGCTTAGGTTTATGAGTGCTTAATGAGAGCATGGGCGTGGAGGAAGTTCTATAGTAGCATCTTACATCCTGAGTAAGTGAGAAATTTAAAACCTGAAATCGGTCTAAGTAGTAGGTAACTACTTAGACCGATTTCAAAAACTCTTTTGCCATTAGAAAGCTTTCTTTTCAAGGAGTGACATAGGCTATGGTTATGGTGTGTGTACTCCCTTTTCCGCACTGAGACTCTATTGGTCATAGGCTATGTTTTTATCCCGGAATTCCCATGGGAACGGGAACTACGCGGGTGAAATGGCAAGGCGCTGCTAGTATTTAATACTAGTACACTACTTAGATATTTCAACGTTTGTCTCAAAGCGAGAATCGAACCGCAACCTCCTACATCGCAGGCGGACCTTCGCCCACCGCGCCACAGTGTTCGTCGAATTATCTTGTTCCCCGTTTGCGGCAGGGAAATGAGAGCGGAAGCGGCACTGCCTCCGTGTCGCGTTCCGCTATGCCATTCGATCAGACAATGCGGAGGCATTTCGCTATCTCGATGTTAGTCATCGCCCAACATGTCTATTTCTATTCAAATGTTACAGCTTTGTGTTGCTGATAGTGCTTTTGAGACGGTGCTTTGGTAATTATTGAGCCTGTTTTGTTAACGACAGAAAACGATACCTAGTTTTGGTAGCAGAAAACAAGACAATAAATAAATAGGTACCGAAGACTTGTAAACTAAACTACCAAACGACATAAGAGTAGCTATCCTACCTAGTTCAGACCAAAGAAAAAAAAACACTTTCCTGGATTTCTGAACATGCAGGAATACCTTACTTATTTTGTATCCATAATGTATAATCTTGCTGTTGGTGGTCTAAAACGAATGAATAAAATGTTTTGATTTGGCGCTGACAGAGCCATCCCAAGTGTTTAATAATAATAATAATCATTTCATTCAGGCATCACAATACAAGAAGTATATAGGGCCCATACAATAAATACCTTAGAGACTAACAGACATATTTATAAAAACTTTAAAGAATCGTGTCACTGCTGGCACTAGGTCGGTTTATGGCGATTATTATGTCACTCAACCTATAAGGGCTTTTAATGCGACCATATCATTTTGTGAAAAGGATAGTTGTAGGATTTCATGTTCATATGAGCGGGACAGACCATTTATTTGCAAAAATAAGCCGTTCTTTTGGTATTCTATTATTGAATATGGTGATGACAATAAAAAATCTTGTGATTGATAGAGTTTAGGAGAGAAATTTTACCTACCTAGTAGGGAACTAAGAATAAAGATGGTAGGTACTTTGCGCAATTATTTCTATGATATATAAAATTGTTTTTATTACATTTTTTAAACGAAGCGACCTGTCTTAAATTGCATAGATTATTATGTAAGTGTTTTTTATAAAGATTACGGATTAGGAGAAAAAAGATTTGAACGTAACCCAATTGACGTCAATTCACACACTTCTATCTACCTAGTTACGTCTTAATTGTAAATGTGCCACCACTGAGTCACTGAGTCGCATAAACCTAAGCTTATCAATAGCAGATCTCCAGATCAGCTTTAATTGAAAAGTCGCGTGAACACGATCGAATGACGTGAAATATAAGCCCGATCCGGTGGTCGGAGCGACGTTGCATTCGATTAAATGACTGCTTTGAAATGTTTGCAAAGGCATTTTAAACGTAGCTTAGCTTCGTTAGTCGGGTTTGCAGTTGAGTTGATCTTATATAATGGAATGGCCTGCATACCAGTCTTCATTTCTAGTGTAAATAACATTAAGTTTCTATTAATGAGCGCATATGAAGGGCCTATATATACCTAACTAGGTACCTACCTCAAATCAAATCCGTCCGATCTCTATATCATCAAAACGACTAAAAATTTAACTTTGAAATTTATATAATATGGTAAAGATCAGTATTTACTTTATCGATCATATGTTTCGAAAACATGATTCCATAAAAAAAAATCGATAGAAAATCGCAGTCACCTCAATTTTTTTAATAAAACCCTAATTTCTCAATAAATACCGAAATTCAGATCTTGAGAATTAGCATGGTAATAGAATCAAGTATAAAGAACATTTTATATGTTTCGGTTTTATGAAATAATCTCCTAATTAATAGATATCTAATAATTGCGTTGCTATGCCTTGTCCCGCTCCTACGAACGCGAAATCCTATGTCTGTCCTTCACAAAAATCTAAGGATGTAGGTATAGGCCCGTAAGAGTTATCAGCTGCTTGAAACGCTGTGAGATTTCGGTTACGAGCCGGTTTACACTGAAAATAGGGGGAGGGGGGGTTCTTCTTATAGTGCCTCTCCATTAGGTCGTCGGTCAACATCTTGAACTTTTTCTTCAATAGGGGGCTATAACTTTCTATTGCCAGTACGTTTTATACGTACTAATTACCATGATGGATTCATTATTCCTCATATAACAACCAACATTTCAGAACCTGAGATTTTGGTTGTTATATGAGGAGTAATGGGTCCTTTCAGGGTTGATACATAAATAAATAATGGTCAATTCACACAACATTATCTAGCCCCAAGCTAAGCAGAGCTTGTGTTATGGGTACTAGATAACTGATATACATAATACAATACATTACTGTAGATAGATATTTCTTATTATACATAGAAAACGAACAGAACACCCTGAACAAATGTCTGCAGATTGTACAAACATTTGTCCCGAGGCGGGAATTGAACCCGCAACCTCCTGCGTCGCAGGCAGACCTTCGCCCACCGCGCCACAGAGGTCGTCATAAACGAGGATGGCGAGTACATACAGCGTTTACGAATTTTGTTTGTATTGTATTGTAGCTACAATTTAAATACATAGGTGATACGGTTGAAAATTATAGCTCATATGGAAACTATCTGTCTCATCAGCGTAACAGAAGCTGCACAAACACAGGGGTTATTTTTCTGAACAATGGTATAGTCAAGGGATGATATTTTATTTTATTTTTGATATTGTACCTTAGCTGAAAGAAATAACAAATAGACGCACGTCAAGTGTCGCCATCAATTTCTCTGTGCAAATAGCACCATACGCGCTGTCTAAAGTTCCATAATTATGTATTCTACCTTGTTGATTCTGCTATACCATTGTCATAGTAGAGCGATTGGTTAGCAGAATTGGGTCCCAGGTCGGCCTAGCTAGAGCTAACAGTGATTTCAATGGGTTAAAGCCTTTGAAAATACCTCTACATCTGGAATAGTCAGTTACTCTGATCGCAGCCAAGATAAGGATTTCCACTCAGACGAGTAGGTATTTGCGCTGAACATCCAGCTATCTTATAATCTCGATGGATTAACTGTCTCCATTTGCCAAGTATGAGAAATCTTGCTCGTCAGAATTATAATCTAGAAACCTATTTCACAGGCAAGTTTTGTTTATTATTTATTTACGACCAATTTTTATTATTTCAATGGACCTGCTTTCATAATTTGCGTAAAATCATAAATGTTCTTACATACAGGTAGCATACCTACTCGTGTCAGCCAGCACCGACTTAAAATACTTAATTGTGATGATGACGGTTAGAATAAAACACACGATAATAACTTGTAGCCTCTAAAATTAAAAAGGTTTCACCGAATTCATAAAAAAACTATTAAAAAGTTAAATCCAAGTAAGAGTAGAAGGTACCTACCTACATGTACCTCTATCGATCACGTTTTGGTCCGCTTATTTTTCATAATGCATTTTGCCTTTCAAAAGCTCTATTTGGTTACGTAGAGGTATTGATTCGCGGTCAGACAGGGAAATGACCCTGTCCCCTTCCGGAAATCTGTCCCCACAATGATGACCATGCGAGCCCACCTGGGATAGCATTACTGAGGGACATTAAAACTTTATAGTTGTACCCATATTAGATTCATGTTTTGTGAGTTTTGATATATAGGCACTCTTTTTTACTGTCTGTTTGGTGCATGCAATGACTCACAGGGGATCGTTTACTTAATATTTTAATGGTATCGTGTTTTATTTGTCTAAAGAAATGGTACCTATTGCGAACAAATCTGTTGCCTTAGCTTTTTGCTTTATAGTGCGTTACACGCACTGGGAAAATTTTCCACGAAAATTTAATATTGTCGCAAATACTGCCGAAATCGAAAAAAATAATCGTGGAAATCTGTTGCCAATTGATCATTGTTTTGTAAAGACATAACGAACTACGAATGAACTTTTTGAGATTTAGTTAATGCTCATTTCGATAAGGTCTAATTATTTAAATTGAAACATCAATCAGTGATCCTAAGCCATCTATCAAGTGGAAGCGTGATTGCCAGAACAGAGACAAATTTCACCATGAATTTCACGTTTTTTAATCAAGATTTTCTCGTTTCAGAGTCCCAAATGCACCCAAAAGTTGCATCGCGGAGATTTTTAACGGAGACACAACTGATGGAGGCAGTCTGCTGAAGAATAGCGCCTCTCGCAATCGCGTCGTCCGTGACACCCCGACGCGTCCTCGCGACACGCACTCTCGCCTCTTCGGTCAAGTTCGTGTAAGTATACTTACTTCACTAAATACACTCCTTTTCTATGTCCTGGCTTTGTTGTAATTCCCGCTAAATTTCTGTAAGATACGTTCTGTCGTTTAGGCATGAAAACGTAAAAAACATTTCGTTTTTATAATATATTTTTTTTATAGTAGGAATGGATTTATTTTCGGGTCTACCTTACTAGTCTTCATACGTAAATCTTTGCTAAGTTCAAGATTAAGACCCAACGTGGTCGGTAGATCAAACGACAGACTGCAGTCTGTCGTTTTTTGAGATTCCGAAGAAAGACATGATTTTCTTTGAGATATGTATACTATCATCTAAATTTATAAAGACGATTAATAAAAAAAACGATTAAGTACCTAATCATCAAAATTCAAGTTGACCCAATGCAGTCACGCGATAAGTTTTTCGAAGTTGATTCACCTCGCCGTCCAAGTGACTCCGAATATTTAACCAGACCACAAACTGGCAAGAACAAGAAACCTTATTGAGTTTGTTACCAAAGAAACACCGCTAAACGTATCGGCTCATAATTTATTCAAGTACACACTACTTTAGCGCTCTGCCTAATAGACCTGAGTCACGTAGCCTAAGGTCTAGCCGAGCTAGAGATGTCTGAAATTATGTTTTCGAATTAACGACGAGCACCTGTGAAGCAAACGTTGAGTGCCACTTTGAAAGAAAATTCTTTGCATTGCAGAAATAAGCTTTTAAATGTACCGATCAATTATGTTGCATGATTAGGCCTACCTAATCATACTTAATCACAGATTAACCTAATTTATTTGTTCTTTTGCCAATTTTGGAGAATCACCCAGATATTACAATAAGTTTTAATTACTTTCCAAAATCTTTCTCATTGGGGTTCATTTCTTCGATACTTACCTACACACAAGGATAGGAATAATCAAAATAACTATTTATCCAAGTTTCAAAATTTTTGTAGAGTTCAACTATGATAGCTAGGAAGTAATTAGAACTATCAATGGATCTATCTCGGGATTTCTTCGATACTTAAACAAACAAGGACAGGAATAATCAAAATAAATATTTATCTAAGTATCAGAATTTATCTAGAGTTCAAACTATGATAGCTTTGTAGGGAGTTATTAGAACGATCAATGGATCTATCTCTGAATTTCTTCGATACTTCAACAAGGACAGGAACAATTAAAATAACTATTTATCTGAGATTCAAAATTTATCAAGAGTTCAAACTATGATAGGTTTTGAGGGAGTAATTAGAGCGATCAATGGATCTTTCTCTGGATAAACTTGATAGCTACTTTTGACAAATGGTTCACTATATCTCTGCTCTAAGCTACATGCTCGTCTGTGAAGAATCTTAGAGCACGATTTTTTATATAAGTTTACTTTCATGACTATTTTCTGATTCCAGGGAGCAAACAACTCTGTGATCCCAATGGTAACAGACACCATTCGCAGTAACATTCAGTTCGGAGAGGGTGAGATACGCAGCCCCGCACTCTCGCCCAAGATGAATGGAACGGCTTCTTCCACGCCTAGCAGACATGACCCTACTTCCGCGGACCACTGTGAGCGTCTTAATTGTAAGAATGCTGCACTAATATTGCTCTTATCAGTTATCGACGCGGAATAGGGTTACGTTGCGTATTCGTCGGAGATAGGTGAAGCTGTTGGGCTCCGTAATGTCCCTTGGGTCCTATGGTTGTTTCAGGTACATTACGCCGTTCAATTGCCTCGCACATCTCTCAGTATACGCACTCTTACATTTTAGCCCGTTAGAATAGCTTTACGTCTAGTTACAGGGGTGTGAATAACGTCGCTCGCGTCGGCTTGGCTGTCGCGACGCGACGGCTGTACGCCCTAATGTGGATGACTTATAGCTTTTTTCGGATAGTTCCGCGTCGTTAGATGTGAGGAGTGAACGCACAATGGATGACTAACTCTCAATACTGGATGGACACGGTTGGGGTTTCAATTTAACTAATGGGGATTGGGAGGAATATGTACATACATCTCTATAAGCAAAAACATTCGTCCGAAATGCTTATAAAAGAAACTGAAAATACAATGATTCATCGTCAATAAGTGGTAAGCTCGTTTATCAAGCCCAGCAGCAAATTTTTTAACAACTACAAATAAAGGAAACAAGTTTTTATTAGTTCAGATCGAGTAGCTTTATATTAAAGATCGATAAACGTTTAATTGCAAATAATAAAGATTACCTACAATCGCTTTGTATGTTTGATTGGGTCTTTAATTTCCAAAGCTGACGACAGTCATAATTTACTTTATTATTGCTTGTACATTAAAACGCACTTTCTCCTTATTTAGCGAATATTTCGTGAAAGTTGGGATATTATTGCGAATTTGAGATGTTTTCGCAAATAAATGAGCGGTGCGAAGTGCTATCATAACGGAAAAAACAATAAAAACGTTCCAATCGTAAATTCATTCCATATCACAATCCGAGCATACCTTTTCACAGAAATTCTTATGTTTAGAATTTGTGCGTGTAGTTTCAGATGCCTCTACCGTGTTCCATTCCATATTTATATTGGGACCGTGCACGCTACCATAACCGGCGCTTTATAAAAATAACTAATGCATAACATGATTAAATTTAATCACCACCTTTGAAGGTGTGGTTAATCCAATAACCAAAAACATGTTTTACTTGAAAATAGCATTTAGATATTTATAAATAGTGGAGGTACAAGCAAAATGGGTTTTGGGGAAAACTCATCTTGCTTGTTCCTTTTGCAATTTTTTTTTTGTACTTAAGCTGGTACGACTTTGTTTGATGATCTATTATTGAAACATACTGTGCCTATGTATGTTTAGGTATAATGATGTTATTAACAAAATGGATAGTAACATATATCACGACCATAACACTGTTAGCAATAACAAAAGGGCCGGAGCTTCACCTATTGAACCTTCGACCCTATCTAGCGTAATTCGAATGAAAACCGATTATTCTGAATGGTCAGCCATCCGTACAACATACAACCGACCGAAGAGGAACCCCGTGACCGGCGATGGATTTCCTGTGCTGCCGCCGCGCCGTCGCCACCCGGGCGCCTGCCTCCGAGGTGCCGACCCGCCTGACACCCACGAATACCCAGACCCCGAAGAATACGCCCTCACAGAACCCGAACCCACTCACAGATATATAACACGCGAATGGCCCCCAGAGCCCGCCAATTACTACGTTGAGTCCACCTCTAGAGCCGCTCCTAAAGTGCGTCACACGCCCTATACACTTCTCGGCTTGAAAACCGACGATCCAGAGCTGTGTCATCCTGTTATCGATCCCGACTCTCTGTCTCCGCAGCTGGTCCTCGACAGGCATTGGCCTCCTTTCCCAGCCCAGCATTATCTTGAACCGACTGAACATAAAAAGCCGTATCACCCTTTACCGCCTTACGCGTTCATCGGCATGACTTCTGCTCTCGGCGATAGACCGAAGCCTGATTACAAGTACAATCCTATACCAGCTCTCGATGGTCCGATTGATCCGTATCTCATAGCGAACACTGACCCTCCTCCGACCCTGTTCAGATACGAGAGGGACGGTCCGATACCAGACCTGACTCCCTTGCAGACCGAGGTTGTAAAAGGGCCCCACACGCTGACGGGTTTCCCTCCCATTTTCCCTAAACACGTCCCAGGCTACCTGTTCTCTCTCAATCGGCATGCTGAAGACTTCAACCCAAAGACGTACTATGTAGATTATGTCCGTCGCAGAGAAATGGGTGGGTGTTCAATTTGAACTGAAGGAATGCTGCACTGATCATGTAACTACAAGAAGCTTGTCATTTTTGTTTGCTTTCTAAAGAACTGATACGATTCCTTCAAGTTTTCGAATTAAGCACTCACACACTAGGTTTTTTTATTTGCTGCAGTGTTGTTGTTGTTGGTTACTACGTAAGATTGTTTAGCCTACTCTATACTAGAGCTTAGTTATATTTCTGCTTGTATATTGTTGTAAGTTTGTAATAGTGTATTTTTGTATTGTGTTTAGTCATAATTTGTATTATTGTATTTCTTTCGCACGCCTCTTCTCTGTTCTGAAGATCTTAGTTTCGGGTTGTAGTCCTAAACATCGCTCCTTCAAGTCTTTTTAAACTATCATTAGGTACTTAACCTACGTAAACAGTATTCTTCTATTCTTCATTAGGTACATTTAGCTTTGCCCTAAAAATACCTTCATTTGGTAATTTTAGAAGTTTTGCATGTTCATGATTAAACTAAATCGAAAGATCATGTAGGTAGAGATCGACATAACTTAGCTCATCCCCATTTATAAATACTGTTAATTTACATTTTTCTGATGCTTTTTTTTTACTTTGCAGAAGGAAATCCGATCACGGGCGATGGGTACAAGTCGATGAACGGGCAGATCAACATGTTAACAACACTTAATGGCGATTTCAGTCAAATCAGCAACATCAGCCGCGTCCCACCAGGCGGATACTCTTCCGGCCTATGGTAGACCCCCACTCAGAACGGCCCCACCAATCCACTGCGCATAAAAAAAATCCAGCGAACACTCGCCGTCAACTTTTTGGCAAACGCGCATCATTTTCATAACTTATAATATAAGAACAGTTTAGATTAAGTATCCATCAAATGCATTTATTTATGCCCATTTTCGGAACCTTATTTTAATTCGGCGTATTTTAGTATTGTGCACTTAATTCTGGTATATGTTGTTATTCGAATCCTTAGCCTTTTCCAGTAACAGTTTGTTCGTATAATTTTTAGTATAGAGATAGATATTTTTGGAATAGTTATTCGATAGTTTAATATCATCCATCATTCATCAATGTGATGATTTGTATCAATGTTAAAAAAAAAGTTGTTTGAAATTGACACATTGATTTAAAGTTTAAGATCATAAAATGTAATGAACTCTTCAGACTTGTACGAATATGTTAACCCATTGATATTGTGAGTTAGGAGTGAGGAAATGTATCAGCAATATACCAAAATGAAAAGTGCCTTGATTGGTTAAAGGAAATTCTATAAGAATCAGGTATGATTGAAGGAATAGGCATGTAGGGTCTTTTGGAGATATATGTGATTGTATATCTATATATCACAGTATAGAAATAATAATCAAACGGCACTAAGGCTCATAGATACAGATTACAAAATTTACAAGACCTTTTATTTATTCAAATATTTTATAATCTCGTTTGTTGAATTTCGTAACATAATTTAATGCATTTATTTTATCTTTTTGTACTAGTTTATTTGATTAACTTGTTCGGTACTTGACTGCATTTTGCTAGGCGATATTCATTTATGTATAGGAATTAAAAAAATCTTACAAAACTTAAGTACAATGTTAGTAGCATAAGATATCTAAAGCTATCTTTAAACATATTTAAGTATTGGAACTTGGAACAGAAACTCAAAAAAATTATGTGAAATTATCGTAAGTGAATTTGCCTGGCAAAATGGTTTGATACTAAATTTGAAATACATTTGAACTCTTGGTCCATTATCTGTTAACAATAAGAACGGTAGAAAATAGTTTTACACTTAATATCTTTTAGACTAAGCTTAGGCATATCATCTTTGTAAAAAACTTTAATATTCTAACAAGGATTTGCATAATCACAGGCCTAGCTGTAACAAATGTTAATAGATAATATCCATTATTTCAAAATAAAGTTTTTTTATTATTTTTTCGTTGTTTTTATAAATCTCCAACAAAACAAACATTTAATGTTAATTATAAATAAGAATATCACATTTTTAAATATTTTAATTTATCAAAATACAGCTAGTTTCTTACCTACTTATCCTATTGTGCACATAATACACTTTCAGTTTCTTCTTTACTTTTACCTCTGGTTTTGTCTTTGAGACCAGCTGGTGATTCAATCTCAAAGGTCACGGGTCCATCATTTTGAATATTGACCTGCATGTAGGCAGCAAACTTTCCATCTGAAAAATAAAATTAACAGTCAAAAACTACAGGAACAAGTTAACAACATGTTTTAACAATTTATTTCAAGGCCCAAACTTAGAAATAACCCAGAATGCCAGATTATTGCATTAGATATGCGTCTTCAGTTGCTTTGCTTGAGCATTTCCTAACACATGTTGTTTTGGTTACCTTTTATTTTCTCAGGTATGTAGGCACCTTTGAGCATTTCAAGAAAATTTTCATAAAACTCCTTTGATTTTTCCCCTGGCATTGCATGATGAAAGTCTGGCTTGTTGCCCTGGAATAAGATTTGAAAAGTAATGTTATGGTATAAATAATTACTGCATACAGCCAACCCTAGAACCTCTTGTTTTTTGTTGGATAAAAAACAAGTAATGGCCAACTAGATAAGGATATTTTTTTTACCAATGGACATTCATAAGTTTATCGACATAGCTCAGAGGATTAGCAAGCTGATCTTGAGTGGAGACCGCGAATCGGCAAACGTAGTGTAGGACGCCCTCCGACCAGGTGGGATGATTTGCGAAAGACTGCTGGCAGATGCTGGCTGCGGCAACCTGAAGACAGGGCGCTATGGGGCTCATTAGGGGAGGCCTATGTATGTCCAGCAGTGGACATAGTATAGGCTGATGGTGATGATGATTCAAACGTATTCTTAAAGAAATACGACACAAATTGCTGTTTGAAAACTGATGCCGCGCCATCGAAACAGATTTTACTATGCCCCGCCATAGCAATTTATGTCGTATTTCTATATCGATATGTTTGAATGTCGATTGGTAAAAATTTTAATCCTTTCCATGCCACCCTGTGCCAATCTCCATCGGCCTTTAACCTTCTGATACCCACAACTTTATTGTTGTTGGTTATGCTACAATTTGCTGGTATACAGGGTCATTAGTAAATTAGTAAACACATTTGTGAAGATGCTAGTTCTTAATTCTTAAACTTGGTATTGGGAATAATAGTACCCCCCCTATTCAATAATCTTTCGTTAGATCGGTTTTAATGGAAATTCAACTTAAGAACGGCTCTGCCCTTAACAGTGGAAACAGGTGGAAAAAAAAAACCGTTCTTCCTTACCAGTGGGGATAGTTTATCAGAACAAGAGTTTAAACATTTGGGATAAATTTATTTATCTAGTTACTATAATTGCGCATACCTACACAAGTCAGTCGGTACCTATACATTCACTAGACAACCCAACAAAAACAGCTCTGCTTACATTGGGACTAGATGCTGTATGGAATGTCCAGTAATTTTATGATTCTCATTTCTCTTATCTCAGGCATTTTGTGACCGGTCTTTTGGAAGGCAAGAAGGGGCCAAACAAAATCTACAGACAAGCTTTTTATAAGAGTTAATCCAAAAACGAGAGCTTTTAGTATTTTTGTTATTAAAATATATGGCAACCTCTGTGGCTTGGTGGGCGAAGGTCCGCCTGCGACGCAGGAGGTTGCGGATTCGATTCTCATCTTGGGACAAATATTTGTACGATCTGCAGGTATTTGTTCCGGGTGTTCTGGTCATTCTCTATGTATAGTAAAAATATCTATCTATGTAATACATTGTATTATGTAGGTATGTATATCAGTTATCTAGTACCCATAACACAAGCTGTGCTTAGCTTGGCTAGATAATGCTGTGTGAATTGTCCAGCATTACTTATTTATTTAATAATATAATAGAATACATACCTTCCACGTATTGTAAAGTGTAAACTGGCTGACGCACAAGACCTCTAGTTGCTTATCAACGACACTCATTTTCCATTTCTTGCTGTTTTCATCATCAAATAACTTTATACTGAGAAGTTTACGTACACTGTGAACATAACAAATTTGATCATTGTAGATAACTTTGAACTCGCACATCTTTTGTAGTCTTCATAATTAAGTTAAGCATAATTACGAGCTTTACTTCCTGTAATAGTGCTATATTTTTTTAAAAAGGTGCCCAAATTCCCCTTGTGTCTATAGTACCAATGTTTTGTACCATCAATGGTACAAGTGATACTAATATGTGTCCTACCATTGAAAACGATACTAGTTTATGCCGTGTATTTACTTGTGAAAACAAAAACATTTAAAATAATAATTCTGTCTTCATTAACAGGTTAGCTGTCCCGAAGCAAGTTTCGATCTTCTTTGTACACGTCCTCGTAGTAAATAATGACAGCTAACGCTCATGAAGTTTCGTATTAAGTTACGTCATTCTCTTCAAGTATTTTATGATACTTTATGTGTCCTAGTGATTGAAATTAATTATATCGATAATTGCTAATGTTAGATGAGTATGATAAGAAATTAATTATTTACGTTTAATGATAAAATGTACGTTTATGTTCGTAACACTTTAGACATCTGAAAAATATCTTTTTGAAAACAATCTTCTGTTATTGAATTGCACCATTCAATTAGGTACCCTTTCGGCCACCAGTTTCCAAACAAGAAAAAAATTTAAAGAAATCAAATCTATGACGGTTCCTCACTTGAGAAAGGTCCTACGATTAGGCTATTTACTATTTTTCGAAATATTATAAATGACGATGTTATTCAGCTAATGATAACACAGACAAATAATTATGCCAGACACTTAAAGGAAGATCGATCTCATAACACCCATAGTCGCATACATAGATGGACTGATGTTGATGAAACCGTAATTTTGAAATTCATTGGCATTTATTTATTAACAGGTATCATAGTAATGCCGTCATTAGAATCGTATTGGAAAAAGGACTCCCTGTATTATCATCCTCTTTTTCACAATATTGACATGTCGTACAACAGGTTTACAAATATCTTGAGATGTTGGCACTTTTGTGATAATCTTGCGGTCAGAGATCCAAATAATAGACTCTACAAAATTCAACCTAATATAATTATTAAAAAAAAATATCGATGATCGATTGCATTATCTACATCATTGGCCATGAGGCACATGTGCCTCATGGACAGCTAACCTGTTAAGATACTACATAATTTTCACAAGTAAATACATAATATAGTTTATAATGTGTATTGTCTTTTTATGTATTTATCTATGCTGACATCACAAATCCAGGATAAGAAAATCAAACAAGGCCAGCTCCTAAAAGTTAGTCTGAGAAGTTTTAAAAGCAATAGGAAAGTAGGATACTGTATGTATAAGATATTTAACTTAGTAACATGCAATATCCAATCCTCCTGACAAGTGTAAGTGATTATGGTTTGACTCCCATTGCTTGGGGGTGAATATTCATATAGATATATATATATAGAATATTCAGTGGACTCTTATGTGCTGATGCAGCGAGGAAGCTACCTACCAAAATATAATTTAGTAGGATCTATACATCATCATCATTAGTCCACTGCTGGACATAGGCCTCCCATAATGAGCGCCATAGCGCCCTGTTTTCATTTTAAGTTCTTCTCAAGTTAACCAAGAAGTGCATGCGCTACCTACATGTATTCCATATCTTTCTTCGTGTCTGTGTTGGTTATTCCGATAAGGACACATATTCCTTGTTCTATGCTGCTTATGATCTCGCCATTTACTGTAAAACAAACCAATTATTGCATAAATCAAGTCGTGCAGTTTGTCAATTTTATATTGCCGTTCTACGCTACAAAAGTTTGTTTACTACCGGTAATTTGGTAACTACGTACCTACCAGAAACACTAGCATTTATTACTCGTTGCACTATAGCCTTCATTTTAGTGGATTCTTTCAGAAAAACATAATTTATCGTAATCAAATTAGTGTGTGCGTGCCGGAAAATGTAGGTAATATTTTTTTGACAATTTACTAATTTTTGTCAATGTCATCTTGTACTGACATTGACAAAGTAAACCACAGAAAATCAAAATCATTTTCTCTCAGAGCAATAACTAAAGCGTTTTCTCGATGTGGTGAAGCTAAGTTGTGGCTACTCACCGCTAGATGACAGTCACAACAGAGATCACAATACATTCCTCACCACTACTCGCTGCTAGACGGCGGCAGTTAACTCAGTTGCAAAAATATAACTAGTTTGATTAACAGGAATAGAATTACAGTATTAATATTTTAATAATAGGTAAACACTTATGTAGGTGCGGCAAGCTGAAGGTTATAGCGCTATGGCGATTTTTTTTCCAAATCGGTCTATTTTGACCTCAGAGGTTATTGCTCTGAGATTTTGACGTAGGTAAGTTAGTTTTTCTTTCATTTGACATTGACATACCCTAATTTCCAGTTGACGCCCCCGTGCCACCTATCGAGATATTTGGAACTATTTTTTTTAAAGCAAATCGAAAACCCCTCTTTGTATATAATTTATTTTTGTAACTTCAATGATAGAAACCGAAATATCTTACACCCAGTCTCCCCGGATGACGATCAATTGAATGGGATATTTTACTGAAATCGCTCGGCAACGATCCACCCCCATGACCTCCATCTCGACCTGGTAATTTATTTATGGTCGAAGGACAGCGTGAAAGATTCTCCTCCAACGCCGATCTCTTACTGCCCAAATTGGCGCACTCTTCAGTACCTACATTAGACTTTAACTACCGATGTCTGTTATAGTGCTTATCCGAACTCTGGGTATCTCTAAGAAATGAAATAAAGTCTTTAATGTTTCTTCTGTAGGTGGAGCCACCGGCGCTACAGTCCGTGAGGTCCCAAAGTTTTTCGATGAAACCGACTTAGACTTCGTGGCTTAGTTGGTTAGAGCACACCCGTAGTTAGGGTGGGTTGCGGGCTCGAGTCTCGCCGAAGTCGAAAATTTTTGGGTCTTTTTCATTTCTTACACTTTTACTATCTAATATATAATACGGATGAACGGATATTTGCCATTCTAATTTGACGGGCAAAACTCAAGCTCCAATTTGTCTTGTTGAACTATTTTTTGAGTTTAAGAAAACGCCTCATTTAAAACGTGACCAAACGTGAATAAATCCGGAAGACGCGACAACGTGCGCACAGGCGTTCCATGCTAGGTCATTTTCACTTCCGAGTGACAAACAGTCGCGTGCGCACGTTGCAGGATAACGTGACTCGCGCAGAGTGGCCATTAAAACCACTAGACCTCTAGACTTGTGAGCATTCGAAAATTATCTAAATAATCTATTTCGGTTGATCGTTTCGAGTTCAAATATTTCTGTGTTATTATAACTTATCCTGCGGTAACTCCCTACGGAACGTAGGATCCTAGGACCTTTCGATAACTAAATCAAATGACGAGATAAAGACTAGGCTGTGTTCTACATTTTGTTTTGCTTTTGCCCTGCAGTCAGACGAAAACGGTAGTTTGAAGGGCCTAAACAGTCATCATCAACATCACCATCAGCGCGTTCGCACACACGCTGGCCTTCTTTTACCGTCGATCCTGTGCGAGCCTCATCCACAGTCTTCCGGGCACCCCGACGATGTCGTCGGGGACATAAACAGTCAACAATAAATATAATTCTATTCTAAACGTTTTTTCTACACTGGCAGGAATCGAACCTGCATCTATATTTGACTCAGGCGGACCTTCCCCTATTCTCTCACTAGTGAACGACATTAGAGTCGTGATTCTAATACGAAGAAGAGCAGGAAGCTACGAGGGCCAAGGAAATTAGGTACTTAAGGGCCTATAGGTACAACTTAATTTTTTTGTGAAAAGGATCGACATAAGATTTCACGTTCATAGGAGCGAGACAGGGCATAGCAAAAATCAAGTTTTAGCTTCATCATCATCATCATTAGCCTATACCAGTCCACTGCTGGACATAGGCCTGCCCTAATGAGCGCCATAGCGCCCTGTCTTCAGCTTGCCGCATCCAGCATCTGCCAGTTTTAGCTTATTATCTACTAATTAGGACATTATTTGAAAAACTGAAGCATAGAAAATGTTTTATAAGCTAACTAAGCTTATAAAACATTTTTCAACAACTATTACCATGTAGTATAATGTGTAATTTTGCGATTTTTTCCTACCGAGAAAATTTTATGTAGGTACCTAATCGTGTTTTCGAAACATGATCGATAGAATAAGTCCTGAACTTTACCATATAAAAATATCAATGTTAAATATTGCGTAGTTTGGAAGTTATGGAGATCCAACGTAGTTGATTTGAGGAAGAATAGACCCTTATGAAATAAGTAGAAAAACTTACGTACCTACCTATTTCTCTGGCTGGTACCTAAGTATATCTATCTAATGTGGTGATTAATTATTTGTTCGTAGGGTGATTATGACAAAGACGTTAACATACTATCAATTTATCAAGCGGAAATAGTACTTATTCCGCTTGGAAAACGGCGCTGAAGAAACGTCACGTGTTATACTATGAGGCAATCTGTGTCGAGGTCGATGTTTCCTTGATGATAATTACAATCTTGGATAGTCGGGGAGGATGAGTTTTTCAAAACTACTTTACCTGGTCAACGATTTCCACAAAACAAGTTCTTTGTCAAGAATCTAGAGGAAATACCTACTCAAAAACGTTCGGTCTGTGTCAATTTTTTTTTCAACAGATGCCATTTTTTTAGGCATTTGAATTTCCCGCGTTTTTCAGTCCAGACAATTGTTTATAAGTCCCGTTATTTATTGATAAAGTTGATAAGGTTGTTTTCTTTTCATTTGACATTGACATACCCTAATTTCCAGTTGACGCCCCCTGCCACCTATCGATTTATTTGGAACTATTTTTTTTCTTTATAAAATGCTAATCGAAAACCCCTCTTTATGATGTTATAAAAGTTGATATTGCTCACATTCACATTAAGATAAAAAATGAAATGTAGGTAGGTAGGTAGTCGTAAAAAATAGATAAATAAATCAACAAAAAGAAAAAGGGCAAGAAAATGGCCCAATATGCTAAACTGGCAACATTTAACTGAAAACTTCTACCATGACAATGACAGTTCCGATGCATGTTCTTGATAACGTTTCACTGCCGCAATTCTGACTCCAAATACAATAACATAACCTTCATGATATTTTTATTTAATGTACCCTTATATTTTCTTAGGCAACCCAACTATTCAATGTTTCAGCCTTAATATTTATTATTTCAACACAGACTATGAAGCCCCTAACGTACTTGGAGAAGAAAAGAGACGTTTTCTAAAATTTGTTAAATCATCAGTTTTAGGACAATATTTAGGCAAAATCGAAAACGAAACGTAAAATGGGGAATCCACTTCGTTCACTCCGTGTTCACTCACATTGACCATCCAGCCATAAAAAGTGCAATTCTATTTGTCCCATCGATGGAATCGAACCCAGTCGCCCATCCATTGATCCATTGAGAATAGCGTAATCACTCTGCTGGTATTGATATGGATCGGTTGAGATACCTGTAGATTGTTTGCAACAGTCTGCAGTTACCTTGAAATTATCTCAATTGTAAATATATACTTGTTCTTATTGTTCAGGTAGGTATACCTATCTACATTAATTTAATATAATAAGTAGGGGTACATACCTATCTAGTTACCCTAGTAGCAATTTGTGTTGGCCGACGGTGGACACCTAATGCCAACGGTTGGGATCAGGTTGGAAAAGGGTAGTGAAATTGCCTACAGCGAGCCAACGGAGTGCCAACTGACATATGATAACGCAAATATCATAACGATCTCCCAACGTTGGCCCTACTACTGTAAATGGTTGTATTCCGAACAGAAAATTGCCACGATTCACCAACAAAGGCCTTACCGTGGCATTCGGTTAGAATACCAACAGAAAATCCTCACAAGAACCCAACCGAATGCCAACTGCAGTTTTCTGACATGATGCCAACCGAAAACTGCAACGATTCCTCTACAAATGCCCTACCGTGGCATTCGGTTAGAATACCAACAGAAAATCTTCACTGTAACCCAACCGAATGCCAACTGTAGTTTTCTGACATGATGCCACCGAAAACTGCTACGATTCCCCTACAAATGCCCTACCGTGACATTTGGTTAGAAAACCAACAGAAATTCCTCACTATAACCCAACCGAATGCCAACTGTAGTTTTCTGACATGATGCCAACCATAAACTGCAACGATTCCCCTACAAATGCCCTACCGTAGTATTCGGTTAGAATACCAACAGAAAATCTTCACTATAACCCAACCGAATGCCAACTGTAGTTTTCTGACATAATGCCAACCGAAAACTGACACGATTCCCCTACAAACGCCCTACCGTGGCATTCGGTTGGAAAACCAACAGAAAATCTTCACTTTAACCCAACCGAATGCCAACTGTAGTTTTGTGACATGATGCCACCGAAAACTGCCACGATTCCCCTACAAACATCCTACCGTGGCATTCGGTTGGAAAACCAACAGAAAATCTTCACTATAACCCAACCGAATGCCAACTGTAGTTTTCTCACATAATGCCAACCGAAAACTGACACGATTCCCCTACAAACGCCCTACCATGGCATTCGGTTAGAAAACCAACAGAAAATCCTCACTATTACCCAACCGAATGCCAACTGTAGTTTTCTGGCATGATGCCAACCGAAAACTTCCACGATTCCCCTACAAACGCCCTACCGTGGCATTCGGTTGGAAAATCAACAGAAAATCCTCACTACAACCCATCCGAATGCCAACTGTAGTTTTCTGACACTATGCCAACCGAAAACTGCCACGATTCCCCTACAAACGCCCTACCGTGGCATTCGGTTAGAAAACCAACAGAATATGCTCACTATTACCCAACCGAATGCCAACTGTACTTTTCGGGCATGATGCCAACCGAAAACTTCCACGATTCCCCCACAAACGCCCTACCGTGGCATTCGGTTAGAAAACCAACAGAAAATCCGCACTATTACCCAACCGAATGCCAACTGTAGTTTTCTGACATAATGCCAACCGAAAACTGACACGATTCCCCTACAAACATCCTACCTTGGCATTCGGTTGGAAAACCAACAGAAAATCCTCACTATTACCCAACCGAATGCCAACTGTAGTTTTTTGGCATGATGCCAACCGAAAACTTCCACGATTCCCCTACAAACGCCCTACCGTGGCATTCGGTTGGAAAACCAACAGAAAATCCTCACTTTAACCCAACCGAATGCCAACTGTAGTTTTCTGACATAATGCCAACCGAAAACTGCTACGATTCCCCTACAAACGCCCTACCATGGCATTCGGTTAGAAAACCAACAGAAAATCCTCACTACAACCCAACCGAATGCCAACTGTAGTTTTCTGACACTATGCCAACCGAAAACTGCCACGATTCCCCTACAAACGCCCTACCGTGGCATTCGGTTAGAAAACCAACAGAATATGCTCACTATTACCCAACCGAATGCCAACTGTACTTTTCGGGCATGATGCCAACCGAAAACTTCCACGATTCCCCCACAAACGCCCTACCTTGGCATTTGGTTAGAAAACCAACAGAAAATCCGCACTATTACCCAACCGAATGCCAACTGTACTTTTCGGGCATGATGCCAACCGAAAACTTCAACGATTCCCCTACTAACGCCTTACCTTGGCATTCGGTTAGAAAACCAACAGAAAATCCTCACTATAAGCCAACCGAATGCCAACTGTAGTTTTCTGACACTATGCCAACCGAAAACTGCCACGATTCCCCTACAAACGCCCTACCGTGGCATTCGGTTAGAAAACCAACAGAAAATCCTCACTATTACCCAACCGAATGCCAACTGTAGTTTTCTGACATAATGCCAACCGAAAACTGACACGATTCCCCTACAAACATCCTACCTTGGCATTCGGTTGGAAAACCAACAGAAAATCTTCACTTTAACCCAACCGAATGCCAACTGTAGTTTTCTGGCATTATGCCAACCGAAAACTTCCACGATTCCCCTATAAACGCCCTACCGTGGCATTCGGTTGGAAAACCATCAGAAAATCCTCACTACAACCCAACCGAATGCTAACTGTAGTTTTCTGACACTATGCCAACCGAAAACTGCCACGATTCCCCTACAAACGCCCTACCGTGGCATTCGGTTAGAAACCAACAGAAAATCCTCACTATTACCCAACCGAATGCCAACTGTAGTTTTTTGGCATGATGCCAACCGAAAACTTCCACGATTCCCCTACAAACGCCCTACCGTGGCATTCGGTTGGAAAACCAACAGAAAATCCTCACTATTACCCAACCGAATGCCAACTGTAGTTTTTTGGCATGATGCCAACCGAAAACTTCCACGATTCCCCTACAAACGCCCTACCGTGGCATTCGGTTGGAAAACCAACAGAAAATCCTCACCTTAAGCCAACCGATTGCTAAATGTAAATAGTTTTTAATTAAGTTATTCTCAGCAAGTCCTTTCATTTGTTACCTTTATTGTAGCAGTGCAATAAAAAGAACTTGGTAGGTAGGTACTAATAACTTAAATAACGTGCTCTAATCTGCGTGAAATTTTATAGGATGAGGAGATGGGGGTCTAAGAGGGCGTAAAATCAATTAATTAGTAACACCTGGGGCGAGCCGGTGCGCGTCCTCATAATTTTAACCTAGGGCGGTCAGAACTCTTGATCGGTCGCTGGTAATAGGTAGGTACCTACCTAAGTAATGCTGACTACAGCCGGATGTGATGTGGCGTTTACATCGACATTTTACCCAGGGTAAAATGTCGATGGGCGTTTACGACGTCCTTACCTTATACATGACGCTTCGAGCATTATTAGAATAGGTATCAATTAAGTAGGTAGGTAGACCTATAGATAGGTAGGTACTTACCTATGCCGAACGAAACGCAAGTGTTCGCATTGAGTAGTATAATTCATTTTTTTTTATAATAGTGCTTCAGTGAGTGTTCGTTCTATTCTTTTTCAATGTTAGCTTACAAGCAAAATAACTACCTACTATAGTTACCTACCTATAAAATACCTACCGGTGATAATTATTGAGCAGATAGGTACTAGGTAGGTAGCTAGGTAGGTACCTACATAAATTCAGTGATGGGCTTGCCATCTGCCACATAGCCTGTACCTACCTACCTATAGAAATTTTGCAATATTGCATTACAGGTGGCGCGAAAATAGCCTCGGGCCTTATTTATATGGAGATAAGTTTGAATTTCGGTAGGACGGCCGATCGCGTTCATTGTAGCTGACCTATCTTAATAGTTTAAAGACCTTATTTCAGCTGTTTAAAATTCAATTTATGTTGGAAGGATTACTTATACATTTTGATAAAATATGAGAGTGGTCAGTGGCGCTAATTGTTCCTACCACATTCCTAAGTCCGTCGAAACTCCACAATGTCTGATAACACGTCTGTACAACTAATGTGTTCTGCCTACCATGACTTTACGGTGCTGTGTTGAGACATGGACGCTTACTCAAGTCATGAGTCATGTGATCATGACGTCATGACTCATGTTCCTAATGTCCAGATCCGAAGTCAACATAGGTAGGTACCTACCTACCTAAAAGACGTTGGGAACATCGAAATATTATACATAAACATAGAACAGACAGCGCTAACACAAATCGTGGTTGCAAGCGCGGCAGTGCGGGACGCGCGGGGGCCGGCTACTGATCAAAGATTCGATGTCACCGTCACATCATAGATGCGACACTTTGTTCATACTCTGCCTACATCATTGGGTACCGACGGGAACATAATATTGTAAACTGAAATGAGCTTACTAGACATAATTTTAATTCTAATATTTATTTTAGAAATACTAATAATGGCCTGGAATAAAGTATAGGTATACTTTTTATCCCATAAATCCCATGGGATAGAAATAAACGTTAAATGTTTTCATAGAAAAATTGCGTGCGAAGTCGCGGGCAGGAACTTGTACCTACAAAATATTCTATTCTTCTCTAAACAAAATGTAATAAATTATCTCTAACAAAATTCAAGAATTATTCTTCATCTTTCATATTATACTTAATTATTTCATTAAATAACCAAAATCAGTTCTTTTGTAAATATGTGTAAAAAAATATTGTTTTTCGCCATAAACAGAATCGTCAGCTAATAATAATTTCGACTCATGTCTACAGATTCCTACTCTTGGTATACTACCTACACAACATTGTCACATCTGAACTTTTAGTCTATGACGAATGACGCAACAAAGGCACACAAAGGCGCCCGCTAAATATTTTGCTCGAATTAAGTTTTACAATGATTATCTAGTTACGCACGGATGGAAAGTTATTCCTTTGCACTTCGACGTATTCTTAGAACTGTTAGTGGAAGCTACCTAGGTTAGGTATTTGAGAGAATAATGAGAGCTTCGAACTGTGGCTTCGATCAACCTATCTTTTTGACCTTGAAATAATATATTTTAGATTCTAACTTAAAAACAATAAAGTTTATTTCAGCTTGTTTTTCTCCTCAGAGCGTTATTATTAGCTAAAAACTCTGCTTTCTGGACAGTGTGACCACTCTTGGTAGATTTCAACTTTTTTAGTAGATAGGTAGTACCTAGCTAGAGATATTTTTGTCTCGATATTTTTTCACTGGAAATGGAATGGAATGGTTTATTTTCTTAGCAACATACACAGTGTCGTTTGTGTGTTTCATTTCATGTAGGTAAAACATAATAAGCTATCGTAAGAAAGTTTCGTGTTGGCGCAAGATTTAAAATTTTTGTAGGCTTTAATTTTTTTTACGTTCTACGAGAAACAAAACTGAATTTCCCGCTAATCGTAAACCATTTTATATTAACTTATGAAAAAACTAAATTCGATTCACTGGTATTTTTGGAGCATTTATAGGCGGTTTTGGGCTAAAAATCCACATTATAGGTACTATGATATCCCAATGCTCCTATAATACAATTGAGTCGAAATAGGTAGGTAAGTTTATCATGGGTTCATAGAAAATGGTTTATGATTGGCGGCAAATTACTTTTCCGTGGATTTTATTCCTTTTTGTACGTAGAAAACATAAAAACCCACAAAAAAAATCTCTCGCTAACACGAAACAATCAACCAAAAATAGTAGATTTTTAAAATGTTAAGTATATTTTTAGTGGTTTATGCGATACTTCTAGTAGAATCATTCAAAAATCATAGATCTTTTCATCATTCTCATTCAATTCATTCATCATTCCCATTCATAGGGTTATAAAAGTTTCTAATACATCTATGGATAAAATAGTTAGCTAGCATCCAGCGTTGCCAGAAGGTAACTTTTGTTACCTTTTAGGTGATTTTTCACTACGTCCGGTTACTTTTAGGTAACACGACTTCAAAGGTTACTTTTAGGTACTATTTTGGAAATTGTCATTTTTTTTTATTTGCAGCGCTGGCAAGGCGACTCTACAGAGTACATTAAAATAATTATGGCAACACGTTCTCTGCTCTTATGTTTCGATAGTTTGTACATAATTATGGTGTGCGCAACTCCTGAAAATATGTTTATCTCTCTCGCACTAATGTATAAGAACCTTGATAAGGTCACAAAATATGACTTAGCCTTTGTTTCCTAATAAAAAAAAAACATCAGGCTTTTGATGGTCTTACATTATTACCCCTCATCGACATTATAATGTCGATGTTACCCCTACTTGTTTTTACTTACCGTTCACTCGCACTAAGCGTTTGAAGCGGTTTGAAACTAGATACTGGTGTTTTTTCAGCCAATTACAAACTGGGTTTCTTCAAAACAGGAGTGAATAGGTATCTTCCAGACCGTCACGTCACGATACATTGTCGGCCACATCTTCACTTTCCATTGGGTGAGATTGTGATCAAACGAAGGTCTATTGACTATTAACAACTTATGTCTATATAAACTTTTAGTAGAAAACTACATAACTATTGGAAAAAAATATAAAAGGTAACTTTTCAGTCTAAAAGGTTACTTTTTTATTTCTTTTGGGTTGCTTTTGACAAGACCCAACTGGCAACACTGCTAGCATCGGCGGCATCGTTCTTTTCTGTTTGAGGCATTACCGCTGGATTGTTGTTAAGTGAACGGCTGAACGCAGAAAAAAACTACTTTTGCCGATTTTATCTGAAGGTAAATAAATTGAGTACCTACTAATTCCTTTCTCAAGCCCGCTGCTCATTTACGATAAATAAAAAGGTAAGTACCTCAGGCAGGCTCAAGGTAAGTCTTCGTCATGTGTCACATGTGTGCATCTTCTCTGACTCTGACGCGGCCATTTGCAATTGCATTCGCCATTCGCCACGATATGTTATAAAGTTCGCGTGACGTAAAATGAAAGCCAAGTTATAAATCTGTGATGAAAGCGCATTCAAGCTGCGCATTTAGGATTTATCGTTATACACTCGTGCTTAAAAGTACTAGCCTACTACCAAATAGATTTTAATAGATGATAGATAAATCGCTGTGCAGCTTGAGGCGACTTGAACGTTCTTTTTACGTGACGCGAACTATACTATACCTAATCCTAATTTCTAACCTAACCAATATATTATTATGCTTGCCAGCAGTATTAATATCCGACTGATGTTTAATGTTGTGGAGTTTGACGCAGAAGAGGGTGGTGGGATTGGTGTCATACGAGAAGAATGGGTTACTCCTAGAAAAATACATTGCATGTGGCCGCCGAAATCAACTAATTTCAATAGGTGCATTATTGGTTCAATTGTGCCTGATAATGGATGGGACTTGTGCAGAATAAGCCGCGTATTTTATACAACAGGTAAGTTTTTGTGCCATGCATGTATCTCTAAAGCTAAACCTAGGTAGGTACTTTCAATAGGTTTCAATTTTACTATGAAACTCTAGGTGTAGGTACTTATGTACCCTAAATGTGCTTTTGTGTAAATGTGTTTTGGTAGGTAATGATATTGGCAGTTATGTACCTACCTACCTGCTTTTATAATTAACAAGTATACAAGCAGCTAGTGGAAGAAGTATAGACATTATATACCTATACTTAACCTTAATCCATATACCACGCGGTTCCAAACCTTAATCCATAAAAACCATAATACAACGCGTGCGTTTTGAGGTCTATGTGTGCCGCAGACCTATTGATTGCTTTGTTATTTTGTGTCTTATCTTACCTATAAATTATGCTCTAATTTTAGATAATTTGAGCAAAGCACGAGCTAAAGCAAAGCAAGCAGAGGTCGACTCGGAAGTCAATAGCGATGGTGCAGATGAAACAGGAAAACGCAAAACAAAAAAAAAACTACTTTATAGTAGCGCAGAAGAAAATAATTCCGATGAAGAAAGTTCAATATTATTTCAGTACCCAAAACCACCCGGAACCACAAGTAAGTCCAGACTCCAGACACTTTATAGTTTTAAAGGAACCCTTTTAGTTTGGCACCGGGTTCGATTCTCGCCTCTGGTCAAATGTTTGTACCATCTGCTATCTATGTATTGTATTACTTATAGTTATCTAGTACCTACACATAACACAAGCTTAGCTTGTAGCTTAGATATAGCCGTGTGAATTGTCCAGCATTATTATTATTATTCTTTCTCATTTCCATGATCTAGGGCCATAATTATAGTGATCCATTTCTTTTGGGAGGCATGCACGGGGCCGAATATTGTTGTAGCATGCTATGTAACCTACTTATAATCTGAATACCAACGGACAAGGGTGATTTATGAGGTTGGCACCCTATGTATGTATGTAGCCAATTTTATATTCCCACGTAGCGCTGAAATTAAGAGTAAATTTCTATGAAATTTAATTAGTTAGTTTTTAACTTTACTTTTTATTTAATTTCATTACTGTATTCCTACAAATAAATTCATCATGTGTTATTTATTATAGAAGATATAAAAGAAAAAAGCAAGAGGCCAGATGCCAGAGGCAAGCAGCAGTCTAAATCTCGATCAACTTCTGGGTCAAGATCGTCCACACCAGGCACTAGCTTAGAAGAACCTTCCATAGATGAATTATATTGTATCAAAGACCCTGATCATGTGGGTTTTGCTGCTGATCCTGAATGTAAGTAACACCTGGTCGAGGGCGTCCTACACTACGTTTGCCGAGTCACGGTCTCCACTCAAGAACACGTTTACCCCAGCGTTGAATCATTTGGGACTGATTATTAAAATTATCCCTACTTCTAGCAGACCTGGAAACCTTATTCAACCTATTTATTCCTACATAATATACCTACCTTATGTATGATTTGAACCTTATTAAATTCATATTGTATTTTAGGTACTTTGGATTTAACTCTGACACCAATTCAAGAGAAATGGACTGCGAATAACCCGCGTGTATTAGGTAAGAGTATAGTTATAAAAACTTGTGGATTACCTATCATCATCATTCAGTATTTACAATTTCATCAGTGAATTTAGATAGATAGATAGATAGACCTTCCTTAAAGTATAGGTACCTTGATGAGCAATCTTGAGCCGCTTTTTAGAAAGCTATGTGGCCTGCATATTGTATTTCAAAATAAGATTATTATAAAGATCTATCATGTTCTCAAATAAATTAACATATTAAAACATAATTTATTAACTCTAATAATAATCTAATCTTTAAATTTTAGATGTGATTGCAAAACACTTGGCTCGCATCGAAAGTGACATAAAAGAGCTGCAAATTTCACAGCATGAAATATTGCAAAGACTTCGATCTTCTTCTGAATCTGTCACTGGAATGCAGCTGTCTCTTCCAGAAGGGATAACATTACCATGTGATGATCATGAAGCTCTGATTAAAATCGAAACATGGATTGACGAAAATGGGAAACAATTGGTAAGTATTTTTTATTTTTAACAGTCTTCAAAAAAGGAGAAGTCAGCTGTATGTTTTTTTTGTTTTTATGTTCTTATTGAAGTCTGTTTTCTTCATTATTAATCTCTAATTGTCTCTTTGTCTACATTTTTCATTGGTATTTATTGAATTTACAGATAACTTATCTTGGCTTAGTGGGTGGAAACAAGGTAGCTGTCGTTATAAGAAGAATTTTAGAGAAACTATTCAGTAACAGACTTGCTTTAGAATACAATTGGACGGGAAAAAATAACAAGTTACCATTAAAGGATTTGAAATTAATGAAAATTATAAGAGGTAAATAATCTTTCTTTAAGGACCACTTCTTCAGGGATCAGACTAGGTCGCTTTTGCTCTGCTATCGTCAGCCCTGAGCATTTCTTCCCGAGGCGGTATCGAACCCACAACGTCCTGCGTCGCGGGCGGACCTTCGCTCACCGCACCACAGACGTCGTCGTTTTGTATACCTAGTGTACATGTAGTCGTTTATATAACTCCACATCCACAGAAAATCTGAAACAAAGCTGTCAGTAGTCAAAAGTCCTGCTCCGGTACTTCAAGGAGCTGGGCTGGTTAGGTTAGCCTGTTTAGGCAGGGAAATAATGCACAATACACTCCTATTCGAGTTGTCAGTGCAGATCCGTGGTCCCCCACTTAGAATTAGAGTACCTAGTGTTGGAGCCTTGTTTCTTACCTTGTGCTTTTTATTTATAGATGCAGTGCGACAAAACAAAATAGCAGAAAAAGCAACAGATTCTGAAATACATGAAGTAATATCGAACTGGTTCAGATTTACCAAAGATCGCAATGGAGGAAGGGAGGCCCGCAGAGTTAAGCAGTAACACAAAATCAAAAAAACGAATCCTAGCGAGAAGAACTACACAGATTAGGAATGAGTTTAGTACTAGTAATATAATATATCGGGATATAGTAAATAAACCCTCTAGTCCCGTTCATGATCCAGTTGACTTGATAGATATTTCTACTAGGAAACCCTCTAGTTTCGGTTGTGTTACCACTGATTCACTGAATATTAACTCCTCTCTCATATCATGGTCCAAAAAACATCATATAAGTCATTTTGCTCTTAACGATTTGTTGAAAACATTAAAATCATACCATCCTACTTTGCCACTGGATGCAAGAACACTCTTGGAGACACCGCATTATGTTCAAATAGTAAACTGTGCTGGGGGCTCTTATGTATATTTTGGCCTTGAGACACATATAGTAGAAAGAGTAAAAAACACAGGCATTACAGTAAAAAATTGTCACTATCCCTTAGTGCAGAGAAAAATGTCGCAAATAGAGTCTGGTTCCTTTTTGTCTGTAACGCTCAACGTCGATGGTTTGCCAATACATTCAAGTTCCACAAATTCTTTTTGGCCTATACTATGTATTTTAGATCAATCTCACGACAAACGGCCTTTTATTGTAGCTCTATACTTTGGAGAATCAAAACCGAATAATGCGGGTGTTTATTTGCGTCCTTTCGTTGATGAATGCTTACGTTTAGAGCAGAATGGCTTATGCATTGATGATGTTAAATTTGATTTTCGAATAAGTTGCATCATTGCTGACGCACCGGCTAGATCATTTTTAAAATGTATCAAGTCCCACAATTCTCTGTATGCCTGTGAAAAATGCCAGCAAGAAGGTACTTACAAAGGTAGAACTATATGGCCATATATAAGTGAATTAACTCTTAGAACTGATATTGGATTTGTAAATCAGGAATATGAAGACCATCAATTATCAAAATGTATTCTTACAGAACTTGACGTAGGACTAGTCACTCAAGTACCGCTTGATTTTATGCATTTAGTGTGTCTAGGTGTCGTAAAAAAAATGATTAGATGCTGGGTCGAAAGAGGACCAAAAAAATGCAAACTGAATGCTCTTAAAATAGATGAAATTTCTAGTCGCATAAAAGCCTGTCGCGATCATTACCCAGTTGAGTTTTCCAGACGTCCCAGGCCACTAAAGTTATTCAAATATTGGAAAGCGACTGAGTTTAGGGCCTTTGTTCTCTATATAGGACCCGTTGTTTTACAAAACAAGTTGCCTAACAGCAGCTTATACAAGCACTTTATGATGTTGCATTGTGCAATATATATTCTATGTAATGACATATGTCAAGATTGTATGTGGAGATTGTATGCCAATAAGCTGTTGCATTGTTTTGTGAAAAATGTTTCAGTCTTGTATAGTGACGAATTTCTTGTGTATAATGTACATAATCTTTTGCATCTGGCCGGGGACGTTTATAATTTCGGATCGCTAGATTCATTTTCAGCCTTTCCATTTGAAAATTTTATGTCAAAAATAAAGCGGCTAGTTCGATCACATAGTATGCCTTTGGAACAAGTCGCCAAAAGGCTAGGCGAAAAATCAAACATTTATACTGTGCCTCAGAGAACAATAACGGTTAAAAAGAAAAGAGGCATCATACGAGCAATTCCATTCAATAATGACTGTACATTAAGTACTAATTCAGGTGATTCGTGCTTTACCACATACAGTGGTGATATTGTTGTGGCTAAAGAAATTTTAGAACCTGAATATCATTCGTATCGTTTGAAGTGTAATTGTTTTTTAAATAAAACAGATTTTTATAATGAACCAATCGAAAGTAGCAAATTAGGTATATTTAAAGTCAGTGGAACATACAGAAGAAATATTAGATTATCGGATTTACACAAAAAATGTTTGCTTTTACCTAACTTTAGGGATAGTGATGGTTCCTTTGTATGTATACCCTTTGTCAGCATGAAATTGCATAATTGAGTCATTATTTTGCTTATTTGTCACGTCAAGATTGCGGAACTACAGCTTTATGGCCAACGCAGACCGGGACGCGATGGCAAAGGATATGAATTTTTTACCAATGGATATTCAAACGTATTCATATTGAATTACGACCCAAAATGTAATGCTTTAAAAAATGCCGCGGCATCTTCATCGTTTTTTAAAGCATAACAATTTGATTATGTCGTATTTCTATATCAATTACATTTGAAAGTCCATTGGTAAAATTTAAATCCTTTGCCATGCCGCCGCCGTCCCAGTCTGCTTTAGCCAGCTGTTTGCAGAAAGTGCTTCGATCAACTATCAACTAGATCACGCGACACTTACAAAATGATAAAGCTACACAAACAAAGCGTGATTAAATACTTAACTACAAACTTACACTCCATTTGACACATACATGAGAATTATGGGACTTGATACCGCTCTTCTTACAGAACTTAAGGTTGTTCGTCGCGGGTTGGCGCGAAATGTCTTATCTTCTTTCTGATTCTTTTTGTAAATAGATAGTGGTGGTCTTCTTTGACGTGCTTATGATAATGTAAATTTCTTCCGTGTATAAACAATTAAGTTTTAGTAGGCCACTATCTCCTGTCAATTTACTTATTGTTTGTAGGTAGTTAGACGGTAGATAATATGCCTAACGTAACTAACTTAGTTTCACTAAGTTATACTTCAAAATAATAAACAAAATGAAAGAGTATTGAGTTGACTAGACAGAATGACGGCGGGCCACCAATTTTAAAAACCCGATTAACCCTTAAGGTTATACCGGTTGCCGCCATCGCTTAGCGTAAAGGTGGCCGGGATAGAATAATGGGTTCATTATTACTCATTTTTCTATCTCTTACTTCAAAGGCCCTGCAACATGGTGTCCGAAATCTTCTGATTCTTTTTGTAAATAGATAGTGGTGGTCTTCTTTGACGTGCTTATGATAATGTAAATTTCTTCCGTGTATAAACAATTCAGTTTAACGTATTCACTGCCGCGGGTCGGCGGTGCGACCCGCAGGGGCGCGCCGTCGCTACATGGACTCGCTGATCGCTCTCTGCGTCTTGAGCCATGAAAGTGTTAGTATAACGTATTCACTGCCGCGGGTCGGCGGTGCGACCCGCAGGGGCGCGCCGTCGCTACACGGACTCGCTGATCGCTCTCTGCGTCTTGAGCCATGAAAGTGTTAAGTAGGCCACTATCTCCTGCCAATTTACTTGTTTGTAGGTAGTTAGACGGTAGATAATATGCCTAACGTAACTAACTTAGTTTCACTAAGTTATACTTCAAAATAATAAACAAAATGAAAGAGTATTGAGTTGACTAGACAGAATGACGGCGGGCCACCAATTTTAAAAACCCGATTAACCCTTAAGGTTATACCGGTTGCCGCCATCGCTTAGCGTAAAGGTGGCCGGGATAGAATAATGGGTTCATTATTACTCATTTTTCTATCTCTTACTTCAAAGGCCCTGCAACATGGTGTCCGAAACCTCTTCTTTCTGATTCTTTTTGTAAAAAGATAGTCTTCTTTGACATGCTTATGATAATGTAAATTTATTACCGTGTATAAACAATTAAGTTTTAGTAAGTTTTAGTAAGTATTAACTAATGTAGCCCAGGGCTGAAGTCGAATAAGTTTTTATGCTGTATCTCGTCTTCAATTTTGTTTTGCTGAACCAACTACTTTTAGAAACAAACAAACTGGCAGACAAAGACACTAGAATTTATACACTAATATGTAATAACATACTAATATTATACTAGTTAATTACTTATTATAAATTCTAAAGTGTCGTCTGTCTGTTTGTTTGTTTGTTACTTTCTCAGCTATTCTTATTTATTATCAGTCGGTATCCCATCTCCTAGTTTCACAACTTTGTTTTGCTGTATTTACCTACCACTTTTAGATTTTATGTTTCGTGGTATACACCATGGTCTTCCTAGGATCTAAATGTATGCGGGAAAACAGAGCTTAAGGCGCATACCCCAGTTTAACGCCACCACCTATAATTTTATCTTACTATTACGTTTAGCTTACAATAGTACGATGTATTTTTGAAATTTCTTGTGTTAAACATAATAAATAAGCTAAAATAGGTGGCGGCGCTAGTTTGACTGGGGTATGCGCCTTAAGTTATTCGAATTTTACCCAAGAGTTGGTATAACGGTTATTGACCTACTCCATCATTACATTACCTCTCTATTAGCATTACTGTAACAAATAATTTAAGTCAGTGGTAGGTAATATTATATTGCATTGCATTTCACACACACCAAAAATAATATTTTATAACATATAGATTTAAATACCTATTTGCTGAAAATTTGTAAAAAAATAACATCCCAAAAATTTTTGATTTCCGCTGGACTCAAACCTGCGCCCTCCCTGAGTGTGAGTACGAACATTTTTGGGATGTTATTTTTTTCTTAGAGATTACCCCAAGTGCGGGTTAGCACTAAAAACAAAAAATTGGTAATAAAAAACACAGCTCGTTAATTTGTCAACAGCGTTTATGCTTGGTAAGTAACAACTCACAGCCGAACGCACTGTTTTAAAAATAATTAGTTTTAGTTTGAATAACCATAAAACGTCTCTTGAGTGCGGTTGTTACTGTACGCGCACTAAATACTTAATTTATAAATTATGTTAGAAGTAGCGTAAGATTTCTGTATTTTCTATAGCAGCAGTTATAACTATTTTTTTTAATGAATAAATATAAAATTAAATCTATTTTAATAATTTTATTTTTAGTGTTTCAGATTCAGAAACTATGATATGCCTACGTTGTTTTTCTTACGGAGAGCCTGCCTAAGAAAGAATTCGATGTACCTACGTTGTTTTCCTTACGGAGAGCCTGCTATGAAAGAATACGATGACCTACGTTGTTTTCCTTTCGGAGAGCCTGCATAAGAAAGAATACGATGTACCTACGTTGTTTTCCTTTCGGAGAGCCTGCATAAGAAAGAATACGATGACCTACGTTGTTTTCCTTACGGAGGGGGCCTGCCTAAGAAAGAATACGATATTATCTACGTTGGCTTCACGTCAGGTTTCGACACGGAAGGTTAACCGAAGAATAAATCTAAGTTTGCTTGCTTCACTTAAAGTTTTCACACGAAGACGTCAGAGGTAGATATCCATTCTTTGATAGGGCCTACGTGTATTTACCTGATGTGAAGCTAACTTAGATAAGTAACTATTCTTCAGTTGAAAGCCTGACGTGAAGCCAACGTAGATTCATCGTATTCTTTCATAGTCGGGCCCTCCGCGAAGAAAACAACGTCGGTACAACGTATCCTTTCGTATGTAGGCCCTCTGTTAGGGAAACAACGTAGGTACAACGTATCCTTTCTCATGTAGGCCCTCTGTAAGGAAAACAACGTAGGTACAACGTATCCTTTCTCATGTAGGCCCTCTGTTAGGGAAACTACGTATGTACAATGTACCCTTTCGTATGTAGGCCCTCTGTTAGGGAAACAACGTAGGTACAACGTATGCTTTCTCATGTAGGCCCTCTGTTAGGGAAACAACGTAGGTACAACGTATGCTTTCTCATGTAGGCCCTCTGTAAGGATAACAACGTAGGTACAACGTATGCTTTCTCATGTAGGCCCTCTGTTAGGAAAACTACGTAGGTACAACGTACCCTTCCGTATGTAGGCCCTCTGTTAGGGAAACAACGTAGGTACAACGTATGCTTTCTCATGTAGGCCCTCTGTAAGGATAACAACGTAGGTACAACGTATGCTTTCTCGTGTAGGCCCTCTGTTAGGAAAACTACGTAGGTACAACGTACCCTTCCGTATGTAGGCCCTCTGTTAGGAAAACTACGTAGGTACAACGTACCCTTTCTTAAGAAGGCCCTCTGTTAGGAAAACTACGTAGGTACAACGTACTCTTTTTTTTGTAGGCCCTCTGTTAAAAAAAACACAAGCCAACGTAGATATTTAGTTGGTAAATGGTTTGATTTGTCATCCCTAAAAACAGTTGGCCCGTCAGTAGGGCCCAACGTAGCGCCAACGTGGATTTACTGTTTAGTTGTTTAACACTAAATTGGCCCAACGAAGTGTACATAGTTGGCTGTTTGTTGGGCCTTTGTTAATAGTTGGCAAATGGTTAGGTTTGTCATCCCTAAAAACAGTTGGCCCGTCAGTAGGGCCCAACGTAGCGCCAACGTGGATTTTCTGCTTAACTTTGGTTGGCCTTTGGGTGGGGAATACTAGTTGGCCCGACAAGTCGGGCCAACGATTAACCTACCGTTGGTCCTACTATTTTTAGGGATGACAAACCTCACCGTTGGCCAACCAATACCACACCGAGGCCCAACAATCTGCCAACAAAAATTGCTACTAGGGTAAATAAAGAAATAGAAAAATACCATTGGCCGTGGCGTCGTCGCGGGGGCGGGCGTTAGAATTGATCCTTACAAAGCCCGTGGATGTCGTAAGTGCTGACTAAGGAAACCAGAAAAAAAACAGCTTTCTTCATTGCTTTTACTGTGGTTTTAGCTGGGTTTTAACATCTTCCCTAAGATCAACTTCAACTTCTTTTTTATGGCGCCGCGACTCTGCCAGTGTCCGTCTCTCAGTGTCTTAGGTATACGTCGAAAACAGAATATGATCGGTTTGCCGAAATAAAGTTGTTTAATTTTGCATCAAAAAACCACCTGCCAAGCGTCATATTCAAAATTTCAATGTCAAGCTTGGCTTGTTTTGTGGCAAAACCTTGTTTGTGGGAGGAATATTCATCAATATGATGATCAACCATTAGCAAAAAAAAACACGTTTCATGTTGGAACCACGTTGGAACGTCAAAGAAATTATTTTTCATCAACCACGTTCCATCTAGCACGTGTTTCTAACATAATTTTTTCTCAGTCATCTCTTGTGCTCGATTTCCAGACGACTCACGCGTCTGCAAAACGCGTCGTTTTGTTCGGTAGCAATACTTGTTGAATTGCATTGTTCGTTCGCACGTGATCGGTTCGTACGTGTGCGTGGTAGGTACCACGGTAACGTGCGAGTTTTTTTATTTTTAACGCCTTATGCTATTTCAAAGAAGGAAACACGTTCTGCCTTATACCTACATACCACACTATTGATTGCGGAAATAAAATTAAGAAAAAACAACAAGCGTTGAAACATGGAAAAGTTAAGGCGAGCTCTTTGCCCAGCATTGGGATAGTATGTATAGGTGTAGTTTATCTATACTAATCAACTAATTACAAAGATGAATGATTTTGTGTTTTTGTTTGTAACGATTTAACTTAAAACTATAAGAGCGATTTTAATTATTATCAATCACTGAGTAATTATAAGCTATAATTATATAATATACGCATGCGAAGCTGGGGCGGACCGCTAGTATAGATAGGGTAATAGTAAAATTATCTGGGTGTAAGATTTACGTATAAGCTGCAACTATATTATTACTACTAATCGCAACGCGCTCAAAATCACAGTAAAACACGAAAGCTGGGATGGATGGATGTTTGTTACTTCTTCACGCCATAACTGCTGAAAGGATTAGGCTGAAATTATGCATCGATGTAGCTCTAACCGTAAAATAAAAAAACATACCCTTTTTTATCTAATAAAAGAGTTATCATGGTCGCGGGCACCATCATTTATTTGATAACTAGATCAAATAAATAAATTATATCTTTTTTTCCAAAAATATTTTATATAACTTAGGTTACTCTCCATTCTTTCAACTCTATATGCCAAAAATGAAGTCGATTGGTTGCTTAGTTAGGGCGTGAAGGAAGGTCAAACAAACACATTTTCGCATTTATAATATTAGTAGGTAGGTATAGATAGACGTGCTGCCTGTGGTTTGTTTGTTTTGTTTTTCATCTGTATCACCCAGTTGAATTTAGTAATGGCGTCACTTTATGTATTAATAGGTAGGTACTTTACTAAAGGCGATACATGTGAAATGGGCAAATTTGATTTTTATCCGTTATCTTTATCGATAAACCTTTTGAAAAAATACCTAATAATCTGTAAGATACAAGGCAGATTCCCTTTTTTTCGAAAATAAAAAAAAACTTATTGAAATACCAGAAATAATTGTGCAAAGTACCTAGTTACCTACCATCTGTTTTCTTAGTTTTTACAATTTTTCACCTAAACTATCAATCACAAGATTTTTTAATTTTCATCACCATATTAAATAGAAAAAGTACCCAGGGCACCTTCGGCTTATTTTTGCAAAAAAATGTCTTAATTAATAGATAATCAGCATGATTTTTGAGCTAACGCCGCCGCCGGTCTGCTCTATTCCGCTCCTTTAAAAGAAACAGAACATCCTAGAAATCCTATGTCTATCCTTTTCCAAAAACTTAGGTTGTATAGGCTCTTAATACATACTCAATGTCGGTATAACTGGAAAAAAAAAGTGTCTACGTTTGCGCAGAGCTTTTTTATTCCATTGACAGCAAATAACTTAAATATAAGAACAGAGGTACTAAAAATTCTTATGTAGGCACCTAGCTAACCTTCCCATCTTTACAAAGTTAATTTACATTTAAAAAATTAATGACACCCGTTAAAAGCAGTAGCAAACAACATCGAACGTCTGCGGAACTTTGTTATCAACTGCTGGCTGACGTAATTAACATTCGCCGAAACTGCCACGTTATCATAACACGTGTTTTTGCGCACGTGGCGTCACTGTCACGTATTCTTTAGCCTGACGCAACGCTCACGCTGCTGTCCACGCGTGGGCGTGACCTGCGTGTTGGGTTGAGAAGGGTATTATTGCCTGGATTACCATAAATACAATGTAAGCTGTTTTTTATCGAGGAGTTGCAAAACATTGTCGTTCTCTACCGGACGCTGAAGAGAAAAGGAAAGATATTTAATATCTAAGCAACTAAGGTAGGAAATTCTTTTTGTTTTATTATAATAACTTCTTTTATTAGACTAAGGTTTTTTTTATTATAGTGTAAGCCTTCGGACTCTGGCTAATCTCTAAGAAATTAAATAAGTTGCCAAAAATTATCGCCCTCAGTACGGTAACGGGTGTGCTCTAACCATCGAGTTAGAATACTATCTAACTCGATGGCTCTAACTAACTAACCCACGAAATTCTTAGTCGGTTCACCGAAAATCTTTGGGACCTCTTCCGGCTTTAGCGCCGCCGTTTCGAAAATTCGTTTTTTAGGAACTTGTTTAATTTATTGGACTAACTGTCTTTTCAACTCTTAGAACTTCTTGTTTTTTTTACTGACGAAAAACCAAAGGAAAAAGGTTTAGGTAAGTAGGTACCTAATTTTTATGTTCGAGTATTATGGATGGGTGGTTGTATGTATTTTATATAAAATTTTTCTTCAATTTCTCCGTCAAATAAGGACTGATTTGGAAACATCTTTCGCTATTTTTTGACGATTTCTGTGGCTCGGTGATCTAAGGTCTGCCTGCGACGCGGAAGTTGCGGGTTCGATTCCCGCCTTAGGACAAATATTTGCATGATCTGCAGTAGTCGTTTTGGGTTTTTCGGTCGATTTCTATGTAATAAAAATATCTATCTATATTATATTGTATTATGTACCTATTTATTTAGTACCCAAGCTCTGCTTAGCTTGGGGCTAGGTAATGCTGTGTGAATTGTCCAGCATTATTTATTTAATTATGTGGTGGTACTGTTATTTTTTTTTATTGTTTCGGAAATGATCCCGAGGTGGTCCCTTATAAATTAAATTAATTTATATGGACTTGGTGTTTGTCCCGGTAAACTTATAAAAAACAAATACTAAGGAATTACTCGCACTTGACGGATATTTTGAGTTTAGTAAGCTAACTAACCTAAAGCGTACTGAAAGAATATACATATTTTTTTAAGACAAAAATTAAAATGTAGATAATTCAGTAAATTAAGACTGGTATCAGAAAAATAATCATATGTCTGCTGAATAAGGATAAAAGACGATTTCTTATTGATCAATATTTAAAATTTAAATAAATTCCTGTCTATTGCCTATTCATCAAAGTCGCCTAGACTAGACTATCAGATGAATTTTAATTTTTTACTGTCTTCTTCAAAGTTAAGCTGAAGCTAGCAAAATTTAACATATTTTTGAGGATTTTAGAGACTTCACTTTGACCACAATTTGTTAAATTGTTATTAAATTTCATTGATTATGTTGCATTAATTATAGGTTATAGTTAGTAACGAAAATTGCAGTACCCAATAAGCTCTTCGTACCGTACGAACAGCTTATTGGGTAGGTACTGCAATTTTCATTGTAAGTCATTTACATATTTACTATAAAAATATAAAATTGGTTCGAGTAAGTTTATTAGACAAAATGTAAAAATGAAACCGGCCAATTGCGAGTTGGACTCGCGTACGTAATGTTCCTTAGCTGGGATATATAAATATAATAAAAATCTGGTGGATAAATAAATATACAAATAGCATTATCTATAAAAATGGCAAAAAATCATGTCTGCTGTAGGCCCCCAATAAATATTTTTTTTATTTTAATTTAATTTAAATATTCTGTGAATATTTCAAGTGTCTACCAGTTGCCGTTATCAATATCGAGCAAAAACGAACAAAAACTCACATTTGTTTTATGGGAGCCCCCTTAAATATTTATTTCAATCTGTTTTTTAGTATTTGATGTTATAGCGACAACAGAAATACATCATTTGTGAATTTCAACTATCTAACAATCACGGTTCATGAGATACAGCCTGTTGACAGACGGACAGTTTTAGTAATAGGGTCCCGTTTTTCCCTTTGGGTACGTATGGAACCCTAAAAACATTTTAAAAAATAACTAGATGTTCAAATAATGTAGAATGTTAATTTTTTAATGACAGTCTCAAGTGTTCATAATAGTATTGTTTTTATTCACAGACCATCAGTTGAATATTTATTGACTCACGTGGAAAATCGTACGCGTGTGGCATCAGGCATGCCAGTAGCTAAGGTCGAAAAATAATGTTTTTCAATGTCTGTTTACATTACAAATAAGAATAGACTGTAAAATTAGCAACACAGGCATTAATTATTCATTGTTTTACAAAACCGTTACATTTTGCAAACATTATTACAGTGTGAGTGAGCCCCATATGGGCCCATAAAAAAATCACGTGGCGTGGGAGGGGTCATTACTTTTGTATGTCCATTTCAAAATGTATAAGGATGAATATTGTTGTTATTTTCAATATGTTTGTGTTAATTTCATTAAAAATATTTTAATTTAATAAGTTTATTTCAGAACTGCTGTTTTAATTTAATAAAAGACAAGAAGCCCCTCTTTCAAAAAATTCCGCCTCACCCTTAATGACCATTTTCAAAAATTGTAATATTTACAGTCTCTTTATTCGTAGGTCTTCTCTATTATTTTCCTGTAAAACATAGATCTGTATATACATACGCCACATACATTGTTTACGGATCGCTCCGCAAACTTAGGAGATAGGGGGAAAAATTTTCGACTATTTTCAAAATGTTACAAAAACTATGAAACCTGCAGAAATGACAAAAACTCTTTTAAAATGTACCATATATATACCTTTCATTTGATACACCACTTGCTCTCCTAGGTCTCTTTTGAAATTTCAACAGCACAATTTGTATTGAAATTTTTTATTTTATTTATTTACAATTTTTTCTTTAATCAGCAATGGTGCACGAAATGTATCAAAATTGAAATGTTTTTATATATTTTATTCATCAAACTTGTGCAACTAATTAATCAAAAAACTACCTTGGCGCTTTTGTACAAAATGAAATGTAATATTAGGTGCAGTAGGATCTCATAGATCATGAAAATGTTGAATTTTTCGAAAGATCAGCCTTAATTTTTAAGTTTTTTCACAACAAAAATTTACCGTGTGATGTGATAATTTATTCCTGTGTAGAATTGTAATTAAAAAGCGACAAATAACAAAAAATAACAACATACAGGCTAAAGGTTTCTTCGTCGCTTCTTTACTTTAGTTTACATACCGAAGCGACATAAATCAAAAACATCAGTGTTTTTTTTAAGAATTTGACGTTTTCTATGTGTAAATGTACACATAGAAAACGTCAAATTCTTGTATAGATCCCACTTTGGTCCGAATCGTCCGAATCCATTGGGACGAGTCAAGAAACTCAAATTATGGATATAAAGCATTTTTTTAATTGATTGATTGACCTTATTATAGAGAAAATATTATAAATATTATAGAGGAAGTCTCTAGCCTTAAGCAGTCAAATACTATTAAAAATCACAATAAAAAACAAAGAGAACAAGATTGTAAAATCAATGCAAAGTTTACCAACTTGGTTCACCAAAATATTCAAGGATTGAGAAGTAAATTATTAGAATTAGAATTGTACATGAACTCATTTGACATTGACATCATCTGCTTAACAGAACACTGGCTAAAAAGCTATGAGCTCATGTTTAACTTTAGTAATCACCACGTTGGTAGTTCCTTTTGCAGATCACATGCTATTCGTGGAGGCTCTTTAATATTATTAAATAAAATCATAAAATTCAAAGAACGTAAGGACATAATATGCTTATCCGTTGAAAGTCACATTGAAGTAGCATGTGTAGAGCTGGAGCAAAGTGTTGTAGTAAGCGTATACAGCCCACCATCAGGTTCTTTTGATATATTTGAAAAAAGTATGGATGATATTTTATTTAAAATATCCAAATCTAATAAAAATATCATAGTGTGTGGAGACTTTAATATTGATCTTTTCGAAACTTACTCCCACAGTAGTAGATTAACAAACTTATTTAATTCTTATAATCTGAAGCCAATATTTATGAAACCTACTAGAATAACTGAAACTTCAGCAAAATGTATAGATAATATATTTGTTTGCCAAAATGAAAAAATTGTCAGTAAACAATTAATTAGCAATTTAAAATCCGACCACTTAGGTCAAATAATTAAATTTAAAATTCTAGCAAAAAATACTGATTATAAAAGGAAAATAAAATACATACCTGTGACCACAAATCGATTTGAACGGTTGAAATTGGATTGGGAATCTAAACCATCACCTAATTACTCAATCAACAACCCAAATGAGTCGTATTGTAGTTTTTTTAACAAATTCACCAATGCGTTCAATTCAATATTCATACCCAAATCAATTGTGGTCTCAGAAAAACTTAACTTTAGTGAGTGGGCAACAGTAGGTATACACAAGAGTAGACAAAAGTTGTATGAACTGTATAGTGAAAAGCAATATAATTTTAGCCAGGAATTCAAAGAAAAAGTTAAAAAATACTCTAATATGTTTAGAAAAGTTTGTCAAATCGCAAAATCAAATTATATTAGCTCGAAAATTAGAAATAGTGAAAATGTTATAAAATCAACGTGGAAAATAATAAATAGTGAGACTGGAAAAGTCAGAACCTACGATAATAATTATAATTTAAAGATTAATGACTGCTCAGTCACAAACGATGTTGATGTAGCCCAAGCATTTGAAAACTTCTTCACTGACATTCCAATCTCTACTACAAAGTGTCTAAACTCTTCTCTAGTAGTCGCCGAGTCATTACTCATAGAAAATGTACCTAAATGCGATAATAAATTTTATTTCAACCATGTCAGTGAAATAGATGTTAAAAAAGCGTTTAAGCTTTTAAATGTAAAGAAAACTGCAGATCTCTGGGGCATTTCCGTTACAATTATTAAACCTTTAATTGATACCATAGCACCAGATCTTGCTTTTATTTATAATGAATCCATTAATAGTGGCGTATTTCCTGATCTAATGAAATGTAGTAAAATTATACCACTGTATAAATCGGGTAGTAGATCTGACCCCACTAACTTTAGACCGATATCAGTACTGCCTACTTTCAGCAAAGTTTTTGAAAAACTGATTTTAAATCAATTACTTAGGCATTTTAATAGCAATGACCTGCTGCATTGTAAGCAATTTGGGTTTACTCGCGGCAGGTCAACTACTGATGCCGGTGTAGAGTTAGTATCGCATATATTTGATGCTTGGGAGAAGTCGCAAGATGCTTTAGGCGTTTTTTGCGACTTGTCAAAAGCATTTGATTGCGTACACCATAAAACATTAATCAGGAAACTACATCACTATGGAATAGTGGACACCTCTTTGGATCTTTTGGCATCTTACTTGAGTGATAGGATACAAAGAGTGGACATCAATGGGAAACGGTCTTCGGGGTCTGTAGTTACAATGGGTGTACCGCAGGGTTCTATCCTCGGTCCTTTCCTATTTTTAGTTTATATCAACGACTTGCCTCATCTTGTAAAGAATAATCACGAGATTGTACTGTTTGCTGATGATACTTCCTTAATTTTTAAAATGAAGCGACAAAACACAAACTTCGACGATGTGAATAATGCAATCTCAAAAGTAGTCCATTGGTTTAGCGTCAATAATCTTTTGCTAAACGAAACCAAAACAAAATGTATTAGATTCATTCTACCTAATGTTAAACAAGTTAAGGCTGAGGTAAACGTAAAAGAAGAAACGTTACAAATTGTACAAAGTACCGTATTCTTAGGAATCACCTTAGATAATAAACTTCAATGGGGCCCACACATAGATAAGCTATCGAAGAGACTTAGTTCTGCAGCGTATGCAGTCAAAAAAATCCGTCATCTTACAGACGTGGATACATCCAGACTTGTTTATTTCAGCTACTTCCACAGTATTATGTCTTATGGTATACTGCTGTGGGGGAACGCTGCAGATATTAACACCGTATTTGTGCTGCAGAAGAGGGCTGTTCGTGCAATCTATAATATGGGTCCCAGAGAATCCCTGCGTGATAAGTTTAAAGAAATTAACATAATGACAGTTCCCTGTCAATATATTTATGAAAACTTGTTGTACACTCATAAAAATATCAAAACCTTTCCTAAAAATAGCGATATACATAATATAAATACTAGAAATAAACATAAACTTGCTGTGCCCACAACTAGGCTTCACAAAATTAATGTATCTTTTAAAGGGCAATGTATACGCTTCTACAACAAAATTCCTAGTGAGTTGCAAAATCTATCAATAAATAAATTCAAACAAATTGTAAAAACCTTTCTGTGCAAAAGGGCTTACTACAAAATATCAGATTATCTAGAAGATAAAAAAGCTTGGGACGGGTTTTGCTCCAACTCGAAAAATAACAACTAACAGGCTAAAGGTTTCTTCATCGCTTCTTTACTTTAGTCTACATACCGAAGTGACCGAAATCAAAAATATCACTTTATTTCCGTGTCAATGTTTTATTTTAAGAATTTGACCTTTTCTAAGTGTACATTTTTGTATTTATGGAAATAAAGACTTTTTGATTTTGATTTTTTTTTTGATTTATTTTCCGCGCATAACCTTAATGTTTTTGTCTCATGACATAAAACAATCCAGTGCTAATTCCAGAGACCATAATGCTACGACCCTCGTTAGCATTAAAGCCATAAAATGCAAATTTAATACTTCTCTTTCAATTTCAACTCAAAGCTAAATGCATCATATCGCTCAGCCACAGATTAAACAATGTTACTTCTCAGCGCAAGGCCTAAACTCTTAATTATTAGGGCCAGCGCTCACGTGGCCACGTGTTGCCAGCCCTGACCCAGTTGCTATGTACCCACGGCCACGCACAACACGTGCCTTGTGCATACCTGCCTTATTTATAAGTGCACTGGCTTCGCACAGGCGTGGAAGCCTGTGGTAGAATTTTGAGAGTGAAGGAAGAATAAATAAATAAATAAAATAAATAAATAATGCTAGATAATTCACACAGCATTATATAGCCCCAAGCTAAGCAGAGCTTGTGTTATGGGTACTAGATAACTAATATACATATTGAGTAAAATGCAAATCGAAAATAGCTCATTGAAGTACGAGGGCTTTTGAATACAATCTTAAGAAAAAACTACCACGCTTTTCGTTTTGACAATAGATAGCGCTGCACAAAAGTTAAGTGTCAATTTCAAGTGTCTTAAAATCATCATCATTAGCCTATATTAGACATATGCCTCCCCTAATGAGCGCGAGGGGAGGTCATAAAATAACAACCATATAATTTTCTGTTTGTTGTTTTTTTGGCAGATTTTTGACACTTGAGTTTCGCCATCTATCTGAGTCTATAGCAACAACTTTTTTTTAAAGGTCGCATTGAAAAACCTTCAAAAAGATTGGGAGAGCATGTACCCAGCAAACAAAATAAGAACAGTTATTATATTGACATAAAATGTCACCAGTTTGAAATAAAAGTGCATGAAACATAGTCTGAGCATTTTTTATTAGATCCTAACGTGTATAATAACTGGATGTCTGGTAAACATACACCGAGATAAGGCGCGCTGATAGCATTGAGTGCATAAAGATATTTTATACTAGTTTTGTTTTAAAATGATGTAGGCCAATGTCCTAGTCCAAATTTAAAAATAGCATAAGGTAGGTATCACAAATTGTTTCTTTTTTTTTTTTTGGGTTCTTTGGTTTCTTTTTGAAATATCGTTTTTTTAACGTCTTAATAAAATAAAATAAAATAGGTGGTGGCGCTAGTATGCATCAGAGCCGTCTTTATGTAAAACTTATCTGAAGTTATCTTTTAAGACTTAGTTCTCACTGCACAGTGCGATTACGAAAAAAGTTTTCGAGAGCTCGTTAGAAATTAACTTCTATTTCGCTTAAATGAAAATGTAAATTTCTTGAACACTATTATTATTATTTATTTATATTTTTATAAATTATATTTTTTGAAAATCTGTGTATTTGGATGAATGTTTTTCTAAAAATTTAGGGATGGTCGGTAAGACAATTTTCCTGAAGATATACAGTGCAATTACGAAAGAAGTTTTCGAGACCTCGTTCGTTAGACTTTACATCTATTTCGCTTACATGAAAATTATGTCAATGTTCTTAATAATTGTATTTTTTTTTGAAAATTTCTAAATTTGGATGAATGTTTTTCTAAAAGTTTATGGGTAGTCTCCTAAGACCATTTTCCTGCAGCTACACCGCTGCACCGGTTAAGCAATAAATGTATTTTTATGACTCAATTCTTTACATTTTCTTTATACAGTAAATTTCGTTGCTATGCAATTTTGTTACTTTTTTTGCAAAATTCTAATTCAATAAATAAGCTAATATAACTGTAACTTGAGAAATGATCCTTAACCATCTTAACATGAATATTCGTCCCATTGAGACTTAGAAATACCGAGTGCAAGACTATTTTGAAATCTTAATGAAGTATGTAAGTTATTTATTAGTTGGTCACTTAGATGACCCTTAATTTTATAAGTCAAGTTTTGGTAAAAAATCCAAAACACATTTTAGTTGCATATCAATTGAAAAAAAAAACTTGCTGCATTTGATAGTAGAGCTTCGGAAAGAAAGGTTACTTCTAATACAAGGAAAAATAAAACAAAAATGTCTAATAATTCGAAAACCCTCATAATTTAATTGTTATACAATTTTTATTCTGAACTGTTAAAGATACCCTGAACTGATAAGTTGAACCTAATCTACGGGAAGACGATAATCACACAGCTAATGACAGATTTAAAATATAATTTATAATATATTAAGATTTTTTATATGTATTTTGTAGATTTTTTGTATTTTTTTTATTTTGGTACCTAATAAAATATTTCAAATATACATTTTAATAAATCCTAATTTATAATTTCATAATTTCAAACCTTAAGGGCCTATACTACCTCAAATCAACTTCGTCAAATCGAAATATCTTCGAAGCTACAAAATGTTTAACTTTGAAATTTATGTATGGTAAAGTTCAGGACTTATTCTATCGATCATATGTTTCGAAAACACGATATCATAAAATTTTCTCAATAGAAAAAAATCGCAAAGTTACCTCTAAATTCTTACTAAAACCTAAATTTCTCAATAAATACAGAAGTTAAGACCTTGAGAATAAGCATGGTAATAGAACTAAGTATAAAGAACATTTCATATGTTTCGGTTTTTTCAAATAGTCCTAATTATATAAGTCCTAATTAATAAATAATAAGCTAAAACTTGATTTTTGGGCTTGCGTTGCTATGCCCTGTCCCGCTCCTATAAACGCAAAATCCTATGTCTATCCTTTTCACAAAAACTTGAGGTTGTGTTTGTGTAGGCTCTTAAAAATCATGTTAAATCCTAATAAATCTTTTATCGACTACCTATTGTTACACATATCATTATAACACTGCATAAGCCATATGAGGGACCGAGATAGACTGATTATAATGATTGGTGGCCTGACAACTCGAACGTTGAAACGTAGGCACTTATAGTGCCCGTCTCTCTCTACCCATAGTGTCGATCCTCCCAGAGTCTTAGGTTAAATTTCACCGTTGAAACTGAACACTTAACGTTGCAATCTATACATTATATTTATAAGTATACATTTGCAGTATAGCATGAGGGCACTTTATTTTATTTTCATAATTATCATTTTAAATTTATTTGTAATGTAACCTATGAGACTAGTGTAGTTTTAGATATAGATTTAGTTAACTTATTATACCTACCTATGTATGTATGAACCATAGTGAAAAAATTCTATGTCTATGGTATGAACACTCTATACCGACTGCCGGCGGCGCGACGCGCAGCCCCGGAGGTGTACTTAACATTAATTAGCTCATGCATTAGTTTTAAGATTATTTTTTTTTGTATCTCATTTTATGTAAACATTTTTTGTTGTGAGAATAAATATCTTTAAACCGAATTAGAATATATTTCTGTACTAGTTCAATAAACAAAAAAAATAAAAAAATAATGCTGGACAATTCACACAGCATTATCTAGCCCCAAGGTAAGCAGAGCTTGTGTTATGGGTACTAGATAACTGATATACGTAATATTATACATTACATAGATAGATATTTTTTATTATACATAGAAAACACCCAGACCAACGGAACAAATTTCTGCAGATCGTACACAAATTTGTTCCGAGGCGGGGATCGAACCCGCAATCTCTTGCGTCGCAGGCAGACTCTCGCCCGCTGCGCCACTGAGGTCGTCGAATATATAAATAATAATATAAATAAATAAGAACAACTCAGATTGCTTCAATAAACGGGTTCAGCGCATTTAACTTGATATAAAGTTGATCCGGTTCAAGCGCTAAACCAAATTAAAGAGCTGTCGTAATAATATAACACAAATAATAGTTAATATTACAAATTTGAACTCGATCAAACTGAATTTAGTTAGGTATGTTAATCTTAGTTTGGGCAGCAAACGCTAAAATATGAAATCTCACTAATAATATAAATGCGAAAGTTTAGATGGATCTATCCATCAAAACTTTCGCATTTATATTAGGATACTTAGTTTTAGTATTTATCGGATATTTGTTGCTCAATCACGCCAGGACGGTTAAACGGGTCTAGATTAAATTTGGCACTGAGATAGATTATAGCCTGGAATAGCACATAAGCTATATTTTATCTCGGAATTTCCACGAGACAGGGAACTATGTGAGTGAAGCCGCGAGACATTGTTAGCTATAAATTTTAAAATATTAAAAAAACAATAAAAAAAAAATAGGTAAACTACTTTTGGACAAGCACGAATGACGAAAGTTTCGCGAAGCTCTTCTGTTCACCAGTCACTTGTAGTTTTTCAAGCGTGGGATCGTGCGTGGTAGAGTCATACACATACCTATTTCGGTGCACGAGCACGTTGAGCGCGCACGTGCTCCGCGACCCACTTGCAGGTCGGCGGCCGATATTATCGTGCAACAAGCAACGAACATTTCTCTTTACTACGGGGACAGACTAATTATAGAATTACCGACTTATTTGCTGTGAGCGTAGTACGTTAGTATTATTAATTATTAGCAGCGCCTCCTGGATAAATTCCGTTATAAATTAGCCAATGTGCTATTTTATTTATTTATTTATTTTATTTTATTTGGAGAACAAACAGTTGTAATCACTATTTATATAAACTTACACTATAACTTCTAACCATTGATGTGTCCTCGCATATAATAGCTAAAAAGACTGCTTGCTTGCGGAGGAAAAATAGAGACACAGCTATTTCTTGGTAACAATTATCTACAATTATCTATTCCAGACTATAATCTATCTCTGTGCTTAATTTCATCCAGATCCGTTCAGCTGTTCTGACATGATTGAGCTTCAAACATCCATCCATCTATTTAAACTTTCGCATTTATAATATTAGTGTGATTTTCTCTTTTTTTTATAGTCTTTAGACCTCGTTTTGACTACAGACTCGATGGAAAGTAAAGTTGTGGCTGACGATGTATCACGAATGACTAAATTTTTGTTGACCTTCCTAAAAGATACCTATTCATACTCTTGTCTTGAAGAGACCCAGGTTGTAATTGACGGGAAAAACAGCAGCAGGGAGCGTGTTCCAAACCCCAGCGGTTCGAATGGTGTCTCTCTGGTGTGGTAAAATGAAAAACGTTTTCGTTTACTAGCTAGCGGTGACTTGTGAAAGAATTGGTGATAAAACGCAACGAGTCTCTAAAAATAATTTGAAAATTAACAGGGGAGAGTCGCTGCAACGCAAAATGTTTTTGGAACTGAAACGAAAATTGTTTTCGTTTTCGTTTAGTATGCAATAAGGAGTGTGATCGTGTAGTCCCTTGATCTTGCAGTCCCTTGGTGAAGGCTTAATGCCTTGATTAGACTCATGTAGTTATACATAGAGTGTAGAACTCAGTGGCGCGGCAAGCGAATTTCCGCCACGCAGGTGGTTGCGGGTTGGATTCTCGCCTAGGAATTAATGTTTGTCCGATCTGCAAATATCAGGGTGTCCTGGATGTGAAAGATGTTAACACTTTCTTGGCTGAAAACACAGAGTGCGATCTGCGGGTCCATATCGCGACGGCGCGCCCCTGCGGGTCGCACCGCCGACGCTAGCAGTGATTGCCGCGATCACTGCTAGCGTCGGCGGCGTAAAAAAGATTTCTATCCAGAAATAATAAAATATCTATCTTTTGAGTGTATTGCACTAAGTATATCAGTCATCTATTACACACCCATAACACAAGCTCTACCTACGTTGGCGCTAGATAGTGATATGTGAATCGTCCAGCATTGTTAATTTATTATTAACTAGGGCTCCGTCCCAACTTCGCACGGGTATATTCTGTAGCCTATCTTACTCAGTAATAATGAGGCTTTCTATCGCTAAAATAATTTTTGAAATAGGTCCAGTAGTTTTTAAGTTTATTCGATGATTTGGTTGGAGATAACAGGTGCCATGCCAAAAACACTCTTCCTAAATAAGGCCGTTTTACATGTAGCGGTGACTCAGTGCTCCCTCACGTTGAGCGCCGCTTGTTGTCGCGACGTTCGCAAATAAAAAATCACGTTTCTTTTACCACTGTTTACGTACGGGCCGGCAACGTGCGTATCAAGGCTGGATGATAACGCCGATGTTGTAAATAGTGCCTCTATACAACGTGCATTTATTATTTTGAGAGAATAAAAATGTTTTCATGTCATCGATGGAATAGAATAGATAAAATACCTATACTTTATTGCACAAAAGCTGTACATAGCCGATCATAATGCTAGATATCATTCTGTACTTACTAACCTTCGGGTAGTGTGGACAGCAATTATGTTAGGTAGTGCTACACCAGAAATATATAAATATGTATACCTAGCATAAATAAATACGCATAAACAAATTATGTATCCTCACCTCAACTGCCTATATAGGTCCACTGCTGGACTTTTAATGCTTTTAATTGATAGCAAGGGCCCTCACCATCAATGTTTCCGATAGAGATTAGAAACATCTATGTTTAAAATGTTTCTTAGCAATTTCTATGCTCATAGTTCTAAAGTAACGATTTACTATCAAGGTACAAATTAAAATACATTCCCGAGAATTTTAAATTGTTAATATACATATACAATGCAATATAATTTAATATTAATAATACTTTTTATTATTATAAAAATTAAAAAAAAATATTCACAGAAATGGGTTTACAGAGTAGGAACTTACAATCTATTTTATATTAAATGAAGGTACGCTAATTTCCTCATAATGAAGGAATATTGTTTGTAGATAATAAAAGCCCACAACGGACTGAGCTGTAATAAATATATGTACATTAATATATTAAGCTTAGTTATAAAATTATTTAGGTATGATTTTATTCTATTAAAAAAATGTATTTTAAATTTGTCGCTCTACATGTTTTGTACGTATGACTCTCTGTATACTCATAATTTGTGAAATGATCATGTTCTAATCACATATTATTTTAGTTTTGGTACATTCTGTGATTATTTTATGTTTTGTGTCGCAGTTCGGTGGTAGATATATTCTTCAAGAGGCGCTGCTGCCCAAGTGTATGACCCTTAGTCGTCTCTTACGACACACAACACCCTTGGCAGAAGGATTTGTGATCGCAGAGAGTTGATGTATCCAAGAATATAACTAACGAAGACCATGAGTTGTTTACAGTTGCTGTCATGTCTTCTTTTTTATGGCAGGTAGGTATATCGAATTGGAGGTCGCTATTTGAGATTCGAACACGTGAAATATTGTCTGTAGGAAGTAGCCCATAGACAAGAAAGGGTAGCCAGCACGTTGTTATAAAATCTACATGCAATCAGTTTAAGTTTTATAAAAATCAGCTGCATAAATCGATGTTTTTTTTATTTCCGTTTATTTTATGTATCGAACCGATGGCTAAATAAGTTAATATCAATACCAGATCAATACTAATAATAATCCATGTATCATCATGATCATCATAAGCCTACGTTAGTTTGGACATAGGCCTCCTCTAATGAGCGCCATAGCACCCTGCCCTGTCTAATCTAGATAAAGTACGTACTTATTAATGTAATTGAAAATAAAATATCACAAACATTATAATAATAATAAATAATAATAATAATAATGCTGGACAATTCACACAGCATTATCTAGCCCCAAGGTAAGCAGAGCTTGTGTTATGGGTACTAGATAACTGATATACGTAATATTATACATTACATAGATAGATATTTTTTATTATACATAGAAAACACCCAGATCAACGGAATAAATTTCTGCAGATCGTACACAAATTTGTTCCGAGGCGGGGATAGAACCCGCAACCTCTTGCGTCGCAGGCAGACTCTCGCCCGCTGCGCCACTGAGGTCATCGGAATTATTATTTCATAACAACCCCCAAAGTTCAACAACTTGTTAAGAATAGAAACAAAATTTACATTTGAAACAGTTGAGCTTAATGCAGACTATTTTTAAACAATTAAGAGGCAGATCAACTGATCCTTAATAACAATTAACGATACCAAACAAAATAGGTCAAGTAATCACGAGGCTTTTTTGTTCAGTTTCATAACTTCGTTCCACGTTGATTTGCCATTTTCTGCGCTGTCATTTAACATTACGTAAACTTATTATAAAGTTATAAGTGTACTTATAACTTGCAAAAATTATAAATATGAGTAAGGATCTATGTAACCTTACGAGGGTCAACATAATACCAGCGCTGAGTAGGTAATCCAACTTATCTACTCAGCATATTGCTGAGTAGACACCTTTTTGGTTCGACACATGGTGGCCAAGCAGCTTGCGGAAGTACTAAAGCTAGGTTTAAAAAAAAAAATGTTTTTGTTAGTTATATTATTATAATTTTTTTATGTTTTTGTTAAATTAGAATCGTAAGTTCCTAGCCAAGTTATTTTCTATGTATGTATATGTACCTATGTTTTGTGTCGAGCTAAATAAACTTTTCATTCATTCATTCAAGGATAAAATTGCATAACGGAGGCAATATACTAAAAGTTATTTGACGACCTCTGTGGCGCGGTGGGCTTAGGTCCGCCTGCGACGCAGGAGGTTGCGGGTTCGATTCCCGCCTTGGGACAAATATGTGTATGTACGTAATGTATTGTATTTATATATCAGTTATCTAGTACCCATAACACAAGCTCTGCTTAGCTTGGGGCTAGAGAATGCTGTGTGTATTGTCCAGCATTATTTATATTTAAGTTATCATCATTGACCTGTCTAATCACGTTTTTTTTTAATTAATAGATTTTTTTTGTCGTGTTCTAGTATGTACCAACCAACATTGTTTTCATCCTTATTACACGGCAGTCAATAAAAAATTAGCAATAAAATAAAACCACATACGTACTTTTATACTAACCTATGCTTTATTTCAGTAAAAATAATCACTGTAAACTTAATAAATGACAAATTCGAAAAATTATAATAGACATGATAAGAATGTCATAATTTGTTTTATTGGGAACACAAAAAGTGTTTAAAAAAAATGTTTTGTTCAGTTTTTTGTAATTGACTCCTCGGTCACGCACAAACGACAAAAACGTGGTGTGTGATAAATACGTCACTAAACCAGTAAACAATTATGAAACAAAAATTCGTATTTTCGGATCGACATTTATTACAATTGTTTACCATGAATCACTTTGGAAAATATTACCCGTCCTAGCACGTTGTAAGCGGAGCATGGTCGCCAACGTGACACCTCCGATTATATAACCTTCTTGTAAGGAGGTTAGGTAGGCTTGGTATATTTACATTTTCTTTTTTTCGATTTTCTTATTTTGTACCTCAGTTGTTTTTATGTATTTTTTTAAATTGTGTAATATGTGTAACTTAATTTTATAATGTTTATGCTATGAATACCTAAAGATTTCTATTTCTATATTTATGGTGGTTCGACATGGGTAGCGAGTTATTTTTTTGTGGTTTTGTTTTTTCTGCGTTCCTTAAGCAATAAATCTAACGAAAACGTAATTTGCTGCTAAATCGTAAATGTATTTTGGGAGCACTTGGGAAAACTTTGATTTTAAGCACAGAATTTCGTATTTTCTCAAATGCTCCAAAAATACCAGTGAATCGAATTTGGTTTTATCATGCGTTCATAGAAAATGTCTCACAACTTGCGGCAAATTACTTTTGCGCTCATTTTGTTACTTACTAGCGGTCCGCCCCGGCTTCATAAGGATATATTCTATAGCCTATGTTCATCAGGGATAAAGTAGAATTCTAATGGTGAAAGATTTTTTTAAATCGGTCCCGTAGTTTCGGAGCCTAATCCAAATGGGATCGCATTTGGATTAGGCTCCGAAACTACGGGACCGATTTCCAACCCGCATGCCCAGAGTGGGGAGGTTATTATGAGCTACTACCCCCATGAGATAAAAGCCAATAAGGCAATAATAACCGGAAGGCCTGCGTCCAGCAATGGACTTTTCTAGGTTGTTGAGGTTGAGGTTGAGCGAACAGGGGTGGTGGTGGAGCATGGGTGGTGGTGGAACATGTGTGATTGAACGGCTCCCAATCCGACGCCATTCCCCTTTGCTCCACTGAGAATACAAAACTGGAATAACTAGAATAACGGAACGTTTATTTCGCGGACACAAAAATCTTCGCGACTTTTTGTAGCGATGCGATGTCGTCGAGCGTCCACAAAACGTGAGACAGCATCGCTACAAAAAGTCGTCAACGAACGCTCTTAGGTGTTAGGTACAGTCACGTGGCAAAGCAAAAGCCTCCATCTTTGTTACAATGTAACAAGTGCTCGTGTTGTTGCAATAAATGTCGGAACTCGTGGCCTACAGATTTGTCCACGAGTTCTTGCCGTACAAATTCACGTTGGCTCGCACTGTACCAAAATCCACATGCGGCCAGACGCGCTGGCTGGTGATACAAATGCATAGAAGTGACACTCGTTTCATTAAAACTTTTGAAAGTAATCCGTAACTAAAACTATGGTATAAGAAAAATATGTTTCTTTTTTATAATTTTTTTCAAAATACTTTAATGTAGGTACTTACTTTTATTTCAAGTAGGATAATAATTTAAAATATTTTGATAACGCTGAAAGCTTTTTCTGCAGACAAAAGGCATCTTTCTAATAGTCAATAGAATCTACTGACTACATAATAAAATGTAGATAAATAATGAATAGTATTTGTCAAATAATGTCAACGTGTCCAAGAGTCCCGAAAGTTCTAAAGGAAATAAAGCACTTTGATGATTGATATTTGAAATAAACAGGATAAATGTGTATGTGTAGAATCTTATTCTCTACAAAATATAAAAACTCTAAGCAAATCAATACCAATGACCCAGTGCCAACTCTACTTTCCGCAACACCGTGGCAGTGCCACAGACAATGTTAGAGTACGGTTGTTTTTATTCGAAACACATGAGTCAGACAGAGCCCACGTTTGGCGCGTTGGTACTGTTTGAACATATACAACGTGAGCATGTAGAGCTACGAAGGTATAGATTGGTCAATGGTCATGTTTTGCAAGTTGAGCTTTTTGATGGTTTCTTTTTTCAAGCGTTATTTTTATTGGACTATAGTTATAAATAGGCACCTACCAAATATAAGTTTACAATACACAATACAATACAAAACACTTTATTGTACACCAGAAAAAGAACATCACAAAAAAGACATATTACATGAGACAAGTACAATGTTACAAAGTTTAATTTGTTTTTTTTATCTTTTTCGGTCCTTATGCCACGCTAGCTAGGGTCGGCACATTGTTTTGCTAATGTCCTCTATAAATCCTATTAAATATGAGTTTGATTGAAGGTTGTTATAGGTACAAGTGGTTGGTAATAGTTACAGATAGGTACTCATTTAAAAACTATTGGACTTTTTTTATTTTTCCTGTAATTGCTTTGATTTTGTGTGCTACTAACGAATCTGAACTGAAGTTTGATCGTAGTTTTTTGTTACACCCTGAATACGGTACTGCCGCTATTCCATGCCAATAATGGTATTATTCAAAATTCAAACGGAAGTTTTAATTCATGCAACTCGTAAATAAAACAAAAATGGTGCATAAACATCACAAAATAAAATATTCTTTACACGAATACGTCTCGATTCAATAAGATTACATTACACATTTCATAACCGTGACAAGCATGCAAATTAGGGTACTAGTTTCTAAATGTCGTGTCTAAAATAATCGTAGGCCTATGTAGACAGATAGTGCACTACACAATCGTCGCGCAGACCACGTGCGCCGACATGCGTGGTATCGAGCGTCAGCGTTCTGTCTAGGGTTACCACAACTCCCGGGAAAAATTTCCCCACCTTAAATATATAATATAAATTTATTTGAAACCAGCCATGCAATCAAATTCAGAGTAGCAGAATGTTTCACAAGGTAATTTAATAATATATAAAAAGTACGTATATAAAAGTATTATTTATGCCAAAGGTACATAAGTGACAACCTATCTATTTTTCTCCCACGTGTCTGAACAACATCATATTATGTAAGAGGTTGCCATGCGTTGTTAAATTTGAAATAGCATCAGGTAGGTACCCCAGGTTGTAAAAACACGTGTCCTGCCGTGTGAATTTACAACATTGAGTAACACTTTATTGGCAGTTTGAGCTAACTTGCGTAATAAAGGGCAGTGAGAACTGAGGCAAGTGAACAATAAACAGAAGTAATACGTTAGGCAAGTACCTACCAACAATTCAATATAGGAATAATTTTATTACACAATTACTAAACAATATTTTGAACTCTCTGCGCAAGACATAAGACTCTAAATACATTGATCGCCAGCCAGCCCGTGCAAGGTGGAGTCCTATTGAAATTTTGCCAGCGTCAGCACGTGGCTTACCATGCGATCCCAGTGCGAAAATACCTCGTAACGGTAGTTGCCAACACTAAATCGGGAATTTTACTGACTGTTGGGTAAACTTTTTGTTTTAAACTTTATTTTTCTATGTATCTGTTATAAAATAAATCATACAAAAATAATGATGGAACTGAAAATAAAGTACCTCGATAAAAATTAGGTACAAAAGTAAACTACACCGCTTTAACATATTTGTATTTCTTAAGTAGGTCGTAGGCATAGATTTAAAATGGTCGTAGGTTCTTTTGTCGACCCCTTCTTAGAACCTTCGTAAAACCCACTGTAACATCTTAGGGGTGCACATCTGCATAATATGCAGATGTGCATTAAAGTCATTAATAACTAGACTTAAAAGTATGTAATATATTATATTACATACTTTTAAGTCTAGTTTAGGCATCTGAGGCTAATTCTTAATTGTTTTAACAAGAATTTATTTTTGTGTCGTAATATTTCATAATGTCCGACAAACTGTTGTGTAATTATTTGTAATGATTATTTTTGCAATAAACATCTTATCTTATCCTCTCATTATTTGGTTTCAAACTTTTTGAATAATTTTCTCTCTACTTTCTACAGAATTGCGGACAGTTCTTATGTTTAAGAGTTGGGTAAAATATTTCCATTTTGTGGCAACACGACTTTCAGTCTCTAATCGCGACGCATTACGACGCGCAGCCTAGGTACCTACCTACGTACTCCGCGTTTTGCTGGCCTTACGTTCCATTTTCAAACCAACCAACCATTCCACGCTCAGTATTCAAAGAGTATAGACGTGACAGCAAAGCAGTAAAACTTGAATTTCAAAAACATTCCACTGAAAAATAATCTGTTAACGCTTCTAGCTTCTTATGTTTTGTAAAACAGAAGTGGTTAAAATGTGCGAGAAAAGGATCAGGAAAAATCTAAAGAAAGGTTTGTTGATTTTTTATTATAAAATTCGTTTTTAATTAAAACAAATTAAAACTTAACGTACCTACCTAACCTACTTTATGTAATTTTACATAGTGAAAGGTATTTAAAAAAATTATATTACACTAGTAATATGTGAATATTTGGATGTTTAGACGTTTCTTACATCTTCATGTCAAACTACTGAACGGATCGGTCTGAAATTTTGCATACATGTAGTTATGCCCTGGAATAAAATATAGGCTTATAATACAGGACATATCAATCAGTTCAAATGGGATAGATATAAATTTAGCCAACGCGTGCGAAGCCGCGGGCAGAAAGTTTTTTTTTGTTTTTTACTAGTTTTTTTGGCCAATAATTGAATTTTATATGAACCTCCAAAAAAAAATATTTTCTATTGGATTTTAGAGTTTGGTAGGTCTCTTATGTAACATCATTAAATTATTTTTACTGCTATAAAGAATTACATAGGTAGACATAATCTACTAGTAGTACATACATAATATAGGTACGTGCTCTTTGTGCGGCTGTATAGAAACTGACCTACCTCAAACAATGTCATAGTCACTCCTAACGTTTAACGAGTTTTAATACGTATATAACAGATTTTTATATGTTAGGATCGTTGAGCATTTTCAGTCTGAAACTTTTTTAACAGACCATCGCGCGTCGTGCTTTTTAAATTTATGTCATTTTGATAGGTACCTATAACTAGGTCACAAACAATTTAAAGTATGGCTTGAAACTTATTACAAACAAAAAGCATTCCGTTATTGATTCATTCCGAATTTCCGATCTACTAAAAAAATCATAAACCAAGGTTATTTTCTAAGATTTACCGTTCAAATCGATTCCATTTCCTAGATCAAATGGTTAAATTGATTATGTAGGTACCATATATAACTTTTTTAAATTTGTCTCGCTTCATACAGATTCATTTTGTAACGGAAGGTTCAATGACCCGAAGGTTACGTCACGCCTCACTTTGTTCTTCAGTTACGGCGTTTCGTAAACAACCCTATTAAATTGAAGCTTAGCTGTGTCGAGATAAGGAGGTAAATGGCTTGTTAAGGTACCAAGGCTGTATTAGTTACTAAGTCACAATCTCTCCCAGCAAGCCTTTTGAGAACATGAGCAAAATAAATAAAGCAATACAATTATGATACAGATTTCTAAATATAGACTTTCCTTGTACGTATAGTTGAATGACAAACCAAAATTTGCATATAAACATAAAATATTACTATAGGTACCTACTTATTACCTATATATTTGTTGGAATTTTAACCGAATCGTACCTATATTAAGTGTAAAAGCAATTCAATAACAATTACAGTAAATTACATAAGTACCTACTTTTGGTAGGTACTTAGCAACATGGAATAGTAGCTGTCAAATCTCAAATCAACTTCACTCCATCCGTAATACCTTTTACCTTTTCTTTTTTTGGACCTTTTTATAACAACTTTATACATGTATCTATTTTATAAGTGTGTCATAATTTAATTGTTTTATTGTATTGTATAGTTGTTGTAAATAAATGTATTTCTTCTTCTTCTTCTTCTTCTAATAAAAAACAAAGATGGGAAGGAGCCATAATTTCTTGGATAGGCTGTTGCATAAAATAGCATTAATACCTACATGGTATGGTAACTCTAAGACTAGTTATTATATTACTATTCAATAGGTAAGGTTAAAATATATTTATTTATTACAGTCTTGTGTAAAAATAACAAGAGAATAGATTTTTTCACATTTAATTCCAAATTATAGTAGGGTGCTACGATGCTTAAATCAATAACCAACTACAAACCATAAATCAAAATTGCATCCAAATAGCCGAAATATTTACAAACAAAAACCTCATGTCTAGAGAGACAGCGTCGATACGGGATGCACAGCGCACGCCCAGACTAAAACACAAAAATACCGCCGTCTCCGCCAGTAGTCTGCCACTCTCCACAAACGGACGAGCTCTCGCGTTCCACGTTTGAACAATACCAGGTGTGTTGACCTTCTATTTTGAAATTGAGTATCCGTCAGTCTGTGTTGTTGCAAGAAAGGTCTCCTGAGATTTCGGGTAAAATTGCACGTTTATGGCCATATTGAGCTTTGTGGGATGGTGTTGCTCGGTTTTCAATGCCGTCGGTGCAAGATGGATGACGTTTGAGCGTATTGATGCGGGGTGAAAAACGTCTAGTTTAATTAGAACTTGTAGCTATGATTGTTTGAAATTTAATCGTATACTTACATTTAAAAAAACTAAAAACAAAGTTTTTAAAGTAGAAGTAAAGTTAATTGGAAATTGTCAAAACAATCGTTTTCAAGAATACCTACCTATGTAGCGTATATATATTTATCAGCCATATTGGTGTAATTAGCAATGCTAACCATTATGGTGATTCAGTTGTTTCACTTAGTATAAATAAAAGTAAACTTGTGCAATTTGATAAATTTAATCGAAGCTCGTGCACAAAAACGTGCAGTACTTACCTACTACGGAGGCGGCTCAATGCGTTCATTGTTATCATTATTACCAGAAAAGTCATTTTGGACTTGAGTTTATTGCCTCAAAAATACCTTCCTACAAGTAAATTTTAAATAGGTACTTATGAATTTATTGTTTATTTATTTATTCTTCTTTCATTCCATTTTAAATACAAGAACATTTTTACATAAGTTCAGAAATTTTGTTTCCAATGTAGAGTAAAGTTCCAAAGTAAAGTACACTTTATGATAGGACTAGCATTCTTTGTAAAGTAGAATAAAAAAATAGGCTTTCTTATTAATAATTTTTTATTTTATTTAGATTGAACCAAAGAATGTTCAATCAAGTTTTAACCTTAAATTTTGACGACTCTTTTATTTTTTGTTCTAATCAATGTCGTTGTCCACAAAAATGTTCAAGGTCCCATAGATATTTGATAGATAGATATTTATTTATTTATTCGCTCATCGCTTCATTTCATTCGAAGCACATTACTCTTTTGTTTCTTTCTATCAAAAAAACCTACAATCATTTTTAAATACTGTAGCAATAAACCAAAGTGTTCTAGATTCCAATCCTTTTCTTTATTTCATTCGAATCACTTCGAAATGAAACAACTCATCTTAATTTCTCCTCCAGGCTGAAAGTAGACACTTGATTTTGCGAGTGGGTAGTAGTATTGATATATGGTTCGGGGGATGGAAGTTGCCAGAATGGGGTGGGCCGGCTAGGTGGCGCCGGCGCTTTCTGGCCAAGGCCATTGACTCAGTAAAAGAGAGCTTAATTCAATATTGCTGCTAATTTTGACGATCTTTATTACGCAGCAGGCGTGTTGGTTCGTCTGCGACGCAGAAGGTTGTGGGTTCAACTCCCGTCTCAGGTCAAATTTTTGTTTCCAGATATTTGTTCCGTGTGTGTTGGTTGTTTTCTATGGCAAAAATATTTTATTTAATGTATTGAAATAAGTATATCAATTACCTAGTACCTATAACACAAGCGCTGCTTAGCTTGGGAATAGATAATGCTGTGTGAAGGTGCCACGCATTCATGTTAGCTAAAATTAAAGTATCGTCACATCCAGAATTTCACAAAATAAGTAAATAGGTAGTTTGAGTTGGAAACATTTCTCTGAGCTTGACTATCTTGAAGTTTGGCGAAAGCGTTTATGACGTCAAAAATCAAAATCACGTTCATAAGTACATTACAAACCTGTAGATTGTTTGCCACAGTTTGCAGATAGCTTGATTGTTTCTATTGTAAATACTAGTTTTAATTTAAATTTGTTATTTGATTGTTATTTTCGTTCATAATGATTTTTTCGAAAGCCTTTATGTTATGAACGAGTTTTTTTCCTACTTGTATTCGCAACCACGTAACCAATCACGTGGCTTAGCCAGTCGCTTTGCAACGTGACTGTACTTTTTGATCGATTCCTTTGTTCGACGTTATTGACAAAAAAAATCAACTTGGTTCATTCAAATGAAGTCATTGTTTGGGTTTGGGGTTTGCAAATTAATGTTTCGCGTTATTAATTTCTTATTATCTTATACCTAATCTTCTTATTATTAGGTATCTTATTATTTCTCTTCCTTATTTCTTCTTCCTTTCTATCTTTCTTATTTCTTCTGGAGTTTCGTTTAAATTTTATTTATTTTTACTCTCAAGTCTGTAGGTACTTCCCTATTCAGAATTTGCGGTGTAGGTACTCCAAGTGGTTTTTAAAAGTTTATTTGATTCAATCATTAAAAACTGTAAAGATGTACTTACTATAAAGTACCATACGGTATTGCAAATCTTGTTAAAATCTGGGCGGTTTCCCGCGTCACCAAAATGCTAAACATCCTCTGATTCAAAATCAGAAGTCAATTTGAAACTAAATTCTTAGGTACTGCAAAAGAATGCACGTATTGTTCTTTTGTTTTTATAGGAGCATGACGTATCCAAAGAGGTTACACCGATACTTTTGAAATTAGAATTCCAAAAGAATAAATAAATTCAAAATGAGAGAATGGCACTGTAAGCTTTCTTTTTGAAAACAGAAAGCGATAATTTAAATGATGGTCTTTGTTATTTTTGCATTTTTAAACTTGGAATCATCAGTCTTTATATCGATTACTAATTTTTCAATCAGAAATCTTACATAGTCCCAAAATTGAAAGTTCATTGGACGGTGCGTTTTGTTCGTCCGGTCTAGAATTATCAATCAACGAATAAAATAATGTCAACAGTCGTAAACAATTTTTTTTCTTCTTTTTAGGATCACTCGCTACCCGCCTTCGTGAAGCAAGACGCAATCAGCGCTTACAAAGAATGACTCCAGCAGTGAACGACAATACGCCGCCAGCGCAAGCCATGGTCACCATAGACAAGGACCTGCAGAACAAGCTGATCATCGAGCTCGCTTGGAAAACTGTCGGCCTGATGGAGAAGAACAAGCTCATCCAACAGAAAATTATAGATCTACAGAAGGAAACTTCAGATTTCGTTACAGCTATACTACAAAACCCAGCGAACAGGCAGCGGTATATCGACTACATGACATCCCACGGATACAACATCCCTCAGGATACTAGCGAGGCCAACAAGGAAAACGTACCAAAGGAGGAGCCGATGACATAAAGGATTCACTCCTTGGAAAGATTGAGTGACTGATTGAAAGAGTGAATGATATTCTCTAGATCATTTTCCTTAAACGTAATTGAGTACCTATCTCTGTGGTACTTATTGATCATAGTAGTACATAGTACATACTAAATGAGGTTTGATTTTGGCAATATATGTTTTTTGGGGTGTGGTATATAATACGTTGTTATCATTAGAGAGCGCCCCAAAATTTCCGGCCACATTTTAGTGATATTTTTGTTCTTTCGTATTGTATTAATCATTTAGTTAATTAAGAATTAGTTTTTACATATATTATTCATTTTTCGATGTAAGGTTTAGAATTAGGGCTTTGTGCACATAATGCGATAATCGTATCGCGCGTGTCTAATATTTGGTATTAGATTTATTCTCCTTTGGTGGTGAATGTTGATTAACCCCTTTATTATCTGTTATATAATTTTTTTGGATATTAGAATTCTGAAATAATGCTTTTATAATTTTTTCTGTTCACTTTTCCTGTTCCCAGTTATTCTTTGGTCTGATCTAGATACTTTTGATGCCGTCTGGAAGCTTGTAGGCTTTGTAAAAATGAGTATTTTCCGTGTTGTCTAACATATTTTAGTCTGTTTGTTTAGTGTCTTACACTTGACATCCTGCAATATTTTCCAATCAGTGTCTTAAAAACAAACGTTGTGCTTTATACATAAGGTTTTAGTTTAGGGGTAAGAATCAAGGTTGTTAACCAGAGGCTGTATTGTATACGTGTATCGTATCGTTCCTTTAATTTTTTTGTCACCTTAAAAAGTTCTTTGTAAACAAAAAAATATTATTAGTTCGTTCACCTAATTTCTGTTGAGATACTTTCAAAAATTTACTTATATAGATATTTCAACACAAATAATGTTAGTTAACCCGCTTACATCCGTAATGAATTCGTTAAACTGCCATAGATTTATAGCAATAGAAAACATTTCGGTTGTCATTATTTAATAAAATAACCTATATGCTGGCAACACGTATTAAAAATCCTGTAATTTAATTATGTTTTCTTTTAACTTTGATTGTAAGGCTATTTTCACACGTTGATGATACGTTAACAAATCAATCAATCAGTCAGATGACCTAGATACACGATCCGACAAAATTGAGATGATCCGTGTTTCTACTCACAAACTGACTTTGGAGTTGATGCTTTATCAGTTTTCTGTCACCGATTTAAATATATGGACTGTGTCTGATTAAATAAACTTTTTTTTTTTGTAATATATATGGATAATAATAAGATGCATTTAATAGATTTTGTATGGTTGACACAATGCATAGAATTACCATGCACTATGTTCAATTTTGTTGGAAGCAAATGTTGCAAATTTTTTCATTGTGTCTATCCAAATTTTGGGTAATTTAACGATTTGTAAGTCGAATGAAAAGACGTTTATCTAATCGATTACTGCACAATTTGTCATACCTGTTCCTTTTGTGGGTTCCCTAGTCAAAGATGGAACCCTTATAGTAACTGTATCTTCGCTTACTGCGATCTAGTTGTAAGATGTTTATTCTCAAATACAAAAGTAGCTTTCGTAGTAAAATCTAAATCAGTGTTTTTTTTAACCTTTACAAACGATCTCCCTCAAAACTGAGCTACAGTTGTTCAACAGAAAAGGCAAGAGAAAAGTCATAATAAAATGACTTGTATAACTACAGGTGATGCACTTATTTATTTATTACTATGAAAAGGATCACAATTTTTTAAGAGAACTAAATTATTTTAGTTAAAACAGACAATAAATAAATAATGCTGGACAATCAACACAGTTATCTATCCCCAAGCTAAGCAGAACTTGTGTTATGGGTACTAGCACTAGGTGACTGCTTTAAACTAATAAATACATGATAAGGATAAAAAATATAAAAAATACTTATTTTAAAAGTTTTTAAGTAATTCAACCATTTTACCGTAGAAGTGCTACGCCGTAGCATGTTCGTAGACTAGCTCTACACCTCTACGTAGTATTATTTTTATTACTCTCAGTCTCAGGCATGGACCGCAAGAATTATAACGCCATCTTGTGGTGAGTAGCTTATTGAGGTATAACCTCGGACTGTGGGTATAACTGTGATAAGGCTGTACGACTGTACTGAAGACGTGGCAGGCAATAAGCGCCATCTTGTGAGGAGTAGGCTAACGTGTAAAATCTCTTTCGTTTATAAATTATGTACCTAACTAAACCAAGTTCAAACTGCAAGATCAAAAACGGAAACAGGAATATTTATTTGTTGGAATTGTTCGAGGTAAGTAAATACTTAGTTCAAATTAATGAAAAAACACAGATGGCTTTTATAAAAAACAATCTTCTAAAATAGAGCGAGTATGTTTTCTTCCATCTGTTTCTAATCCGGGTAAGTCGATACAACCTAGCCTGCCTTGCCTTCGAGATTCGATGATATCACAGAGCAGAAAATCTTATCCTACATTACAATCAAATGCTTATTAGAAACAAATGAGAACGATTTACAATAGGCTATTTTGAGCTAACTGCAGACTGTTGCAAACAATCTAGGTACGGTTAGCTCAACTGATCAAAATTATTTGATTTTGGTTTTTTGTAGGGTTGTAATGTAACGCATTCACTGCTGCTGTAAAGATGCTGTCAAACCGGCGGGTATTATGTGCATAAGACTTAGGTACCGTACCCCGCACTGCGGAATCTGCAAGCAACTGCGGAAGCAACACGCACTTGCGGAAAAAATCGTTTTTGACCTTTTTTTGGAGGACCAAAAACGGTCAAAAAGGGTCCTATCGAATATAATACCCTACCCCACCCAAACTAGCGCCGCCGCCACGAAGTTGCCCTTGGTGGCCACCAAAATCTATTTTCGTATCTCTGCCTGAACTAAATAGAATAAAACTATTACAGAGGCATTTAAAGCTTATGATAGGTATCACAAACTGAAAGATGGATTTTTATAACATAAAGTAGGTGGCGGCGCTAGTTTGGGTGGGGTATGCGCAATAAGACATCTAATTTGATCTGACTTGTGACTATTTTTTTTTAATTGAAAGGGAGTAATTTTAATTTGTTTTCGTGAAAAAATAGTAAATATCTGTAGAAGATTTTCGCCATGACGAGCAAAATAACTCTGCAAAAACAATAAAAAACATGAGGGCATTTACCGTACAGCGCCACCTATTAGAACATCTTTGTAACACTTCGAGATAAGGTAGGTATAGATAGGTACTATGTAATAGCCCGGCCACAATGTTTCGTCTTCGTTTGCTTGCAGTTTGCGCAGGTTACAAATCAATTTTATAGATAGCGCTAACGCTACAGAACATCTTTAATATAATATGATATTTTTTAGAAGTAGGTAGTAAATGTTAAGTGCTGGCGAGGTCCGATATAGAACGGGTGATCGCGTTGCCTACGAGCCTCAACGGCACCACTATACTCGGCGTTGACCTACGAATAAATAATAAGGCGTTGACCACCACCACCGAGCTAAGGCGTGCCCCGCCGGCTGCAGACCCCATCGACGATTTGCCACGGTTGGTTAGACCGTGGCCTCCCGTTTTCGGAGGAAATTCACGCCAAAGAGGAGTGTTGCGGAAGAGACATCTGTCCGCTCAGTCACCAGGCCAGTTGCATCCCCCCTTACGGGCCCCCTACGTTCAGCATCAAAAACGTAGGTGGTCCTCCCCCCACCTGCCAATCACTCTTTTCGGGGATGGCAGGCCCACGAAGCTAGACCACCTAACTTCGTAGCGGAAGTATGGGTAAGGATAGGATGGGAATTGATCAAAGGGGCGGGAGAGGTGTTTTTGTCATTTCTATCCATCATCTGCTCATCGCCTGATGGTGGACCCGCCAGGACATGACAACTTCATCCCAGGCAGTGTTCGTGTGGTGGTTTTAGTTACGTCTATTTCTGAGGGAATTAGACCAATAACAGGGGGCAACCACGTGGAGGATGCCCCACCAGGCTTGCCTTAGGGATCGGCGACTGTTGCGCTACTCTCCCCTAAGGCCATTCGCACCTTACATTCCTTGAAGAGTTATGTAAGGCAGGTCTGTATCTATACTAGGCAAGCAGCTAAACTAGGTATCTAGGAAAGCAAAGCAAGCTAGGCATTGCAACTATTAAAGCATGGACACAACCCCCCTCCCCCTCACACAATGTAAGCTATGTTCACTATCAAACAAAACGTAAGATATTTTTGTTTTTAATAGAAAACAAATAGGACAAAAACATGTCGTTTTCGACGTAAAGTTATGCAAAATCGCATTTTGCATAATTTAGCTTATATTTCATTATAGGTGTTTTTTTTTTTTTTTTTATTAGCTCCTGGTGGCTTTCGTGTCACTGCGGCCATGAAGGGCCTATTGTGATCGCCACTTTATGTGTTCTCCCCTAAAGCTGTGGCGTTCAGAGTTCGCCACTTACCCTTGCAGCTGCTAGGAACTGAAGGATTTCCTTCGGGGAGAGGTCTCGTAGCTCGTCTGGGCCGAGCAGGTGCTTTCCCAGATAAGTACTACGTTTTTGCATCAGTGCTCCACACTCTCCTAGCAGATGGAGAGGCGTTTCGTCCGCCTCCTCACAGAATCTACAGGATTTTGTGTCGCATAGCCCCAATTTAAACATGTGCTTGTTGAGGCGACAGTGTCCAGTTAGGGCTCTTGTTAAGATGCGAAGGTTCTCTCTGTTTAGCGCTAAGATATGGTTAGTGTACCGTTTATCGAAGGCTTTTAACAGTGATTTTGAGTGATCCATGCCAGAGGAGTTTTTCCAGAGCTTGGTTGATTCCTCGTAGCAGGAATTTAAGAGGGTTCTTAGAGCCAGACTTTTGGGAATGCCACAAAACGGCTCGGGGCCAAACTGAGTCCCCTTTGCCCCGGAGCGCGCAAGTTCGTCAGCACACTCTAGATGTTTATTATGACGAAAAAAAACATCCAGGGACATAGATAAATACTATTCTTATACGAAAAACAACATGATATGGTGGAAATATGCTTGAATTACAAATCATTTTGGTAGTACGTTTGTATGGGCAAATCATCATCCGCAGGCCTCTTAAGATTTTGCATAGGGTTGAAGCCTATGCAAAATCACAATCATTACCATGGGTTGTCAAGCACTGCCTGTCTTAGAAAGATATATATTTTGTAGACCTCTATTAATTTAGCTCAGTGGGTGATGATGGTCCGTCGTCAACACTGGAGGTTTTGGGCTCGATTCCCGTCTCGCGACAAAATGCTATTACGGCCTGTAGAGTATTTGTTCTCGGTGTATACTAAAAAAAATCGATATCTATTAATGTAGTATTAGTATAACAGTCATCTAGTACCCACAAAACAACCTCTGCTTAGTTTGGGGCTAGATGACGATGTGTGGATTGTCCAGCATTAAGTTATTTATAAAAAAAATTGTCAGTCATCTAGTCCAGTATTGTGGTTTTTTTAGAACCAAATCTAAGTTCTAACCTATGATCGGAAATAACCCTTAGGTACCTAAGTTAGGTAAAAGGTCTTATTTGTTAGTTTTAAGTATAGAGAAGGAAAGTGGGCGTTACGAGGCTAAAGTATGCAAGAAATGCCGCGGGCCGAAGCAAGTAATACAGTCAACGTCAAAAACTGCACACTGTTAATTTAAACGACTTCAGTGGCGTAGCGGGCAAAGGTCCACCTGTGAGGTAGGTGGTTGCGGGAACGATTCTCGCCGGCGGCGGCCGCGGAGTATTATACTAATATTATAAATTCGAAATTAAATCTATCTGTCTGTCTGTTACCTTTTAACTCCTAAACGGCTGAATGGATCTCTATGAAATTTGGCAGGAAGGTAAATGGTATCCCGGGAACGGTTATAGGCTACTTCAAAGCACGTGCGCAGCTTTTTGAATTGCAATTTTTTGAATATTCCTTTCCTTAGTATTAAAATTTAAATTTTTATTTCACTGCTTTCGCACTGGTTAAACCATTATAAAGTACACAAAAAAATTATAAGTATAACAATACATATAATGACGACGTGAGTGGCGCAGCGGGCGTAAGTCTGCCTGCAACGCAAGAGGTTGCGGGTTCGATCCCCGCCTCGGAACAAATTTGAGTACGATCTGCAGAAATTTGTTCCGTTGGTCTGGGTGTTTTCTATGTAATGTATAATATTACGTATATCAGTTATCTAGAACCCATAACACAAGCTCTGCTTACCTTGGGGCTAGATAATGCTGTGTGAATTGTCCAGCATTATTTATTTATTTATTTATTTATATTATAAACAGCATTATTGTTTTTAAAAAAATCACCTTCTAGACTAGATTATACTAGACTAGACTAGACAAAACACACGCCAAACATACGCCTATATAAAAACGTCTTGAAATGGTTGACTCTGCCCAACGATTTTTAACGTTGACTGTACCTAATTGGTGAAGTTAGAAGCTTGACAGATGAGAAGACGAAATGGTTTAGTCAAGTTCAGTCACGAACGTACTCCGGTGATAGGCGATCGTGACCTGCCTTCCGGAATCGGTCAAAGTTATTTTACAAATTAAAAAAAACCTATCAAAACTGCTTAACGGAAAACTCGTAAATGAACTATTAAGGCTTAAGTGAAATAAGGGAGTTTCAATGGAATCAGGGAACTAGATATACAAGAAAACATCGGCTTTCAGGTAAGTTTAGCTAATTTTTGAAACAAAAAAAAACTGTACCTACTTATTTAATTTTTTTATTTTAAGCTTTCTACACTTATGATTTTAGAAAGATTATTCAAAACATATATTCCTAGAACTGATAAGAATAGGTATCATCCATAAATCTATATAATTTTATTCACAAATTTTATGAATAGACATAAAGTTTGGTAATAAATATCTACATAATATAAGACTTTTATATTTACCAAACAAAACAAACTAGGTCAGCCAGCCTTCAAGAATGTGATATTACCTACCTCAATCTGTTTTTATTATGATTCCTATAGGGATTCTTTTCCCATTGACCGTAGACAATAATCGCATTTCAAATCTATATTTTCTATCCACATTCTGATATTATCTTTAGTTCAAAACAGATCAGGCTGACATTTTGCAAAGCTAAAGATCAAAACTGGGATTAACATACCCTATATCTACTCGTACTCAATTTTTATCGAAAAAACGCGAGCAAAGCCGCGCCAAAAAGCTAGTCCGATACAATACACAAAGTTTACATGTTGCATAATATTATGAAACTTCAAACACAACATAAAAAAGCTCGCCTTTTATGTTACCTATCCACTAACCAAGAGAATCATATTGAAATAATTTTAAGATTATAAAATGTTATATACGAGTCGAGTTTTCAAATGAAAAAGCTCATAAAAATGCTAAATCTTGCAGTGGCATTTTGAATATGACGTGGTTCTTCTTTTCGTGTTCATCTTTTCAGAATTTTTAATTTTTCAAGGTCTTATAACAAATTTTACATATTTTGGCGTGTCTTAAAAAACTATAAACCAACTTATAATTTTTGAATAATGAAAATGGGTTTAAAAATCGATCTTATTTTTCAAGTGGCGACATCTGAAACCATTCGAACCATGGAAATCAAACGAAAATGATCATATGATAATGTTTCAGAAACGTTTAATCTAGTCTAGTCTAGTATAATGGCGCACGTATTTATAAATCCCACGGGGCACACACAATATACCTACAAAGATCCTACAAAATTTCTAATAGAATCCACAGGTGATCGGAATGCTGGCTTTTACTGTACTGGTCAACTATTTTAGCATTGCCATTCAACGCAACGTTGAATGGCAATGCTAAATACCCATGCTTATTACATTGGCATACAGTAGGCATAATCCATAAAAAAAATACCATCTAAGGAAGCCTTTACGAAAAGCAAAACGCATTTCTTCTAGCGTGCTTTTGTTTTTCGTGAGCTCACACGTTTTACGTATGATTACGCATATGATCGTGTGGGGCCAGGCTTAAATCTCCATATCTCGAGAAGAACCAACAACCGCTGGGGTAAAAGTGTTCTTGAGTGGAGACCGTGACTCGGCAAACGTAGTGTAGGACCCTCTTGGACCAGGTGGGATGACGATTAGCGAAAGACTGCTGGCAGATGTTGGATGCGGCAAGCTGAACACAGGCCGCTAATGGCGCTCATTAGGGGAAGTCTATGTACAGCTGTGGACTAATATAGGCTGATGATGATGAACTCTTCCTCTATTTGCACCACCTCAACTCTTCCCGCGCTGGTGCGGGTGTCGTAATCGGCGACGGAATATCCACCGGGGGGGCGGGCAGCAGTGCCTCCTGCAGAAACAATGCTACCATCGAACTAACGATCTCCAACCTAGATGCTCAGCGTGGGGATCATAGGCACTTTCTCAGGTTGGGATTCTGTTTGAATGGCTGCTTAACCCTATTAATAATTTATGTATATATTTTGCTATTTACCTTTTTGTAACGTGTAATATGAGAAACCTAATAAGGCTTATTATCAGGGAGAGACTTGCGCCCATCAGTGGGCTAATAGGTATAGGCTGTAGATGTATTTTGCATACCTAGATGACAAGCCTTTGGTCTAGTCTTTTTTCTTTATTTTTTTGATTTCTTTATTTTCTACTTCTTCCACCAGTGGACAAAAAATTTAGACAAAATCAATAACACCTTGTTTCTTATTTGATAATAATTACTATAATATTATAAACGTGTTTATAGTATAAAACTTGACTTGTCTAAGTGCTTATTTTGTAAGCTTACAGAAATAAACGTTATTGATATTTGATATTTCTAAACTTTACTAAATTTTACTACTTCTATGAGGGCCGGAATTCTATCAAGCTGCTTTTACCAAAACCAACAAGTTAAATTCTTTCTACACATGTTGCTTAGGTATAATTTTCGTGAGATTGATGGGTTCAAGTCAATTATATTTATGGAGGCTTATTAGTTTTATTGTTGGCATGCCCATTCGTTAAACTTAATTGCTAAAGAACTTGTATTTTGGTTACATTAACCAAATTATCTGTTCACGGACATCGACATACTATACCTTAGCCAATATCCTTAAAGAATTTTTGTACAAACACCAAACACGACACACATTTACTAAAACTCATTCTCTTGGCGTCGACTTTCAGATGTATTTTTAAGCAATATTTATTATTTAGTGAAGGAATGATCTCAAATCGACGTAATATAAATCGCGAATTAAAGGACGTGGAAATAGAGTAAATTTTAGGTGAAGTATGGGTAGTTTACTAACAAACTGTCTACAAGGAGTTTGGCTATGGTATATTACATTATAATTTCTCACAATGTAATAGGATTGCTAAATAAATACGTTTTTAGAAGTGTCATAAGAATTTTAACTGAGGCTGGAGAGTTTTAAGAAGCGTACTGACCGGCGTTAAGGGGCGTTATGTAACGATTCACTTAGCGACCGATCGTGTACTAGGAAAGGAGACGGATTTTTGACGTTGCTCGAATGGTACAATATATTATTATTCATTTATTTCAGATTATAAAAATCCATACAATATTAAAAACAAAATCCATAAAATATTATTACATAAAAACTTAAAACTACATCACACGACAAAAAGAACTAAATAAAAATGTCACATTACAAAATTACACAAAAATTACACAAAAATTACACAAAAATACACGAAAAATACACAAAAATTAAAATTAATCAGATGGAGCCCGTCACTATCTGCATCCACCTGTTTTGAATATAACATCTAGTACCTTACACAGGCCATTACCCCAGTCAGGCAACGTGGTGTCATTTTTCTGACGACAATCCACACAGCATCATATACCTAACCCAAAAAGAAAGCAAACTCTGTGCTATAGACTCTAGTTAACTAATAATACTTAATGCAGGACACGAACCCGCGATCCACTCTCAGTACGGGTGTGCTCTAACCAACTAAGCCACGAAATCTTAGTCGGTTTCGTCGAACATCTGTGGGACCTATTACGGCTTTAGCGTCTTTGAGCTTATTTAATTTCTAAGAGATTACCCAGAGTGCGATGGCTTACGCACAAAAACGTAGTAAGGAATTTAAGTGAAAGTAAATACTTACATACAAAAACCTTAATACTTAATACATTTAAGAGATAGTTTTAAGTATACAACCTACTAGATAAAAACATTTATGCGACACAAAGTTCGCTTTGCTCGGCCGACATTTAGACATACATACCACAGCTTCGATTTTGCTCTCTAAGCCACGAAATCAGTATTTCATGGCTTAGTTGGTTAAAACACACCTGTACGGGAGGGGTGTGGGTTTAAGTCCCGCCGAAATCAAAATTGTTTGGGAACATATTTCATTTCTTAGTAAATAAAATGTGTTTATGTCAGGCACATGCAGGGACTTATAAAATTAAGGACTCATATCATAAAATGGAAATTGAAATAAAATCACTGTTTGACTGGTTAAAGATGTATAAAACATGGGTACGCTGAACCAGCGGCGTCGTCAAAAAATTCTGATGTTGATGACACTTGAATTTTTTGGACGACCTTTATGCTGCAGTAGGCGAATGTCAGCTTAAGACGTTGGGGGTTTGCGGGTGCAATTCCGCCTTGGGACAAAAGTTTTTACGATCTACAGATACCTGGTTCCTGGTGTTCTAGTCGTTTTCTATGTATAATAAAATAACTACCAATGTATTAAACTGTAATAAGTAATGTATCAGATATCTAATATCCATAGGACAAGCTCTGCTTAGCTTGGGGATAATACCGTGTGAATTGTCCAGCATTATTTATTTATTCAGAAATTCATAAATATGTGAGACATACGCTCATTTTCCATATTTTTTTATTTAATAGGAACCAATTTCGGGGATTTTGAAAGTATATAATTGTACTGTAAGTACGTACTGGGTCTTTGTAAATTGATGTCATGAGTGATTTTTATGGATATTATGGAAAAAAAATATTTGATACATAAATATTAATGTAAATATTTTGGTAGGTACGCAACTTTGGCAATTATTGCGTTTGAAAAAATTGTTTACCTTTACATTACTCAAGAAATACAATACTGCTTGCATAAGTGGTATAAAAATTGTTTATGTGGTACCTTAGCACAAAATACTGATAAATGAATTATGAAATATCTAGGCCTATGCGTTTTAAGAAATTCCTTTAGCTGCAAAATACAAAAAAATAACTACGACATACTTTTTAACATATTTCGAATATGACATTAATAAACATATACATATAATGTCCATTTATTTGCAGCAAAAACAATGGTAAGGTAATATAACATAATCAATGGTTGCCTGGCAGAGATCAATCAAACCGACAAGGCCGCCCATTGTACAACGTACGTAATCTGTATTAGTTCTTTCTTGTCCTGTGTATCTGTTTTATTTAGTGTGCAATAAAGAATATTGTATTTTATTGTCATCATCAAACCCACTTTAAATCTCTATAATTTACACAGTTTTAAAGTATTTCCAGACAAATAATAAACATTTTCGATTTCGGCGAGACTCGAACCCACGTCTACCACCTACCACCCTCAGTCGTCCTCAAATTTTTGGGATCTTATTTAATTTCTTCGAAATAACCCAGAATGCGAGGGCTTACGAACTATACAAAATATAGAAAAACCTTATTATATGAAACACTTTAATTACGCAATTTATAAAATATAGAAAAATCTTAAATAACAAATACCCGGGAATAAAGTTATCCAATAGCAAAATAATTTCCAAAATGGGTTTATAATCCGTCAAGTGCGAGTAAAACTCGACTTTCTTCAAAATATTTCAAAAATTATAAAACCTACAGAAATTTCAAAAACTATTTTGAAATTTTACAAACTTATAAACATAGCTGCAGTAATTACTGAGATATTCAAGAAAGAAGGAGGACTGACACAGCGAGACCTTAATTAAGGTCGGAGGGAACCCTAAAAACATACATACAGCCGAACATAGACCTCCTCTTTTTTAAGTCGGTTATAAATAGGCATAATAACAAGATAGATATACCATGTTTGTTGTATGGGAGTCTTAATATTTATTTTATTCTGTTTTTATTATTTTTATATTTTATAATTGTTATTTTGTTTCTTGCTAAAGCGGCAACCAGAAATACATTAATCTGTGAAAATTTCTAGGAAATTATCTCGGTTCATGAGATTCAGCCTGGTGTCACCAGGCTGACACAGAGACAGACAGACGGACGGACAGTGGAGTCGTAATAGGGTCCCGTTTTACCGTTTAGGTACGGAACCCTTAAAACGATTTAAAATTAACTAATTGCCTACATAACTTGAAGGTTACCTACTAACTCCAATATGACGCTGATTCTATGGTTCCTCTAGAACATTAACAGAATAAAAAACAAGACGAAACGAAACCTGTTTCTCCTTTAAAAAACATAATTTTGGTAGTTCCTAGAAAAATGTAGGGCCAGTTCTCCATAATGGGACTTGAATTTTTTAGCTAAAAAACTTCTAAAAGGGAGGTACCTACATTTTATACCAGTTATTTTGGAAGTACCTAAATCGCATTCTTATAAGAAATTTACATAAAATATAAAGTATCTATTAAAAAGTCTGGTCGAGATGACATAAGTCTTAAGTGTTTGTCGAACCATATCAAAACCTGTTGAAACAGTAGATCTGTTAAGTATAGAATTCTTGGCGACTGTGCAAACGGAAGCAATTAACGCTGCGGTAACGCTGCGTTATAACATGCTTTAAATACTGTCGCAAGAGCCCATATTTGATGCGCATTTCATTATAATTACCAAAGTTTCTGGCAATACTATCGACAAATATCGAGAATAGTACTTGAAAATATATAGGAAAAAGTTGTGACATATTAAATTATTACGGCGATCAAAGACTTCACGACATTTATATAGCTCTAAGGATTGATACATTTATAATTTTTATATATATATGTATATTAAATGAGAGAGAATGGGATCACGGTATTGTTAGTAGTTAGTTAAATTTGCCAAAATATCTACTCTAGCCGAACTCGATGTTTCTAAACAAACCACGACACAAAAATAATAACGAGGACTCGCCTACTTGCCGTCGACTTTCAGATATAATTCTATTTAAGGGGGCGATATATGACGCCATTTTGTGAATAGGATAGGCATAGGATTTCGCGTTCATAAGAGTGAGACAGAGCAGGGAAACATCAGTTCAAAAATCAAGTTTTTGCTTACTATCTATTAATTATTCAAAATATAAGCATCAAATAGAAAAACTAAACGATAACATAAATAAAACATTAGTCTGGCTATTTCATTCGTAAAATAATGAGATAAAAGTCGCTGATAATTTAGAGCATTTAAATTAAAACAGTTTTTAATTTAGAATTTTTTTTTGTAAAGAAACCAGTTTATTTTTGAAAATTGTATTTGATTACTTGACTTCTATAGGTTTTTCCGTACCTATCGTATTTTTTAATCTGAACATTTACGTCCGTTTCCATTATTCTAAGTGTTTAAAAATACACATTTTGCTTTTGTATCTGAAATGGTCCTAGCTACTTAAAAATACCTATCTAAATCTATTAAAACAAGATTCGCCAAGTGCGAGTGTAACTCGCGCGCCGAGGGTTTCAAACATTTGCCAATTATTTGTACAATCTCTCTCTCGAAATGGTCAAAACGATACCTTTCATTTGATACCCCACATGGGTAGGTACCCCCCCTTTTGAAAAAAAATTCCCCCTCTTTTTGACCATTTTTCAAAAATTATTATTATTACAGACTTCTCTATATTTTTCCTGTAAAATATAGATCGATATCTACAAACGCCTAATACATTGTACGTGGATCGGTCATCAATCTTCGGAGCTAGGGGGGGGGAAAGGGCAATTTTTCGACTTTTTTTGAAATATTTCAAAAAGTATGAAACTTACAGAAATTTCAAAAAGTGTTTTGAAATGTACAAAACGATACCTTTCATTTGATACCCCACATGGGGAGGTACCCCCGCTTTTGAAAAAAAATTCCCCCCTTTTTAGACCATTTTTCAAAAACTATTATTATTACAGACTTCTCTATATTTTTCCTGTAAAATATAGATTGATGTCTACAAACGCCTAATACATTGTACATGGATCGGTCTGCAATCTTCGGAGCTAGGGGGGGGGGAATGGTCAATTTTTCGACTTTTTTTGAAATATTTCAAAAAGTATGACACTTACAGAAATTTCAAAAAGTGTTTTGAAATGGTCAAAACGATACCTTTCATTTGATACCCAACATGGGTAGGTACCCTCCCTTTTGAAAAAAAATTCCCCCCCTTTTTGACCATTTTTCAAAAACTATTATTATTACAGACTTCTCTATATTTTTCCTGTAAAATATAGATCCATATCTACAAACGCTTAACACATTGTACATGAATCGGTCTGCAATCTTCGGAGATAGGGGGGGGGGGGGAAAGGGCAATTTTTCGACTTTTTTTGAAATATTTCAAAAAGTATGAAACTTACAGAAATTTCAAAAAGTGTTTTGAAATGGTCAAAACGATACCTTTCATTTGATACCCCACATGGGTAGGTACCTTCCCATTTGAAAAAAAAATCCCCCCCTTTTTGACCATTTTTCAAAAACTATTATTATTACAGACTTCTCTATATTTTTCCTGTAAAATATAGATCGATATCTACAAACGCCTAATACATTGTACATGGATCGGTCTGCAATTTTCGGAGATAGGGGGGGGGGAATGGTCAATTTTTCGACTTTTTTTGAAATATTTCAAAAAGTATAAAACTTACAGAAATTTCAAAAAGTGTTTTGAAATGTACAAAACGATACCTTTCATTTGATACCCCATTTGCCTTCCTATGTCTCTTTTGAAATTTCAACATCAAAATTTGTATTGAAATTATTCATTTTCATTTATTTATATATTTTTTTCTTGAAATCAGTAATGGCGCACGAAATGTATCATTATTTTAAATTTCAAGTTAATAGCTGCAGTAGTTACTGAGATATTCAAGAAAGAGCGGGGACGGACAGAGCGAGACCATAAGGGTTTCAAAACCGATGTTTGAAACCCTAAAAATTATTACTAAGAATTATAATTTATTCAAATTTAAATTTATTAAATTGTTTTACTAAATGCATGAAGAAATTTTATTATACTCAATATTTATTTAATTTAACTTAAATTTTAATTATTGCGGTCCTAAATATTATTTGTACAATTATTGTTAACATTAGATTTTTTAATGAATATGAGTAGGTATTAAAAAATATTTGCACATTTGCTGATTACTATATATATATAAAAAAAAAACTAATGACAGTGAATAGTATGATTTATATACTCAATCAAGAATTCATCTGAGTAAATAGACCAGCAGGTAGTCGCTGACGATTTTATTTTTATGTTATAGACCTTAGTTTGACCACAATCTCACCTGATGGAAAGTGAAGATGTGGCCGACGATGTATCACGAAGGTCTAGAAGATACCTATTCACTCTTTTCTTGAAGAGACCCAGGTTGTAATTGACGGGAAAAACAGCAGCAGGGGAGCGTATTCGAAACCCCAGCAGTACGAATGATGAAGGTGGTAGAAAACAGCTTAGAGCGAGTGGACGGTACATCCACCAAGTAGGGGTGGTAATGCGCTGTACGTCTGCTTGTCCTGGAGTGGAAAGGGGATGGTGGAATCAGGTCATGTAGTTCCTGTGAGCTTCTCCGAAGTGTATCCTATAAAAGACCGATTTGTGAGTTGTTCGTTTGCTGCGACACAAAAAAATCTATATTTGTTTCGTAACACTGATGAGTGACAAGGCTGTGAGATTGAACCAATCAATATCAATTTACTGTCCGATTGTCGTATTTACATGAGACGATTTTTCATTTCATTTGAGCCTAATGTGTAAATCTGGGGTTGTCCCATAGATATTTGATATTTGAATAAAAAAATCTTTGCCGTGTGGTGTCGTCGGCTAAGAATTTGCGCCACTCCAACTCTTCCCGTGGGTGTCGTAAGAGGCGAATAAGGGACATACACCAGGGGGTGGGCAGCATTCAGAATAGATCTACCACCGAACTGCGATCCCCAAGTACATGCCCAGCGTAAGGATTATGGGCATTACCCTGATAAAAGCCAATAACGCGATTATCAGGGAAGGCCTACGCTCAGCAGTGGACCTTTAAAATCGGCTATTGAGGCGAGGTCGAGGTGATAAAAAACTCACAATTGAAATCAATACAGAAATATATTTAAAGGTACAACCCCTAATTAGTACCAGCATCAGTCTAGTAGGATTTTTGTAAAAGATTTACTTCAGGCACTTCAGTAAGTTAATAAAATTTATTCTGTGTATACTTAATTTTTCCGCTAGGTTTTACTGCTACGAACGAAGCTAGAAATATTGTCAATCAATATATTGCACAAGGCTGTGACAATGAATGAATTGCACAATATTACACTATACTTTTTCCAACACTAAACTGGTTTCACGATTACCTTCCTAATTCTACCACATAATCAATCAAAGTACAACATTACTCAACCAGATAGCGGTTTTAAACCAGAATTATTCATTCATACAAAAAAATGTTGACACACTCACTTAAATAATATCTGAACTCTAATTAGGCTTAAGTACGCCTCCTTGGAACACCGTTACCATTTTGTTCCTGTTGCAGTGGAGACCTTGAGTAGTTGATGTGTGGATGCGAAGTGTTTAGTGGGAGAATTAGGCCGTAAGCTGAACGAAGTGACAAGAGACTCCCGCTCCGGGTCATTCTTGGAGCAAAGGATTGCCATCGCCATTATGGGCCTCTTTGCACCAGGAATGTTCAGAGGCGGGTTATTTAATGACTAATTCTCAATTTATTAGATGGATATTAAATGAAATATAATAAAACAGATAAATATTAGAACTAAAAAGCTCAAAATAGTTTTTCGTATTCATTTATTTCATTGTATTCATTGTGTACTTACATTTGTAGGTTTTAGTATTATGAGACACAAAGGTATCAAAGTAGGGCTTGACAGGGCAAAAGATAAGGAAGTGGACCGGGTTTCTAGAAAATGAAGTGTAACTTAATAACTTAGTTTTTAGTTGACAAGCAGGTATTTAAGTTCATGTTATATAGCTATCATCAATAAGCCCACATAAATATCTACTGTTGTTGTAGGTATAGTTTCCATTTGTCGTATCGCGTGATATATAAGAAGACGTTACACCAAATCGGAGCTAGTGGGCGACAACATCTACATAAATAAATTGACCAAATCACTAAGGGAACTATCGTGTTCGCTGTTTCAGCAAAAGTTAAAGACCACTTTGGCACTTTGATTTTTATACATTTTTTTTTGTTCTAGATTATTTTTATTATTGATTATTTTAACACTTACTATGCTACACTGCTTGCGGGTTGAATACATTGACTACACTCTAGTTATAAGATCTGACATGTACCTGTAATATTGTATTCAGCAAATAAACGACTTGATTTGATTTGACAAATGTTATTATAAAGTAGATGCTTTCAAGAAAGACAAAACTTTTTTAGTTAGTAATATGTATACATAAATATGTAGTAGGTAGTTTAAGTAACGATAATGTATTGATTTGTTTAAACTAGACTAGATATATTTTTGACTTTCATAATTTTTACATTAATCATCAGTTTTTAGTATTTTGTATTTTTTGACGATTTTTTTATCTTTCATTGACCTACACATTTTATTATAAGTGACATTTTGTAAACCAGACATTGCACACCGCGCTGGTAGAAATACATTGGTTCATGAGATGACATACTAACAACTGTGTACTAAATTTACATGAATTTCAAGCAATAAATGATTATGATTATGAACATTACTGGTTCAACTTAAGAGCGGGCCTAATGCAAAAAATTGTGACAAGGATAGGCATAGGATTTCGCGTTCATAGGAGCGGGACAGAGTAAAGCACATTTTTGCATTAGGGGTGCTGCTTTCTAACTCCATCCTCAAGGCACAATCTTTGTAAACAAATCAAAAATTTAAAATTCTCTATAGGGGGCATCCAGTTTTAGAAATAATGGTCAATAATATCCATAGCAGTAAAGCTCAAATCGACGTCAAGTAGGGTTTGAAGTTTTTGACCAAAACATCTTCTAACACATCTGAGTTGATATTACTACGTACGCTAGTAATAATAGTTCAATGGCTACCACACTGTTTTATTTTATAAATTACGACGCACAAGGAACATTATAATTTGGATAAATTAATTCAAATGTTCTAAAGCGTCAGGTGTCTGAGATAAACACGGATGAATAAAATTGTTAGAGCAATAGTTATTTTCATAATATGTAAATATTTCAGAAACCTGACGCTTAACACGTTATGCTATGGATAACTTTTTATTTGTATTAATAGTGTCCTCTATCCAATTAATACAATTTTCATTATGCGAGAAAAAAACATTCAAATATCAATAACGTTTATTTCTTTAAGCTTACAAAATAAGCACTTAGACAAGTAAAATTTTATACAATAAACAGGTTTATAAATAGTCATTATTATCAAATAAGAAATATGATGTTATTGATTTTATTCGCTTCAATTTTTTGTCCACTAGTGGAAGAAGCGAAAAAGAAACCACTAGTAAGTTTTATAAATCTTAAAATTAATACATTACTTATCTCAGTCTAAATATAATCTAATTTGTATATAACTCAATATTTACTATATGAAACTAACTAAGCTTAATATTATATTATAGTAGTCAATATTTGGGACACAATATACACAAAAAAATTCAAACCCCTTTATCGAAAAATCGCATTTAGGACGTATGGAGGAAATGTTTACCAACAATGTATATAGATTTGGCCAGAGTATACCTACAGGCTAACTAAATAATAGGTACTACCTTTCTACTTCAAACCATAAACAACCTTTACCGTTTCAAAGACAAAAAAAGGTTTCAAATCAAGCTCGTCTGAGAAGGTGTGTATCAAATGACACACACTACAACAAGACGATCAAAGTCACTATTCCGGAACTTGGTGTTATCAAATATGTATGAAGCCTTTCATCTCATCTAAAAATACCAATTTTATCTACCTACACACAACCGGTGCCTAATTCTACATTCTTATCTCAAATGATCTCTCAACTGAGAAATCAAATAATTCTAAGATAAATAAAGGAGCTTTTTTATAACAAGGTCTTTTGGACAATTTTATAATATAATTCTTCCGCCAGCTTCAGACACCAATAATTGGTTCTAAACGTAATTATAGACATAACAGTTCCTAGGTTTTTTGTTGGAAATAATTATTTTGTAAGTACATAGTTATAAAAAGCTTTGCAGTACGATGTTCCGTTACTTCTCAAACACCCACATAATTTTATAGTATTTATTTATTCAGGTAAAAAGAAACAACATTAAAATTTGGTTAAATGTGTCTAAACTAAAGCCTATGTTAGGTTTAATTATACACAGAGTTCTCACGTGGTTCAATAAGAGCTCATAACAGGTAGGTATAAGTACTAATCGAAATAATTACACTCTTACATAAATTATGAGTATAAAAAGTTTTGTAAAAAAAAAAAAGATTTATCATTTGCCTTTTTGGTGAAAACAATATTTGACATTAGCTGAGTCTTTGAATAACTTATTTTATAATAAATAAGCCTACATTCATCATCATCGTGCATCGTGCCTACGGTTATAATGCGTATGATTTTTGAAAAACGATTTAATTTTAACGGGGAGATATAATGTATGTAATGTATGTATGTACATTGGGCGAATTTGGGTTAAACTAAAATCTTTTTTCTCCGTAATCTATAAATGAAAAGCTTCGAAAAAAAAAATATTATCCATTACATACCAGGGCATATCCTCTTTTCAAAAAAGAATAAAAACCCATTATAAATAACAAATAAAAATTATTGTGCAATATTAGTTTTATTATTATTGTGCAAAGTAACATCTGGTTTCTTAGTTATTGGGTAACATTTTCTCCTAAACTCAATCACAAGATTTTTTGTTTTCATTACCATGTTAAATAAAATAATACCAAGGGAACCTATGGCTTATTTTTCCAAATAAATGTCCTAATTGTATGTAATAAGCAAAAACTTGCCACTTGCTTGAATTTTTGCCTTACGCCGCCGCTCTGTTCTGTCCCGCTCCTTTGAACGCAAAATCCTATGCCTATTCATTTCACAAAATGTCGTCATAGGTTATATATAGGTAGGTCCTTAAGGGGCTATACAACCTCAATTTTTTGTTAAAGTTATTTCTATCCCACGAGATATTTATTATAAATGCTAAATTTCGGCCATCCATTGAGTACTTTTAGCGTAGAGAAGTAATAATTACAAACATCCATCTATCCATCCAAACTTTCCCATTTTGTGATGAATGAACAAAATTGTTCATTTATCACAAATATTAATATAAAATAATGCCGGATAATTCACACAGCATTATCTAGCCCCAATGAAAAGATTACTTATGAAAAAAGTAAGTAAGTATATCGTTTATTTGTCACTTGAAACACATACATACAATTATCGGTTTATTACATCATCATCATCATCAGCCTACATCAGTCCACCTACATCAGGCTCATTAGGGGAGGCCTATGTCATGCCAGACATAGGCCTCCCCTAATGAGCGCCATAGCGCCCTGTCTTCAGCTTGCCGCATCCAGCATCTGCCAGCAGTCTTTCGCAAATCGTCATCCCACCTGGTCGGAGGGCGTCCTACACTACGTTTGCTGAGTCGCGGTCTCCACTCAAGAACACGTTTACCCCAGTGGTTGTCGGTTTATTACATATCAAAATGTAAACATAATTTAAATATAAAATAGTAAAAACAATGATGTAGAGGCACTTTTCACTTATGACCGTGTAAACGGGCACAAAACACAAAAAAAACTGCCTAAAATACAATGAAAATGGTAGGTTTAGACTTTCCACGAAATTTTATAAGTACTTACCTACGGTAAATTTATATTAAATGTCGTCATCAAAACCTCATAAGGGCCCAATTTAGTTTTTTAACAATTAGAAGAGCTAAACGACCTAATTATACATTTTAATATGGTCAATAAATAGTTGCTTAATCGAACGTGGTTATTCCAGTCATTTTATTGTTAACCTTCGTCAAGCGAGTACCTAACTAGGGCTGAACCATCCGAGTTCTAAATTATATCAGTTTTAATTTATTAAAAGTGTTAAAATAAGGTAATTATAAACTGTATTATACAAACAAAGTCGTGTTAGTTAAGTACAATTTATAACTCAAGACCGGCTGGACCGATTTTAATGATCTTTGATTTGTTGGGTTTGTTTTCGTTTAGAATCAGAATAACGATATGATAAAGCCATAATTAAAAATATGAAAGTTCACTAGGGGGTCAAATATGAACAACATCGTTTCATCATAAATTTTTCGGTTTTAACGCCATCGCTGATGTTTAGGCAAACCGAAGTTTGTCGGACAGCTAGTTATAAAATAAAAACTTGTTAGAATTAGTATTAACAATTGAATCAGTTGATCTTGTTGGGTTCATGGGTAAAAAGGTATGTTCAATGCATTGAGTTATAATAAATTATTCGTATTTTTTTTGTCCGAATGTGACTACACTGATTAAAACTCAATGCGTAGAAATAGGTACTCTGATTAAACTCCCAATTTTTTAAGCTATCGCGATGCCCTTTTGTTTTTTTTATACTGGGAGCCTGGATTTGTGATGTCACGTTATCACAGTGGATTGTATGAGAAAACAAAAGTCAATCGCGCCAGCTCGAAAGAGGACTATAGATTATTATTGTTCAAAGTTCAAATTTCAATAATTTTGCTTGAGCACGTTAATTTTCCTTTTGTTGTTTTATTAATTGTTGAAATGTGTAATGTGATTTATTGCTCATTTATACAATGTTTACTCTTTCGTCATCATTTGTAGGGTAGGCATTAAAATTGTAGTATGTAGTACTAACTAACTATACCTACAATTTTAATGCCTACAATGATGACGAAATCTCCAATTTATATTATAAAAATTCTGTAAAATTCTATAAAATTCTCCCTGGGTTTGCTGTAAGAAAACTCTGTTAGGGTTAAGCTCGCCTTTGTATATAAATTTTCGTTGTTTTATTTTTATGTTTGTATTTTTGTGTACAATAAAGAATTTAAGAATTTAAGAAAATTCTGTTGTAATTAAAGATTGTATTAAAATTACATAATAAATACTTTGAATTTTTTGAAAATCTCTCACGACTCAGTATCGAATACTTTAAGTATGTCGGAATTAAATCAATAGTTTACCACTCTCATTGCCCAAACAGCAAATGTGTTAAGGAGGCCAAGTAGATCCTTATTGATCTTGAAATGCGTCTATTGTCTATAACGGAACGCCAGCGTCTGTTGTTTGACGTTAGACTAATTCTAGGAGATAACAAAGACGGTAATAAAACCAGTCAAGTGGAATCCTAGTTCAGTCACAGCAGAAAGTAGGTACTAGAAAGTTATAGTAACTATGTAGAAACGGTCTAGCGACTCTTGTAGTCAGAGCCCCTAACCTTAGGTCAGAGTATCAAAGCTCTATTTCCAACTGACTACCTCAATAAAAGTAAAGTATTTTTTTTTATTCTTCATTTTTAATGGAACTTTGAGTCATTGGTATGACTACGTCAGTCCCGTATTTTAATAAATTATTATCTAACTTAAATCTAAAACTAGCCTAAATAATTTTACTGCCACATATCACTCAGAGGTGCGGCTAAAATAATTTGGAAAACACCTAAAAGTAGATAGAAAGATAATTCTTTATACCACACAAACACAGAAAACAGTTTAGAAATAAATGCTACGAGTAGAATACCTAAGTACGAAGGCGGCCTTATTGCTATGAGCGATCTCTTCCAGGCAACCTTGGGATGGACTGGTCATGTAAGAACAAAAAAGACGGTGGCACAAGAAAAAAAAAATTATAAAAGAAAACAATAATACTTACACTACATACTATAATACCTACATAACCTACAAACATTTTAATATACTTACATAATACATAAAAATAAGATTGTCTAATTTTTACAACGATAAATAACACTGATGAAGCATTTTTTTAAAGTACCTACTCGGTTATGTAGATATATAATTTGTCAAAATTATTCTTATTGCGTGTTGTATATTTATACTTAAGGGAAGGGAGAGCTTCACTGTAGCGCCGCTACTATTATTTCTTTTTAACAATAAAACAAAAGCGTTAGGCAAAAAACAGTCGGAAAATAAAATACCATTAAAAGTTTTCAGTTTTTTAATCTATTTTTAATGTTGTTATGTCATACGGCTGCTTAGGCAAACTAACAAGTATCGATTGTCATCAGCAACATCAGCTCATTTGTTCAGGTCCAAAGAAAAAAGGTTTAATTGAAACACTTTTCAAAAATGGCTTACCTTATTGTTTAACGGTTTGTCATTTGAATAAATATGAGATGGCGCTAGTGTTGCTCAATCAGCCCTTTAAATTAAACACATAAGATATTATTATCATAACAAAACAATCCAAGTCCAAAGACAATCTTACCTACATTAAATCAATTCATATTTTCATAAGATAATTACAGATATCAAAACAATACACACAATAAACCGAACTAATAACTCAAGACCTAAAATAACCTTCTCTCTTTACAGATAACAACCCACACACGAAGCAAAGAAAGTTCATTTTGCGACATCGCGTTATCAACAACCTGCTATCAAAACAAACCGTGCAGAACAAACAGATAGAAAATTACCACATCTCGAAAACAATGACGGTTTCAGTGAAGCCGTGACTATAGTCCTGCAACACGAGAAGTGTAGACAACAAACCATGTCGACTGAGAAACCTAAGCCGCTGGCGAGGGCTAGGGTGGTCACTTCACAGGTGAGGCAAAAAGTTTTCAGTTAGCAATAGTCTGCAGTTAGCTCAAGAAAGAACAACAGATATGGACCACAATGGAATGACAGTGAGGCCGTGAATGTAGTTCTGCATCACGAGAAGTGCAAAGATCAAAGTACCTATGTCCACTGAGAAACACAAGCCGCTGGGGAGGGCTCGGGTGGTCACTTCACAGGTGAGGCAAAAAAAATCAGTTAGCAGTAGTCTGCAGTTAGCTCAAGAAAGAACAGCAGATATGGACCACAATAGAATGACAGTGAGGCCGTGAATGTAGTTCTGCATCACGAGAAATGCAGAGAACAAAGTATGTCCACTGAGAAACACAAGCCCTGGGAGAGGGCTTAGGGTGGTCACTTCACAGGTGAGGAATAAAAATGTTCAATGGTAACTCTGATAGCTATATCAGAGCGTCTGGTCGAAGCAACGCGTGACCCGAGAGCTGGTGAGTACCTGTCGCAACGAATACAGCGGGGAAATGCAGGCAGCGTCTTGGAAACGCTTCCGACTGGTATTTATTTCACTGCTACAGTAAGTTAACTTAAGAAAGAACAACAGATATCGAGTACAATGACATTTCAGTGAGGACGTGATTGTATAGGTAGTTCTGCATTCCGAAAAGTGCAGAGAACCAAGCTTGTCAAACACAAGGCTTTGGGGAGGGTGGTCAAGTCACACATTTTAATAACGACATTGCCTACCTTTCGTCATACGTCCACAGCTGAACGTACTTCTCCTAAACAGGTGAAGTATAGGCTTTTGCCTATACTTCACCATACTTGGCAAGCAGAAGTGTTAAATAGAAGGAAGGTACCTACTGCTCAGGTATGCTTAGGATTCTTTATTCGGCTGTTAAGACATCTACGGGCAGAATTGGAGGGGTCGACTATTATTTACGCCTCGACTGAGAAACTAAGCCTTTGGGGAGGGGAGAGTCCCGTGAGATAGAAATAACCTTAAGCAACGCGTGCGAAGCGCGTACACTCACGGTAGGGCTGGTCCACCAGTTTAAGGTCGCCCAGCGAGCTATGGAGAGAGCTATGCTCGGAGTTTCTCTGAAGGATAGGATTCGCAACGAATACATCCGACAGAGAACCAAGGTTATCGACATAGCTCAAAGGATTAGCAAGCTGAAGTGGCAGTGGGCTCTCAAGAAGAACCGACAACCGCTGGGGTAAACGTGTTCTTGAGTGGAGACCGCGACTCGGCAAACGTAGTGTAGGACGCCCTCCGACTAGGTGGGATGACGATTTGCGAAAGACTGCTGGCAGATGCTGGATGCGGCAAGCAGAAGACAGGGCGCTATGGCGCTCATTAGGGGAGGCCTATGTCCAGCAGTGGACTGGTATAGGCTGATGATGATGATGATGATGATTTAGAATTTATATTCAATTTATTAGTACTTATCTTATAAATACAAATAAAACTGATAGAACAATAAATTTCTGGTCAATGGTTCACACGCGCTTTTGATCCAAGTATAACTTTGAATAGTAAACTTTTATAAATATTATAGGTATAATAAAAGATGGCCAATAAAATCAACTAAAAGCCTTTTTAATTAGTCATAAAAACATCTATGGCCCGGTTTCGCCAAGAGCTAAACGGGCGATCAGCAGTTGATTTGGATCAACTTGACAGAATTAAGTTTATGCATGAAAAATTCTGTTATTCATTGGTTTAGTTAAATGTTGTTCGTGAATTCGTTTGATCGTGATTTACGAGCTTGTCTTTTAAGATTTTTGAGAATTAAATACGAAAAACTTCCGCTAGACATTAAAATTAGTAAACACCTTAGGTGTTTAACGAGTAATAATAACAAAAGTATATAAAACTGTAAAAGGAAATCAAAAAAAGGTAAATTGTTTTTATAAATTAAAATCTTTGGTAGCTTAGGTGCCTCAGTCAGCATATAGTCAGTAGATATATTTTCAGTAATTTTACATTTTTAATTAATTTTATAGACAAGGTACAAACGATTTATTATTAATATCGAATTAATATCTAATATTGGAAATCACACAGAATCAACAACCCTTTAATTATTTTTTTAAATCTGGTTTAGAACACTTTCGTTTACAGTAGTCGTTTTATTTTGATTGTCTTTGTTCATTTTTTTTTACCAGCGTTAGTAAATATGACATAGACATTCCAGTATCATATCATATTGCAATATCTCTGAGGTCAATGACCAGCAATTGCCCTCATTTGCGACCGTTCCCATTGATTGATGTTTCAATAGAAAAGATACAGTGAATATCAACGCTAGATTAATAATCTTTAGTCTCTAGGCTGGCGATTTTAAGGTACATAACCGTATCTTGAATAGAATAGAAAAAAATATACATGAAAATCTGAACTGTTTGAACTTTTACCAAAAAGTTAAAGGAACTACTATCTATATATAATTACTATCAAATAATAGAAATAAATTAAAAATAGTATTAACAATTTAAACAAATGAGCTAACTGTAGACTGTTACAAACAATCTACAGGTCGCTCAACTGATCCAAATCAATACTGATACGCTGCGCCAGATACTCACCAGCTTGGTCGGTCTCGGGTCTTTATTAACATTATTGTTCTGGAATTCCTTCTATCTTTACGAGCTTGACTTTTATTAGCTTTTGAGAATCAAAATACCAAAATGTTCTACTACGCTTAAAAATTAGCCAATGACATCGAGAATAATAATTACAAAAAGACATAAAACTGTAAAAGGAAATCACGGAACAACAACAATTATTTAATGAATGAACACTTTGTCGTACTTATGGCACAAAGATAAAATTTCCTAGGGCGGCGATAGATATGAAATATTAGAAAATTTGGGTTACATAAAACATTTTTTCATCGTCATCTTTATCGCTAAAGCTTTGAAAAAAATACTTAATAATCTATGGGATACAAGACAGATGCTTTTCTTTTTAAAAATGAAAAAAAAAACTATTTTAAGTATAGAAATAATTGTGCAAAGTACCATCTGTTTTCTTAGTTTTTTTTTTCTTTTCTAACTAACAATCACAAGATTTTTTTAATTTTCATCACCATTTAAAAAGAAGAATACCCAGAGCACATCTGGCTTATTTTTGCAAACAAAATGTCTTAATTAATAGATAATCAGCAAAAACTTGATTTTTGAGCTTTCGCCGCTCTGCTCTGTTCCGCTCCTATAAACGCGAAATCCTATGCCACCTTTTCACAAAATGACGTCATATATCGCCCTCATAAAACACAAGCAAAGCTGATTGGCAGTTGAAATAGTGTTGACTAGATATTCTTTCCATTTTAATTTTTTTTGAATCGATATTGTGTTGGTGTCAAATCTCATACAGAATTATTATTTACAGGGGCTAGCCCAGTAAACAATTAAAACGGCCAAGTGCGTATCGGTCGATGTTGTCTGTAGCTAACGTTGTGGTACAATGTTGTAGAATGATGAATTGATGTCGTTGTCGCTATTTTGAACATAAATCTTAACCTAAAGTAAATAGAGGAAGATTAGTAATAACCAGGACAATTACAAAAACATAAGGGTTACATTTTACTTTTCTTCAAGAATTTCGTTTAATAGAAATAATTTTCGGGTTCGATTCCCGCCTCGGTACATTTTAAAACTACTACCGCTGACTTTTTAATGTTTTATAGCTAAAATGCAACAAATGACTCAAAATTATTCTAAAGCCAAAACAAGTTCATATAAAACTGTTGGATTGATATACTTCGAAAACTAGAATTTTCTTAAACCAAGCAAAAAACATCCTAGGGTTTCTGAAATTATGGGTTGTTCGAGTTTTTTTTTCAAAAAAATAATTAGTACTAAAATACTAATAATCTCTATATTATGGAGAAAAAAAATCATAAACCAGCAAGCAAGTGAATACCAAACCAATATATTAATTGGCTTCTCTTGTCCTCAGGTGCTAGCATGCATATCGCTCAACTGCCTGCTGATCGGACTGGGCATGTCCATCAGCTTCGTAACGATGGTGCTTCCTGACGTGCTACATGCCAAGGAAGGTTTGTCGCTGAATCAGGAACAGGCCAGCTGGTTTGGTAAGATAATGATTCTTGTCGCTACTTCTTTTATCCTGAAATCCCCTATTAGATGTAGTTTAGGCACAGATGCGAAAATAGAGTTTGGTGGCCACAAAGTCCTCAACTCACTTCAACAGCCTATATAATGGTCTACTGCTGGACACAGGCCTTCCCCTGATTTTTTTTTTTCTCGTGGGGGGTAATGCCCATAATTCCTACGCTGGGCATGCGGGTTGGGGATCGCAGATCGCATTTGCAAAAATATGTCTTAACTAAAATATAATCAGCAAAAACTTGATTTATGAGCTTACGCCGCTCTGCTCTAACCCGCTCCTTTAAACGCAAAATCGTATGCATATCCTATTCACAAAATGGCGTCATATACCTGCCTCTTATCTTAAACTTCTCTCTGTATTGCCGTGTCTTTTTATACGCAATATACATTACTAGTCGGTTTGAGATCCTTCCTGCAACAAATATTACTTACAAATTATATTTGAAGTGCGACGCAGATGAGCTTGTTTTTAGTGTCGTGATTTGTTTACAAACATTCCTTAACGATATTTTACATCCCACTAGGTATATTATGGCACCTAAGTAAAAAAGTATTATAGAGCTTATAAGGTCTCACAACTATGTATATCAGACATATCCAATGACAGCATTGATAAATTCCGATCGCAGAAACCTTAGAAGCAGTGCCACGTTCGCGAAATATATCGCGCTTGACCAAGCAGATATAAATAGGTTAAGCATAGGTACATACATATTAAAGCGGAACTAACTTTAAGCACTATTCACCTTCCCACAAGTTTTTTTTTCATGTTGCATATCTTCATAAAACACCGGCTTTAAATAACCTCTAATGATTCAAACATTATAATTCGACCGGCGAAAAACAACCGCAAAAAGTCAATTTCAGCAATAATTCGTCCAAAAAATGTCTACGATAAAACACGTTGGCGTGATATCGTTATTCATGTAAATAGGTACGTAAATGAAAAGGTGTTGGCCTCCTAATAGATACATGCTTCACGTCGCCTTCAAAAATCTAGTGAATATTCAAATATATACAATTTTGATAAGAAAAACATTGAAATGCTTTTAAAAAATGATAAACCTAGTTTATTGACTGCATCCGTCAATTCCGTTGATCAATCAATTGTAGATTTAAATGACCTTGAGCTTTCTAAACAAAACGTTAAAATAAGATTCAAATACTTATCGAAGTGGAAAAAAATAACTACGACTAAAACACGCATTCAAAGGCACTCAGTTATAGTGAAATTAGCACTAAAACAAAGTTTAAAAAGTCAAAAGTTGCCGGGCCGCGGTTTGAAGACCTTGTGTGAATTTCAAAAAACCTGAAACACGTGTTTGTTTATCACCATTCTACGCTACAAATTTTGACGGCCCAACCAGCTACGGTTCTGAAATTATTATAAAAATGACCTTTGACACCATTTTAATTAATTTAGAAAAAGAATTTCCGAAATCTGTTCTTAGCGGGTGTTTATGCCCTTAAAGGAAAATCCATGCAAAACTTCAGCTTCGTAGCTCATGTTGTATCAGAGTTCTCTTTATGAGGATTTGATAGCCATCATCTCATGGCTATCATATCCAAGGATCGTAGCAGACTAAATGTCTAGGCTCTTACGATCTTTGATCTAACAAATCAAACTAAAGACAGGTGAGATCTATATACTCGTATTAAAAGAGAAAATTATATAGTGACACATGATGGCCTCGTTCATGGCAAGCTTAGAATCTTCTAAGCTCGCCATGAACGAGGTCATCATGTGAAATAGGTACTTTTTTAACGTTTTAAAAGCTCTATATGAAACGGCCAAAATCCGAATGTTTTTAACCTCTCAAGCTTTGGTCTTTTGATCACCGCTCAATACGCTGTGTACTATAACGTCGTCGTCGATTGTCTGCGGAGAAGCGGTCATAAAAGGGTTATTCTGTAATAAGAACAAATAAAGCGGTTATTCTGTAATAAAGAAGTGGTTATTCTGTATTTGATGTAAAACGCTGCGGTGTGAAAATCAAATGACCGTTTCTCCCCACAGACAGTCGACGTAACAGCGTACTACCTAATGATCACGAGACAAGAACTTTATGTAGCGATTTGTTATAATTCATAATTATAATTCATTTATAAATCTGTTTTTCTATATTGTATTCTGTAAATCAGTTTTAGAGTCAATACATAAAACTTATTTTAGAGCGCTGGATTCTGCCGCTTAGGCGTACAAACATTTCATTATTGATAAAATATTGGAATTAACAAACAAAATAATTTTATTTTATTTAGAAGCATGCATTAATATTATAATTTATATACAATACTTATCATTTACAATCTAAAACAGTTTTTGACAGTTTTGTATGAAAATCTGTCAAAAATTAGTCAATTGCTTTCTACATTGATTTCTACCTCCGACCGACCGGTGGGATGACGATTTATGAAAGACTGCTGGCAGATGCTGGATGCGGCAAGTTGAAGACAGGGCGCAATGGCGCTCATTAGGGGAGCCCTATGTCCAGCTGTAGACAAATATAGGCTGATGATGATGATTTCTACATTTAGTGCTGCGTATTCGGATTTAACGATTGCGCGATTAAAAACACATAATCATAAAAATAAGACTTACTATATTCCCTTATTCCAGGCAGTATGGCGTTTCTATGCCAGCCACTCGGCAGTATCGTCTCTGGGCCGATCCTGGACCACTTCGGGCGAAAGAAGGCCATATTCCTTGTGAACATACCGCATCTTATCGCATGGATACTTATGTATTCCTCGTGGAACATACCTTCGCTGTTCATTGCTAACGCGCTGCTGGGAATTGGGACAGGAGTGATGGAGGCGCCTTCAGTGACTTATGTCGGGGAAATAAGGTAAAGTCAAAGTCAATAAATAACATCGTGGGCTGGCCATATCTCGAGAAGAACCGACAACCGCTGGGGTAAACGTGTTCTTGAGTGGAGACCGCGACTCGGTAAACGTAGTGTAGGACACCCTCCGACCAGGTGGGATGATTTGCGAAAGACTGCTGGTAGATGCTGGATGTGGCAAGCTGAAGACAGGGCGCTATGGCGCTCATTAGGGGAGGCCTATGTTCAGCAGTGGACTAATGTAGACTGATGATGAAAGTCAATAAATAACTTTATTTCTTAAGGCTTGCAAAATAAGCAATTAGACAAGTCAAATTTTATGCATAAACAGCTTTATAAATAGTAATTATTATCGAATAAGAATTAAGATGGTATTGATTTTATTCCCTTAAATTTTTCGTCAAACCTAGTTCAAGAAGTGGAAACATCATGAACTAGGTTTTGGATGATCGAGTCAGGTGTATCCAGGTCTTACTATTTTACCACCACTTAAACCATATAAAACCACTCTCTTACCACTTAATACGGCTGCAGTTTTGTAATGGTAGATATAGTTTGACGAAATATGTCACGCGTAGATTCCTCGGTTTAAGCCTTGGGACAAATTTTAGTATGATCTGCAAATATTTGTTTCGGGTGTTCTGGGTATTTTCTATGTATAATAAAAATGTCTATCCATGTAATATTCAAGTATATCAGTTAATCTACTATCCATAACACAAGCTCATCATAGCTATATTATAATGCTGTGTGGATTGTCCAGCATTATTTATTTTATTGATTCAAAATAGATTTATTTTATCAAGATCTGTTCACCCTTCGAGAAGTGAAAAAGTAACCTATTAAACCTACTTATTAACCTCTCTACCGTACTGATATAGGTCTGCTTTGAAAAACGAACCAATTTGACGGATGACGTCGATCGCACGGATCGAACAACCTTACAGAATATTAACCCTGCCTTATTATCATTAAATACCTTAAAACAAAATTGTTATCATTATCAGCAGATTTTGCGCTCTGTTGGCCTTAAAACTCTTGTGCAACTCTTGGTCCTGGATGGTTACAGACTCTTCACCGTAAGATGTCCCACCACATCCACACCCACACTGAAGTTGGCAATTCTCATACGCAGGGTACATCTTACGGTGAAAGATCTGTAGTGGTTTTAGGAGCGTCACTAACAGACACATTTCGTTTTGGATCTCCAAGAAATAAATGTCAGAACCATATTTAAAGTAAAGAATCGTCCGTTCTTCGTTTTGTGCGGTCCGAAGTCATCCGTCAACTTCGATTGGTTTTCAACGTAGACCTTCTGATGTAATTCTGTATGTAACATAGACGACCACGGAACAGGGTTTAGACGACAGACAGACTTTCGCATTTATTGATTTTCTATTTATATGGAAATAGTAAAACAGAAACTTTAAATCATTATGTATTGAAATTTGAAATGATTTTTAATGCATTTCTCATATTAACCTATGTAGACAATCTCTTAAACCACCACTAACTAACCAACAGTTTGTCTTAAATAATGTACATTTAAAAACTTAAATATTTACTGTCAATATTTTTGCTAGCTCAATTATGATTGTTGAAATAAAGAAAAACTAACCGTTGTAAGGCTGTAAGTAGTCCAAATTAAAATAAATGAACTTCAAAAATGTCAATTTAAATAAAAATTTGGAATGGACTGTCAAATAGAACAAACAAGTGACAATAACCATTTCATAAATATCAATTAAACAATTAAAATGCAAAGCAGTTATTTCTGAGCACTAACTAGATTTAAAAACAGTAAAATAAAGTGCTATATAATAAAATGATCGATTTTAGAATAAATGTCTTTATTTATGATGTATCTAATGGAAATGCCTCGTTTAATTTATGTTAATGGTGTCCAAATAAAAGTTTTGTATTTTAGGCTGAGCGCAGACTTGAGTCAAGATAGTTTTAAGACAGACTATTGCTTTAGAAAAATTACAACTTAACAAAAGCAATAGACTGTCTTAAAACTATTGTGACTCAAGTCTGCGCTCAGCCTTAATCATGTAGCTTCTATTCTACAGGGTGTCCGGTAATTAATGGATAACCCCGCAGGCACTTGTGGGGGGGGGCAGGGGGGCAACTCAGAAAAAGAATAAAAAAAATCTATCTGCAACGGTCTAGGATTTTTTGTTATTTTTTTGTAGTGCTAAATTTTATACCTTTGTTCAAATTTTTGGGCACTACCGCTACAAATTGAATTATAACGAATTGATTTTCTCTGGAAATAACCGCGGATTAGTACCGCGGGTAGTGCTCAAAAATTTGAACAAAGGTATAAAATTTAGCACTTAAAAAAAATCTCAGATAGTTTTTTTTAAATTATTTTCTGAGTTGCCCCCCTGCCCCCAACAACTGCCTGCGGGGTTATCCATTAATTACCGGACAACCTGTATATCTCGTGGTGTCCCACAGGGAACTATAATAAACAAGCTGTTGCCCAAGGCTTCGCACGGGAACTGATTTATAGGATTAAAAGCGTATTATACTCCATCCTAAACTAACTCTATGCCAAAAATCAAGTCGATTAGTTGCTTAGTTAGGGGGGAAGGAATCACAAAAAAATGGCATTTATAATATTACTATAGATTTATTATGCTAACTATTGTCATGACAAGACTATTGTCCAGCATAATTAATAATAATCATTATAAGCAAAACCCTATTGGGTTTAAGTATGGAAGTATATTTTTTTCTATTTTTAATGTTAGTACATTACCGAAAAAATAGAACACCCACAAAACATAAATTATTATAGAAATAACTACAAATTAAACTGCACTCAGTATCGGATGATAAAACGCTGCCATTTTTCTGTGACGTCACGTTCTGTGCTACTCAACTTTAAAACGAAGAAAATTTATTACCTATCTGCTTCTTTATATAAATGACATTTATTATGTTATTAAACACCATCTGGTTTTTTGGCATATCTGCCAAGCCTAATTAGAATGTTTCGATGAACTTTAGAAAAACTAACAAAACCTGCATCGAATGATGTCTGCATAATAACTTAGTGGCAGATTCCGTTTTTCAATGTGTATTTAATGCAAATAGTAAATTGATTTGAGAGAGCATTGGTGAATGGCCTTTATTTTATTCCTCGCCAATATTTTTAATCAAATTCGAATTTCAAAACTTTTTCGCTATTATATAATAGACTAGCTGACCCGCCTGCGATTTCATTTACGCGGACTTCAGAAATATGTGTATATACCGTGTGTAATGTTGGTTATGGAAACCAACATTACACACGGTACTTATTTCTGATTTTTTTTATTGAATTCTGTAAACTATGCCGCCACAATTATATAACCAATCCTTTACGATTTTAAAGTTATTATGAAAAAACCTATAAATGATCTCTAATAGATTACCTTCTATCCCATTCAAACTACTTTTAATTTCGAATTTCCGCAAATCTCAGCTTCGTATCTCTTCAGTTCCTGAGATTTCGCGGTTATTTCAGTGAATTGTCTAACTTTGACTTCACATCAATGACCTTCAGGGTGTGATTTTCAAAAGACACTGAAACACGTGTCTGTTTATTTTAAGTCATCTTTCTACGCTACAAATTTTGCCGGCCAACACGGTTCTGAAGTTGTTATAAAAATGACTTTTGACCATGTTGTGACTACCTTAGCAAACAAATTTCTCAAAATCCGTTCTTAGTGGGTGCGTCCTAAAAGGAAACTCCAAAATTTCAGCTTCGTAGCTCTTGTAGTTTCAGAGATCTCTTGATATGTCACCCAGTTTTCTCTTCTCTTTTATAAAAATAGATTATCTCAAGGTGGTCCCGTAAAATTTTTACTCCCGAGGGATTGGTATTTGACGACCTCCTGTGGCGCGGTGGGCGAAGGTCCGCCTGCGATGCAAGAGATTGCCGGTTCGATTCCCGCCTTGAGACAAATATTTGTACGATCTGCAGGTCTGCAGTTCCGGGTGTTCTGGTCGTTTCCCATGTATAATAAAAAATATCTATCTACGTTATGTAGTCAATTATCTAGTACCCATAACACATGCTCTGCTTAGCTTGGGGCTAGATAATGCTGTGTGAATTGTCCAGCATTATTTATTTATTTTATTTTATAATGTGAGTAAGGTTTTTTTACAATTTTCCAGCGACCCTTCGGTTCGAGGAATTCTGACCACTCTGTGCAACGGATTCACCTCCACCGGACTCTTCATCTCATACTTGTTGGGGACTGTACTGCCTTGGAGACAGGCAGCGTTGGTGGCCCTCACTGTTCCGATAACTACCATGGTGCTGGTTTTGTTTGTAAGTACTTTTGTAACTTTAATTAAAATCTTGTATTTGTACCTTTAACTGTTAACGAATTCAACACAAGCAAGGTTCGTAGCTGTGTTGACGAATTTTGAATTCGTGGCCCTATCTAATACATTTTGTATTTTATTAATTGCCGATTATAATATTCAGGTAAGTAGGTAACTTATGTTTTAATTAAAGCTTCAATTGCTATATTGGTAAGTAAGTAAGTAAATCATTTATTTGTCACTTAAAACACACACATACAATTGGTTTTTTACATTTCAAAATTAAACATAATTTAAATATAAAATTGAAAAAACAATGATGTAGAGGCATTTTTCGCTTAGGAACGGGTAAACGAGCTTAAACACAAGGAAACTGCCTAGAATACAAAGCACAAAAAATAAAAAATAAATATTATCATCACCAAATTATACGAGTGTGTAGCAGTGGCAAAAGGGTAATAGCTCAGTGATAATATTGCTCTAAGAGCAAATACTGATTTTCAGCTATCCCCTTCAGAGTGACGAGGCAAGGTGGTACACCCTGTTGGGCACACACATTATTTACTAGTATGCGCTAATTTAACACACTCGTCTCCAATAAGTGATTGACAGGATTCACTAAGGAATAAATTTTACCACACCCTTCTCCAATGAGTGATGGATAGTATTGACTGAGGAATAAAATTTACCACACCCTTCTCCAATGAGTGATGGATAGTATTGACTGAGGAATAAAATTTACCACACCCTACTCCAATGAGTGATGGATAGTATTGACTGAGGAATAAAATTTACCACACCCTACTCCAATGAGTGATGGATAGTATTGACTGAGGAATAAAATTTACCACACCCTACTCCAATAAGTGACTGATAGGATTCACTGAAGAATAACTAGATAAAAAACTTATTTTCCCCTTTGATCGTCCCAACCAAGCACTGGCCACCGCTTATTAAAATGAGCCTTACATCTTTGTGGATTAAACATGGATTGTCTCGTTGGTATAGCGGTCAGCTTGTTCAACCGCTGATATAGAGGTCCTGGGTTCAAGTCTCGGGTCTTGCCAAAAGTAGTTATTGGTTTTTTAGAAAGAAAAAAAATCAGTGTGGATTCGGGATGTTGCTGCTGTTACCCGTGCCTCAGAAAGCAGGTAAGGCAGTTGTTCCTGCGCCGGACCTCTCCCCGATCGTGTCGGTCTGCTGCAGTCCCATCAGTTATGAGAGTAAGAGAATAGTACTCTCATATGTGTGCGCAAGCATAGGTGGAGTTTGCGCACACACTTTTGCACTATATCCTGCGCAACTGGCTAGTCATTGTGTAGATTGGCAGTCGTCGCCGTGGTTGAAAGTCGATTTGGATCATGGATTATGTTGACGGGAACATAAACTAAATCTGGTCATTGGTCAGGGTATAGTTAATAGTTATAAGTAAGTACATGCCTACTTATTATATTATAATACATATTATATTATGGCGTGATTTAAAAACTATAAGCATTAATCAAATTCCTGTATAATGATATAATAAAGTCCGCTGACAGACTGACGGACAGGCAGAAAAGCGGACTGACAGGACTTTGCGTACAAAACCTTGCTACTGTTTCACCTCACTGTTAGCGTTGACGTTAATGTTAATGTCCGTTTATGCGTTAATTCAGGCGTTAAAGCGAAACAATGAGCGAAACTAGCGCCGCCACCTATTTTATCTTATTATTTCGTTTAACAAAGGTAATTTCAAAATTTAAATGGGTTGTTTGTGATAAGTACCCATTATCATCGGTTTTTAATGCCTTTGTAATGTTTTTATTTACTATACTTCAGTCAGAGATGCGAAAGTAGAGTTTGGTGATCAAAATGTGTGACTTCGTATCTCTGTCTAAACTTACTATCTCTGTCTATACAAAATAAAAATATTACGAAGGCATTAATAAAAAGCTTATAATAAGTATCTTAAACTGTCCATTGAACATTTTAAAATAACCTTTAGTTTCGTTCGGGGAATCGCTTTAAAATGCACGTTGGCTACATTTACTGAACAACGCCGTCAAGCGGTAGTTCATAGTGAAGTCCAATTCGGATAATTTTTTATTCAATGGGGCAAATAAATTATATTCTGTCTTTAATTCACGGAGAAATCGATAAACATACAAAAAACATAGAACCTCCTTCTTGAAATCGGTAAAAATATAAATCATTATGCTCTATGGCTTTAATCATCTCATGTTGTAATGAGTTTTAAAACACACAATGTAAAAAAATAAAACGTTATCTGTTTATGATATTACTAGCTTCGCACGGGCCTTTCTAACGACAAAAGAATTTTTGAAATCGGTCCAGTAATTTTTAAGTTTATTCGTTACATAGAAAAATAAAAATCTTTTCTCTTTATAACATTAGTGTATATTAAACTCTTCACTAACGGGAACTTTCAATGTATTAATTAATAACCTAAAACCTTATAATTTAATTATCGTTTAATAACATTTGCGCAGAATAAGTTGTTGAATATAACTCAGTTGATAAATATTATAAAAAATTACTGTGTCAATCAAAAAGTTTAATAACTTGATGATAAATAGGCATAATAAATTAACTGATAAAATCATATCTTGTGGACTTGTTGACAATCGAACACATTTAAAACAATTTAGCATTGCCTATTTGTCAGAAATTATTAAAATTTATGTGTTAGATTCTGTATCAATTGCATAGCGCCTTTTAATCTAGATTTATATCTTTTTTTATGCAGAAGCTCTATCTGTTTTTCCTTAATGATAATATCTTGATCGGCAAATGATATAGTAATTTACATCAAATATCCAAAGATCTTGTCTATGATAGGAAGTTTTTTATATATAATTACTGAGATCCAAAACATGGTAATAAATAATTACTGTTTCAAAATTTTTCACCTAGCTAGACTCAAATTTTCTGGACCAAAGAGTATTTTGTTAATTATTTTGCATTAAGCCCACAACAGACGTAACTATAATAAATATTCATATAAATCATAGCAGATATGACAGTATATTTTCTATAGTAATCGGCGTGTGAACACAGATGCAGTGCTATAACGTATATTTTTATTACGTCACACAAATATGTCGAATCATCATCATCATATCAGCCCATATACGTCCACAGCTGGACATAGGCCTCCCCCATACGACGCCACAAAGAGCGGTTCTGAGCCGCCACCATCCATCGACTCCCTGCGACCGCTACGATGTCGTCGGTCCATCGAGTTGATGGTCTCCCAACACTCCGTATCGCGTTGTATCGCGGCCGCCACTCGAGAACCTTTACTCCCCAGCGGTTAACAGTTCTGCGAGCTACACGACCTGCCCACTGCCACTTCAGCTTGCTAATTCTGAGAGATATGTAATCTTCTGATGATAAGCTTACTATATAAATTTTAATAGATATGAAAGTTCCGTCTGTTATGGGCTATAAACATTAATATAATTTAAAAACTAGTTAAAATAGAGTCTGACGATAGTATAGCTACTGCTATGTTACTTAAAATACGTGTGTACCTATTTATTCGCTACATTTATCTAAAATGCATTAGTAGGTACTTACTACCTTATATCTTTTGTGTTACTAATTAGTTGGTAGATTTAGGTGACAAACTCATAAGTTACTTTTATTATTATACCTATAATATATACCTATACGACAGAGAACTAAGGTTATCGACATAGCTCAGAGGATTAGCAAGCTGAAGTGGCAGTGGGCTGGTCATATCTCGAGAAGAACCGATAACCGCTGGGGTAAACGTGTTCTTGAGTGGAGACCGCGACTCGGCAAACGTAGTGTAGGACGCCCTCCGACCAGGTGGGATGACGATTTGCGAAAGACTGCTGGCAGATGCTGGATGCGGCAAGCTGAAAACAGGGCGCTATGGCGCTCATTAGGGGAGGCCTATGTCCAGCAGTGGACTGAAAAAGGCTGATGATGATGATGATGATTATACCTATTGTCAATATTAATGCACATAACAACCTTTCATTATAGACCGTTTATACGATAATCCTAAAAATATTGGTTTTATGTTAATAGTAAAAATATTTTACGGCAGCTACAAACTGCCTGCCATAAATATGTGCAATAAATTATTAATTTTCATATTTCAATAGGATATTTAATGAGTTTTATGAGGCAATTCATGCGATTTCATTAGCGTATCATTAAAAATGTATTAGTTATCAGTGTATTTTGATAACAAATTAATGAATACAATACTAATAGTTGTAAGATCTCTGTTCATAATTTATCAATTATTTTTTTCTTATGACAAATTTCTTTTTAAACCAATAACAGATTAGTTTAATCGATTTAAACTGTGCTTAGCTATATATAGCTTAACACTTTTATAGGATCTTATACATTTTATAGATAGGTACTTATTGACACTTCATTTTTAATATCCAGGTCCCAGAAACCCCAATATGGCTGCTATCTCAAGGTCGTCAAGAAGAGGCTCTCCAGTCCCTATGCAGGCTCCGCGGCTGGGCTCAACCAGAACACGTTCAAGAGGAGTTCGATCAACTCTTAGAATACAATCACTTCATCCACCAATGCGTGGTCTGCCTAAAAGAAGGGAACACAATGAAACCCTGCACGCATAAAGGCAACAGCGTCATCAAAAGGATGGCCTGGAAGTTGAAGAACATACTCTTTGTGAAGGAAACCATGCGCCCTTTTATGCTCGTCATGGGGTATTTCTTCTTCCACATCATGAGTGGTCTGGCCCCTGTGAGGGCGAATATGGTTAATTTGTGCAAGGCGTTGGGAATGAAATATGATTCTAAAACTATTGCGGTAAGTGCTCTATTGCAATAATTATTTTATGCATAGCTTACGAGAATAATAGGTAGAGCTTTTATTCACCACTTCTATTTCTTCCTTCATCAGTGATTAATTAGGCAGCTGTATTTCTATTAGCTCTATATTTATGATATTTGATTGGAATGTAAAGAAAATGCATTCCAATCTGACATGTAAGTGACGTTGGATGACGAAGGTTCAGAATAGGTATTATTATATTTACCTATTGGTCTTTTTTTTAGAAAGTTGTAATATAATTTAGTACACCAGTAAAAATAAAAGACATGTTAATGGAATGTTGAAAACTTGGACCAGGTTTGGCTTTTTGGTTCAAAGATAAGATATACACGCAGGTAAGTGATTAATTCGATGTGCGTAGGCTTCACACCGCGTTAAAACAAGATCAGTGAAGCGAGAGACCGTTCCAGATGTTTGTTAAACTCAAAATCTTTAAATAAATAAATAATGCTGGACAATTCACACAGCATTATTTAGCTCCAAGCTAAGCAGAGCTTGTGTTATGGGTACTAGAAAACTGATATACTTAATATAATACAATACACAGACAGGTATTATTTATTATACATAGAAAACGATCAGAACACCCTGAACAAATGTCTGCAGGTCGTACACACATTTGTCCCGAGGCGGGGATCGAACCCGAAACCTCCGCGTTGCAGACAGACCTTCGCCCACCGCGCCAGAGAGGTCGTCAGCTTTAAGTCTTTGATTTTGTGAAATCGTAGCTCACCCTAAGGATAGATCTACCAAAATTCCGCGATTTAACGTGTTTCCGTTTTACATTCTTAACTTGTCCGGAACTATGAATAAAACAAAAATAATAATACAACATCGCATTAGCGGCAATGGTGTTTTCCAAGGTTCTAAGGTCCTAACCTTCCAAATCTTACGCAACTCCGGAAAACAAACACCATGAGATTAAAAGTAGCTGCCAGTTTTATTACAAGTTGATTCATTAATATTCAAATTGTTAAAGAATGCCGTTTGATGTCCAAGTTTCATATACTTAATTAAATTCTAAAAAACAAAGACAGAGTGAATGTCTGCCTTAACGTAAACGTGCTTTGAGTTTTTTGTATTTACATCTTGAGAATAGTAAAGCTTTTATTCGTCACATCTTTTTGTATTCTACTTCCATCAGCAACTACTAAGCTGTGTGTCCTTGCTAAAATTGCCAGTGAAATTACCGCACATGAGGCATTATAGCTTATCTGAGGGCATTTTGCAAAATACAAATTTTGGGTATAAATATCATTGTACATAAATGATATTTATACCCAAAAAAATTATTTTATGTGTCTATTTGACACTCAAATCTCTGCCTACCACTATTTAAAACAAACTGTGGTTAGATTTATGAATTAATGCTAAGCCAAAATATTGCCTATTTTGCGAATCGAGCAAATTCTTTCTTTTTGGGTCCCTTTGTTTATTTTGTACATAATATGTTACATTAATAAAGAAACTTTATTTGAAAATTTACTTGAAAAACTCTTGTTATTTTTTTCTATTTCAATACAATATCAGAATCTGTATTTTTCTAGCCCCAGCTCGTTTGTTCCTAAAATGACTTAATGATTTTCAGGTTGTCGTTGGCGCCGTGTTAATCTGTATGAGCATGATCTCCGCTTCCATCGTCAAGGTCACCGGCAAGAGGAAGCTCATCATCACCTGTCTGTTCTCCACCGCCGTCTGCTGCTGCTGCATCAGTTCTTACGCTAGCCAGTACATACCCAGCACCGTTCATTCATATGATCCTAGTACCTTCCTAGATCAAAGGGAGATTGTTCCTGTGGTTTTGTTTTTGTTGATGGTGTGCTGTTATGGACTTGGCTTGCCATGGGTGCTGCTGTCTGAAGTGTTTCCGTTCAGGTACTTAAGTTTACCTTACGTTATTAACTTTTGACTTACTTAAAAAAAAAAGGAGAAAGTTGAATGTTTGGTTAGCACATACGTTTCTTTTTTACTTTTTTAGTATACTCGTCGATTTATCCGTTAAATATGATTTTGATGTTTTTTTGCTATTATATAAAAACTAGTGGTCCACCCCAGCTTAGGTATAATTGATAGACTATATTCATCATCATCATCATCATCATCAGCCTTTTTCAGTCCACTGCTGGACATAGGCCTCCCCTAATGAGCGCCATAGCGCCCTGTCTTCAGCTTGCCGCATCCAGCATCTGCCAGCAGTCTTTCGCAAATCGTCATCCCACCTGGTCGGAGGGCGTCCTACACTACGTTTGCCGAGACACAGCCCGTGACAGTTTGATAGACTATATTACTCAGTGTTAATGATAATGCAGCTTTCTAACAGGCAACAGCCTTTAACGGTCCACTGCTGGACGCATGCCTCCCCCTAGTAATCGCTATATTGGCTTTCATCTCATGGGGGCTAGTGCCCATAATCCCTACGCTGGGCAGGTGGGTGTGGGATCGCAGTTCGGTGGTAGATCTATTCTGCAAGAGGCGCTGCTGCCTGCCTCCCCGTGCGGCACTTACTACTTTACACTGTTCTAGCGTACCGTCGACGTAACAAAAATTCATGGTAGCTAATAGCTAAAGAAAATAATTCGTTTACTATCTACGTAGGTGTACATTGTCCTTCAGAGATTGATTTTTTACGCTGAGCTGCTATCTGTTACTTAACGATATCCTTTCCTCATCCTCAACAGCCTAAACTGGTCCACAGCTGGACGCAGGCCTCCCCTGATATTTTTTTCACATGACCTAATATGTATTTAATATAACATACCTAAGTACCTATTTTGTTTGTAATGGGTAATTTTCCAAATAATTAGTCCAACAAAAGATATTTTACTTAATTCCCTTTTTTTCCTCTCTCTTTATCTCAAGAAGAACCGACTACTGCTGGGGTAAACGTGTTGTTGATTGGAGACCGCAGCTCTTCAAACGTAGTGTAGGACGCCTTCCGACCAGGTGGAATTACGATCTGCGGAAAACTGCTCGCAGTTGCTGGATGTAGCAAGCTGAAGCCAGGGCTCAATGCCGCTCATTAGGGGAGGCCTATGTCCATCATTGGACTAATATAGTTTATGATCATGATGACGATGATAACATTTTCCCTGGGAGCTTTAATTAATCTATAAAAATTACTCAGTTAACAAAATTTTTTGTTTATTTTAGGAGTCGAGGCATGGCGACCGGGTTGGCCGCAGCCATGTCATATAGCATTTTCTTCTTCGCCACGAAAACCAACATCAACTTAGACGAAGCCTTCCACATCAGCGGCATGTATGCAACCTACGCGTGTTTTGGCTTCCTCGGTGCGATTTATATGTATATCTTCCTGCCAGAGACTGAGAGCAGAACTTTGGTTGAAATAGAGGCGTTCTACAAAGGAGATCAAATAATGTTCGCTGATGATTGGTTTGTCAATCTGTTTAGAAAGAAAAAGCAAGGCAGTGAAGCGGATAAGCCAATGCTAGTCAATGATTCTATCAAAGCATAAGCTACTACAATAGTGTTAATTAAGTTACATAATAGTTAGAAACGTGTACAATTTTTAAAATCTTAATTGTTACAATATGTGCCTTGCTTACATTTGCTACAAATTGGGAAATATTCTAAAATTAAAGTCATTTATAACGAGATATTTACCATGATTAGATTTTTGAGTTTTCCAATATTTCGGCGCAGTTTCATGCGCCATGGTAAATATCCCGTTATAAATGACTTTAATTTTAATAACCATGATAGTTTTAAAAGTTTTTATATTCTAAAAACAAAAGATTTTGTTTATTTTTGTGTTTTGTGCACTAATGAAATTGGACTATAATATCGATTTGACAATGTACATCGATACCAGTATTTTCAAGAATCAAACTGGTAATATTTGTGGGACAAATGATTTTGGAAATATTTAACTTGACTATTAACCATTCCAAAATACTACCTCAACAGAGTAGGTCTAATTTTATCTATGCATAATTAGTTAAGTTTAGTAGTTATCTGTTATTATTTGAAAAAGATTTAATGCGTCGAGAAAGCTCTTACTTCCAGAAAAACATGATATTGTACTTATGAATTATGTACATATTATGATAGCATACTTTAATTAGACATAGTAGCTCAAAAATCTAGTTTAATTATTACGTTTTTCACCTTTATTTTTTATGGTGTATTATTTTTCATAGTTAATCATGTTATTTAAGGATCATTGTAAATAAAATGCCATCTCTTGCCAGAAGTAACAAACTCACGAAGTTATTCACATAAAGCCAAATTTTTCGTACAAATCGGTACCTAGATGAGGTTAAATACTTCGAAACCATATGCTGATTTATAAATAAACAAGAAAATAATAATGAACTTTGCGTTTTTTATTTTATCTTTGATGTGTACAAAAAAATAATTAGATATTCATTACTTTTTAATATGATTAGATTTATTTTATTATTTTTGAACAGTATTCGAAATCTCATTCACACCATAAACTCTTTACTACTTTCAAAAAATATATCTTCTAGGATGGACAAATCGTGATCTTCTTGCGATGAAGGTGTAGATGGCGCATAGGGCTTCGCTGCTTTATTCATGTTTAGATTTTTTTTATCACCAGGTTGATTCTCATGTTCCGCATCATTTAGAATTCTGAAAAAATCTCGTGTCTCACCCTTAACTGTAGTCATCCATGTGCCTTTACAGTAGGGATTTTCACATTTATGCCCATTTTTATCAGGCATAGTCGACATAATTTTCGGATACGAGGGAGTAACAACTGGTATTGGCGTCTGTAAATACATTATTTTACCACCACCTTCATCATAATCACTGTCAACGTTTTGTACTATTAATTTTAGAGTTTCCGGGTCTACTATTCGGCTTGGTTTATTGTTTGCTGGTGTTTTATCGGTTTCGGCGTTCGGCGTTTCAGTGGTAAGTCCTTCACACCCGAGACCACCAAAGGTTTCAAAATAAGCTGTAAGCAGAAAAATACGTTTCATTAGACTTAGTTCTTCTTTATTTAGTTTATTTTTTAATTGTTTTAAACTATGTAGATAGGTGTAGGACAAATACTCGTATATCCAGGACAAATATACGCTGGATGAATTATGAGAAACAAATGCGAGTGAATTTTGAAACGGGTGACACTGGTAACACATACAAGAGGATGTAAGATAAAAGGGCATTTTAATGATGTTAACTATTCGGAACCCGAAGTAAAAAGGTCTGTTATGACTTAATACATAGGGCGGGGCGGGGCAATACCTCATTGATAAAACTTCGGGGAATTCTGTATTTTACTATTTGCTTAAATTACAATTTGATTAGTTAATAACTTAATATGTCATTTTGGGAGTCACTTTTTCCAACGGTATTTTATTTTCGTAAATGTTTTTTTTTCTTTATGAACATAATTTCTTACCTTTCCAATTTGTTTTTCGAAAAGTCGTAAATGTGTTGAATGTTTTTTTCCACATAACTGTGTACTAAGAACAAAACGTTCTAACTTCAAAATAAAAGATAGCCCTCAAAGAGATAAAACTTTAACCCCGCCCTGTATATCCTTCAAAATAAAAAGCAAGTCTTAGTAAAGGATATTATGTATTAGATTCAATGAGCTACTAACAATTTACTTCCATCCACCTCCATTCCATCTCCGAGTCTTACGAGATCTGGTCGAGGTCCAAACCTGTGGTCTTTCACATCGACTTCCCGGGCACATTGTTGGATACCACCAAGTCTGAGTAGGTTTCGTTTTTTCCTTATCGACTTTTAGATATATAATTTTATGAGGAGAGCGTTCATCTTCTTCGGAATCTGAGTTTAAGATTAACTTTTGAGGGACATTTATTTCGAAAGAATCCGAGTATGTTAGCGGTGGAGGTTTAGTTGAAGAAGGTGATGGTGGTACTGTCGTTGTCGGTGCCTCTGTTGATGATGGCGATGGTGGTGTTTCTATTGATGATGGCGATGATGGTGGTTCTATTGATGGTGAAGATTCGGGTAAATGCTGTGCAATGAATGGTGGATAGTCCAAAATTTCGTTATCTTCAACAGACACACTTTTATCTGGTACAACATAAGGTACTACTTTTTCTGTTGTGGTTGACCAAGTCGCTGGTCTGTCGCAACATGGTTTGTTTTCAGTTATTGTTTCAGGTATTTTCATTGCTGTCTGTGTTGAAGATATCTCCCAAACAATCTCTGGTGGTGATGTCGTCTTAGTTATATATAAAATTAGTTTATTGTTAATCGTTTGCGCTGCGGTTATTATTGGTTCCACTATTTTCGTCGTTGGTTCAACTGTTCTTTTCATTGTTATTATAGACGGTTTTTCTGTAAACTTAATTGTTGAATCCCTTGTTGTCCTTAATAAAATAACTGGTGTTCTTCGTTGTACTATTTCAAAAGGTAAGGAATAAGGTTTATTATCTTCAGTGGTCGTCGTCCATGAGCCTGGTCTATCGCAACACGAATTTGTTTCTGTGGAGGCTTTTACTTCTGTCGTTGTTGGTATACTTGTTGTAGTGATTGGGTTCTTTATTATCGTTGTAAGTCTACTTGTTATCTTGGTTGGTATCATTGTTGTCTTTGTAGTTGTTGATGATTTGGTTGTCCATGGCGTAGGTGTAGTTGTATGACTAGTAAGTGGGTCTTTTCTTTTGGTTGTTTCAACAATAATTTCGTTATATTCTATTGGCTGATTGGGGAAATAATAAGGAAAAATATTTTCTGTGGTCGTCGACCAAGCATCTGGTCTATCGCAACATGGCGATGGTTTTGTTGTCCATGGTGTAGGTGTAGTTGTATGCCTAGAAATTGGATCTGTTCTTTTGGTTGTTTGGACAATAATTTCATTATATTCGATTGGCTGATTGGGGGAAAACTTTTCTGTGGACGTCGACCAAGTTTCTGGTCTGTCGCAACATGGCGATGATTTTGTTGTCCATTGTGTAGGTGTAGTTGTGTGCCTAGTAGGTGGGTCGGTTCTTTTGGTTGTTTCAATAATAATTTCGTTATATTCGATTGGCTGATTGGGGAAAAAGTAAGGTAAAATCTTTTCTGTGGTCGTCGACCAAGTATCTGGTCTGTCGCAACATGGCAATGGTTTCATAGTCTTTGTTGTTGGTGTTGTTGAAGTAGTTTTGGTTGTTGTAGTGATATGTTTTGCTGTTGTAGTAGATACAGTCGTAGTAGTTACAGGTGAGATTGATGTAGGTTTTGTTGGTTCCACTATTGTCGTTAATATTGTTGTTGCCCTGGAAGGCTGACTGGCTGTCACTGGTGGTTTAGGAATGCGAGTGGTCGTAATCTCTATTGTAGGGCAGACAGGACACGGTTCTCGTGGTGGTATTGATGGACAGGGTTTTGGTTTTATGCATTCTATTAGCCGAGATGTTGTCGAAGTAGTTTTTGTTGTGGTCAGCAATTGTGGTTCTGTTGTTGTCAGTACTTGCGGTTCTGTTGTTGTCAGCACTTGCGGTTCTGTTGTAGTTGGCACGATTGCTGGTGAATCTGCCTCTAAGTAGTCACTATCACTATCAATTTGCTGTGTATTTGAACGAGATGCTATTTCCTTAATCGTCGTTTTGATGGATGAAGCTGTTTCTTTGTTTTCTATTAAGACTTCTAAATTTGATGATATACAGTACAATGTGTATATTTCTTGATATCCTGAAAATGGTTTTAATATCAATCTAATCGATAAAACAAGAATTATCAACTCGTAGGTATCAGATCGTCAATACACATTAAAATAAGAATAAGAAAAGAGTTTTTAAACGCTGGTAATCGATGTTAACCATCAGGCGTTAAAGCATAAACCAAAGTTCATCGAAACAGCTTCATTCAAACAAAATCGTACAGTTACCTAATAACAATTATCAAAAGTGTCTATTGCCTGAAGTATTGCGTACCTATCGAGAATGATGTGTCAACTTTGACGTGAAACAAATCTCCATTAATATTTTTTTGCGTGTATTTTGGGATATTAGTGTGCAACTACAATGTTTTAGAATTTCAGACACATTAGGGAAAATAGGAAGACCGTGATATTCAAATATTCTAAGGTTTTCATGACTGGAAATGACATGGAAACCTCAGAATGAATACCATGATCTTCTCGTTTTCCCTAATTTGTCGGTAATTCTAAAACATTGTAGTTTGCACACTAATATCTCAGCTTTCAATATCTCAGCAAAAGGCCCGAGCCAGTATTTGTGTGCCAGCAACAATCAGGTACAATACAAAATATATCCAGGCCAGATCAAAAATATTTCCATATGTTGAATATCTAGTATGGCTGGATATGTCAGCTATGTTGCCAGGCAATTTATTTCAGCTAACCATTTCCCGTTATCTATAGCCCGTTTACAGCTTCACGAAAATGTATTCTCTTTGAATAGTTTGTTGTTCATTTACTAAACTAAACAGTTATGCGACTAGACTTCGTTGGTTGCGATAGACCAGCTTGCTTGGATAAACCATTGCACAAATATTCTTCGTCTTAAAACACTTGATTTTTTTTTGAAGCTTGTGATGAACTTTGGTCTAATACCTTGGCACAGTTGATATTCTGATTCTTTGCAGGACATCATGTAAGTCTCTGTGTATCCTGTAATTCGTTTAAATTGGTATATATACATATATATATAGGTTGTTGCATTGCATATAGGTTAGTGCTCTCATTTGCACACCACTTAATTAAGCCAAGTTTTAAATGGTTGGCAAGTCTCAGTTTCACTATTTCTTACCTAGTCAAATTCATCAGTAAATTTCGTATATCAGTTTATAATGTATTCCTACGTACACCTTAATAAATATAATGATTAATGAGCAATACTTTGATAAACATAGCTATGTTTCCAAGAGTTTTCAAGCTGTTGATAAATCTAAGTCAGCAATCATAAATACCTCAGCATCCTCTTTTGTCTCATTGTCACAAGTCTTTATTAAACCAAAAAATACCTATGACTCAATTTATCTAAATGACAGCTGACGAATGATTCATGTTATACAAAAGCCAAAATGAAATCATAATAACATTAAGATTAGAATATGTACTTATCCTACTCCTACATTTGTTATTTGCGTTTTTGCTCACTAGAGAATGTGTTGTCAGTTTTTATAACCTATCATTATCATTTGTGACCTTAATTTGTCAACTTTTTTACGGTTTCGGTGATCAGCGGAACCGGGGGTAAATTATTTGACCGATTTCAAAGGATATTAAGAAAAATAATAATGATTTAAAACTGTGAAAACCACGGTTCCTATGAAATAAATATTCCAAGGTACCTTTCGTTTTTAAAACTTAGCTGCCAAGTGCAGCGCCTTTTTAAACATTTTATTTAACGTTTTCTTTAAATTTCAGTTTACCTACCTATTTATTTTGTCTTATTCTAAGGTATAATGAGTAAAACCAGTGAAAATTAACTCAAACATTTATTATATTTTAACAATAGTACACTATGAATTAGCAGCCAAAATCCATCGGCCCGCCCATGCAAGGGATTACAGGCATTTTTGTGCTGTATTCTGAAACGCAAAGAGAGTGTTATTCACTGATCTTACTCAGAATATGTCCAGGAAACGTATTACTTACCGCCTCAACTCTATAGTGGTTATTATGAACCCGACTCTACACTTGGCGTCAATAATGACCCACCTAAAGACTGCTTTGGGGAGGCAGGGACGAAACGCAAGTTTGTACGGCCCTAGACTAATGGTACTAGGAAGCCTCGCGGTTGCAGACATAGACTATAGGAGGGGGGGGGCTCTTTGGTATTTTGACGAGGCTACATCTAAGTCTTCCTCTTTGCTTGACATAGGCCACCGCTGATAAGCGCCTGGCTTTTATTATTAGTAGGAAATACCAAAATCTCTACGTTCGGCATGCGAATTGGGGATTGCAGTGCGTTGTTGGATCTGTTCTGCAAGGGGTAGTTTGTTTTTGACGCATCACCTCAGTGCATACTGCAGAAGGTTACCGAAGGAGACATTCAGACAGAGTAATTCTCTTGCGATATTTGTTAAGGAAAGAATATACTAACGGGTTCCATAATCGCAGTTGAATTCATACATGTCGCACTGGTCGAGGAAGGTCCGTCGGCTGCAGCCGTCCGGGGTGGACGCGCAGACCAGTCGGTTGTCGTGAATGCACGCTGCAGCCATGTTGCAGAAGTTTATAGGCTGTGAAGTTATATTCATAAGTATCAATAAAACATTATTAAGGGCATTCATGGAGTCGTGAGGTGCCGGCTTAAAATTTGCACCACCCCAACTCTTCCCGTGGGTGTCGTAAGAGGCGACTAACAGATAGACATACACCGAGGGACGGGCAGCGCACTAGCGCCTCTTGCAGATTAGGTCTACCACGCATGCTCAACGTGAGGATTATGGGCACTATCCCCCATAAGATAAAAGCCAATAAAGACGATTTTCAGGTGGAGGCCTGCGTCCAGCAGTGGACCATTATAGGCGGTTGAGATTGCAGTAGAGGAAAGTCATGGAGATCGCAGAGTGACATCGTTTTAAACTCAGCCCGTGGATGTCGTAATAGTCGACTAACAACGACAAGGGAACAACGACCGCAGTCATTAGTAGATCAACTCGCAACCAGCGGTTTCGAAACCGATGGATGCGAGCATCATATCGATCGTTGTAAATATCATTCGGGGAGGCCTAAGTTCATCCACGATGAACGTCAGTGGCAGATACTGGATGCGGCATGCTGTAGACAGGGTGCTATGGCGCTCATTAGGCGAGGCATGTCTAGTAGTGCACTACTATAGGCTGATGATGATGAGCGTCAGTGGACGGAGCAGATTTTCAAACACTTAACATTATAAAGTCCAAAAATTCGCTTATGCAAGTCCTCAAAAATAGTCTTTTTATGAGGACAATAAAAATGTATTGTGTACTTACGAATAATAAATGCTCTTCAGTCCAGTGAACCAGAGATAAAACTGAAATAATTAATAAGATATAATAAGTACAGTGGATTGAAAACTATAGCACCAATGTGGATTTTTATTTATATGTTTAAATAACCACGTCTGGTTTATTTCTTTATTTCCACGAAGCGATAACAATGAAAATCAAACACTAAATCAGTTCTCACCGAACACAAACCCAACGAGCATTTTCGCCTTTTCAACATTTTGTGAGAAAAATTGCTGCTATAAAATAATTGGATTGAATCCATTTCAACTTTATCGCTTTAGAGTTATTTTGCATTGAGCTCGGCTGACGCCAGTAGGGCTGGGTAGGTATAACATAAAATTGAAGTACCTAGAGGAAATCAAATTAAAAACCCTCTTGTTTATTGCAATGAATCATACGAAAGTTTGAATGTGTGTATTTTACTCTGACACAGGGCAAAAATCCTGAATGGATCGGACTGAAATTTTACTTAGTTACCTATGTGCGTTGCGTCAGTTACCCGGGTCTATATGCGAGCCCCAACTTGGTGGATCACGTAGAATTATTTTCCCTTGGTAAACCAAATTGATATAGGCAACGGACGACCTAGAGTAATCTAGACATTTAATATTCGTATTATACAAATAATCATATGCCTAGTAAGATTATGGAAATGAAAATGCTTGTAGAAACGTGATTGATTCTGTTTCTGCTAATAGTAATCGTGAACATTCGCGTGCGAAGCCGCGGGCGGCAGCTAGTTAATAATAATAATAGTAATGCTGGACAATTCACACAGCATTATCTAGTCCCAAGCTAAGCAGAGCTTGTGTTATGGGTACTAGATAACTGATATACATAATATAATACAATACACAAATAGATATTTTTATTATACATAGAAAACGACCAGAACACCCTGAACAAATGTCTGCTGATCGTGCACTCATTTGTCCCGAGGCGGGAAACGAACCCGCAACCTCCTGCGTTGCAGGCAGACCTTCGCCCATCGCGCCACAGAGGTCGTCTTCGAGTTAGTTCTTAATATTATTCTATCTGCTCCACTGCAGATTAACTAAACTCTTCTATCCTCGAAGATTTTATCTAGACTGGTTTTCTAGGCATGTGACTCACGTGTTGTCTTTTATCGCCTTTATTTTGTAGCACCACAATGACCTTGTCAGCAGTGTTATGAAAAAATAGACTCAAATTTTAGTGCAAAAGAGGTTAATTTAGTTTAACGTTGTAAATGCCTGTTATCTAAGTAGGTAGCCTACCGAAGGTTTAATGTTTTGAACTTGTATGAGATCAAGCGGTCTCATCGGTCCTCCAAATCCCTCATACTCCTTCAAGCCTCAAGAGGCCCAATCTGGCCGATGAAATGAATTGGATGACCTCTTTGGCACAGTGGACGAAGAGACAGGAACTGTGCCCGCAACGCGTCTCATGTGAAATGAGACGCGTTGTGGGCACGGTTTCTGCCGCGCGGTTTGATCGACTATTATAGAGGTAGGTATCATGTCGGGATTTTTTATGACTTTTATATGTTTAGCAACTAGCAAAGCAGGACAAAACCAATCGTCAAAGACTATATACCCTTTTTTCTGAGCAGTCGGGTAAAAACAGACGTTGCTAGCAACAAATAGGATTTGCACACTGTCGAATTTCTATCGACAGTGTGCAAATCCTATAGAGTTTGTATCGAGAGCAAGGACTTTTTGGCCTAGAATCGAGATTAAAGATCTTTTACTAATATTTAAAGAAAATATAATAAAAGACACGCTTTGTGAATCTACACATTTAACAAAGTTTTTTATTATAAAGCAAACAGGTCTGAAGGCTTTTTTCCTCATCCTTGCTTGGCTCATTTTGAATAGGATTGGTATTGGTGTCACTCGTCGAAATACCTAGCCAAAATCGTGAAATAAATATAATAAAAAGTCCAAAGCACAACTTATTTATTTATTTTAGTTTGGTAATAAGTTTGAATAAGGTAAAACTCGTTACTGCGTAAAAAGCTGTGAAAATGATTATAAAATTCGGTGATAACTTTAGTGTGACGCGATTAAAGGCTATCGTAGCTCAAGTAAGTAAAAGTGGTTTTAGTTTTTGTGATCATTTTTGTAATTATTATGCAATGTTTTAACTGTTTGTTATTCTTATGGAAACAGATTATCATAAGATTTGGGATGAATAACTATATCAATCGGTGTCATAAACAGAGCATTGTTTTATTATTTTATAATTTTAGTGGTTGCGATTACCGGTTTAAGCTAGTTTTTTTTAATAATGATTCCTGCTATAGGTCTAAAGGAAATAAAGCGTTTGTTTTTGAGATTTGAGTCCGCATGTTTATCTACTGGGTTCCAGAAACCGAACGTTTTCTAGAGAGAAAATACAACAATTAAAGTAAAATTTGCCTAGTTTTTTTTGTAACTAGGCTTTATTTCCTTTAGACCATACCAGGAATCGTAGGCACGTTAGAAACTTTAAATAACAAAAAACTAAGAAATAAAGTGATCACTGTCATTTTTATTCACAAACGGTAACGACTGAAAGACAAAAGAGTACCTAATTATTGACATCGACTGAGGTCAAGTCGAGATATACCCAATACCGGCCCCTAAACCACATGGCCAAAGTGGTTATTATGGCACCCCCCCCCCCCCCCCCCATTAGAAGAGCCAGTAAGGCGCTCATCAGGGAAGGTCTATGTTCAGTTGAGGACTGGTACAGGTTGTTGAAGCGATCGAAGCCGGTGTCGGGTAATGAAAACCTAAAAGTGCCTATAGACCTATAGCTCGCTTACGCACTGGCGCGGCGGTAGTTAGGTCGCGGCGGCCAGTGTGTTCTGGATTTTAAAAGCAATCCCGTCAATGGTAGCCGCTGATTTCTGGCCGCTAAGAGCGTAGGCGCTCAAAGCGATTGCTTACAAAATCCAATACGACCAAAGCGACCTAAGAATGGACTACTACCTTTATCGTTTCAGTGCATAGCGATAATGTCTCCGAACATGCTGTTGCTGGACATTGGCATGGCAATCAGCTTCCCGACCATAGCTGTGCCATATCTGCTACACTCTACTACGGATCTCTCCATGTCTGACACACAGGCGTCTTGGTTTGGTAAAAACACAGATCTATTTTTAAACGACTTCGAAAAAAAGAGGAGGATGGCTTAAACCCAGCAGTAAGTGCAGTTAGTTTGTGGATGATGATAATGTTCTTTGATTTCTCCGTCATTTATGATTCTTCCGCAGTTGTGTAGGTAGATGATTTCGAGGTGGTCCTATAAAAATTGTATTTATATTATTAATAATTATCCCGCAAACGATGATGGGAGGAAAAAAAAAAGGTAGGAGTCGGTTTTTAGTATTTTTAAAACAATAAAATTATCCAAATTCGGAATTGGACTAGTAAATCCGTAAGTTACATTGGAAGGTTACCCTAGGTTGTCGCACATTATAAATCAACTCGAAAACTTGCAAAATTCGTAAAAAGTGTATAAATAATTTGACTAGTTTGATAAATATTCAACCATTGAGGAAAAACCTACGACTTTCTGCGTTTAAAGTGTATTATCTTTGCCACACCTCTGCCACAGACACAGATGTCGTTAAACGAATCTATTCATCTTTTTTTAGTTGTGTGACTTCGCTAGCAAAATTTTTTAATGGTTCATAGAACATATACTAATATTATATTTAAGTTTAACAAAGTATTATCATGCCAAGACTATAGGGTATTGTCAATAAGGAAGCCACTTACTTAGTCGCTCATGCATACAAAATTACTTAAATCGTCTAGCAACACAGCAACACCATCACGTGTTAGCGAAAATAATTTGCAAAGAACAAGTTCGTCAAACAATGTTACTCGTGTCGTTAGTACATTGTTGCTTTATAAAGGTCTGTCTACATGTTGACCGAGTCATGGTGAGCCTTGTCTAGCTTAGACAGAAGACAGGATGCATATTATGATGGTCCGTCCGCCTTTCTGTGTTTTCTTTTCTAACGCTCGAAATTGAATTTAGGAAAGCTTTATTAAAGCTGCACGTTTTATGAACAGGTACAGCAAAAGCAAGAACGTGGTGGGGACTAACCAGACCGGATAGTTGACAGGTTTTTAAGAGGTCGCAATGCGCGCTATTATGTGAAAATGATAGGCATAGGATTTTGCTTGCATAGAAGCGAGACATGGACACTGGTGCGTTTTTGGAATGGCGCGGCGTTAGCGCAAAAAAAGTTCTTGTTTAACTACACAGCTTATGAAGAAACTGGTTCAAGAAACCACATAATTACTTGTAACCTACGGAACAAAACACAAGTCATTTCAATAGCATAAGAATAATATCTTAACCAAATTATGTGAGAAACAGTCCACTTTCAGGTTTATTTTTCGCTATTTTGTTTTTCTCATTCATGTTTTACTTTCAAGGAAAAAAAAAATTCTTTACGCGAGTTTTATACCACAATCTATCCCGTGAATACTATGACTCCTAGATAATTCCTGTTTAACAACTAAACCCGTTATAGGTTCACCTCTTAACGGCTGCTTATTAGCAAGTAACTCATGGTGATCAAAAGATTGTAGAAACCATCAAAAGTCCGGCCGTTAGTGTATTATTAAAACTATGTATCTCAGTAACACGTAACACAAGCTCATGTCTAGCATTATTTACTTCTATGTTTAATTTCAGGAAGCCTCTCCTACTTAACTCAGCCTTTCGGAGCCATCATGTCTGGTCCAGTGGTGGACTACTTCGGCCGTAAGAAAGCTAGCTTCATCGTCAACATACCACATCTAGTCGCCTGGATCATCATGTACTTTGCGCCAAACCTGCCCACAATATTCTTTGCTAATGGTCTGCTGGGACTTGGAACTGGGCTGATGGAAGCTCCGATATGCGCTTACGTTGGGGAAGTTAGGTGAGAAATCTTTAAAGTAGGTACGTAACTAACATATTTTTTAAATGAACCAGTATACAAACCTAAACCCCTTAAAACCAAAACCCCCTTAAAAATTAACCTAGTATACAAAAAGAAAACAAAAAAAATTAATGCTATACTTAGTGGACTCAAAATAAATGATAACGGACTCAGGTAACCTTCAACAAATTTATATCCTTCGTTTAATTGTGTCTATAGTCATGCGTAACCAATTAATTATTTACTTATCTAGTGTCTACCAGAAGGTTTGCTTTTATCAAAAACTAGCGGTCCGCCCCGGCTTCGCACGGGTAGTTATTTTAGCAATAAAGCTCAAATTGACTACGTTTTAGTTACAAATCATTTGTATGGGAAAAAGAAGGGCTATTTTTAGGGTTTTTCCAGCAATAATTCTACTCTAATTCTATTCCGTAAAAACCATCCTTGAACTTCAACGAACATTTAAAAAAAAGATTTGGCCAAATTGGTCCAGGCGTTGTTGAGTTATGCGCTTACCAACACATTTTGCGATTCATTTTTATATTATAGATATCTTTTCGACAGATATTGTTTCTGTATGTGTCATCTGTGACTCTTGTCATCATTTATCTCAATGTCAAGGAAATTCCGCAAAATAATCTACATCCGTGTTCCATCATTCTATCTGATTTTCGTTTCATAATATACTTTACTTCAAAGTGTAGACTTTTTCTTTTACAGTGAACCATCAATCAGAGGGGCGTTATCTACGGCAACGCAATGTTTCTTAGCGATAGGCATCCTGACTATGTACTTCTTGGGTACTGTAGTCTATTGGAGACAAGCTGCTTTGATCTCCCTGGCAGCTCCAATAACAGCTATGCTGTTGATTTTGTTGGTAAGTTTTTTTTATTAATAACAGAAACAAATGAAGATCGATTTCATGTTTTTATAGTCACGAAGTTTGGAACTCAGCAGTGTTGCAGAAATACTTTAAATTCCCAAAAAAAAATCCCTTATTATAATTACGGTTTTTCTTGAAAATTAGGATTAAAAAATGTAGGTATGTTTCTGGTCATACAATACATTTAAGTTATAAATAAATAAATATAAATAATGTGTGGACAATTCACACAGCATTATCTAGCCCCAAGCTAAGCAGAGCTTGTGTTATGGGTACTAGATAACTGATATACATAATATAATACAAATTTAAGTGCCATTTTCATTTGCAAACATTAACGATGGTTTTACAAACGAATTGGACTATTTTGTATACACGACTGTAATAAATAAATCTCAGATTTTTATCTACGATAACAGGTACCTGAAACGCCAGTCTGGTTGTTATCTCAAGGTAGAGAAAAAGATGCATTAAAGTCACTCTGCTACCTCCGTGGATGGACAAAACCTGAGAACGTTCAAGAAGAGTTTGGCAAACTGGTGGTGCACTCGAGGAATCTGACGAAATGCGTGCTTTGCTGCCAGAGCGAAGAGCTAGAGGGCTTTGAGAATTTGGATTGCGAGCATCAAAAACTGAATTTCTTCAAGAGGTTCGTCGATTTAGGAGTTCAACTCCCATAGCCCAGATCTATATGTAGTTATGTAGTGCAATTTTATTTACGAGACCTAATGCAGGATCTTTTACATATGTTTTAGCCTAGTGTATCATAGGTACCTCAATGTTTCTCTTTTTTTGAATAAGAGAATGCATTATTTCATTGACTCAGTTTCTTTTTAATAATTGTGATGTGAATTCTGCGTGTGTGGTCTGTGAGGGATATTTTCATTGGTGACGCCCACTCGAGCAAGATCATCGGCGTATATCCCATTCTTAAGTCCATATAATTTGGAAACCTTATAATTTTATTTAAATGTGTTTTAAAAGCTTTTAGTAATATTTAAATTATTTTTTTCCAGATTTTACCGAAAATTCAACGTGGTGATGCTATGCAAAGAGACTCTGAGACCACTGAGCCTGATCATTATGTACTTCCTTTTCTTCGTAATGAGCGGCCTCACACCCATCCGACCCAACATGGTCAACGTCTGCAACGCCTTTGGTATGGCTGATGATGGGAAGAACGTTGTGGTAAGAAAGTTCATTTAATAAGTTTTTTTTTCATTTCTATTTTTTGAATGATTGTATTCTATGGTTGTAATGTAATATTTGTATTTGTCGTAGTCAACAAAAGTAGGGAGAAGCGAGTATTTCTGTAAGTCTGTACATTAGCAGTAGCATTGCAGTTTCAAACAGGTGCACCCGTTTTAATTTACTTAATTTTGTTTATAACTTAATATGATTTTTAAATATTTATTTATTTATTAAAACTGACTTACACACATTCCGAAACGTCAAACATGATTAAAAATTGATAGTAGGTTTTTTATTTTGCACACAACTGACTTGATTGATACCAAAGTGTTCTTAGCTGTTTGTAGAAAACGTTGCAGTCCTTCTTATTTTATCTTCTTACATTATATATTTAAGAACATAAACTCCAAAGCCTAAAGTTTGATTTTATTTTCCAGTTCATGGTCGGCGTCATTACATTCCTGGCTTCAATCATCGTGATATTCCTAATCAAGTTGACAGGCAAGCGGAAACTTGGTATCACCTCAATGCTTGGCACTGGCATCTCCTGCGCCGCTCTCAGTGCCTATGCCAAACTGCACCTGCCTGATACCGTGTTCTCGTTCGACAAAACCACCTTCCCGGTGGAGAGTAGCTACTTTCCATTGGTGTTTTTCTATGCGCTGGCGCTGTTTACGGGATCGAATGTATCGTGGGTGCTGCTTGGTGAGGTGTTTCCATTCAGGTTAGTTATTTATAGTAACACAATAACAACTCTAATAGTAAATGTTACCATAAAGACATACTGGCCCTGCCAGTATGCAGTTCTAATCTGATCCCTTGAATAATTATAATAAAATAATAAATAATGCTGGACAATTCACACAGCATTATCTAGCCCCAAGCTAAGCAGAGCTTGTGTTATGGGTACTAGATAACTGATATAAATAATATAATATAATACATTATTCAGAAAGAAAATAACAATCAAATAACAAATTTAAATTAAAACTAGTATTTACAATAGAAACAATTAAGCTATCTGCAAACTGTTGCAAACAATCTACAGGTAGCTCAACTGATCCATATCAATACCAGTTGGAAGCGTGCCTAAGACACTGGCTGCATTGCCCCGCTGTATAGCAATGCTGATGCGCTGTGCCAGATACTCACCAGCTCTTGGGTCACACGTCGCTTCGACCAGACGCTCAGATAATTTTTTGAAAACCCGGAGAGCCTCGGTACCCCACGAACCTAGGGTCTCGACTCCAAGGGGAGCAAATGCTCTGTCGAGACCTGCCTATTTGCGCCTGTATATTTATAATACATAGATAGATATTTTTTATTATATATAGAAAACGACCAGAACACCCTGAACAAATGTCCGCAGATCGTACACACATTTGTCCCGAGGCGGGAATCGAACCCGCAACCTTCTGCGTCGCAGGCAGACCTTCGCCCACCGCGCCACAGAGGTCGTCAAAATATAAATTAACTGCTATACCTATAAATATCCTAACTTTTACTTTATAACTGCAAAAACTGCATAAGTCTTTACTAAGATAAATAGAAAAAAAAACTCAGTGAATTAGCCGATATTGTCCTATTTCTCAAGGTCCTTATTTATCTTCTCTTTTCTCTTGCACTTAAAGCATCTAATAATCGGATCATCAGCAAACATTCTAAACTTCCCATTGTAGAAGTTCTCAATATCCTGTAAAGGTACTCCCTCTGTCTCAGGCATGAAGAAGTAAAGGTATATGGTGCCGACAAAGCCGAATGCAGCGTAGACAGACTCCTGAACGAACTGCCTCGGGACAAATGTGTGTACGATCTGCAGACATTTGTTCAGGGTGTTCTGGTCGCTTTATATGTCTAATAAAAAAAAACTATGTACTGTGTTATATTATGTATATCAGTTATCTAGTACCCATAACACAAGAGAGACAATTCATTGCCATTGGACATCATGCATTATTTATTTTTATTTTTTAATAACCTAACTTTTCTACGAAAATTTAATAATTTCCCAAAAAAAGACTCCCACGACACTGACCTCATGGCGCAATTGGTAGCGCATCTCGTTCTGAGGGAGAGTTGTGGGTTCAAGTCCCGTTGAAATCGAATTTATGTTTGGACATTATTAAATTTTCGTAGAAAATTGTCCCAGTGTGAGTTACGCACTTAATAAACCCTAACTTTTGTTGTCTTAAGTTGTTCCCCGACTTAGGTTAAGAGATGAGATGATTTATAATATATAAAGATGCTGAGCAAAAAATGTATCTTACTTAAAATGTAAATATAGTTAGTACAAAAATACTAATATAAATAAATCTGGTCGATCGTACAGCATCATCTAGCCCCAATAATAAGCAAAGCTATTTGAACTCACTATATGAGCTCGTTCGACAAAAATATTAAGCAGTTTTATCAGCATTATTTATTTGTACATGTACTTAGGTCAATTATTCAAAGAGCTAACCCTGGTAACGAATAAGAGACAGGCAGCATTCCAAGATTTCTGTAAGGTTTCTTTATAGCTTACAAACAGTCTAACGTAAAAAAACCAAGCCTACGAAACAAAACCTTTGATGCGTGTATTGACGATTCGTAAGCGTGGTCTTTTTTTTTTCTAGTGACATCTACATATAAATCGTGGAACGTTATCGACAGAGCTCTAAGATAAGCAAGCTGATGTGGCAGTGGCCGGCTACATCTCGCGAAGAACCGAAAACCGTTGGAGTAAACGTGATCTATTATTAATGTAGGACGCCCTCCGGCCAGGTGGGATGACGAGACGACCTGCAAAAGACTGCAGGCAGATGTTGAGTGCTTCAAGCTGAAGACAGGGTGCTATGGTGCTCATTGAGGAAGGCCTATGTCCAGCTGCGGACTAAGATATGCTGCTGCTGATGATGATGATAGATTGTTAAAAAAATTAAATCCTTATTTACCAACATCTTTCTTATACGTAGATACCTGGTTACCTTATTGTATAGATAGTTTTTAATGTTTTTGTTTGTGATAATAAGACAACTGAAATAAAAACAGGATTAATCCAGTAAATAACTGCTTTGATAAGGTTATCGTCCAAAAATCTCAATGCCTAGACGAGTAAGAGACTAATGTTTTGATAAGATAATGAATAAGATAAAATGATAAGTGTGTCATTGAATGTCTTAAATACTTATCATAATGTAGGCTTTCGGGTTATTAGAACTTTGAAATGCCTATTTTTTTTTAATATGTTTGTACTACTTTGTACCTATTTAAACAATATGTATGTATAGAAGTTCTATTTTATTTTATCTTATAGCTTTCCTCATTCGATTCAAAATATTTTAGATGTTGTTTTAAGAGGCAGGTACCTATATGACACCATTTTGTGAATAGGATAGGCATAGGATTTCGCGTTTAAAGGAGCGGGATAGAACAGAGCGGTATAAGCTCAAAAATCAAGTTTCTAGTTTTTTCTGATTATCTTTTTATTAAGACATTATAATTCAAAAAAATAAGCCGAATGTGCCCTCGGTATTCTTTTGTTTAATATGGTGATGACAATAAAAAAATCTTGTGATTGATAGTTAAGGAGAAAAATTGTAAAAACTAAAAAAACAGATGGTATTTTGCACACTTATTTCTGATATTTTTTTTTTTTTTTTTTTTTAGTTTTCGAATCAAAGGTGCTCTGCCTTGTATCCCATAGATTATTATGTATTTTTTCAAAGCTTTTACAATAAAGATGACGGAGAAAAATTGTTTTAAAATAACCCAAATTCGCCCAATTCACATCTACCTGGGCCTTTATAAACAAACATGGTGTTTAAGGCAATGCTTTGGCCCCATGATTCTTCAGTGATTAATGATTATTGATCGTCGATACACACATCGGATTATGAGTGAGGGAAGAGAAGTGCACATGTGTTTGCGCAAACACTTTTGCACTATAATGTCTTGCGCACGTGGCTAATCTCCATTGAGAACGGCCAACATCACCGAAATTCGGCTAGGATAACATCGTCATCAAGGTTATAGAACCTTATGGAGATGGAAGGAAATCAGATAAATAATAATATAGATTATTATTTATCTGATTTCCTTCCATCTCCTTATATTAATCTGACTATTACGATGAATCACAGGATGTGTCTACATAAACCCATTATGTATTTTGTGTGTTAACCATAAAATACAATGTATCGGTATATACTTAAGTTCATTGATAAGATTATTTTACTTTATTCAGAAAGAAAATAACAATCAAATAACAAATTTAAATTAAAACTAGTATTTACAATAGAAACAATTAAGCTATCTGCAAACTGTTGCAAACAATCTACAGGTAGCTCAACTGATAAGATTGATAAGATGTACATATGATGGGATTAAAATCCCATAAAATAGTTGATGATCCGCTATCCATGTACTTTGGTGAATAGGTAATACAAATTTTATATTTTAGACGGTGATTACCTACCCACAAACATTAAGAACACCCATTTTGTTCCATAAAAAAAACAACTTTAGTAACTAAGAAAATTACAATCAAATAATAGAATTAAATTACAACTAATATTTACAACTGAAACAATTGAGCTAACTGCAGACTGTTGCAAACAATCTACTGGTAGCACAACTGATTAAGAGAGATGTCTCTTAACGGTTCTTCTTTCATTCGCTTCTTTCATGACGCTGGCTGCATTGAACCGCTGAATAGCAATGCTGATGCGCTGTGCCAGAAAAGAATATAATATTTTGAACAAGAGAGATGTCTCTTAACGGTTCTTCTTTCATTATTTTACAATTCATTTATTAAACATCAAACATCAAAGTGCTTCCTTTTCTTTGGGCAAGCAAGTCACAAACAAAATGCAGGTTTCACTTAGGTGACACTTAGAAATAAAGTGACAACTTTGATTTTTTGTTGAACTTTGAAAATTGTTATTCTTTGATAATATTCACTCAAAACTAGGTAAAAATAATTAAAAGTAATTGATTAATCACTTATTTTTTATTTTTACAAAACTGATCCCAAGGATAAATAAAAAAATAAAAGCCCAATATTTTTTACTAATAGTAAAAAAAAATATCCCCTGTTTCGTACATTCACTCGAAACATAGTAAAAATAACATTTTTATGTAAATAATGACACACGTACCTATGTATTAAATTACAATGTAACTTTATTGAAACAAACAAATAACCACGCTCAGATTAACAGAGCGCGCGTCCGCTCCCCGCCGGCGTTAAAATACAAAAACCCGAATACAGTTTCACAATACAAAACCTGCCCTCCCACCACAGAATTCAACCGAGGTTACCTAAGCGGTGAGCGCGGCATATGATAACTAATCGAAAATTTTAAAATTTACGGTAAAGTCATTGACATAATTATAAATTTCCACGCGGACAAAGCCGCGGGGCGGAGCTCGAACATAATTTAATACAATAAAAAATTAGATATTTTTTTATTATACATAGAAAGCGACCACTGAAAGAAACTCAATTTTACAAAGCATGAACGCTATATTCTTTCAGTTGTAGGCGGCTACATCTAATCTTCTTTACCTACAACTTTCTTTGGATACCGTTCATCCAGATAAAGCAATGCCTACTTTACCAGTCATCATTCAGTGATACTGATAACAGTCATCTCCGCATATTTACATACCTACTTTCGTCTTTATAATAGCAGTGCTGTTACTACAAGCGGACACAAAGCCTAGGGCATTCACTAGTGTAGTAGCTTCAACAATGCAGGCAGTTTACGTTTTATCACCGCATTTACTAAACTTTAACTGAGTAAGACAATCGTGAACTGTCTTTGTAAAAATATCTGTCTGTTATAATAACACAATATCATTGTGTTTATAAACTAGGTTCAATCTAGTTTTTTGTAGTGTTAAGTTTTTTCGGGATAAGACATTAGATATTGTGAAAATGGTGCATAAACTACAAATTGAAGAGGTCGTTGTTTCGAAGGTTACTCGGTTTAGGTCTGTTACTTCACAGGTCAGTGTTTTATTTATTTCTATATTAGTTTATGATTGAAATTGATTTAGGTACAAAAAAGCTTTAAATAATAAACAAATAGATTTAATGTAGACAAAGATTGAAGCTAGTTATTAAGTTAACATGCTTACTAAATTCGTGATAATTATAAGACTTGGCTTAAAATATCACAAACGTAAACACTTGGCGTTTAATAAGAACCCGTTTATTTTCAGTTGAAATTATAAAAAATGCATCGCAGCAATGTGCAAACACTTGCAAGCGATGCATTTTTGCACTATGTTTTAATTTTTTTGTTTCAAATACAGTAAACACAAAAAATGCTGAGAGAATTATTTAATTTCTTTGGACAAAATCAGTTAACCGTGTGGATCACAACACCGTGACATGATGAGAGGTCAAATCTTTGTTGAGCCTAGCAGTCAATATATTTTAATTCTTTCATGATCAAAACTAAATTCCGATATCATACCTCTTCCATACCTTGTGATGAAATCTATCTATAAGCATTACGTATTTTTTCTTTGTAAATGATTTCATGAATCGTAACAGTGTGTTTCCTGAGATCCGAACAGAAGAAGAGAATCCTAATTATTACATACAAATAATCTAATATTAAATTATATATTAACGCCTTTTAATTATCGGTCTTCAAAGACCTCTGTGCTGTTTGCTGGGTCACTATATGGCACGAGATCATTTAAATGAGAAACACTAATAATAATAATAGAATCAAAAATAGATAGATATAACGTAATGAATGATACGGTCAGCAATATATTTACATATTTGGGTTCTATTTGAAACTTAAATTCCGTCCCTAAAAAGACGTCCCTAAAAGATCTTTCTTTCAGCTGGTAGCATGTTCGTCCCCATATTTCCTGCTCCTGGACCTGGGTATGGCCGTCAGTTTTGCCACCATCGCCCTACCTGACCTGCTCAACGCTCCTGAGGGCCTGTCCCTTAATGAAACACAGGCGTCTTGGTTTGGTAAGATTGTTAAAAGTAATACTTACCTTGTAGGAACATAGAATATATTTTTCCTAGTCACGCTTTTGCTAAGATATGAACAAAAACAAAAAGCAGGACATTAAATACTCGTATTTATTCCCGAAACATTATTCTTGAAAATTGATTTGAATAGTTTTCAGATCCAGACTCGTCCAGATTAACTTGGGAAATACTAGCATTTATTTCCTAAGTAGCAGATTCTATGATAAGTTTATACTCAAATAGAGTCTGCTACTTAGGAAATGGAGTCGCTTTTGCAACCAAAGGGTTTACCTATATGATGCCAAGTTCTTTCACCACAACAGTGTAGTCTGTTTAGTATGTTAAGATCGTCAATGATTTCATTTCAAGGCTGGCTTTTCACAAATTTATTTAATGTGGTATGTAGACTTCATTATCTAGAAGGTGCAATGTTAAGTAAATTTGGTTACTCAGAATAAGCAAGAGATAAACCTGAATCGGATAGTGGGCTTACAAAGTAGGTTGTTTACTGCATTGTTAAAAATCCTTCTATCTTATAAAAAGATTTACTGCCCGGTGTTACGAGACGTAATGTACTATTCAGAGCAAAAAAATGTAACGCCGTTTCTAAAATCTATCTCGTTACTTGTTGCATTGCAAGTATCTTTTCTTTTCCCGTACTGACTACTGAGTGCAGGAACGCTTGTTTGTTTCTACATTACCATCCGTAACACCGGTCAGTACCAGGCTTTAGCGTATTCATGACAAAGAAATCTTGAAACAATACTTTTGTACCTAAGTGATAAGTACCTACCTACCTATAAGCATACAAAGAAGGTGACAGAAAATGCCAATTCTAAAATATTGATTCAAAACAAAGATAATGTTACAAATGAGGCTCTGACAGAAGTGATTCACCTTGTAGATTATTGTACTTCTTTCAGTTTTAAGTAGGTACAAAGTTATAAACCAATTCTATGGATCGAAGACGTAAGTTTTTGCAGAAATGATTTTTGAATAATAATCGCACTTAAATTACGTTCAGAATACATTCCATCAAAGAAATTAGAATATTTTAAGAAAAAAGTAGCGTCTAATTGTAACGATTGCTTCATTGGAGATATACAACACTTATTGACGGAATTTGTCCTTTAGAGAGTCTCAAAAGAACCTGCTTCGGCGAACCGATTATATAGCTTATTAACATCTTATTAAATTGGCTGATTCATATCAGACAAAACCGGGATGCTATACAAATAAACTTGCAGAATTTTAGGGGTTGTTCGTCGCGAGTTGGCGCTAAATCCATTTTTATGGTTTTTAATTATTTCTAAGTTCCATAAGCAATAAAACTTGCGAAAAAGTAATTTGCCACAAATCGTAAACCATGTTCTATCAACTCATGAATAACCAACTTCGATTCACTGGTATTTTTGGAGCATTTCGGAAAATTAAAATTTTCGTGCAAAAAATCTACAAACAAATTTGAATCTCGCTCAAACTCGCGACGCCACTTTGATTATTGTTCTTTACATTTGGTTTTCTTTAGTTTAGTGGTGTTTAGTTATATATAGTTTTTATTGTTATTAAGTTAGGTATTTTGTGATAATTTTAATAAGAAGGTGTGATCGCTAAGTGACAAAGTCCACCTATAGGTACCTAAATAAAAAAAGTACAAAATTTTTCATCTTCTACTTTAATTTTAATTCAATAATTATGTTCCAGGCAGCTTATCCTACCTCACACAACCCCTGGGAGCAATTGTCTCAGGGCCTATCGTAGATTACTTTGGCCGAAAGAAAGCCAACTTCCTAGTCAACATACCGCATCTCATAGCCTGGGTGCTGATGTACTACGCCTGGAACCTTCCGACCTTGTTCATAGCCAATGGACTGCTGGGTTTCGGGTCTGGAGTTATGGAGGCTCCGATCAACTCTTATGTTGGCGAAATAAGGTTAGTTATTGATTATCTTACCATCATCGTCTTCGTTGTTATCATTACTAGTTGCGGTCCGCGGTTTCGGAGGCGCTGCATCTATGGAAACGTATAACCTCAACAGCCTATAATAGTCCACTGCTGGACGCAGGCAAATCAGATATAATGGATTTATATACCTGATGATTTATATTCTGGCGCTCATTAGCGGATGCCGATGTCCAGCAGTGGACTAATATAGGCTGATAATGAGGATAAAACATGTTTCTGTTTATATTATGTTATTAATGAACATCGTTCAAATATATTATATTTGTCGAGGTTGGCCGAGTCATGACGAGCCTTGTTTTGTTGTACCTACTGGTTGTTAGAAACGTTATTTACGACAATGAATATAATAATTAACTACTATAGAATTGCGATGTCCCGGTCACTATAACTACACAATTACAATTTATAGAGACTCCTACACTATTATATGGCTATAAATCTAGAATCAGCTGTTGTATGGATGGAGTACTTACATGTATTGACAAACACCTTATCAGCCACGGATTCGGATAATCTAAACCATGAATTAACTATTTCGTAAACATAGTTTTATAGATTATTAAAATGGGTCAAGTTAGTTCTACAAATATTGTTTTGTCCAAACATTGCATTGAGTTGAAATCATTTTTTTTTAAGATCTATCATTCATTGATTTACGAGTAGGAACATAGCGCTTCACTCAGATATTTTAAACATCGGATGGAACAGAAATGAATAATAATGCAGGACAATTCACACAGCATTAACTAGCCCTAAGCCAAGCAGAGCTTGTGTTATGGGTACTAGATTACTGATATACTTAATATAGATTGATATTACATAGGAAACGACCAGAAAACCCTGAACAAAGAGTATAACCCTACATACAATTAATTCTGAAGCATTTTTAGTGAAGATTATATTAATTTTTGATGTGGTAGGACGCCCTCCGACCAGGTGGGATGACGATTTGCGAAAGACTGCTGGCAGATGCTGGATGCGGCAAGCTGAAGACAGGGCGCTACGGCGCTCATTAGGGGAGGTCTATGTCCAGCAGTGGACAAATATAGGCTGATGATGATGAAGACGAGTTTGGGGTCTACTCCAGGAAGCTGCAGCGCTGCGTCATAATATCTGCAGATGTACAAACATTTGTCCCGAGGCGGGAATCGAACCCATATCTCCTGCGTCGCAGACGGACCTTCGCTCACCGCACTACCGACCTCTGTAGATTTAATTAAAATTTAATTATAATTATCATGACATGGTAGTTGGATATGGCGGCGGCACAGGATCTGACGTCGTGTGGGGATGCTACGTATAGTCACCTCAGGTCTGATGATGATACCTCAACCTCAATAGCCTATTAATGGTCCACTGCTGGAGCAAGGCCTCCCCCTTATTGTTATCATCTCATGGGGGTAATGCCCGTAATCCCCACACTGGGCATGAGGGTTGGGGATCGCAGTTCGGTCGTAGATATATTCTGCAAGAGGCGCTGCTCCCCTACCCCCTTAGTCGCCTCTTACGACACCCACGCGAAGAGTTGTAGTGGTGCAAGTTCTAAGCCGACACCACACGGCTGATGATTAAAGATTATTGTATTTTTCCAGTGAACCCTCATTCCGCGGAGCCCTATGCACCGTCACCCAACTCTTCAGCTCCGTGGGTATGTTTGTTATGTACTTCCTCGGCACCGTGGTCGACTGGCGGCGGGCTGCTCTCATCTGCCTCGCCGCACCTTTGGCTTCTATGCTGTTTGTTTTCTTTGTAAGTATCTTTACCATCATCCTTATTACCTTAAAATTTAAATCATATTTAGTGATAACCTCAATATTTTCAAAATTATAGTATCCAATACCTTAATTTTGAATTTATTGAGGACCTTTTACAGCGCGAGAACTCATCACCTCATAGTTCTCTGATTATTACATGTTTTCTATTTTTGCTAAAGAATAGTATAATACTATACTAAATTAAATAATGAGATCAAATCAGTAGGTTCAATCAAATATTAATAGTAGTTAATCCAATCAGCAATTATTAATAATTACCAAGGGGTAACACAAGAAGTAGGGGAAGGCGATGGGAAGACGTTTTTAAGAAAGTAGCTGGACCAGAATGGTTACGCATAGCAAAGGACAGAGACTTGTGGAAAGCCTTAGAGGAGGCCTTTGTCGAAAGACAAGCTGGAAAGAAGAAAGGAAAGTTAATATTTTTTTGAAATAATTGAAACTCAGTTAACCAGCAATAAAGGCTTTTTTATTTTATTTTTATTTATTTTACAGTATCATAATAATGTTAATAGATAGTTTATTTAGTTTTTTATAACTTTTTATGACCAATGTTGTGTACGCCTCTTATTAGCGTATATAGTAGAACCTGCCATAATAAGTATATCTATCTTTATGAATGCTTTATGTTTCCGCTGCTTTATGTTGGCTTCCTTTCTAATAAATAAATAAAGATACTCGCGAAGCTTTAAGCCAGTCATAGTTCCTTAATCGGAGTGAGAGATCTCCGAGGGGAACATCGCCTTATCGGAATAACTGTTGACCGCAAAATCATTGACACATCGGCATCGCAAACATCATGAGAAAAAAGGGTTTATCCATGTTTTTTTTTGATGATTCATTGATTTTTATTTTGCTTTATACTTTTTGCGTTATAGTGCGTTACTGCACTGGGGAAATTTTCGACAAAAATTTAATAATGTCACAGTTTTTTTTTAATAGCTGTTTACTTTTTGTCTCATTCGTAATGTACCCAATCTTCAAGGTCGTTTTTCCTTTCAAGACTTGACCGATACCTAGTGATAATAATTCAGTATTAAAACTATTTGCAGGTAAACAAGAGAATCGTGACCTCATTGTCACGTGATCATAAACATTACCGTAAACATAAATCACGAAGTTGTTTTTATTTACATCTGTTGTATTGTATGCAGTTTTGGGTGAATACCCATTTTCATTGCAATTTGATAACGTATGTTGGAGATTATCTTAGTTCTCTTTTTATTAGATTTTTACGATGCGCTTCATTTAATCTGGATACAAATAGTTCTAACAAAATCTATAGGTTCACAAACCCCGAAAGTTTAAGTAATGAAAAAGTTGATTTGTGGTTATTTATTTTAAACTATACACTAGTAAGGTATTTCTGGTATTAAGTTTTGTACTACCTGCAAACAATGTCTGTGGACCTCTTGCCAAACATTTGGTACGGCACGAAGTATAGTGCCCGATACATTTATTTATTTATTGAAACGTAACCTCTATTATTACAGGTAAGACCTAATACAATAGAGTTAGTCATCGATATAATTATTACATGTGAGTTTTACCTTGATCGAGCATTAGATTCCGTTCCGTAGCATTTCTCTGATTTTATAACTGTAATACTTGATAATGTCTATATACAAGTGTTGTGTTGTGAACTACAATAGCAGAAGTGAAGACGTCACTCTGCGTTGTTTTCCAAGGACTGAGATAGGACTCCATAAATGGCTAATGGATATGTATAATTTTGAGCAATAAAGAGTTATCTTGCCTTGTGACAGCTTATTAGAAGTCCGGAACCCCACTTAGAAATTAGCTACTAACACAATAACATAACTATATCCTTTTCTCCATCCCTGGGTTGCCTGGAAGAAATCGCTCTCAGCGATAAGGCCGCCTATTGTACTGTTAGTTTTTAAATTAAGATATAAGGTTTATTTTTGTTATTTATTTAAGTGCAATAAAGTGTTATTATTATTATTAACTTAACAGGTAGTAAATACCACTGATCTTACTTACTGTAATATTAATAAAGAGAACTCGTAATCTTCCAGGTTCCGGAGACTCCAGTATGGCTGCTGTCACAAGGCAAGGAGAAGGAAGCCCTCAAGTCTCTGTGCTACCTCCGAGGATGGACCAGCCCCGAGGATGTGCGAGACGAGTTCGACCAGCTCGTGGTCTACTCCAGGAAGCTGCAGCGCTGTGTTATATGCGAGAAGATTGGACATGATAGGGAGTGTGAGCACAAGACTATGAACTTTATCAAAAAGTAAGTTATTATTGCTTCTCTTTATTATTAGATACATAATATACAGGGTGTCCGGTAATTAATGGATAACCCCGCAGGCACTTGTGGGGGGCAGGGGGGCAACTCAGAAAAAAAAATCTATCTGCAACGGTCTAGGATTTTTTTCATTTTCTTCAAGTGCCAAATCCTATACCTTTGTTCAAATTGTTGGGCACTACGGCTACAAATTGAATAATAACGAATTGATTTTCTCTGGAAATAACCGCGGATTAGTACCACGGGTAGTGCTCAAAAATTTGAACGAAGGTATAAAATTTAGCAATCAAAAAAAAATCAAAAAAATCCCAGATAGTTTTTTCTTTATTATTTTCTGAGTTGCCCCCCTGCCCCCAACAACTGCCTGCGGGCTTATCCTTTAATTACCGGACACCCTGTATACAGGAGATTTCAAAAAGTAAGAACGAAACATTCACATGAAACCGAGATTCTTTTTTACCGATTTTAGTTTTCTATACTAATATTATAAAGAGGAAGGATTTGCTTGTTTGAATTGAATAGACTCCAAAACTACTGGACCGATTTGAAAAATTCTTTCACCAAAAGCAATATAATTATACCTGTTTATAATTAATATTATTTTTTCTGCAATTGGAGTACAAATAAAACAAAAAAAAAAGTGACCCAATAAGTGAGCAAAAATAGCATAATTGATAATCAGGAATACATCTGAATTGAGAAGGAGACTGAATTCAGGTGTATTTCTGACCTTTGCTATTTTTGGACACTTATTGGTTCATTTTCTTTTGTTTTTATTTGAACTCTAATTGCAGCCAATGAGCGGTGAAATGATTGAGTAGGAGACTGATTACAACATCCACATCCTTTTCCAGATTCTTCCTTAAGTTCAACTTGGTCATGCTATGCAAGGAAACCTTGAGGCCATTGACCCTCGTGATGGCGTACTTTATGTTCTTCGTGATGAGTGGTTTATCTCCTATCCGGCCTAACATGGTGAACGTGTGTGGGGCGCTAGGCATGTCTGGAGACCCAAAAAATATTGTGGTTAGTGGATAATCAGTTGTTTTCCGGGAGATAGATTTTCGAATCGAACAAAATTAGATGCTATATGGCTACATACAGCCGAAAATATCAGCGGGCATCGTTGTAGAAATAAAAAGAAAATATTGTGTAACCTAATAAACTTTCCTTTATCGAATTAAGTTGTTACACATATTTAGCATCTTAGAGACAAACTAAACTGGTGTATAGCCGTGTACAGCTTTTGCAGTAATTTACAAGATAAAACTGCAAATGATCGATATTGTTCTATACTATGGAAATTGTTACGCTACCTATATTTTATAAATTCTTATTGCACAATATTTCAGCTTTCAATCTAACAGTACAATGACTTCAAATTAACGACTGCCCCTAATTGTTTCTCGATGATATCGCAGCTCATGGTTGGCGTCATACTGTTCCTGGCTGCGGTAGTCATCATCGGCATCATCAAACTGACAGGCAAGCGGAAACTTGGAGTCACTGCGATGTTCGGGACCGCTCTTTCGTGTACAGGTAATATGCTCGTCGTGTATTTGAAAGTAAAGTACACATGCCATGTTTCTGTAGTGCATCCACCATGTTTGCGGAGGCAAGGGTCGTTGGTTTTCACGCCATCATCCGTAAGAAAACTGTCTCATTGCTTAGCAGAGTGCGAGGCAGTTCCAACAGCATCCTGCAGGTCATTCCAGATCGTTACGATCTGCCAATAATGAAGGCCTTTATTCGGGTCCTGATCAAGAATTTAGAGGGTCAATTGGGGATCGGGTAGACAGCTTAATCAGGACAAGCGTAGGGGTCCCTACACCTTCCATTGTCATGTCGTAATATTTATGTATTGTAATTTCCTTGTGTTTTATCATAGTTTTTAAAACAGATCATTAAAAATAAAGTGTACTTATTATGTTGTCTGATTTAATTAATGAAGTTAATTTTATTTTATTTTATTGAAATAGCAATAAATAGTAATCTTTTCATTTTATTTCAGCAATAAGCGTGTACGCAAAGCTGAACGTGCCAGAAACCGTGTTCTCATATGACACCAGCACATTCCCAACAGAGACTAGCGTGGTCCCACTGATCTTCTTCTACTTCCTCGCCATCTTCTCTGGATGTAATCTCGCCTGGGTGCTGCTGGGAGAAGTGTTCCCATTCAGGTGATTACTTGGAGACCTTAAATTTCCTTTAGCATGTTGAGACCTATAGACCTATAGAGATAATGGTCCACCTACAGAACCGTCGCACGCATCGTTTGATTTCACAAAATTTTTTAGTCGCGAATGAAACATGCGCTATCAAAGACCCGATTTCAATATTTTTCTCGATATTGTTTTACTGCAACAGTTGATTTCTTAATTTGTCCTGTTTGAGACTTATCCGACCCCCACAACTAAAAGACAACAGATAGATACCATAAGACAGGCTTTATATTGTGGTAATCTTCATCATAATATGCAAAAGCAGAATTAAATAAAAGCCTTCCCCTACGTAACTAATAACATTCATCAACCAACCAAAGGTACAGCTATTTTTTTACCTTCTTAGATATGGCTTTTTGATGTAATATTATTTTCTCATTTAGGAGCCGCGCATCAGCCCAAGGATTCGCAGCCGCATGGAACTACGTAGTCATGTTCCTTGGCTCAAAAACTTTCATTGACTTAGAAACAAACTTTCAACTCTGGGGAGCCTTCGCAGTGTACGCTGCATTCGGCTTCGTCGGCACTGCCTACCTTTACTTCTTCATGCCAGAGACAGAAGGAAAATCCCTCGAAGAAATTGAGGGTTACTACAACGGAAAATTCAGAACATTTGCTAACGACCCAGTGATTAACAGCTTCAAGAGGTTTAAGAAAAAAACGTAAACCAAACAGGGTATTAGGATATAAGATTTTTATTTAATAAAATTATTTAACATTTTACTGTGGCTTTTTGAGTATTTGTACTTGGAAGTAAACGTCATGGCGCAGTTACATAGTAATTCGATGAGGTCCGTAGCACATCTTCACCGCAAAATCATAGCAGCGGAACCGCAAAGCGAGTTCCGCTGAGCAACAATAATAAATGTGTCGTTGTTCGAGTGGCGGGATACAAATTGTCGACTGCCACGATACATGCGAAACAAATGCGGTATTGCAGAGAAACGGCGGACCGAGCGCGGAGATGTATCTGGTAAACGATAGGAACCGCGCGGGAAAGATGGAATCATAATAATAAGTAACTAATGTAATTGGTTAGTTTTAACCGTATTAGTTGCTCACTGAAAAAACAAATAAATAATCGAATCTTTGTCTTAGAACTGCCAGTTTTGCCTCTGTTTCGCTCGTCGTATAATGGACAAGTGATGGCGTTTCCGTCACGCGCGCTGCGGTTGCGCTGCTTCGATTTCGCGGCGGAGATATGCTACAGGCTACTTGAACATCGGTGCTCGACCCACATTATGTCAGTGGAATATCTAGACAAACAGCCAGTCTTAAATTATAAATTTATGACTACAGTTAAGGTATTAAACAGTAGGATCTTCAATCTTAGCTACAAAGAGAGGCAATTTAGTTGTTCCATCCCAGAGTACAGCTATAAACGGTCTATTAGCCTTGAACACTACTGATGGAGAGTCATTAGATAAAGCGACAACCGAGAAAGCGGTTGCTGCAGATGCAGAGCCACCTTCCTCGTCAATTCTGAGGGCAGCAGAGTGAACTGCTTCAGAGACTTGAGGTGACTTCGTATCTTGGTAGGTTCCGATATTCGAGAGCTCAGCGTTGCCGAAGATCTTGGATATGCCCAGCTGAAAACAGAAATCATTGATTTATAGATTGCTGGATACGAGAGGGAAGATGATATGGGTTATGTAAATCCACACTTAATATTATAAATACGAAAGTAACTCTGTCTGTCTGTTTATCTGTTACCTTTTCTCTTTTCTTTTAAGTTAGGCTATGTTCTAAATAAACACTTAATTTCATCTTGATGATATTACTAGCAGGGAACTACGCGGCTTCACCCGCGTAGTTCTCGTTCCCGTGGGAATTCCGGGATAAAATACAGCATTATGTGCTATTCAAGACTTATATCTATCTCTGTGCAAAATTTCTTCAAGATCCGTTTAGTCGTTCTGGGGTGATTGAGCAACAACCATCCATCTATCCATACGTCCTGAAAGGATCAGATCTACTTACAAAGAACCCTGTATACTTACTTGCTGTAGCACGGTCCTCAGATTCGTGTCAGCTTTGATCGAGAACCTGGGCAGCTCCAGATCTGTCTCCAGATGGGGGAAGTTCAGGTAGTCCACCATCTGGGAGACCGTTAGCATGGAGAGAGTATCCTCCACGGTGACCAGGGAGTGGGGTAATATTATCATGAGAGAATACTCTTCGCGCTGTGGAAGTAAATTATATGTGAGCAAATTAATTGGTAGTAATATCTTTACCAATGAAAGAAAATTACAAACATACGAAGAAAAGCTACGAGTAGAATTTACAATGGAAACGGTTGAGAATCAATCAATCTACAGACAATCTAGAGGCAGCTCAACTGATCCATGCAACTTTTACCACATTATCTCGTAAACTTAAACATCCAACCTAATGAATTGGTAGATATTTTAGTAACTCACTCATTATCTAAACTCTTCCACAAAAAAGTAAGAGTTGTTTCATTGTAAGAGTTCGGAATTTAAGACTATGTAAAGGAATCTCCCTGATGTTCTGACTTCTTGTTAAGAAAAGTTCTTATCTCATTTGAAGATGGATTTTGAATGTAACGAAGAGTTCGGGGAATTTTCATATTATGTCAATCAAAATTTTATATATTTGTGGAGGATATAAAGTTATATTTTGTGTCGTCTGTCGAAAACTCTCGGAGTTTTCGTATTATACCAATAAAATTTGTACCTTTTGCGTAGTAAATAAAGTTATATTTTGAATCAATATCATAAAAGGTGCGTGCAATGTTGAGTCTCGTCGGTGTAAACCCTAAGAAGTGGTAAATGTAAACTTACCTCAAAAGGCAGCACGATAACTTTAGCCCCAGTATAAGGATCCACCCCCGTCTTAAAGTAACGCCTCGTATGCATAAACTGGGCCTTCTTCACAGATCTATTGCTGAGGTGGAACTCTCCAGGGGCAGTGGCTTGCTTTCTGAAGGGTATCTCCCAGAGGCCCTTGAAGTAAATCGCGTTGACTAGAATCATCTGTGTGTTTGAACTTAATGAATCTGCAACCAAAATGTTTCCATTTCTACTACACTATCAATTAAAAATATCTGTAATTTAAAACTTTCGCGATCGTTTTTAGGGTTCCGTACATCTCAGAAACGCGTGGAGGTATCGAGTTGAAATTCACACCATATACTCAGATTTGTAACTTCTTTTAGCCACGATATAAAGCAAACTTCTAAGTCAACGCAATCAAAAGTTACAGACGTTTATGCCCAAATATTATGAAATTTCCTAGGGAATCACATGCACACAAAACCTATAGGGTATTCCGGTAAGAAGCAAGGTCTTATAGCAAAAGTAAAGGAAAAAATCCAGAAACCGGCCATTTGTAGTTAAAATTAAAGATTTTTTTTTTGTCAAGTGACCAAAATTTTTAAAGCACTATACTATATACTTTCCGCTGAACTAGAATCATGCTTTCTGGCAAGAAACAAGAACACACACAACGAACTCTTAGTTTTACCTCGCTGCGCGAGTCCGACTCGCACTCGACGTTTTATTTATTTTTTTGATAATGTTTATCCTAGCGTATTTATTTCCTTGAAAACATAAAAACAAAAACGATTGCTCCAGCTATAAAATATAATTAATGGGGCTTGATTATTAAGGTAAAATTGAATGGATAGAGGCAGAGGAACTAAAATCACACAAATGATAATCGACCTTACCTGGAGATAATAAGTTCTGTATATTATTATCAGTACTCGCAGCCACCCAGTTGTTGATCTCTTGTGCTGTTTGCGCCGCAGCAGCAAAGTTTGTGGGGGTGACGTCAGTACGGAAGTCTCTGAGGGCTGTGGCCCTGAAGGCGGGGTTGAGGCTGAAGCCGTTGGCTAGGAAGATGTTGTTGGCAGTTCGCAGGATGTTGCGGGAGTTGCGCTTCTGAAAATGGACGATATTTCATGACTATCACAAAAACAACAACACGACATTGTTGTTTTTGTGGTAGTCTAAGCAAGATATGGGTGGGGCACAGGTTCGATCCCTGCCAAAATCGAAAATTTTTGGGACTTATATTTCTTTAAGATATAGATTCTGATCTTCGGCAGTAGTAAGGCTCTAGACCCATTATTGCAATCACGATGTAACAAAGATGAAGCTGGCCTAGATTGCATCACAAATGACGTAGTGGATACTTTGGCTTAAAACCGGATGTAGAAATTCAATAGAATTCTAATGATTTATGTAGGTAAACACAAACTTATTTTTCCATATAACCGTAATTCCATAGACTTGAGGAAAAGGCGATAAGGAAAAAATGATCAGCTTCTTCATAATTAATTGGATGGAGTGAGCGAAGCGTACGTAGTTCTCAGTGGCAGCTTAGATGATTTGGCTGTATGGTGAAATAGAAAAATAGCCACTCTAAGCATAACTGTCCAACCGTTGATCCGATATGCGTGAAACTTAATATGTGTAAATACCATAAATGCAAAATATGCTGGTAACATATTGAGGCCAAATCCATTGAAGCATTTGTCAGACATGGGGGTCCAAAGGGGGGTACAATCAATAAATTAAATCAAGTTTGATATGTTAACAATGGTGACACACTTGAGTAATTTTATTTTTCTTATGTGTAGTTTTTTAAATAGTTCAAGTTATAATATAACCCAGTCATAAACAAATACTTGGTGTAGGTATTCATTTTAGAAGAGCTACGAAGTCAATATCCTACCTACGAATCAGTACCAAATGAGAGCTGTTGTAAGATAGATTTCTCATTTGTTTTGTTTAGAACTACGAATTCTTACAGCATATTCAACAAAAAAATTAACTACACTCTGATCTGTAAGGAGAAAGTTTAAAAAATCCATTTATAAATTGATTTTTTATTTACATTCTCGTCGCACTATTATGAATTATATAATTCTTTTCGGTTCCCGCCACACTAAAATAATTTTATTCATCTAATTCTACAACCAATTTTCGTGAAAGTTTAAACTTTTCGTCGATTATCTGTAATTTTTTTCTGATGATTTTATCAAAGAGTAGTCAATGATTTTCCTATGGCTCCATAGTATGGTATACTATGCATTAAACTATTTTGTTTTTTAATCGATTTTCGTGGAAAATATTAGCAGTTGTTTTGTAGGTTTACAAAACTCAAATTTCGACGTCGTTGGATCTCTAAGAAATCAGGAGAATGAGGTCTAGCACTTGGAGCAATAATCCTCTCTCATGCCAAATCTCCGTAGGTATCCAGACTGAATAAACCCATCATGTGGGGTATCTAAGTGAGCAGGAAGATTTTTAGAACTTGGCTTAAGGGAATTTCATACCGTCTTATCTCCAGAACCACTCGAGACTATCCCCCGTTGTTGATCAAAAAACTAGACTAACATTCTGATGTTTTTCCAATTGACAGTATTCTAAGACATTGGAAATTAGATTTAAAAGAAGGTTAAAATATCAATACTTCCAAATATTTATGGTTTTACATAAGGCAATGTGGACTTCAAGCCCAGGGCTTGAAGTCCACATTGCCCAAGAAATAAATTCTGTCAAATACCTGTATATCATCAGTTCTGGTCTTGTAAGACGCAGCGGATTTCTGTGGGTTCATTTGCAGCGCTGCTGTCAGCTGGTCCAAGGTTGCTCCAGTTGCTCCCTGCTGTAAGAGCGCCAACACTGTTGCTATGGAGTATGGAGACACCACGGTGTTCCCTTGCGATTGCTGGCTTACTTCCTGCAAAAAGAAATAAATTCTTAAATGTATGTGTTGAACTGTTCTAAAAGTTGCTCTCAAACCAGTTTTAGAACAGTTTTGATTTTAGGTTTTTTTTTTGTTTTTCATTCAACAAATCGCTCCTTTGACTATCGTTTGAAGGATCATATGCCTTCAAAGGAGGTTACTGCTATTACTTTTATTCTTACTCTATAAATAAAGTTATAGGTATAGCTGAATACATTACATACACATAGTATTTATTTTGTATTTTTTATTATTTTTTATTATCTGAGCGTCTGGTCGAAGCGACGCGTGACCCAAGAGCTGGTGAGTATCTGGCACAGCGCATCAGCATTGCTATACAGCGGGGCAATGCAGCCAGTGTCTTAGGCAAGCTTCCAACTGGTATTGATATGGATCAGTTGAGCTACCTGTAGATTGTTTGCAACAGTTTGCAGATAGCTTAATTGTTTCTATTGTAAATACTAGTTTTAATTTAAATTTGTTATTTGATTGTTATTTTCTTTCTGAATAAAGATATGTATTAATTTTGTATTTTTTTATGTTTTTTGTGAAAATTAAAAATTGAAAAGTGGGGTTCAGGTTCCTATTTCAGGAATAAATCGCAAAATTTCTAAACACACAAACCACATACACATGATCATCATCATCAGCCTACATTAGTCCACTGCTGGACATAGGCCTCCCCTAATGAGCGCCATAGCGCCCTGTCTTCAGCTTGCCGCATCCAGCATCTTCCAGCAGTCTTTCGCAAATCGTCATCCCACCTGGTCGGAGGGCGTCCTACACTACGTTTGCCGAGTCGCGGTCTCCACTCAAGTACACGTTTACCCCAGCGGTTGTCGGTTCTTCTCGAGACATGGCCAGCCCACTGCCAATTCACACACATGATGGTTTATACCATTTATTTGTTTCTTATTTTATTTTGATTGAAAGAACAGAAGCACTTTGAGTTGACAAACTGAGCGGTGTCGTCACAGGAAAAGGCCAGCCTTTTTACTAGCCAGAACTGAGTGCAGTTTTATTTACTCTACTAGCCGTCTAACTAGCTGCGCCCCGCGCCTTCGCCCGCGAGGAAATTTATGTGTCAAATAGAGAACAATTTGAAAATATCGTAAATTTTAAAGTTTTTGATTGGTAATCATACGCCATGCTCACCGCTTAGGTAACCTCAGTTGGATTCTGTGGTGGGGGCACGTTTTGGATTGCTAAAGTATATTCGGGATTTTGCATTTAGAGCCATCGGGGAGGGGACGCGCGCTCTGTGATTTATCTGTGCGTGGTTATTTGTTTGTTTGTTTGAATCAAGTTATAATAAAATACATACCTACGTGTTTCATTATGAAATTTATTCCTCACCCTTAGGTATTTTAACAATAAAAAATTCGTGATCAATTATTACTTCTCATCAAAACTTAGTTTTGAGAGAATCTAACCAAGGAATAATAATTTTCCATTGAAACTTTACCATCCTTTTTAACACCCTCAGAGGTTAACTTATCAAACTTAGATTTGACTAAGTAGGTATTATTTTACAACCTATACTATAAAAATATCAACATTCATATAAATCGAACATTCACACAGACAGTCACATTTATTATTTATAGTAGGATTTGTTGATGTTATATTTTTATCGGTAATGAAATAATACCGATGAGGCGTGTGTTGGATTTTGCAACTCACTTGAAGTTTTGTTGTAGAAGCGTATAAATTGCCCTTTAAAAGATACATTAATCTTCTACAACAAAACTTCAAGTGAGTTGCAAACATTACCAATAAATAAATTCAAAGAAATTGTCAAACACATCCTTTGTAAAAAGGCTTACTATTAAATATCAGATTATCTAGAAGTATCCTAGATATTAAAAAAACTTGGGACGAGTTTTGCTCCAACTTGAAAACCAACATTCTAACAAGGTATCTAAAGGTTTCTTCTTCGCTTTTTTACTTTACCATAAAATGATTGAAGTGGATAAAAAAATCAAAGTGATCACTTTATTTATATGTATATTATATGAGTAATCTGAGTTTTGTGACGTGTCAAAGACGTGTCTTGTAAGGTCTAAAGAAAATAAAGAACTTTGAATTTTGAATTTTTGCGTCGTATTTCGTCTCCCATAACTTACATAATAAATAAAATCCTAAACATTTGATGCTCATTAATGATTAAAATATTACTGTTTAATGGCCTTAAAATTGACCTCACCTAAAATTCACCTTAATTGGATGAATTTTTTTTAAGCACTTACCTTCATCAAATTAATGCTGAAATTCGTCAGTGCCGTGGCTGTCTCATCCAGCCTTATTATTTTCCTTGACCTCATCACATCTGTGTTCCTTGTCTGCAGTTCACCATCACTCGTTGGTTGGATTATCTGGTTAGTCGGGAACTGTTCGCTGATTACTTGCTGGTTGGCCGTGTTGGCCAACTGTGGTTGAATGGCCAACGGCTGTGGTAGTCTTGGCCGGTCATCGGCAAAATAAATGTGATCTGGATTTGGAACGTAACCAGGGAAGGCGTTTTGTGAGTTGGCTATGTGTATTGTGAGCATTAAGCTGATTGTGATACCTGGAAATTATCAAATTACAAATTGTTGTAAATGTTTAATATTTTTTTCTTACATTACCTTACCACGCCAAAACTACCAAACAAATCGGGCTGTATTTTACTAGTTTCAGCCCACAGAATCAAACTCAAACTCAAACTCAATAACTTTATTTCTTTAGGCTTACAAAATAAGCACTTAGACAAGCCAAATTTAATACTATAAACAGGTTTATAAATAGTCATTATTATCAAATAAGAAATATGATGTTAAACGCGTTGTCAAGGTTATTTCTATCTAAGGAATTGATTTATGGGATAAAAAATAGCCCATGTTTAATTCCAGCCCTAGAAATACCTGTATAGGTACATATCAATGTCAGCCCGATCGGTTCAGTAGTTTTGTCGTAAAAAGTTAACAAACATCCATCCAAACAATCGCATTCATATTAGATAATGTACAGGGTGTCATGAGACATGTGTGTAAGCCGAAAGGGTGTGATCCTGGACCCCGCGACGGGGGTCAACTTTTGTTCTAAATTAATTTGAATTGCGAACGTTTTTGTTTAAGTTTGACTTTTTTTTCTTACGTTAATTATTTTATGAAATTTAAAAGGATTTATATCAGTCTTTTGTAATATTTTTTATTTCTTTATTAATAGCATTCATACAAGATGTTAAAATTTTATGATAGAACCTACATGAACCTTGTTAGGGTGTTGCAACATTGTGAGTTAGAGTTCTTATTTACAAAAATAAATGTTAAACGTTATTCATTCAGTCATCTTTAATATTTTCAAATTAACAAACAGAAAAATTCATTATTTTTCGCCTGTAAGTAAATTTATCATAAATTTTATGACAAAACACTAGTTAGTTATGCTGAAAAACTAAAGCAAAATTGCAAAATATGTTTATGCGTACTAATGCAACAGTGTGTGTAACATAACAGCATAAGAAAGAAAAAAATCATTCGGATAACACATGTCGCATGTTATCAGCGTATCACGTAACACATGTTAGGTGACACCCTGTATTGTATCCCTGTTGTGTACCATTTACCAGTAATAACATATTGGCTACTTTTTACACTGAGAAAAATGCGTGCGAAACCGCAGGTCGAACCTAGTTTATTAATAAACTAACTACTACGCTGTGTAACGGACTCGTTTCGTCGATTTCTACATGCACATCATAAAATACTTGTTTATATAAAAATACTCACTTAGAATCTTTGAGCCGTCCATATTGAAATAATTCATCTTTATTCAATTTCTAACCACTCACTTATTCCCGTGCTGTTTCTTTCTTAGTAAGTCACTTTATTTTGTAGTTTTAAACCATTTTAAAACTTTATCTCAAGAACACTGTGGTCCGCAACACAACACTTGACTGAGGGATATGACCGTAAACAACTCCTTGAACTTCTACCTAGGTAACTCGCAAAGCAATAAACAATGGACTTTACCAATCAGACTACAAAGTCTATATTCACAAAACCTTATTTTACCGTATGTGCATGAGACACTATTTGGTTTTTCCGTGACTACGGAATAATTAGCAGTTAGTATGGTGATAACAGGATTGGTGGACGCTAGAGAAATACCAGCGTAAGAGCAAAAACAAGAATTAAAATATCTTCTACGTTAAATTCCATGTTCATGGTTACATATCAGTTACGAGACTTATGTGTATTATAATATACCTTATTATATTGATAGCTGGATGACCACGTGAACTTTTTATCATCAACGAACATTTTTTACTGTTTTTTCTCATAATATGCACCCCCCAATTTGAGATAAGGATAGGCATAGGATTTTGCGTTCATAGGAGCGGGTCAGAGCAAAGCAACTACAGAGCAAAAAATCAATTTTTTGCTTTTTTCTATTAGTAATTAAAAATATAAGCAATAAATAGAGAATCTACACAATTAGGTAATTAAATAAAACATTAGTCTGTAATAAAACATTAGATGTGGTGTTGTCGCTGATAATTTAGAGCATTTCAATTAAAACAGTATTTTAGACGAAGTTTGTATTTTTTTTACTAAAGAAACCAGTTCATTTTCAAAAATTCTTTTCGATTATTCGACTACTACGGGGTTTTGCCTACTACGTCTTTTAATCTCAACTTTTACTTCCGTGTAAGTGTTTGAAAATAAAATTAAGCGCTTTAAGCTAATGACAACTCTTATGACGACGTAAGATGAACAATGAATCAAAAACTTAAACTGAGGTTGAGAGAACCGGTTCCTCAAGTCTTTAATTATTAAAACAATTTAAAATCTTGCTACCATTAAACAGAAATGTTAAGTTTACCTACGTGAAACAGGTTTTTTGTGTGTAAGCTTGTTTAAAACTACGTCTATCTACCAACTTCTACATTAATATTATAAAGAGGAAAGATTTTTAACTGGACCGATTTCAAAAATTCTTTTTAGAGTTTAATTAGAAAACTACATTATCAATGAGTAAAAAAGGCTATAGAATATAACAGTGCGCATCTGTGGTGGACCGCTAGTAATATTATAACAAGGAAAGATATATGTATTTTGTATGTACCTAACGAATAAACTTAAAAACAACTGGGCCGATTTCAAAATTATTTTTCCGTTAGAAAGCTACATTATCACTGAGTAACATAGGTTATAGATAGAATATACCCGTGCGAAGATCGGCAAGCCGCTATTAGCTTTTATAATTCAATGTACAATATTTTCTATCTATACTATTCCTTAGGTTTTGTAACCCAAAATAAACAAATATTAATATATCCAGCTTTTTTAATCGGAGTATGCTATCTGTCTAATCTCTTTACTTAAGTAATTAACTACTTACTGTAATTTAAGTAATTTTTCATAGATAAAGTATTTATCATACTTCAAACCTATTATTACCTATAAAAAACTTTTATGAACAATAAATTTTCTGGCATTTAAACTGTTCCTATTTGTATTTTAATTATGTAAAATATTCCTTGATTTTAATATAAACATTTAAATAAACCCTCTAGCACAGGTATTTTATTACTTAAAAGAGGGACCCTCTTTTAAGTCCACTCTAACCACTGCAATGTATTAGATTAAGTAAACGAAATAAACTATGTTGTATTTGTACTTCAAACCTACTTATTTAATTTCTTATGTTTTGTATTTAGTACGAATTACACCACCGTCAACTTAATTACGTACCAATCCTATCCATCCAAAGGTTGCCTTGAAGAGATTGCTGTTAGCGTTGGTTTAAGTTCCTGTGTTTTTTATGTTTTGAAGGAGCAATAAAGATACAGTACATTCTATTTCTGTTCTACTATACCAAATGTGTACGTAAAAGTTAAAAATTCAAAAACCAACAAGAAAACTGATAATCTGGGAAATAAGAGATGTTTATTCAATAATTCTTATAAACTTAAGTCGCTAAATTATCTCTTAAATTGTTCAAAATATACACTTGCCAAACTAGATGTAATGTATTTAAACAAACCATGAAACAAATAGCTAAAACTCACTTGCTTGGCATCGTGTTTCTGATATAATTTGTAAACAATTTTTATTAAAGGCGATTTCAAATCAACAAGTAATGTAAATTGCGTTTATAAAAACGCGGCAACAGAGGTGTGGGTGTTTTTACAAACATTCTACATCGGGTTAGGCTAGTGTCTATGTACCTATCTACTATAATGAAATATAAAATAAACAATAAACATAAAAACTATCTGCTAATAAATTAATACAATTAAAACTAGAGATCTTTTTTCTTTCTTTTAAATATAATTAAATTAAAACTAGTATTTACAATTAAAACAATTGAGCTAACTGCAGACTGTTGCAAACAATCTACAGGTAGCTCAACTGATCCACATAGCTATTAAAAAACTAACACTTAAAATCACATGAAACAAATTAAAACACTTTTAGGAGAGTAAAATGTACCTACATTGTCGCTTGCAGATAAACGGTGACCTCCAGTCATATCTATTTGGAAAAAATCAATAATTTCAATAAAATGTTCAACTCATAAAACAAAATATCAAAAAAATAAACATTGGTTTGTAGATGTAAAATTATTTTCGATATATGTATTAAGAATTGCCAATTTCATTGTATCAATATTACTGACGGTCAAAATTTATATGCAAGAATGCCATATCTCAAAAATCTACTAGAATATTATTGTATCCTAACCGGGCTTGCTGGAGCTCTGGAGCTATGCTGGGCAGAGTTGACGATAAGCTGAACTATAAAATGTGGTGGTCTTCCGTACTGGTCTAGAGGTGCCCTGTATGAGTAGCTAGGATCTGCAATAGTACGCACCGCCTTTCGGAGGGCTCCACAGGTGTAGAGGAGGGTCCCAGCTTTCCTCTCAGCTTTTTTGTACCTGTAGAAAAATAACAATTATCATCTGCACCGGCACAATTATCTCCGCAAACGTAGTGTAGGACGCCCTCCGACCAGGTGGCCTATGTCCAGCAGTGCACTAATATAAGGTTGATGATGATGATCTGCAACGATCATGGCGAACAGATTAGCTTAGTTAGAAGGGAAAATTTCAAGTGAGCGAGCTATCTCACTTCGCGTGGCACAACACGGCGCGGGTAACGGCCTATCTAGAGATTTAAATATTTGCTCCGAAGTACATTACATAAATGCATGAACATTATTTCAAGTTTAATTTCAAGTGTTATTTTAAATCTATGTGTAATTTTTAAAAATATCTATTAAAGAAATAGCTGAAATTCTTCAGCAACCAATTAGTTGGTAAGGTTGTCCTTCGACATAGGCCTCCTAGTTTCTCCCACTCATCTCTATCACGAGTTAATCGTCTCCATCCTTTTGGTAGGTTATCTTCCCCATCTCTTGATTGTCCCTGTCTTTTATTTCCATTCCTAGTACACCATTCCAGTACATCTTTTGTCATTTTTCTTTGTTTATTTTTGTAATGCGGCCAGTCCAGTTCTACTTGAGTGCTTTTATTTTTAGTAGAAAATTGCATATTTCTTTTCTCTTTCTTATTTTCGAAGTCGTTCATCTGTCAGCTGAAGATGTTACTAATTGTTAAATAATATACTTACATTTATTTGATACTCAAAGAACCATGCCTTTCTTTTTATCATTCATCTTTTATTAGCTTTGGAGTACCGAAGCGCTTAAAGGTAGGCATGTATTGTACATAATGTACCTATCTAGCATTGATTACCACGGATCAGCGGGTACTTGCAATTTACACAGATGTACTTGCAATCTGACGATCTTGACGACCTCTGTGGTGCGGTGGGCGAAAGCCCGCCTGCGAATCAGGAGGTTGCAGGTTCGATTCCCGCCTTGGGACAAATATTTGTACGATCTGCAGGTATTTGTTTCGGGTGTTCTGGTCGTTTTCTGTGTATAATAAAAAATATCTTTCTATGTATTGTATTATGTTTATCAGTTATCTAGTAGATGGGTACACATAACACAAGCTCTGCTTAGCTTGGGGCTAGATAATGCTGTGTGAATTGTCCAGCATTATTTATTATTTATTTATTATTATTATAATAATAATAATAATAATAATAATAATAATAATGCTGGACAATTCACACAGCATTATCTAGGCCCAAGCTAATATATATATGTAGACGAGGCGTGTATTTTAGGTAGCGGTAAGTGGTTTTATTCTCATACTTGGGGGAGCTTCTTTGGTAAGGTCGTTGAGATGTAAATCCATCCTCTGTTCGTGGTTTTGTTTGTCCAAATGATGACATTGACAATCTTTGGAAAACTGACACTGACAACTGAACCGTGTTGTCTATGCCGGTCGGTGAAAAAGGGCAGAGGCAAGATGGCGCGTGGCGGGCATCGGGCTCTTGGTATCGACCATGCGTAGAATTCACGATTTTATCAGTTGATTGGTGGAGTTTTCGGTGCCGTAGGGCTGCGCAGGGCTGTTCTGATTGTCTTAGCCTTTATCAGAAGGTGGGATGTAACCCTGTCTGTCTTTACGCCCACTGATGGTTTACCTCGAATGATACTAGGAAAAGTCTGACTCGCACATCCACACCAATAATGGCGGAAGACTCAAGCGACTTTACAACGGGAGTTCTGTGCCAATTACTTCAGTACTACCAGTACTACAGTCGGTTCCTTCTACTATCCTAAGAGAATGAGATTAACAAGTGCTATGGATGTTCAGAAATGCAATTGGTTTGTAATAGAGGTGCTGGTAAGGTCTGATCGTTTCATGCTAAAATTGTTGGTTTTGTGAATACTTCTGTTGGATTGATTTGTAAATACTAAAGGTAGTATGGTTATTAAGCAAGCAGTTTGGGTTTTAGTTGGTTTATTGTGATGTGACCATACTTTTGATTGATTAGGTATAAAGAATCTTGAGAAAGAAACTAAACAAATGTCTTTCGTCAACATAAGTAGCTAATCAAAGCTAATCGAGTAGTTGCCCAATGATAAAGCATAGCCGGTGTAAATATGTCCCAATGCTAATAATCATAGCCGATGTCTTGTCAATGACACAACTTGCCCATCTGTTGCAATGTTTTCTTGTGAATTATTGTTTTCAGGGTTCAATGGAAGTGGAGGATGCCTGACACTAGATATTGGCAGACCACATCAATCATGGAGGCACATAAGGATTTAGTGATTGACGGAGCCAAATATGTGTGTGATAGTGCCAGAGAATCTACTTAGCATAGACTGTCTGGGAATCAGAAGTGCCTTATTATAAAGATAAGTCACACCTTCACAAATCAGATTTGTTTCAATTCCAAAGTAAGTGTATGTTTATTGAAAAAAAAAAGAAAGTAAAACAATAAAATTAGTTTACTGTTGATAAAATTATAAAACCTGAATATTGTTTTGCATTTTGTTGTTCTGTTCATGTATTTGTTCAGTTACACATGTTACAAAGAGACTTGATTAAACTTGATACATATTATGGAGTAAGTATGGGTGCTAAGATGTGTTCTATTTTAATAATTCCATGATCAGATCACTAAACACTGATCCACATGCTATGTGTAAATCTTGTGTGACTCTTTATCATGTCATTTGCTTTCCTACTTTGTGTTTTTTTCTGTTGTAGTCTGCTGATATATTTTGTTGTTAGTTCTTGTTCATGTAGCATCAGTCCTTCAAGGATGATATTGTTCGGTTCTGATCTTTGTTTCTGTTTCGCTGTTTTTGCTGGAAGGTGAGGTCTTTGTGTCGTTATTTGGTTATGGTGCTGCTTGGCATAGCTAGTGTGAGCATCTTGGGTTACTACACCCAAGATTGGTCCTTGATGGGTATAGTGGCCATCTGAGAGGACGCGTGTGGGCATATTGAGTACGGTGTCTCAATATGAGTTCTACAGGCATACGGTGTTGCTTGTAAGAGCTGGTGAGATAGTCTTGGGTTCCTACACCCAAGATTGGTCCTTGTTGGCATGGTGGCCATCTGAGAGGACGTGTGTGGGCATATTGAGTACGGTGTCTCAATATGAGTTCTACAGGCATACGGTGTTGCTTGTAAGAGCTGGTGAGTGTCTTGAGTTCATTCAAGATTGGTTCTCTAGTCGTGGTCTGAGTCGTCTAGCTAAATGTTGTGTAGTCTCTAAATGGTGATCAGATGTTGTTTTGTGGAATATGGTTGCATCTTGTGAGTCTGTTGTTCTATGATCTAGTTATATGTGTCTTGCTTGATGAAATTGGTGTTGACATGTGTTGTGGTCAAGCAGAGTGTTTCTGGTTTCGGTCCCCTCATCTCTCTGGTGGTGCCACTGTGGATCTCATCTGTGGTCGGTAACTAGCAATGGTTGATCAGGTGGTAGTAGGACGTACCTAGAGTATGTACCTGCTAAGAGGCTGGAAGTCGGTGTGTAATGTGCAGGTGCCCAAGCCCATAATCAGGCTGTTCTTAAAAAAAAAACAGTTTGTGGACAGCTCTGTATAATTGGCTAGAGTACCAATGTTATTGCATGTTGATGATGTGTTTTTCGACAGAACGCGGCTGAAGCGAGTAATGTGTGCGGTTGGTTGGTAGGGGTGGCGGAGCGTCCGTGCTGCGGTGTTGGCTTGCGTCTGCCTGGTGTGCGCATTAATCATAGCAGGAAGAATGATGTCAGGTTGGACGAGCGAGTCTATGGCGTTATGGCGATATCTTCCTCTTTTTATTTGGGTGCTGTAGTAAGTACATGGAACGTGGGTAACCCGGGGTGTGTATCTTTATCAACAACAACAAACAAGGCATAATCGGCTAATTGCTGCGTTTGTTCATTACGAGGCTATTTCTTAAGGCTGGGAGTGTGGTGAAGCCGAAGCGATGACTGACTATTTCTCCGGGCTTGCAGTCTGGAAAGGAGATGGCTATAGTGTTGTGAAAGTGGCTAAGTATCGTAGGGTAGCCAACAACTGTATCAGTCTTCCTGTAGTGCGGTTGAGGTGGCCAACAACTGTACCTGATAGCGTTTGTTGGCGTGGTGGCCAAAGGCTGTATGCGTTACACTATAGCGTCGTCCGTGGACGGACTCATTGTCAGGCATTGGCCGTGTAGACGAGGCGTGTATTTTAGGTAGCGGTAAGTGGTTTTATTCTCATACTTGGGGGAGCTTCTTTGGTAAGGTCGTTGAGATGTAAATCCATCCTCTGTTCGTGGTTTTGTTTGTCCAAATGATGACATTGACAATCTTTGGAAAACTGACACTGACAACTGAACCGTGTTGTCTATGCCGGTCGGTGAAAAAGGGCAGAGGCAAGATGGCGCGTGGCGGGCATCGGGCTCTTGGTATCGACCATGCGTAGAATTCACGATTTTATCAGTTGATTGGTGGAGTTTTCGGTGCCGTAGGGCTGCGCAGGGCTGTTCTGATTGTCTTAGCCTTTATATATATAAATTATATATCTTAAAAGTCTTGTTTGTTGCTTTTAGAGATAAAATGGTCCTTTAGGAAAAGATTACGTGATCGCATTAAAAAGAAATATAAAAAATAGAGTTGAAATCGAGTTGGAAAAGACGAAACTACAAACATACTACTGATGCAATTTTGAAAGGGTAAACAACGTTGTACAATATAACATTTATCACCCTTCCTAGCCTTGGGGATTCCTAATTACTAACTTACAAAACAAGTTAAACAAGTAAGTACCAGTTTCGTATCGAGTTTAATTTAATAAATTACTCATATTACAATATAGAGATACAGTTTCAAGTTTTGGTTTTAAAAAAAGTGAGGTTGGGAATTCCAAGATCAGAAAATCTTTAATAAATAAAGGTGAATTGTTTATCCACAAGTAAGCTAAGTCATCATAGTTTCTTTGTTTTATATACAGCCTAACGAAATGTCTTCGACAACACGTTGAGTTATACTATACCTACTGTAAGTGTCATGCATGCGTATATTTATATGTATATAGGTACCGTTTTTGCCTTTCCTTTAACTACTATTTAAATAATTACCATTTAAATATTTGCATGCTGAATATAAATAAAAGTATAGGAAACTTTAGTAATTTTTAGAACATTGTTCTACCATATTTTCGCAAATAAATGATTTGATTGGTCATACACATTCATGATATTAAAAGAAGCATGACATTAAAGAAGAAGCTAGGGTTATATGTTTTGAAGACCTGTTCACTATGTCTCAGGTACATTGTAAGATGCACACAAAGGCGGCCAGTCTCAATGGAGATTAGCAGTCTCCATTGACACTGGCCGCCTTTATAATAATAATAAATAATGCTGGACAATTCACACAGCATTATCTAGCCCCAAGCTAAGCAGAGCTTGTGTTATGGGTACGTACTTGTGGTACTAGATAACTGATATACATATGTAATATAACACAACACAATACAAAGAAAGATATTTTTTATTATACATAGAAAACGACCAGAACACCCTGAACAAATGTCTGCAGATGGTACACACGTTTTGTTTCGAGGCGGGAATCGAACCCACAACCTCCTGCATCGCAGGTAGACCTTCACCCACCGCACCACAGAGGTCGTCAGATCGCTTTTATATTATTAGAACTTACAGAGGACAATCTTTAATCTGGTTCATCGCAGCCTTCCCTCTCAGCATTGTCACTGCAGTTCCTATCGCTGCGCAAGCGATCACCGAAGGGCACACAGCGCCAAGCTCTTTCATGACCATCAGGCCTGACATGCAGAGGAAGTTCGCAGCCATCTCGATCTCCCCGGGGCGATCCTTGTCGCACCACCAGGATAAGTATGCGATGAAGTCCTGGGGGATCACGGGTTGAGGAGGGAAGCCCTGTAAGGATTTTTTCATTTAGCTAACGTCAGCCATTTATATCAAGAAGAAGAAGAAATATATTTATTTACAACAACAATACAATACAACAATTAAATCAGGACACACTTATAGAATAGAAACATGTATAAAGTTGTTATAAAAATGTTCTAACTCAGCAAAATGCTGGCTAAGCTCCCGTAAGAGACATAGCCAGCGCTGGTCTTCCGTTAGAACCTGTAGGTACAGGTGACGTCACAAACACGCGTTCGCTATGTACAATACAAGAAATATTAAAAAAAAGAATAAACCTTTATTCAGAAAGAAAATAACAATCAAATAACAAATTTCAATTAAAACTAGTATTTACAATAGAAACAATTAACCAGTTGGAAGCGTGCCTAAGACACTGGCTGCATTGCCCCGCTGTATAGCAATGCTGATGCGCTGTGCTAGATACTCACCAGCTCTCGGGTCACGCGTCGCTTCAACCAGACGCCCACAGCGGGTTAAATTGTCTAAGAGACGCCCAGATAATTTTTTGAAAACCCGGAGAGCCTCGGTACCCCACGGACCTAGGGTCTCGACTCCTAGGGGAGCAAATGTGTAGGCTCTATCGAGACCTGCATATTTGCGCCTCTTGAGATCTTCGGCTAAATCTGCCGCCGCACCAGCTCTCACGGAAGTCCTAGGAAGTTGGGAAGGCGCGAGTGTGTCGACACATGTAGCGTCCCACACAATAGGCCTCCCCAACTCCCATGGGACTAGAGTCATGCCGTCGGGCCTCTTACCATCGTCACGCAACAGACCATTCGGTTCGAGAATAGCTGGCACGTTAGCGGTGGTAAAGGCCCGCCGGATGATGTCGTTCAGGCTGGCATGACGAGATATCCGACCGGCAGCCCTAGTACACGATAATCCGTGATGACCGAGCTGTTCGACAGCAGTACCGCACTGGCATTGATAAGGCGTGCAACACCTTGCACCCAACCGAAGACAAGTTGCGACACGGAAAGTTACGGGATCCAATAAAGTGCCAGTGTTATATGAAGGAAGTGCTTGCAACCAATGTCCTGACTCCCATTTAGAAACGGCTAGAAGACGGGCACGATCTGCAGAGCTGGAGCACGTTTGTAACAAACAATTCCGTGTCAACTCACACAGAGGCCCGTCAAGCACTATGCCAAGCAGATCGAGCTTCGTCTAAAAATTAAATTTTGAATGAAATTCCAGGTATAACCAAATGAGAGGGCTTTAGAAATTTTTAAACTAAGGAACTAGTGCTGTAGACAGAAGACAAGAACGCTGGTAGGGCTACACTTGAAATTTTGCGTATACCTAAGCCTCCCAATTTTACAGGCAGGGAGGCCTGCGACCATGCCTTGTCATCCAAATATATATTCAAAACCGATGATAAAGTAAAAAATATTAAAATTAAAACTATATGTAATCTCACTTGCGTTTTTAGCCTGAAATACTTCCACGAGGTACCTAATGTAGTGTCTGTAAATTATTAATAAAATTCTACGTTGGTTTTTCCTGGCAGTACAGCTATAAAATGTTTACGTTGTTTTGTTTCTTTCTGCCAGTTAATTCATACCCACTTACAAATATAAAAGCGAAAGCTGTATAATGAAATGTGGAACAAAATACCAGTTCACGGTTATTTACGCCCGATGAACAATACACATTAAAAAATACCTATATTGCGGTATGTACATAAACAAACACCCTTGGAATTCATAGACACAACAAAACTATCATCCGAAATTTCCCATATTTATTTAGGTAATATTTTTTAAGGTTTACTATTAAAATTAATAAATAATTAATGCTGAACAATTCACACAACATTATCTAGCGCCAAGCTAAGCAGAGCTTGTGTTATGGGTTCTAGATAACTGATATACATAATACAATACATTTCATATAGATATTTTTTATTATACATAGCAAACGACCAGAACACTCGGAACAAATACCTGCAGATCGTACAAACATTTGTCCCAAGGCGGGAATCGAACCCGCAACCTCTTGCGTCGCAGGCGGACCTTCGCCCACCGCGCCACAGAGGTCGTCATTTGTTAAGTTAGTTTACAATCTTATTTAGGTATCTAATTTCATTGTGTGCAAAAATATTTTTTTAATTATAACATAGTATGATCAAAATTACCAGTTTCATCAAAATCTGCTTCTCCGCATGCAGCAGCATATCTTGCGTGAACGCATTGCCCGAAATGCTAGTAAAACGCGATGAATATGTCACTGGACCATGCAACTTCTGGGCTATCCAGTAGCAAGCCACTGCGATCAGCTGGGTCTTGTCCAGCGGAACCGTTTCCATAGAGAGGATGGAGTCTAGGTACCAGCATGCTGTTTGGATAATAGCTGGGTTGCCAATGGGTATCTGTAAAACGCATGGTTGACGGTTATTCAAGACGGTTTAACACATACAACAAGTGAATACCATTGGTGGGTATCTACAGGAAATTTGAATTGACAGGACTGACAATTCAGATGTACCACTCATATGGTTTAAGGTTTTTGTTGTTTATGGTGCGTAGCCTCAAACATTTCAGTTTTGGTACGGGGAAGAAGAAACGGGGATACATTTTACTGGGTACTTGCAAAGGGTCCTTTGAGCGTACCAAATCATCAAAAAATGCAAAAATAAATATTGTTATTTTTTACTTTAACATTACAGAATAAAAATAAAATAACCAGCTTTTTTAAAATCACGCATACCTACAGACTGTTCACCATAAGATCTTGTATTGTATGTAATTACATAAAAATCATTTAATTTCATTTAGGGACATTTTACGGTGAACGGTCTAAGTATATACCATATTGAATAACGTTCGAAACGATTTTCCTTCAAATAAAATACAAAGGTACGACGAAACGAACAAGATATGTTTAAAGGGAAAGGGGTTATACTATACAACCCAAGGAATATTGGTTGTAAATATACAACGACTTTTGTACCACCGAAGCAAAGCACAGTAGCTTAAAAAAGTTTTTGGAGGTTAAAAGCTTTAATTCATCATCATATTGATCTCTCGTTCGTTTCAAATTCAAATTTAAACATTTTTCGCTGTACACATTGACATTATGCGTTCGTTTAGTTTTTTGTGATCTGGACACGACGAGCCTTCGTAGTGTTAGGATATGTTGAAGAAAATCCTTCTAAGAATAGTTTAGGTTTTAAACGTCCAAGGAGGTTGAAATACTTCACTATAGATGCTGGCTGCAAACACCTTCAGAAATTCAAATCACTACAAACGGAAGAACCGTTGATCGTCTATTGTTTTCTTTCCTTCTGACTTTGGACATACATAGGTACATAGGGGAGATCACAGATTTATAAGTATAGTACTAAAGGGGAGATTTTGGTTTGTGATTTTGTTTTTAGAGTAAAATCAGTTTTTTGCTCGGAAGCGATCAAGAAAACATGAAGAAGTTACAGTGATTCTAGGAAACAGTATATGTATATAAAGCTGAAAATAAGATAAAAGTGTCTAATTAAAAAAATCAAGAAGTTACAGTCCACATTATAATCCACAAAATAACCTTACCTTGTTGATTTCTGTTATTGTTATCAGCTTTTGTTACGTTTTTATTCATAAATGTCTTTGTAGAGATAAAATAACTTGTTATATAAATCGGAGTATAGAATTAAAGGTATAGTGCACTCACGTTGACCTTCAGGAGCCAATTGATGAGGCAGGCCCTGGTGTGCCTGGATGTGGTTCTCACTGGTGCTGTTGGTTTCTCCGTGGCCAGCAGGTGGTTTAGCAAATCCTCTGTGTAGTCTCGGTCCAGGCATCCCATGTAAAATCTTGTCCCTGGAAAACAAAGGACGTTTAAATGTTTTTAAACTTACGCGATCTGAACACATAATTATAAATACTATTTAACGGGTATTTATCGCGTTTATTTACCTATTTTTCCCGACGTTTCGACAGGTTTACACACTGCCGTGGTCACGGGATGACAGTAATGATGTCAGTCATCCCGTGACCACGGCAGTGTGTAAACCTGTCGAAACGTCGGGAAAAATAGGTAAATAAACGCGATAAATACCCGTTAAATAGTATTTATAATCAAAGGACGTTTTATTGATGTTCAATTTATTGGCGGATCGTAGTAATAGTTTTCGACAAATATCACTTATTACGTTATTACTTATTTATTCGAAGACCCCTGTGGCGCGGTGGGTGAAGGTCCGCCTGCGACGCAGGAGGTTGCGGGTTAGATTCCCGCCTAGGGACAAATGTGTGTACGATCTGCAGATATTTGTTCAGGATGTTCTGGTCGTTTTCTATATATTTCTATATATTATGTATGTACTATATTATGTATATCAGTTATCTAGTACCCATAACACAAGCTCTGCTTAGCTTGGGGCTAGATAATTCTGTGTGAATTGTCCAGCATTATTTATTACTAATCAAACGCCACACTATTAAGTATAATAAAAGCGAGATATTGGATTGATGTATGGATAGATGTACGTTTGTTATTTCTTCACGCTAAAATTAGAGAGATATGCTACCCCATACGACGCCACAAAGAGCGGTCCTGAGCCGCCTCCATCCATCGACTTCCTGCGACCGCTACGATGTCGTCGGTCCATCAAGCTGATGGTCTCCACACACCCCGTTTTGCGTTGCATCGCAGCCGCCACTCAAGAACCTTTGCTCCCCAGCGGCTGTTAGTTCTGCGAGGTCTATGACCTGCTCACTGCCACTTCAAAACAACTTATTCACCTCTTTATAACACGTACAATGTTTGTTAACTTTTATATAGGTATGTATGATTTAGTTTGTGTCTGTAATAAAGAAGATAAGAAATAAAAGAATTAGTAGCACTTTATATTCATACTTACAACTATCTAGTGATTGAAACTTGTCCGAAGTTTCGGTGAAGTTCAAACGACGCTTGACAGCCAGCGAGGCACTTTCTTCTTGCGTGTTCTGTCGCTTATCAGGCGGAGACAAACCCTGAAGCTCCCTACTAGACGGTCTTCTTAAACTTCTCTTGATGTTCCTCACTTGTAGATGCTTAACATGCTTCTCTAAAGGAGTAACAGCTAATTCCTCAAATCTCTGTTTGGTCCCATCACAGAACGTGCCATCTTTGATATTCCCGCCGTCGGTGGCTTTTCCATCGTCGTCGCTTATAACGATTATGTTTTCGTCGAGATCTTTAAAAATATTGTAATCTGTATCAAGATTTACCGTTTTTTTGCGCATCGTGACAAATTTTGTATCTAGTTTCTTGAGTATTTTGGTCATTGAATCTTCTGAAGATATGGCGTTACTTGTGCTCGGTAGAACATTTTCTTGCACTAATGTTTGAAGAGGTTTGCGCTTTTCTATGGTTTTTCCTTTCTTATTGAGTAATTGTATTGGTAACGGTGGTAAAGGACGTAATGGCAACGGTATTCTTGTTTCTATTTTCTCAGATACATTTTCTTTATTAGCTTCCATTTTGAACACGATATTATGTTGTAAATTCAGACACTTGAACTCAAATTAAATAAAAGTTTAATATAACTCACAAAACAAAACAATCACGACCAGCGTGACCGTTAAAACTGCATACACTGAATTAGTAATTCTTAGAACAAAAAAGTATCTTTTTTTCAGAATACCCTCATTTTACTACTATAATCTTTGTTTCATTACGTTTCATTTGACGTTTTCGATAGGTCTTAACTATAAATTAAGTTTTAGGATTCAAAGAAAATCATTAATTAGTTAAATAAATTATTTACTTAATTCAATAAGTATTCTTATAAATAAATAAAGCTAATTAAACAAATTTATTTATTATCTAAACTGTGTACTTTTAATAATCAAATGCTTCTGGGTTCTTGAAGAAGTAAACATTCACAGAAGTAAAATATACTACATGCAAATAAATAAATACCTAAGTACAGAGTTAAGCACAAGGGAATTTTTGTAAAATTTCAAAGTTTTCGAAAAATTACAAAAAAAATCACAACGCTAAATGAGTTTTAAACTCTATAAACGTAACAAACTAGACATAAGCTAAATTATGAAGATTAAGGTTGTTTGTCGCGGGTTGGTGCGAGATTCATTTTTTGTGGTTTATATCATAACTTCATAGAAAATAGATATAGGTATATTCCATTTGCGGCAAATTACTTTTTCGCTAACATGAACCTCGCGCCAACCCGCGACGAACCACCTTAAGAAGGATTCTTCATATTTGTCATGTACAAAAGTTGACATAACTTTCATTGAATTGAAAACAGGTTAACCCTTTTCATAAGAACTCGCAATTAAAACCTTATACTGAAAAAACTTCTTAGAAAAATTCTCTAGTCTTCAGTTCAAAGGGAGTAGGTTGCTTGGGGTCGTTGACCTTGCCGGCAGCAACCACCAAGTTGTCGAGCTGGTCAATGACAAAGAAAATGAAGGGTTGCTCGACACTGAACCGCCTGCCGACCTTCTCTTGGATGGGCAGATTCTTGGTAGCTTCGGCGACTGTGTTTGATGCTAGAACAAATTGATATTGGTTAATCTTAGCGTACCTAAGTACGGATCCAAATACTTGAATTTTTTGAAATTTTATTTGGGTATTAATTGATGAATGATTATTTATATTATTATTTTTTTTGCAGGTTTTCAAAATGTTATTATCCATTGTTATTTTATTGTTTTTTTAATATATTTATTAACCTAAAAAAAAACAACTATTAATGTGTTGTATTGTATGTTATTGAAAGTTAACATACGAATGCTAGTAATTATATTTTTAATCAATAATATTTAAAAAACTTACAAGTAATCATCGATGTGGATCCATCAGTGTTGTCGACCCTCACAGCGACATGCTGCACCATCTCCTGCACGAACAGACCCTCATCAGCAGACACGCCTGAAAGGTCCGCGTCTCGGCTGAAGATCTTCGTCACGCCAAACTGTAGGATTATTAGGTTAAGTGAAAAACAGGGACTATACCACGGTGAAAAAGGCTTACTCCCAAGTACCTACTATTATTGTACAAAACCTATCTTATATTATGTAGATAATTAAACCTTAAGTCATTTATAGCGGGATTTTTCCCATGATTAGATTAGGCTTTTAAATTATCATGGTTATTAGTGTATAAAAATATTTGAAAGCTTTAAAGTCATTTAAAACGGGATATTTACCATGATTCGGTTTTTGAGTTTTCCAATAGGTATTTCGGCACAGTTTCATGCGCCATGATCACGGAAGAACTTCTTGAAGAATCTTCCGTGATCATGGCGCATGAAACTGTGCCGAAATATTGGAAAACTCAAAAATCGAATCATGGTAAATATCCCGTTTTAAATGACTTTAAAGCTTTCAAATATTTTTAATCACTTTCATGCGCCATGTTCATAGAGTAAAAAAAAGTTTTACTTAGGTAAACCTAGGTACGAGTATACCTATAGCTTTTATATATCGCACTAGCGACCCGCCCTGGCTTCGCACGGGTATTATACATATATATAAACCTTCCTCTCGAATCATTCTATCTATAAAAAAACCGCATCAAAATCCGTTGCTTAATTTTAAAGATCTAGCACAAACCTTAGCTAGCGCAGCAAAAGGCTTCGTAGTAGTCTCGACGTAGAAGACAGGTAGACTGAGCTGGATCTCCTCTTCTTTCAGCATATCCTGGATGTCACAGAGGGGAGCTGCGGGTAGGTCGGCGATGAGGCGGGTCAAGCCATCTCTAGTGCGTGGAACAACGACCAGAAGGCCGAAACGTTCATTCTGGAATATAGGTTTGAGGTTAGGATCTTTTTTGTTTTCTTACAGACCTTGGAAAAAAATTGTGTTTTTTTTGTTATTTAAAAACAATTTACAAAGTTTTTTTTTTGTTTCTTTTAAGCCAATTTCCATCCAAATGTTCACTCGCTACTGGCCACATGCAGAAGGTTCGGAATTCGAAATAACAACATGCTTGTGACGATAATTTACCTAATACGGTACGGGACCTCTCTCTCTACGTGTTGTTAATTTATTCAAAAATTTTTGCTACAGGTCAACTTTATTAAAAACTCTAAAGAGAATACAACTGACAACGACCTTTACGATTTAGTTCACATTTAGATCGTGTATGACGAAGTAGGTTTGCTTGTTGAAAATAAAATCTCTTACATCATATGGCAGCAGCACAGCTTCACTATCCAGGGCAGCTACGTACGCAGTCTTGTAGGTTCCCTTGGCCTTCATCATAGGTACAGATTTCTTTTCAGTGCTGGACTTGTAGAATACGCCGGGCTCCACAGTACTGAAAGGCTTCTTCCAGGAACCACGGAAGTACATTCCGTTGAATATTAGCATAAGGGAGTCGGAGACGGATTCTGAAATTAAGTTATATTTTTTTTTATTTAATAATGTAAAAGAGAAAAACAATACCCTGAGATAGCCAATATGGCGGGAGGCCTTTTGTCTAGCTGTGACTAATAATAGGCTGTTGAGGAGGACAGGAGTAAATAGTTATTTTAGAAATATTGTTTCTATATTTTTCTGTCAATTAAAGCGATAAAGTATGATTTAGAGCTTGTTTCTTTTTTTGTTAATTGTCATGTCACTCACTATCCACAAGCTTAGCAGACCTTGTGTTATGGGTACTAGATGACTGATATACATAATACAAAAAGAATGAAGGTTGCCTTATCGTGGGAATGCGCGGTGGCAAATCAATACTAGACAAAATTAAATTAAAATTCCTGCATAAATTACTAAGTACAAACAGTTCAGGTCAACGATAGATTGTCGTGTGGATAAAATAATGAACTTATCTTAAGCTCAAATTGTACATGTGTATAACCACACCTGTGTATTCATTAGATTTCATAATACATAAAACGGGGTCATATTACATGGTATCTACTTTTAAATACTTAGTAGGTATTGTAATAATCTTAGTAGCACAAATGGTAATCTTAGTGAAGCAGTTAAGATTAACAACAGTCACTTAATTAAGTTTGTATTGTGTTATGCCTACTTCTTATTTCACTTGTGCAAATTCACTTCTAACAGCTTGATATTAAAAATTTTAAGACTTACTGGTGCTAGTTTTCTTTCCAAAACTGTTCACAGACAGAGATGAAGAAATGTCTTTCTTGTCTTGCAGGACACTGAGACTTCTGGCATGGTTTCTCGCCTCCACAGCAACCATGGTCTCTTCCTCATCACCTAATGATTCCTTTTTAGGATAAGTCTTGGCTAGCTTTATCTTTTCCTTGATATTCTTGGCTGGTTTGTATTCTATTTCCGAAACATCTATTTTCTCAGGGATATCTTCTACTGCGAATGAGATCAGTTGTTCTTCTGATGGCTTAGGAGGCATCATTTCAGGAATATCATCAACTTTGTCTTCGGAGTTCTTTTCTGGGATTTCAATTGTGAATTCACCTTTTGATGGCTCATCATCATCTTCATCATCATCATCATTATGGATGCTGCTCTGTACTCTCTCAACTGATCTAACATCAGTCAGATAGTAGTCTTCTAAAATCTTCTTGTAGCTATCGTGAATTGTGTAGTTTTTGTAGACGTAAAAGAAGTTTTTCAATGGTACCATTCCTAGGATAGATTTGTAGGTTTTTCTGGTAAGGTTATGGTCACTAGGCAAATGTAGGGCTGAAACCAGTTGTTCTCTTGTTTCTCCCTTAGCGCCTTCGGCTAACATGGCCAGTATAGCAGAGTAGCCAAGTGGGGAGAAAGCTATGTTCTGATCATCGTCAATGTAACCCTGAAATCCAAAAGATAAGAGCTTTGGAAAGTGGTCCGTTATAGAAATGACTGCAAAAGATTAAACTAATAGGCATTGCTTTCAAACCGGCTAGAAACTAGACAACTTTCAAGTTTAATCAACAAAGTTTCTATGATGAGGAAATAATGATAAATCCTTTTTATTTAAACACTTTCACTACTCTCTAATAAACAGTGAAAGCTATAGTTTTTAACCCATGCCGATGATTATTAGTTTTCAAAATTACCTGAAAGATGGCAGTGGACAGTTCTGAAGTAGCCTGACCGACTATGGTGGCGCCTTCGGATCTTGCTCTGGCCTGACGCATCCATCTTGCGCTGCTTACACCCACCAGGAGTAATACTGTAAGTAAATAGTATAAAAAAATATTGATTTGAAATAATCCTTCAACTATTATACACGCAAATGTTTCTACCGTTATGTGAAGATGTTTGTATACAGCCAACGCCAAAACTACTGAATCGATTAAGCTGATATTTAGCAGACATAGAGATCTGGATTAAGAATTATTTACAAGCTACTTTAAATTGCAGAGCGTGCAGAAGCTACTTTTGTTTGGCTAACATTTATGGTTATCAGGAAAAATACTTTTCCAACGGTTCTTATCAAACCATACATCTCTCGAATAACGAATCAACGTTGGAGTTATGGAAGAACTAAAAATACAATCAAGGTTTTAAAGAGTCATTTTCACAAATTACGTCCGTATCATCAAATTTGTCGTTTTAAAAGCTTTCTACCGAATTCAAATTCCTGAATAATGGAAATGCGTTTGGAAGTAGGTAGTATATAATAACCGGTAACACCGATACCGCGATTAAATTTTCAAGGCGACATCTAGTTAAAATGTTAAGTCTAATTTAGTTTGCCATGGAAACATGGAAAGCCCATTGCCATGGAAACCATTTGCTACCTGACAAAATTATCATGTGATGAAATTCCTCCAGGATCAAATTTTTATGAGACCTCAAAATCAAACTTCATACGGAAGGAATCAAATCTTGTAAGAATTGGCGTAGGTGAAAATTATTGAATAGCTATTCGTGATTTTTAAAAGTATAGGTACGTTGTTTTTAAGCTTGACGGGATAAATAACAATCACTCGAGAATATTTTTAATGAGACCGAAATGGTCCCTGATTGGGCATTTTCTATACAATAGTGAAAGAATTTTAAAAATCGGTCCATAACTATAACATACATAAAAAATACAAACAACTGAACATAGAACCTCCTCCTGAAGTCGGTAAAAAGCGTAATGTGGACGATAATTCTCGGCAAAAGACATATTCATAAATCTATACTTTCTTGTGAAATACCTAACGAATCCCTTCATAGAAAAATTTGCCTTTGCGTAAGAAGTAACGAAGCTCCTTGACACATATTTTTTCCATCTGACATTATCTCGTTGAAACATTATTAAAATTAATAATATACTTGTTTAGTTTTAAAACAGCGTATAGACGCTAATTTAAAAGGTACCAAAACCTTCATTGCTGTTTAAAACAACGCGGCATGTGCACTAAAGCATAAATCTAAGCATTGAAATTTGAAATACGTATTGGCAGTGACACTAATGACCCTGCCAGAACCTAGCCTTTAGAATAGACTTTGCATAGGTATGTACTAGGTACCTACGTAAACTTGTGTGAAGTGGTAGGGAATGATGCTCAATATAAGCTGAATCACCTTGTGCTGTCTGTGGTCTATGCATTAACAGCAATGCACAGTTATGTATGAACGTTACCTATAACGGCTTAGGTATCGTACCTATAATAACATTGTATTGAAAATGAGATAATAGTAAAAAGATGAGATAGCAAGGCACATATTTTTAGATCATGCCTAAAGAATGTGAGCGAAACATAGGTATTTAAAGGTTCCCAATATTTTTAAATTATAATGCCTAGATAGTTGCATATTTAATAAGTATTTATTAAAATGAACCTACTACTTAAGCTAAAAAATCTTTTAGGAGAACGATTTTTAGGTAAATAATTTGAAACTAAACATTTGCTACCTAAAGCTCCGACTACTTTGCTATAAAACCAGAAAATTGGAATTTAAATCCAAAAAACAAGACAAATTCGGATTCCAAACCTGTTGATCAGTCGATAACAACATGTTCGAAATCTCATCCTTTCAAGGTGATCAGTGAGATTCCGGTGGCGCCAATATCGACGACATTAACCCCATTGTGACTTTTATAGGTATGTGAACCATAACAGTGACCCAAACCTGATTTGGGAAACCGAAGTATTCTTCTCTTGACTATTTATATTTAACAAAGATTGTGTTCCGCTCAGGGCCACTGGACATCATATATATTGTTATAAAATTAGAAGAACTACAGAACTCATGGAAATAAGTAAAAATTTGATATTACTTTGGTCCATTGGTCCGGTCAAGTAATACTTATTTATCTAAATACTTAGGGCATAAGGATATGATTAGGTTTTACCACATCAACTAAAACCACTGGCTATAAGTCTTAATCTAAATATTTACATTATGTTTTTGGAATATTACCTACATCTTACGTGGAAAACACTTGGCTATAAGATAAACCTACTTTAATAAATTGTAAGATCTAAATTACTTGATTTGTTTTCACTAATATTATAGAGAACCATGATTCTTTGTTTCATTTCTAGTTATCTCGATACCCTCGATTCGTAACTGTTCTGATATCTGCTTCTTCTGAGCATGGGATCCGTGTCAAGTAGCGGAACTGCATGTGCAACTAACTGTTGATTGCAGGATGTACGCAAACACAGCTGCAGTGCCTTTCGCTTTTCTTTCTCACAAAAAACATTCAGGTCACGCTGAGATTTATTTGTCTGTACCCAAAAAATGAAACTAACTCGAAAGGTATTCAAATCAAATGGGTCGGATGCGTAATGCGTAACCCACATTACTAAAACGAGACGTGATTGTTAAGTCTCAATTTTGTATGAGACTATGTGTAGTTCTCTCTCCGCACGATAGAGGTGCTGGATCAAATCCTATAGAAAAAGGAGACGTCACGATCACGTCTCGTTACTAATATCAAATAGACTTACCCTTGGATACTAAAGACTTTAACAAAACTATCTAAACTTCATACTGCTGACTATGACAGTAACCTAATAGTAAAGATAGCAAAACTGTTAGGTGTAGAGCACACGATTTTGAATGCGTGAAATTTTGAATTTTGAATTGTATTGGCGCTCAGTACCTCGATAATGCCCGTGAAAATTGCCTAGAAACAACTATGGAAATACTACTGGAATAGGTCTTTTGTAATTCCATTGAAAAAACAATTGAATACCATTCGCATCCATTCTCACGTCTTTTGTTTCTGCTAATTTGATATTCAAAGTGACATTATGAACATCTATATGAAATTAGAAGTGACATCGCATAACTGCTTCCTCCTATTATTATCGACGAGGTGCTTTTGAGTCACTTCTTCTTCTTGTTTTCGAGTTACTTCTTATTCTTCTTCAGAGTATTGAATTACTCCCGAACCCGTAACCATAATTATGATACCAAAAGCTAACATATGAAATCCATGTATAGCTAAATTATCTATACCATCTACACTAGCAGCTATGATTGTGAGTGGCTATGGTCAATGCACTGCTCTCACTCTGCAAAGTTCACAATGCAACGTGCGTAATTAGGATAATTGTACCTCGAATGCCACGTTTAGAGATACAAGATACACAAGCTATCCGGGGTGTAATTGTTTGGGTAATTTACTCAGTTACAAATGATTATAATTGCTCTTGTTTTTGCGGAGGACAATAAGGAAAGTTATGGGCTAAAGAACTGCAAGGAATATCAAAGTTTACCAAGAAAACCAGACCTCAGAAATATACGTGATATAGATAGACGTATATCTACATGTGCGAGTAATTTTATATAGATCTACCTAGAATCACTGCTTAATTACTCAAAAGGTTTGACTTGACACTAATTGCAAAGAATCTAAAGAAACTTATTTTAGAAATAAAAAGAGTCACTTCGTCCGTAAATAAGCGTAAATATTATTAGACATTCAATTATAAGGTTCGGTGGTCGGCGCGCTGAGGCGCACAAATGAAAAGATGTTCACTGTTCTAAATCCCGATTTATTATGTCACTTCCAAGTAGCAATCGATACATAATGCAAGACATATACCTAAGCTAAGATAGCTTGTACAGATATAAGGCATACATCTCATCTCCTTTCCCAGAAGAAAAAAAAATGATTATTACAGTTTTTTTTTCTTACTAATAAAATTATCGTAATTTAAAAATAAAATTAAACATTACATTTGATTATACATTGGTGATTAAATGAACTTAATAAGTTTAACTAAATACTTTCTCTTAATTTTTAAACAATTTTGTTCTATTTTTATGAACTATTTCTATTTTATTGTCCTTTAGTATACGAACATTGGGTGAAATGTCTTCTACAACTAAATATGGTCCATTATAGATATTCTGTAATTTTGAATTATTTTCATTTCTTAATAACACATAGTCATTTGCTATAAAGACAATAGGATTAATTTGTTTATCATAATTACATTTTCTTTTCTCTTTAGAAAATAATAAATTCTTCCTTGCTTGTTCGTGACATTTTTGTAGTCTAAATTTTAATTCTAATGCGTAATTATCTGAATTATACAATGGCTCTTTATTTGTAGTTAAGTTACTAGGCAGATTGCAAGTTTTACCAAAAACCATTTCAAAAGGCGTGAATTTAGTTGATGTATGAACACTCGTATTGTAAACAAAACACCAGTAAGGAACCCACGTACTCCATTTCGTAGGATCGTTATCAGTTTGTATGCGTAAATAAGCGTTAAGATTTTTGTGAGAATTTTCCAAAGCTCCTATTGATTCGTGATGGTATGCGGTTGAAAATAATTGTTTGACGTTGAGTAATTTGCAAACTTCGCTCATTGTTGATGCTATGAATTCTGAACCTCTATCAGTTGCTATTTCTCGAGGGACACCATATTGTAGAATAAAATTCTCTACAAATGCTTTTGCTACGGAAACAGCGTCCTTACGTTCTAATGGTATAGCTACGATATACTTACTAAGCTCACACTGAATAGTTAGAATATATACCTTATCATAATAATCCTTATCTAAGGGCCCAACTATGTCTAAAAATATTTTATCGAAAGCACTCATGGCCGTAGTGGTTACAACCATAGGCTCTCTAATAGGCACTGAATGCTTTTGCATTTGGCACTTTTTACATTTATTTACAAATTCGGTTACTTCACGATTCATACCTGGCCAATAATAGGTTTTTTTGATATTATTTAGCATTCTCCTGATGCCTGCATGACCACTAGTTGGTAAGATGTGATAGTCGTTCATTATAACTTTTTTATCGTCAATAGAAGATACTCTTGTTTGTCCTTTTATTATAAAAATTTTTGGTAAATCGAACCATTTTATTTTATTTACCTCTTTGGTTAACCATTTCACATATTTTTTATTACTTGAATGCTTTATTAAAAATATTTCTTGAATATTTTTTTCTCTACATATTTGCTCCAGCTGACTCACATAGGCGACTCGCGCTTTACATGATAGTAAGTCTGGGCATGTAGTATATAAAATTATTTTTTTCTCATCATACACAAATAAAAAACTTTTATTTGCTCTTATTCTATTCATCTCTCGCTCCGAAATGATTAATAACTCGACAGAATCTGACGGTTTATTTAACAACTCTACGACTTTCGGTTGATCAGGCCGGAAATCAATAGACGTGTCAGATATTTTTCTATCATTTTCTTCCTCAACTCTCTCACTCTCTTTTGTCTGTTTTCTTGTCATTACATTTAATATTCGTTTATTCATCTCTTTCAACTCCTCTGACGTTACAATCACTCTAGATAATGCATCTGCAGCTACATTGTCCTTTCCTTTAATATACTCAATCACAAAGTCATACTCTTCTAATATCAATCGAAATTTAGTTAATCTACTCGAAGGGTTATTCATATTAAATAAATAAACTAAAGGTCGGTGATCTGTAAATATTCGAAACTTTTTTCCAAATAAATAGGGCCGGAAATATTTTACGGACCAAACTATTGCGAGCATTTCCTTTTCTATAGTCGGATAGTTATGTTCGGCTTTGTTTAAGCTACGACTTGCATAAGCTACGGGTCGATTATCTTTGTTGCATAGAACTGAACCTATCGCTATGCCCGAAGCGTCTGTATAAAGTTTAAACTCATTTTCCTCTGAAAAATCTGGGTACTGTAAGACTGAAGGTGATACTAACTTGTGTTTCAATAACTGGAATGCTTTTTCACACTCATCTGTCCAAGTAAACTCTACATTTTTCTTTGACAATTTATTTAATGGTATTGCGATTTCTGCAAAGTTATAAATAAAACGTCGATAATAGTTAGCAAAAGCTACAAATCGCTTGACATCATCGCAAGACCTAGGTGCAGGATAATTTTGAATGGCTTGTATTTTCGCTGGATCTGGTTTCACACCATCCGCACTCACTACGTGACCTAAATACAAAAGTTCCTTTTTCAAAAAATTACACTTTTTAGGGTTTAATTTTAAATTTACTTTTCTCAATCTAATAAAAATATCAATAAGATTTTTGTTATGGCTTTCCAAATTTCTACCGAAACAAATCAAATCGTCCAAATAAACTAAACATTTTTCGTAATTTAATCCCGATAACGCTACTGTCATTGCTCTCGAAAAGGCACTAGCTGATGTTTTAAGACCTACTGGCATACGCTTCATTTGGTATTGTTTTTTGAATGTAAACGCAGTACATTTTCTACTCTCTGGATCTAACTCAATCTGATGATATCCGTTCTGTAAATCTAAATGAGAGAAATAAATTGCTCCCGAGAGCGAATCTAGTATTTCTACTATGTTAGGTAGTGGAAAACGATCGTCCGAAACTGTTTCATTTAACTTCCTATAGTCAATCACCAACCTATAATTTTTTTTGCAATTGTCCGATTTTTTTGGAACTAATAGGACAGGACTCGACCATTCACTCATAGTTTCTTCAATGATGTCTTCTTTCAGCATTTTTTCTATTTGTTTTTCTATCTCATTACATTGAACTTTTGGTAACCTGTATTGTTTTTTGTAGACAGGTACAGAATTTGGCTTTAAATGAATTGATTGCTCATAAATATTGCATTTAGACAACAAATCTCCTTCTAAATAAAAAATATCTGAAAATTTTGCACATATTTTCTCTATTTCTAACTGTTCTTCGCTGTTTAAATAAGTTAAATTTAGTTCTGTTAGTAATTTCTTTACTCTACTTGCATTTATTTCCGGTTTATTGAAATGCAATAAATCATATTCGCTTAATTTTATCAGTTCTTGATTAAAAAAACTTAGGCTAATTTGTTCTTCTCGCGTATTCAAAATTTTTATCGGTATTTTGCCATTGACAGGGCGAACAATAGAACCTGCTAAGATTACTCCTTCGCATAATTCTGTTGGAGAGATTACGCAATCCTCCTTCAAGTGTGTTGACACGAAATGAATCGTTTCCGATCTAGGCGCTAGATTGATATATTTACTTCCGCTCCTACCTGGTTGCAATGGTAAACATACTTCATTGTCATTATTATATAATTTTAATGTATTTAACTCTAAATCGATTATTCCTTTGTATTTCCTTAAAAAGTCTAAACCTAATATACCTTCGCTCTGGCAACAAAGTCCATCAAACACATGAAACCTGTGTACAAATTCCTCATCCTTAAAAGTCAATCTCAAATCAGCATATCCAATTGAACAAAGTTCACCACACACGCCGTTTATCTTAAGTTGTCCCATATGGAATGGAATGTTCCATTTTCGTAAGGTGTCATATCTCACGGCACAAAGTGATGCTCCCGTATCTACTAACCAATTGCACGCGCTGTTACCAAGTAATAATTGAATCGAATTATAATTGTTGTAATAGCAAATCTGAGAATGATTTAATGAACCGTCCTGTTTATTAACGAAAAAACTGAATCGAAGGGTTCTGTTCTTGGGCGAGCGTATTGTTAGGGGTAGCATTGCTACTGCCGTTAGAAGTACCAGCATTTGCCGTAGAAGCCTGCTGCCCGTTCGAAGTCATGTGGTACATCCTCGAGTTATAATAATTATTCTGACCTCTATAGCCGCGATTATTATTATTGTACCTACCTCTCGACGCGTAATTCGATCTCGCCGCTTGGCTCGATCTCGCCGCATGCCATGTACCGCGGTTGTTCCCGCGAGTAGGGTAACCACGCTGACTGTTATTCTGGCCACGGTACGAGTTATGATTATTGTAACGACTCGAACCGCGATTACCTCGTGCTCTATAGCTGTAAGAATTGTTGAAAGACTTACCTCGCTGAAATTTCATGACACTGCCTTCCGATGTTGTCGTGGACATCTGCTCGTCCTTGGCTCCACGTATTGCATCCTTCAAGCTCTCGTAATTCCTAGCTGTGATAACAGTACTGAGCTGACTGTTCCGCAAACCGCTGGCAAACCGCCTTATAGCTGATTTTTCGTTCAGTGGCTTTAAAATTGCATACTTTCCTGAATCGCCATCAGCTTGAGATACAGTCAACCCAACGAATAACTCTTCGATTTCCTTACCGTATTCGTCAATGCTTTTTTGATTTTGTGTACACCCTAATAGCGTTTGTTGTAGGGCCGTAAAAGATGTTTTGGTTAACAAATGTTTGCGCATATCATCAACAAGCGATGTAACGGTGTCATATTTCTGTGATAATCTTAAAGCAGCACTTTCCGATAATCTGGTTTTTAGTACAAATTGCACAAGGGAATTTTTTGACTCCTCTTTTAACATTGATTCATACAGTTCAATTGCTGAAATAAGCTGTTTTGTTACATCTTCCTTATCATTCATTATTGGAAGTAAGGATACAGTCTTTAAGCTAAAAGTCTCCATGTCGTCTACTTTTATTTCTACTTTACTCTCAGTACATAAATCAGAAATCCTGTTAAACAAACTTTTTATTTTATCCGTATAATTATTTACTAAAGCTATTTCCTCGTTATTTAACTTTTTAGTTTCGAACTCATGACTAAAGCATTCTAATATTTCATTGGCTTCCTCTAACTTTTTCTTACGAATAGTCTCTGAATCATCCCTCCTTTTAGGACCGATTTTTATTAAATATTTTCTTATGTCTTTTAAGTATGAAAGATAGCTTTCAAGTTCTTCCTCCATTAACCTTACTACGAATAATGAACTGCTATTTTACTATTTAAATTTATAATATACATAACTATTTAACTATTAATTGATAAAAAAAAAATCGTTCATTTCTAATGCGTTTTAACTTAATTACTAACACTTACGATTACCGCTAGTCCATCGCGACGCACTATTTATTTTCCGAAAACGTTCTACTCGCACTGCACTTTCACTACACCAAATTAGTTATTGTAACGCATGACGCGTGGTCGTTATAGCCTTGCAGTAGATGGATCCTCATGCAGTATTGACAGCCGTAGTCTCCGCCTGAGCTCCTCCAATTTCTCGATGACGCCGGAACCAACTGTTGTTTCGTCTCATATAAAACTCCTCGACTTCTCTGCGCATCCACCGTTTGTGGCATTTCACATAGATTCTGTAGCCCATGCAACCGGTGACTATGACCATTATCAGGATCATTAATCCCATGAAGTAGCTCGTGACGCTGGCGTGAGTTTTCAGCTGCTCTATGTCGGCACTATTGGATCCGCCGGAGGCGTTTTGTGCTACGATGACCTCTTCTTTGGAGTATGATTTGCCCATTTTTAGATTTTGAAAACACTGTGATAGTTTGGGGCTGTGGCGTTTTTTTGCACATAAATTACTATTTAAGTGTCATTTTAAATTAAAAACATTTTATCACAACTCCATATTCGGCACGGAATGTAGCGCGAACCCGATCGCGCCTGGCAGGATCGCCATATAAGGTTCGGTGGTCGGCGCGCTGAGGCGCACAAATGAAAAGATGTTCACTGTTCTAAATCCCGATTTATTATGTCACTTCCAAGTAGCAATCGATACATAATGCAAGACATATACCTAAGCTAAGATAGCTTGTACAGATATAAGGCATACATCTCACAATGTTTTGGACTGTCTACCTAATCTCAACTTAACATTTTTGCAACTGTATTGCGAAATGGTTTCCCGAAAACAATATCAGAAGGGAATAAGAAGAATATATAAAGAACTCGGTATCTATATTCAATTCGATCACTTCGAGACCATATTGTATTGTACTATAACCAAGCCTCGCTTCTAGCAGAGATTGTAGCAGTATTTATTTGATTGTTTGAGTAAAGTACGCAACCAGCGGTGAATGCACTGCACTGACCTTACTCTAGGTATTGTACTGCAGCTGCAGTAGGGATAGCAAAGACGTTGAAATGGCTTTAGAAAGTTTTCATGCAAGAATCGTCACTACTAAAGACAAGCATTTCTTCCTTACTTACTTGCTCATTGGTTTCTGCGTCTATTATAGACAACATAGCTTTACCTAATGCATGTTGAGCGTTGGCTAGACCAACACTCTTTTCTACTGTTGTAATAATCGTCACGATTCAAGAGAAACATCAATTTCTTCCTTTTCTGCTTATTCATTATCATTGGTTTCTGTGTCTGTTATAGACAATTTGGGTTTATCAAATGTATGTGGATTTGACTGGAGTATCATTTTGTCCACTGATAATAATAAATTACCTACAGTTCTCTCTTTGATTTCGTGACTTATTCTACTAACCGTACTGGTGCAGTTAGGTACCTCACAATAAAGTGCACAGCTAAGAAAGTTATCATCATTGTACGGTATGCGCGTACGCAACTTATTATATTCTAATAAATATTTCAAAAGTTGTATTGCACATTACGGATGTCATACAGGATGTTGCAAATATTTTAAATCCAACTACTATGTTTTATTAATACAACATTAATAGCTATGGCTACATTGACAGTTTAACACCAATACATGTTATGATAGAATTTAGGGAAGATTCAGCGTGATTGTTCTTTTAATTACAATAAATAAAAAAAAACTCACGAAGTAAGCTGACATAATACATGGATACCTACAACATACTTCGTGTAGGCATAGAATCATCAGTAAAAATACAGACATATAATACAAATCAGTAAATACATCAACAAATACCTAGGTGATGTATTTGCAGACAAATCTCGCATATGACAACATACCAACATAATTGGTAGATTGTAGGAATGTGTGATTATGATCAGATGTGTATGAGATGAGATCATACCTAATTATTAGTTAAATCACGTAAATAGATCCTCTCAATGATTTAATAATTTAATTTATTCGTATTCGTAGTTTTTTTCTGTCATTAATTTATTATAGAAACATTGTGTGAAAAACTAGTTTTCGTTTATTTCTGGTTCCAATATATCCTTTTTGTGTTGCTGTCCCTTGATTTTCTCAAAAATCGCCGAACCAAGGCAAAATTGCGTGCCTTAATGGTTCTTTGGGAGTCTAAGGAGAAACACTTGTGTGTCAAGTCTATGGAGGTCTGAACTTAATTGATAACTCACCCAATAATAAAGGACGCATCTCGATCAATATTCGTCGCTATAATATTAAAACCTGCAACAATATAGAAGCGTTACTTTTCTATTCAAGTAGTATTAGGCTATATGTATTATTAAGTATATTAGATATCCAGTACCCATAACACAAGCTCTGCATAATTTGGGGCTAGATATTGTGAATTGTTCAGCATTATTTATGTTTTTATATGCTTTAGTTAAAAAGGGTTGATAATTCTTCGAACTTATTATTATTTATCATAACAGTCAAAATTAAAGTTTAAAAACACCTTCGTATTTTTAACTTTTGACATCCAATCTACATACAATATTATTATCTTAATCAATTAGCGCATTTTATGATACGTAGGTATGTATCAAATTGCGTTTTCTCTTGCTACTTTAAAAATTCCTCCTGAACTCGCAACTAGAAACAAAATTATCTAAGCAACAAATTAGAACCTTTTCCTATTGACAAAGACACCGGTCCCGTTCTATCAACAAAGCCTGACCTACTTTCAAAATGTCAGTGACATTACTTACGGGCACAATTATACGGGAAACAACAACACTGAGGCACTTTTCTTTTATATTTTGTAAAAAAGTTTACTGTTTTATTCTTAAAATAAAAAGCTTTATGTGAAACACGCGGCTGCACCTGGGCAGCTCGGGGCATAGAGTGACGTGCGCGGAAACTATGGCGCTTATATCTAGACATATAACAGTTATAATTCGACGAAGCTATGGAAAGTATAGAACTGGCTGTATGCTATGTTTTGGATTAGTGAATACGTACTTTTTGTGCTTACTTATCGTATGAAAATTTCACTTACCTACTGTAAAGATCGTTAAAGTGTTCGCGGAAATGCACTAAACTTTCATGTTGTAGTCAGTAGTCTTTAATTTGGGATATTTTCGTTGCCATATCTATTGTCTCTGTTAGAGAAAATAACGGAATGTGAACATAACAAAAATATGTTCATACTGCAAATAGCCGTTAAGTTTAGTCAAGGCTTGTGTTGGGAACCATAAACTACTTGAATACATATTCTTTAAATCTTAAAGAGGTTCGTAAATATATTATTTTGCACTGTCGCTGTGCGTCCACTTTTTATGAATATTATGCACTAGATTCTGCCCGCGGCTTCGCACGCGTTGTTTAAGGTTATTTCTTTCTTATAAGAACTTAATTATGAAATAAAAAGTAGCTGTGTTTTATTCGAGGCCTAGAGCTATGTGTATGCAAAATTTTAGCCTGATCAGTTGAGTAGTTTTGGCGTAGTGGTAAAAAATATCCTAACTTTCGTATTTATGATATTAGTGTGATGTGATACAGACACAGAAAAATAGAATAATTAAGAAAAAAAATAAAAAGTGGGTACTTTTCTTCATTGGCTTGTCTACATGTTAATAACATTCCTATATCTACCATCGAAGCACGCGAAATCAATGATTGCACTGCAGAAATGGCAAAAGAAAGGCCAATTAATATCTTTCTTCGCTTTTATTTGCACATAAATCTTGAAGGTTAACACTTTAAATCTTTTAGTGGTCCAAATTTAATAGATTGTGTTTAAAATACAACTCTTTCCACTTTCACTCGTGTTTTTATAAGATTTAAAATAATCTTTGAGAAAAGACTAAGGTAAGAAAAGACCCACCAACTTCTACCTAACAATAACGCAAGACATTCCTTAGAACAGGCAAAAGTATTTAACAAGTTAACATCATACCTACAATTTTCAGAACTGCAATAGAGCATGATGCGAAAAGAAAACGAGAAAAGTAGACCACATTTCAGATTATAATAACTTTATTTCTTTACAAAATAATCATAGAGACAAATTTGTGACTTAGTAAAAATATGGTTGATTGATTTAATCTATACTAATATTAAAAAGAGGAAATATTTGTTTGTTTGTTTAAATAATATAGGCTTCGAAAGTAATGGACCGATTTGAAAAATTATTTCACTATTAGAATCCTACATTAGTCTTGATGAAACAACTAAAATACGAAAAAACTAAAAAAACAGATGGTACTTTGCAGAATTATTTCTGATATTTAAAATAGTTTTTTTTTTAATTTTCGAATTGAAGGTTCCCTTCCTTGTATCTCATAGATTATTATGTATTTTTTTCAAAGCTTTTACAATAAAGATGACGGAGAAAATTTGTTTTAAAATAACCCAAATTCGCTCAATTCACATCTAACCGGGCCTTCACATTCTGAGTCGAAGTTCTTAGGTAGTTAAATAAATCAATGTTTAATATTACCGATTTATTTACTCCTCATATAACTTTCTCTTACCTTACTCTCGTTCGGCTTGCATGGTACGTAATTACACCTACTAGGTATTTTAAGTATTTTGTTGGTGAAATTTGAGGCTTAAAGTCACCTTAGGTTGACTTTAAGTTAACAGGAACAGGACAATGCTTCGTAGACCATTATATAGGGTAAATACCTAATTAAATAATTACAATAAATCTTTGATACATAATAAATAATGGTGTGTTTTAAAACAAACTATTATCCAACTTCAAATTCCTAAATAGTGAAAATGGGTTGGGTAGGAACACTTCGACAGCGAGGTCCAATTTTTCAAGTGGCGACATCTAGTTAAATTTCGAGTCTAATTAAATTTGAAGTGAACGACGAATGAACGAACATGCTTCTTGTTTACGCCCGTTGTCATGGAAATCATTTGTTACCAGAGGTATGAAATTATCATGTGGTGATGTTTTACATATCAGTTCCATAAAAATTAAACTTTATGGGGTCATCTCAAAAGCCATTTTTAAACAACAACGATAGGTATTAAGAATTGGCGAAGATCAAACGACCGAAATTGTTGTAGCTAGTCGTGATTTTTCAAAACTATTATATTGTTTTTTCAAGTTAACGAAATAATAAAAATATATACATAAATAATATTATATATTTTTTATAATGGAATTTCGGGATAATTTTTAAAATCGGTCCTTAGGTTGATATATAACATAATAATAATAATAATAATAATAAAATTTATTTATTCACAAAAAGATAGGGTTACAAAGTCGGTATACTTGTATTAAACCTATCAGGGTCAAAGATAATGACACCTTGCTCTAACTAAGTTTAGATTAAACTTGTGTTTAGACACAAGGGCTCTCACCTTCGGCGACTTTTTACAGCACATAACAGAGATATCAATGAAAATTTTATTTTAAAATACAGCCGAACATAGAATCATCAAGTACCTATGTCATCTGCTTTTTTCGTCAAGTCTAAAAAGTAGTTAAAAAAAGTTTTATCTCAAAAACATATACATAACATTTACAAGATGATGATGCAGATAGTCTTGTTTAAAGCAGTCATTAAACTTATCATCGATACAGTCCAGGTAGTAGCTTCGAAGTGCCCATGCCCCACTTTTGATAAGATCCTGTTTTGAAAGTGCTCAATACCTGCCGAGGGGATATATCGCTCGATATAAATTAATTGTAACATCGGTGTTGCTATGGCTATAAAAACTAATTTGGATTGTGACTGGCACATCATTCTCATCATTCTCAAACTTGTTTAAAATCGCCTAGTCTATTGGAGTAGATTCTTTTTGATTTCTTTGTTTGAGCAAATATGCCTTTCTTTTTAAAACTATGTCCTACTTTATAGTTATTTTTTGTTAGAATATAGATACCTTGGGTAATAAAAATGGTCTATTATCGGTGTGTAAATATTTATTTGTTCAATAAATCACATTGTAGTCCTGTGTAACATAATGTCGCGTTTTACGTACAATATAAAGTAAGTAGCTGGTAAATTTAAATTGTTTTAATTTTGTAACGTCTCCACTGTCTCTTTATTTAACTAGTCTTTCATAACACTTTTTAGTATAATTTAGTGTGTATCGTCAATATTTAACTGAATCAAAAGAGGAGCCGAAGGGTCTAATACCGTATAATATGAAGTTATCCAAAAAATCCTTTTACTGTGGAAAAAAATCCTTTTGACTTCTCAGTAGTGCTCGGTGGAGTGTTTTGGCTCTCGATACCACTGCGTGGGAAAAAAATCGGAGTCAGCACTTCTCTGGGTCCTGAAAACAATTACATCTTATATGCAAATGAAATCGGTGATGATGCCTACCATAATTCAGGAATATCAATTTCATAATGACCTTTATTTCCTGTAGGTAATTATTTGAATTGTTTAGATGATTAGATTGCGAGTGATTGTTCTGTAATATAGGCCGATCGAATCTCGATCGGCCTATATTACAGAACAATCACTGATAATTTACTTTTTTAGGGACAAGTTTATTGAATAAATTTTACAAAACCTTTGCTTCTCTCTATACTGTAATTAGGTAATTATATGAATTGTTTAGTTGATAAAGAGCGATCGAGATTGATGTTTACTTTTTCAGGGATAAGTTTATTGAATAAATTTTACAAAACCTTTGCTTCTATCTATATAATGATATCTATGTGTATATGATTTCATTAGAAAAAGGCCAAGAAGTATTTTTTTTAAATACTCCTAGCAAATTGCAGATCACCAATATTTTTCTATTATCTTATTTTTATTTATTGGCAAGCCGTCCAATTGTCACTTATAGGGTGCATGACAATAGATTTCAATCAAACACACTTACTATTGTTAACAATAGGTTTGGGCTCCACTGTGACTGTCGTTACAACCGGCAAGAATGAAGCTAAAGGCCTCACTGGCTCTATTCTCGGCTTCTTTTCTTCAAATGCCGTAGGTTCTTCAATTTTTCCTTCAAACAGTACAATCCCTTGATCGTTATCCCTGATAAGGAATACGAAAGGCTGGTCCACTTTGATCTCAACTCCACTGAAGGATAGCGGGACGACAACTGCTGATGACACTGCGGCGGCAACAGTGCCTACTTCGTCAACTGATATGTGGACTTTGTGTTGGAAACCGTTGACGCTTGCGGTGGACGCTTCGAAGATACCACTGAGGTTGGCTCTAGGAGAGAAGAGGCTGTTGATGTGCATCTGTAATTGAAACGAAATTTATTCTTGCTTACCAGTCAAATAATTTGCAGTAGAAAGCACTTTAGGGGTTATCCTACCTATTTAACTAAATCCACCAGTTTGCTTGCGGTATGGGTGTAACGGTGCGTTATATAAGTATTCCGCAATAATACAAGGGTTTTATAATAGACAAAGGTTACCCACTAAACAACGATTTTTTTTTATGACGTTTAGGTATTTTCTTTAAAAGGCCTCTTTCCAGGCCATTTTGTGAAAAGGAAATAAGATTTAAATAAGATTTCGCGTTCATCGGGATAGAGCAAAACGCGTGTGCAAAAATCAAGATTTCTTCTTATTAAAAGAGTACGGTTTAAGTAAACAAATATTTATTTTGGCGAATCTGTTAGCCTGCCTTTATTTTTCAATATTAAAATCAAGTCAGTAAGTCATGTTGTTTGTGAGAAGAAGGAAAATATGTATCAAAATTAAGATATTTTATATATTATTTTTCATCAAACTTATACAACTAATCAAAAAACTATCTTGCCGCTTTTGTACAGAATGAAAAGGAATGTTAGGTTAGGTTAGGAGTCTAAGAATCCTACAGTTCATATTTGAACAGCAGTAGGATCTCAAATATCATGAAAATGTTGAATTTTACGAAAGATCAGGCTTACTTAAGTAGGTAAGGTATGATAAGCCGATTGGCCCTAACGCAATTCAGCAGGTATGACGCTCGGTAAAGTTACCTACCTTTTGTAAAGTTTGAACCATATCCGTGGTAATGTCAATTGTGAACTTGGGCATCTGCAGAGTCACGTCAGTGGGGTGCATCTTATCATGAATTTGAGCGAGGCTCAAGAAGGGCAGGTCTCTGATGAGCGCTTCGCAACCGTCCTCTTCCAATGGCAATAGGATGATCATGGAGTAGCGTAAACCCTGGAAATAAAGGATAGAATCTTTTATGCACAAGTGAAGGGCCTTAAATATTTGCGTACCTTGATGGAATGCGAGCCTACTGACATTGTTCGTGTGACGTTGTTTACGGTCCTTACATTTAAAGTCTTTGATAAGTTATTTAATATTTAAACTAGAAACCAACAAAACCAATAAACAAAAATGTTTTATTATGTTGGAACGGGAAAACACGATGGGATACTCGAAGGTTGTGGTCACCATCGATCATGGTCCAAGGACATCAAAAGAACCCGATAATTCAATCGGTCATTTCGTCATGTACTTGTTAACTAAGACAGAAAGTACAGTTTGCATAAAGATTGCAAAGTTTACTAACCTCATAAGGCAATTCCACTGCATGTGCCTTCAGATCATTGATATAACCATAAGGTAGTTCTCTTTCTATCTCCATCATAGCGACCTTCTGGCAGGAGCCTGATCGGAAGAAGCAGTCTGCTTTCGTACGGAGAGGGTCGAAGGAATACTTCCAATTGCTTTTGAAGTAGAGCGCGTTTGCTATGATGATCTGTGATGTTGTGGCCATTTGGGCTGGAAAATCAAATTGTATTCATTAGGAATGTCAGCTGGTTTAGTAACAACCTTGTTTCTATTAAAAAAACACTCGTGTTTCATCCCATAACGAGGAACGTTATTTTATTGTTAAAATGTAGGTACTGGTGTGCTACTAGTTTCTATATCAGCTTCGCATGCTTTTAAGGTTATTGCTTCCCCACGGGCACTGATTCATGGGATGAAAAGCATCCTATGTTTTTTTCCAGATCAGGAACTATCTGTATACAATTTCAGCACGGCTTAGTAGTTTTGGCGTTAAGAGGTAACAAACATTTCATCCAAACAGTCACATTTATAATAATAGAGGGATGCAAAAGCGAAATACCTAATTCATAAAATTGGTCCATTACTGACGGAGAAATCCATCCATCATTTATAAAAAAAGCTCACTACAACTGAACACATTATTAGTGATCCACTATTGGGTCGCTCGGGTGTCAATACTGAGGCTGCATCTGTCGTTCTTTTGGTAAGTACGTGAGTGCCAATAATTTGATTGCTAAAGCTAAAAACCGACATCGGATCCCAGCATTTCACACTGTTTTTAAATTTTGCGTGACTAAAACTAATCCCTCAGGAACAAAATTTTATGAGACCATCTCGGGGTTATTCAAGTTTACAAGTATTTATTTTGCAATCCTAATACAACAAACAGGCCTAAAAATTTTCATGTAGGTATGCTAGGTATGAAGCCCTTATTTTCTACGCAAAAACGAAATAATTCAAAAAATTGGTCCATTACTGACGGAGAAAGCGATAGACATACAAGTGCATCATCGAGTTAGAATACTATTATTCTAACTCGATGAAGTGCATTTATAAACAAGATTCGCCAAGTGCGAGTGTAACTCGCGCGCCGAGGGTTTCAAACATTTGCCAATTATTTGGACAATCAATTTTCTGAAATATTTTAAAAAGTATGAAACTTACAGAAATTTCAAAAAGTGTTTTGAAATGGTCAAAACGATACCTTTCATTTGATACCACACATGGGTAGGTACCCCTTTTTGAAAAAAAATCCCCTTTTTTGACCATTTTTCAAAAACTATTATTATTACAGACTTTTCTATATTTTTTCTGTAAAATATAGATCGATATCTACAAACGCCTAATACATTGTACGTGGATCGGTCTGCAATCTTCGGAGATAGGGGGGGGGAAAGGTAAATTTTTCGACTATTTTTGAAATATTTCAAAAAGTATGAAACTTACAGAAATTTCAAAAAGTGTTTTGAAATGGTCAAAACAATACCTTTCATTTGATACCCCACATAGGCAGGTACCCCTCCTTTTGAAAAAAAATTCCCCCCCTTTTTGACCATTTTTCAAAAACTATTATTATTACAGACTTCTCTATATTTTTCCTGTAAAATATAAATCGATGTCTACAAACGCCTAATACATTGTACATGGATCGGTCTGCAATCTTCGGAGCTAGGGGGGGGGGAATGGTCAATTTTTCGTCTTTTTTTGAAATATTTCAAAAAGTATGAAACTTACAGAAATTTCAAAAAGTGGTTTGAAATGGTCAAAACGATACCTTTCATTTGATATCCCACTTGGGTAGGTACCCCTACTTTTGAAAAAAAAATCCCCTCCTTTTTGACCATTTTTCAAAAACTATCATTATTACCGACTTCTCTATATTTTTCCTGTAAAATATAGATCGATGTCTACAAACGCCTAATACATTGTACATTAAGTTACCTGACACTATCGTAAAGTCACCTGACCTAGATTCTAATATTATATAAGGACCATATTATTTTTAATTTATATATCGACTATTGCCCCTTTACAGCAAAATTGTATTTCTTTTTGACAAGTCATAGTTTATACATCTAATTAAGTATCATTTGTATATTTATTATTTGTGTGCCTATTTGACAATAAATGATCTTTATCTTTATCTTTATCTTATCATGGATCGGTCTGCAATCTTCGGAGCTAGGGGGGGGGGATGGTCAATTTTTCGTCTTTTTTTGAAATATTTCAAAAAGTATGAAACTTACAGAAATTTCAAAAAGTGTTTTGAAATGGTCAAAACGATACCTTTCATTTGATACCCCATATAGGTAGGTACACCCCCTTTTGAAAAAAAATTCTCCCCCTTTTTGACCATTTTTCAAAAACTATTATTATTACAGACTTCTCTATATTTTTCCTTTAAAATATAGACCGATATCTACAAACGCTTAATACATTGTACGTGGATCGGTGTGCAATCTTCGGAGATAGGGTATGGTCAATTTTTCGACTTTTTTTGAAATTTTTCAAAAAGTATGAATTTTACAGAAATTTCAAAAAGTGTTTTGAAATGTACAAAACGATACCTTTCATTTGATACCCCATTTGCCTTCCTAGGTCTCTTTTGAAATTTCAACATCAAAATTTGTACTGAAAATATTCATTTTCATTTTTCATTTATTTGTATATTTTTTTCTTGAAATCAGTAATGGCGTACGAAATGTATCATTATTTCAAATTTCAAGTTAATAGCTGCAGTAGTTACTGAGATATTCAAGAAAGAGCGGGGACGGACAGAGCGAGACCATAAGGGTTTCAAAACCGATCTTTGAAACCCTAAAAAACACACAACAGCTGAACATAGATCCTAGTTCTTTTTTCGAAGTCGTTAAAAAACGAACACTGTATGATGATGATGCTATACCACCAAGGTGGCCAGCAAGTATCCGGCCCACTTGATGGAAAACGGTTACTTCAGTCTATGGAAGCCTTTATCAGGGACATTACACGCGCGTTGCCGATGAAAATTCCATTGAAGATGAGTTATTTTTGCTGCTAATTCCCCCTACCTACCCTAGCAAAACAAAAGCAGGGGAACCGGGTATTCCTACAATAGATATCTACGATGGCAATTTGTAAACAACGTGACGTATCAGTTGCAAAGGTATGTTGGCATAGGAATGTTTTGTAAACTATCATATTCTAGTTAGCAGCTGAAGACTTTTCAAACTATAATATTTAATACAAAATTTTCAAAAAACAAAAAAGTTTTTTGAAAATTTTGTACACAATAAGGCTGCCAAAAGGGTATAATATGCATGTGACGTCAAAAAAAGTTGATTATATTTATTTGTATTCTCTATATTTAAAGTCATATATAACGGGATATTTACCATGATTCGATTTTAAAGTTTTCCAATATTTCGGCACAGTTTCATGCGCCATGATCACGAAAGAACTAAAGTCACTGCGAGTTGCTTATAATGATGAGTTTTAAGTTGGTTGTATGTTAATAACCATGATAGTTTTAAAAGTTTTTTTCTATACAGGGTTATTGGTTATTAGCTGATATCCTTTTGCGCGCTATTTTTGAACATGGCAACGAATTAGATTTCGGTTAAAAAAGGGTAAAAATCTCAAAAAACAAATTGATTTTTCCCTAATCCGAATATGTTACGGTACCCTAAAAAAAAGATTTTGTCGCATCACAAGGATCCCTAATTGCAGAGGGCGTCACGGCCACGCCCATGGGTGGATATCAAATCTAGTAAAGGTTTTGTCACATTTGTGCAATACCGTGGGTTAGAATTACACATAGCATTAATTACCATCCCGTTTCTAGAATACTTAGAGTAGAACGAGAGACAAGTAGACTGAGGTGTTGAGATGTCTCCAACGAAGACGCGACCATGAGTTTTTAAGTAAAGGGCCAGCAGTCTAAACCAATGCAATTGCGCAGAGGAGTGAGACAGGGGATGACTTATCACCAAAACTATGGAGAGAGCTATGCTCGGAGTTTCTCTGAAGGATAGGATTCCTAACGAATACATCCGACAAAGGTGAAAGTCATCGACATAGCTCTAAGAATTCGCAAGCTGAAGTGGTACTGGACCGACCATATCTCGCGAAGAACCGATAACCGCTGGGGTAAACGTGTTCTTGAGTAGAGACCACGACTCCGTAAACGTAGTGTAGGACGCCCTCCAGCCAGATGGGATGACGACCTGCAAAAGTCTGCAGGCAGATGTTTGATGCGTCAAGCTGAAGACAGGGCGCTATGGCGCTCATTAGGGTACGCCTATGTCCAGCAGGGGATTAACATAGGCTGATGCAATAATTTTTGGAATAGTCAGCATCATCAACATGATGATGTCGATGAGTGGGAGTCTAAACTCAATGGCGACTAAACTCAACGAGTACGTAAAAGTTACGGAGAAGTAGTAAAAATAACGGAGTACCTGTGTAAAAAATTTCTGTGTAAAAATTTTTCGTCAATAAAGGGCCATTTTTAAAAATTCTATAAAAATAATCTTGACTGAAATTTATAATTATTTGATACTCTACATTTAGTTCCTTGCTAAAAAAATTGTCCGACCGATATTTCACGTATTACGCGATATTACGCGTGTTGAATGTAATTATGAAAAATATCAGTTAATATGGGGGAGGCCTCTGTCTTCTAACCCGACTGCACTAGTAAGTACATTTAGATACCTTTTCAAACGAAAAGCACATTACAGATAGTCAGATGGTTACAATAAATCCCATAGGTAGTTCGTGGTCTTTCTAGTGCTTTCAGGTTTAGAGAGTCACAAATATGCACATATGTTCAATTTAGAGACAATTTGATCGCGCAGCGATGTATCTTTTTTTTTGTCGCGAACGGACATAATTGCACCCACAGAAGGCGCTGACGTCGCTTGTTATCCAACGCCGTGATCGCATCGATCTCTCATTGACAAACGTAATAGCGCGCAAAATATTAAAACAGGTTGCTATTTTAATATAGGCTAGGCCTTCAATATTTATCCGTGTTAGTTATTACAAATCTCAGAAAAAGAACACAATGAAAAGACATCCAAATTACAAGTACAAAACAGTTCGTTGTCATCTTTTACTCAAAAATGCTCATAATATTATTTTAATAACCTTATTAAATAAGGTTATTAAAATAAGGACCCTATTAAGAGCCTTCTTCGAGCAATGTCGACCTTTCCTAAATATGGAAAAAAATCTAGAGATCCAGGCTGTAGTCGCGGTGAAAACCCGATGTGTTTGTTTCAAAGCCAGTGCATGCATGAGTTTACCATTTAGTACAGCATAGTTTGGCGAACAGAAAATAGTCGCCTGCCGTAGAGTTGCTAAGTCAAATGCTACCTCAGATCGCCCTCGGAATATAATTGTTACTCTATCTAATTCATGCCTAGGAAATAAGGTAGGTACTTTCAGCTTTCAGTCGCTACAACCACTCTAACTGAGAGAATGCCCTGAATACCACGCACCTGCAACTGCCAATCGAAAGGCGTAGGATTTACGTTAGTTAAAACTGACTCCCGAATGCATAACTTTACACGCGGCGGCAGCGAGACACACAACACAATGTAGGTGAATTATAGGCGCGTCTACTTTACGTAGGAAAAACGGCCGCACCAAAAGTAAAAAACAAAAAAAGGGACTGCGTAAATGAACTCGCGTAATTGTTATTTACCAATTATTCCAATGCTATTTGAAAAATATTCTCGCGTGTAATTTAAATATGAAATAGCATATTTAAATTTACCAGCACTAACTATTTTATTTTCTGTAGGTAAATAGTTTTATTTACTGCTTTAATTTTTCCGGTTCCTTAATTTATTTAACCAACTAGCTTTTCCCCGAGGTTTCACCCACGTTACATTCAAATATCACGTTTTTAGGGCAAACCAAAAAGCTTCATCCTTTCAACTAACTTTATGCCAAAAATCGATTGGTTGCTTAGATAGGGCGTGAAGGAAAGACAAAGAAACAAAACCCACTTTCGCATTTATAATATTAGTGGATTCTGTGTTTCTTGTGCAAACCTAGTTTTAATTAGTTATCAAAAAAAATAATTTTTTTACTAAATTGTTAATCGACTGAAAACAAAAACTAAAGATTTTTTCAGAATATTCTAACATGAACCTAATTTGGTTTACGAAAACCAATCTGGACGATGATTGTTTTTTGATGGTGAACTTAAAACTATGTGTTTTGTATTTTCCAATTATTGATCACATCAACGTGTAAAAACGTATATTCGTGTTTAACTAACACTGTTTTGACTGATCTCAATTTTTTTTCTTTACAACTGACCATTAATTATCACATATTTTGTTTCCCAACTTATGTTTTGTTGCATTATGTGGCAGCGCCTCTTTTAGAATAGATCTACCACCGAACTGCGATCCCCAACCCGCATACCCAGCGTGGGGATTATGGGTATTACCCCCCATGAGATAAAAATCAGGGGAGGCCTGCGTCCAGCAGTGGACCATTCATCAAATCATAGGCTGTTGAGGTGAGGAGGGGGGGATGTGGCAACTGGACAGTGACGTTGTTCTGTTCATGTCACTCCGGGGAGTCACGTCGAATTTTCTTTGACCATGGTATTATTTTGCAAAAACATTATCCTAGCTAGGCTCAAAGGCTAAAGCTAGGCCAAAAGTGCTATCTATGACGTCACCAGCAGGGCTAAGATGCGCACCACGAAAGTCGTCGCGCACGTGACGACTTTATTAGTCGTCGTCAGTTGTTGAGGTGCACATTCCACTCATCCAATTTCTTTGTCCAATGTACGTTCTCATCCAATTTCTTTGATCAACGAACGTGGATGACTTCATCCAATTTACTTGCAACAGCGATATTTGATCAAAGATTTGGATACTAGTTTCTGCCCGCGGCTTCGCACGCGTTGTTTCTATGAAAACGTAAATTAGGAATCTTGTACAAAGATATTGGATGAGTGGAATGGGCATCCATCCAAGAAATTTAAAGATGAAAGATAAATTTGATCAAATATTGAACAAAAAACTTGACAAAGATATTGGATGCGTGGAATGGGCACCTTAGTCAAACCTCGTTTACACCAAGAAACATGTTTACAACTCGTTGCATGCAAAACTGTTATTCACTAGTCTTAAACACTCTTTCGTTCACACTGCGTAGCCATCAATAATTACACAACATAAAACACTGATGCGTTTACACCTAAACTTATAATGACATGTTCAAAACATTGACAGCGTTCTCACTGCAAAAGCAGTCGTGTTTTAGATAAGTATTGTATATTGGTGGAAATGTAAACTATTTAATACTTGATGCAAACACGCTTTACACTTTATCCATCTTTGTTGGATAAAGTTTTAAACTTTTCTTGTTTTGACATGAACTTTGTGAAATCAAAAGAAATCTAATGTAGCAATAAGTTAAAGGGGCCACATTTTTCTCGATGATTAGAATCAATAAAAAATCAAGAATATAGTTACTTATTGGAGGATGGAGTGGTCAAAAAGGACGACTTTAGATCTAATTGAGCTATTGTACGTTCATAATGCTTTTGGAATAAGCACGAAAAAACTTGCTTTGCTTTGCAAATGGGCAAATTGTTATTTGATTGAGAAGAAAATATTTACAACTAGCTAGCTGTATGGTTTTTACCTTTGAACGAAACAAATTTCTTCCAACAAGTTGACAATATGTTGCGATAAATAGGTATCAATTGACATGACCAAAACATGCAGCGCACAGCGAGAAGTTTACAAATAATTTTATCCAACAAGTTTTGAATTCAACATGTTTTAAACATGTATACCTACCAGTGAGAACGTAAGACGAAAACGCAGCAGCGCCCCCTGCAGAACAATTCCACCACTGAACTGCGATCCCCAACCCGCATTTCCAGCGTGGGGATTATGGGCATTCCCCCCCCCCTCCCCCCAATGATGCAAGGAGACAAAAAATGGCCCCCAGTTCGCGGCCGCCTTGCTAGTCCTGGCCATGGTAACGGCGGGGTAGGTGGTGCTAGGAATCACCGTGCTACCTCAGGCTGCCACCAACAACTGACTCACGGTAGGGCAGGTCCATGAGTTTAAAGTCGCCCAGCGAGCTATGGAGAGAGCTATGCTCGGAGTTTCTCTGAAGGATAGGATTCGCAACGAATACGATTAGCAAGCTGAAGTGGCAGTGGGCTGGCCATATTTCGAGAAGGACCGAAAACCGCTGGGGTAAACGTGTTCTTCAGTTGAAACTGCCACTTGGCAAACGTAGTGTAGGATGCCCTCCGACCAGGTGGGATGACGATTTGCGAAAGACTGCTGGCAGATGCTGGATGCGGCAAGCTGAAGACAGAGCGCTATGGCGCTCGCTAGTGGAGGCCTATGTCCAGCTGTGGACTGATATAGGCTGATGATGATGATGATTATGCACGAACCTACTATTTACGGGTGTTCAATGTTCTTGTATCGAGAGTTTAGGCATGGTGTGCACCATAAGCGCTCAAGTTCATCCCGTTGTTTATTTCACAGAATTGATAAATAGAAAGAGAGAGAGAGAAATATTTTTTTTTCTAAGATACATACTTAACAAAAACGTCTTACATACTAGGTAAATAGGTTCCTACTTACTGTTACTTGCCTACCTACCTATTAAGGTAGGTTACTAATTTTAACAGCCGTAATCCTGCCATTTAACGATTCTGTTGATACAGCAATAATTGTCAAATCAAGTACCTACTGCACAGACATAGGTTCCTAATACCTAGCATAGGTGATTTTTTAAAGATCTCTCACATTGTATTAGTTTCGCAAAATAAAATACTGAATATTTTTCTAAGCCAGGCCACGAAGGATGCTTTTATATCCTCGCAGGATGGTTTTCCACACCTATCTACCTACTAGAGGAAAAAAAGCTATTTTAGATATGTCAATAGCATCGCACCGCACTGGTGTGATGAGACGTGAAGACTATTGGTGCTGCATGCTAGCATCTGTCGAAAAGTCGACCGACAGATTTTGTCCCTACCTATCGTTTTTTTTATTTGAACATTTATGTTCGCACCCATAAAGCTAAGTGTTTAGAAATACACATTTGCTTGACTTTTGCATTAAAAGCACTCTTATGGCCTACGCTCTCTGCGTAGGCTTTATTAGAATGCGATAACGGTAACGGCCATAAAAGGTACTAATGGTAATCTAAGTTACTGATAATTTTTCGCGTACCTAAACGCTTTCTTAAATATGCAAGTGATATTAAAGATTATTAGACATTATGATTTGCTCGATATCAAATAAAAAAATTCACTACCCAGAGTGAGTAAAATCTGTGAAATCTGAGTGGGTATACAGTACAAATACCCGGCAGTTTTTGCCTGCCGCTTTGGTTAGCGATTACCACATTAGGTGTGAACAGGCCCTTAAGTAACTAATTCACTTTTGTGCTTCCCAGCTCTGGACCTGGGATTGAGAATTGAGAGTTTGGAAGGCGGTATCCAAACTATTATTATGTATTCGAAAGTAGGTAAATCTGTCTGTCTGCAAGTTTTGATGCCTAGACGGTTTAACGAATTAATGGATGTCGGTTATTATTAGTGCATCGGCCCTCTCACTCCAGCATGTAGGTAATCGATTTCGCCAGAAAAAACCGTGTAGCATATCTTACCTATGTAAGCAAGTTTATGGTTTTTACAAAAAAAATATGTAGAAACGTTTAATAAATAATGTGTAGGTATTCTGGATGTTTTTTACTTTCCTACTGAACTACCTACCTTACCTGCCATTAAAGCCGTATCACGGTAGGTTAGTTAATAAAGGTGGTCTCGTATTGTCACTGTAAAAGTTACAAAAATACAATAACGAAGTAGCAGGCAACAGCTAGTTTTTCAGAATTAAAAGGGTGTTTTAAGGCGTTAGAATAGCTTTTATGTGGGATGAACTGGGCGGGGTGCCTTAAAGTGTTTTGATACAAATTTAACAATTGGGTTTTTCTTTTTTATGATTTATCAGCCTATCAAAAAAGTTAAACACAGCAACTTTCAAAGATGCAATACCTAGATAGATTCGCCACATAAGAACTCAAAGAATTTATTGTTTACCCATAGGATAGAGCAATTGAACCACCAGTACCTACAAATACGGAACGCCACTTTGTCTTTGCAAATCAATATTGACTGAGAAGCCATTTATTAAAATGAAGGCTACTTATCCAATACGTACTAACCTCTTTGTTGTATCCGAAAACGAAAACCCTCCTTGAAAAATAAACAAACTGACTTTCTTACTGACAAGTGTCAGTATGTCTAAGTAATTTGATTTTTCGAAATGTATTTTCGTGCTTTGTTTTGATAATTTTAATATGAAATACTTAATTTTGTTGCGTTAAATGTGGATTTGATTTGTGAAATCTGTCGATGGACCCTTGATAGGGCCAGTAATAATCAGCTCCTTAATAATTTGTGTATGTGTTTGATAGAGAATTTATCAACGAGTGACCAGTTACTGTAGGTACCTTTCGTATTTGATTTTTTTAACTAACAATAATAAGCTTATTTTGTTTCTCACCAGTGATTATTAATCTTTTTAGAAGTAAATAAATATCTTAAACCATACTTAGTTCATTGCGTTCTTGACTAAAAACAAGCCTAGAGAAGCCTTTTGCTTGTTCCAAAAATAACGGGAGTTTTTAATTTTATTTATGCGTCAATTACCGTTTAAACTTTTAAAGAATACCAGTCTCTACAAATTTAAACAGTAGGTACTTGTTACAAAGGACTTACCTGAGTAGGTATGTAAGTAATTGTATCCATTCTGCTTTTACTTTACCAGTATGAAACATCTTAAATCCAATCATAATAGGGGCTTTATTTATTGGAACTAAACTCAAACAAATTGTGGATCAAATGATTTCGGCAAAATTCATCACTGATACTTTGTAGGCATTTTTTGCCTCAATGCTTGGGTCTACACTAGTCTCTTTACTGAATGAACAGTGGGAGATTCAAATAAAGTGGGAGGGGTAGATCGATCTTTATTATTTCCTTGGGTTCCGGACTAAAGTGCTTTTTTAGTTTGTATGGGAGGTGGATGTGATCAAATTTCAAGAATTAGGACCTGGCATCCTCACGAACGTCTTCGTGGTGATGGGCAGAACCTGCAGTTCGCGTAGTGTTACTAACTTAGCAGTAACCCTGTATATGCATGAATTTTTTTTTATTGTGAAATTTTATCATTGAATCCATCGCAAATTTCTAAACGTGACGTCACCTTTTACCGTATTGTCATTGGTCATGAAGCTTCGGTGGAATATCTTTTTGACACACAAAGGACAAACATTTTTATCATGTATTTGTTTCTGATTTTATTTTGATGAAGTATAGCATTTTAAAGCACGTTGAGTTATCAAACTGAACTGTGACGTCGCGGAAAAAGGCAGCGTTTTTATCACCCGAACTATGGCAGTTTTATTTTTCGTTTTTTTTTCTTTACTAATTAAAAGTTGTGAACAAAGAGTGTGATATTTTTTTTTGGTAAAGAAAAAAACATATAATAGATTTAAAAAAACAGAAAATCTATGCATGGTATATGCATAGAATTTGTGTTTTTTTTACTACTCTATTAGAATATTTTATGAGGAGATTTAATTTATCTACATATCTAATTATTCATGAATTCAGTTTCAAATTACCAGATTCCACAATACTCGGTATGCTACCATGTGTCTTCTCTCTAACCCAAGCATTAATCAGATCAACAGATTTCTTGATATCTTGAAAGTCCATCTGATTGAGTTCAGCACTAAAGTCTCGCTTGATAGTGTTCTCGTAATCTCTCCTTAAGGTTAACTTCTTGGATACGAATACTCCGTTGGCGCTTTCTAGCATGTCTGGTCTTGGCTGAAAAAGAGGATAGAATTTAAATTTAATACTATTAAAAGGGGCGACCTAAGACGCCATTTTGTGTTACTCAGTTGCTGTGAACATGTGACCAGGTGGGATTACGATTTGCGAAAGACTGCTGGCAGATACTGGATGCAGCAAGCTGAAGACAGTGCGCTATGGCGCTCATTTTGCGTAAACATTTTTGCCAGCAACTTTGTTGTTGAGTTACCTTGGTGTAGGTTGAGCCAGTTGCGCAACAAATGTTTGCATTGAAAACGGTCCAAAATGTACAAGTTATGCACATAAATGTAGAAAACAGATTATGAACAGGCCTGTGGACACCCAGCAGTGGGCGTCGACGGGCTAAAAGAGGGAGGAGGCATGTATAGGTACCTGGTTTCTACAAGCTACGATGCTCAATAGTGGACGAAATTCGCACAAAGAACTCGCTTTCAAGCGATTTACCGCTTATAAGCGCCCGTTGTTCTTTGTGGTGCACAAGAAAGAGTTTTGTATCATATTATTATGGTGAATAGGTACTGTCAAAAAAATATTAGTACAAATAGATTGTAGATAAAAAACTAAGCAATATTGCTGACCATATCACACAGCATTATCTAGCCCCCAGTTATGGGTAGGTACTAGATGACTGATTAATACTTAACACAGATATTTTATACATAATTTTTTTTTATATTATACTTACCTACATAGAAAATACCCATCATCTTCATCTTCAATTTAGTGGCAAATAATACGTCAAACTTACTAGCAAAGCGTGCAAATACAAATGCAACTCCATTTTCCTATCTTCAGGGCTTGCAGAAAGCCTCAAAGCTCTTCTTATCTCAGTAGCAGTATCGTCCATAGCCCCTTCCAGCAGCATTGCCAATGTTGTTTTGATGCTGGCTGGTGAGACCATGACGTTACCAGTTTTGCCTTCTGCCGCATATCGAAGGAGTTCTATATCGAAGAAGTTAAGTCTAGAGTTGGCTATTGAGCGGCCGTGGTGGCAGTCGAAGGGTTGGATACTGATGAGCAGTATTGCTGGAAAATAACAAGATTTATTTCTTAACCACATGTGTTTTACAATGATTTCGATTTCTTTTCATTCACGCGAGTCAGTGGTACCTTAGCTTTTTGCTTTATAGTGCGTTACTCACGCTGGGCAAATTTTCCACGAAATTTTTATAATGACCCAAAAAGCTTTCGATTTCGGCATCATTCGAACTTGCACCCCACCCTCAGTAAGGGTGTGCTTTAACCAACTAAGCCACGAAACCCTAGTCGCTTCAACCAAAAAGCGATCTTTGGGACATTATTAAACAGTGGTACCTGCTTGGTAACTTCATTAGCAGAATTAAGAGTATTACCAAAACACTAAGCGCAAAAGAAAGTTTACCTACCTACAACAAAAAACTCGTTCTTACTGGAGATTATCACAAAATTTTCCTCAAGAAACTTTCAACAATAATATTATTGCTTTTATATAAAGACCGTGCAGTTTTCGCATGATTCCTAAGAATTCGTATTACTCGTATTTATGAGTCACTTCAAAAGATCGTCTTTTTCCATTCTCTTCCACTTTACTTCAATAACAAAATAGATTCCATACCTTTTTCTGCTATGTTTTAGGTAGATATTACGTCTTAGCTTGTTAAATCTAGGCATGTTGCATATGCTATTTACTTAATTGCTTTTTTCACGTCGTTCCGCTCATGATTCTAATCTACGTACCTAATGTATATATAAAATTAGGACCAAGTCCTCCCATCTGTGCTTCTAAAGACTAGCTGGTGGTTAACTTATAACTACGTAAACTATTAACATAATGTTATTATAAAAACTAACTATCAAGTATAAAAAATTGTATTTTACTTACATAAAACAAAGAGATTCATCTTGATCACACAGACACAATACGTCTACTACTTCACACGGCCGGCTTTGAATGAGGAAGGTGTAAACAAAAATAAAAGGTTATTGCTCAAACGAGTCTTGGAACTAAGTAAGGCTGTCTGTAGCCAGCCACGTATCAAATGCACATATTATTCTATTCTTACGTATGTTTATATCAGGTTTTTGCGGTTTTGCAAGGTTTTAACGTCTCTGGATATGTTTTTAAAAAACTTCCTTTGGCTCTGTCATAGATTTACCTGTGATTCTTGAAAAGTTTATCTAGGTTGTTGAGAAATTAAACAATAGGTATACTTAGTAGAATACTTATACTTAGATAAAACTTAGTAGAAGCATAAGGTTAGCTTGAAACTAAAAACAAGTACCGCTAACTCGACATACTCGTAATTTGTGGTGTTTCAGGGTTAAATATTATGTCCTGGGGTCTTTATCGTCTTGTAATTGAATGACACATTTTGACCTCTAGCGCCGAGGATATTGGACTTAGAGGTCAATGAACTGAAAAAAGTTGCACACATGATTTGCCACGATTTTTAAAAAAAATAATAAATATATTTGCGCTCATGAGGGGAGGCCCTATGTCCAGCAGTGGACTGATATAGGCTGATGATGATGAAATAAATATAATAAATAAATAATAAATAATGCTGGACAAGTTACACAGCGTTATCTAGCCCCTAGCTAAGTAAAGCTTGTGTTATGGGTACTAGATAACTGATATACATAATACTATACAATACATAGATAAATATTTTTTTATATACATAGGAAACGCACCAGAGCACCCGTTCTGGTCGTTTTCTGTAAAAAGTCATGTCATTTGTGTAATACAATCGAAAATCGATCTACAATTTTTAATCTACTATACCTACCATTAAGTCTACTCAGTATTAGATTTAAAATTGTAGGTCTATTGCGCGATCTCCAGTATTTTTTATTTCTTAGTATTTTTGTTCCCTATTGTTATTTTTGTGAATGTGAATACTTATTTAGTAGTAAATTTTGATTTAGATATAGGATAGGAAATAAAACACAGTAGTAAGATTATTTAACTGAAACTTTTGGGACAATTTCAATTTTCACTTGTCAATGTATGTACCTACTTTTTTGCTGAGATCCAACTTTCATGAGCAATTAGTACATTCAAATCTAACTGCATAAAGTGAGAATAAAAATACAGCTTATCCGTAACTTAGATTATTTAATATACCCACTATTTAGTCACTTGTTAGCCATTCACCTTAAGGTGGTTATTGCTATAGAATATAGTTAAGGCGCATACCTCACCCAAAGTGGCGCTGCCACCTAATTTATCTTATTATTCCGATTAACAAAGAAATTTTCAAAAATCCATCTTCCAGTTTGTGATACCTATCATAAGCTTTTTTTAATGCCTCTGTAATAGTTTTATTCTATTTAGTTTAGGCAGAGATACGAAAATAGATTTTGGTGGCCACCAAGGGCAACTTCGAGAAACTGGAAGACGGATTTTTGAAAATTCCTTTGTTAAACTTAATATAGGTGGCGGCGCTAGTTTGTGTGGGGTATGCGCCTTAAGTAACTAATTTTAAATTAAATACGTTTGACATTACATTTGACAATATATTATTATCATACAATACAACGTATGTAAGTTTAACATTATTGCTTATGTATTTTGGTAGATTGACCGCTTAAAATAGGATAGTAGTTTCAGGGAATACATTTTTTTGCCTTGGAACCCACTGATGACGCTGATCCTACACAATTTGGTCGAAACGTTGAGGGACGACGGCATCAAAAGCATCGAGAGATAAAACCCTTCTTCAAAACTACAGACCTACCACAATCCTGAGTCACATCTATAAAGCTGTTCTCACGAGTGCTCACGAATTGTCTCTTCAAGAGACTCGACTAGTTCCAGCCACCGGAACAGACTGGGTTCCGCAGAGTACATCGCATTATAGACCATATACACACAGTGAGGCAGATTATACAGAAGTCCAAAGATTATAATCAACCCCTGTGTCTAGCCTTAGTGGACTATGAAAAGGCCTTTGACTATGTGTGAATCACAGGGTCCTGTGATTGTTCTTGTTCTGGTCTTGGCAGAATAACAGCGCCTTCTGTTCATAACAGTTGGCATTATGCTGAGCCTGGGCCCATTTGCTACTGCAGCACACACTGATAACCTAATTATACCTTTTTCTATTAATTTTCTACATTTTTATTTAACTAGTTTTTCCACTCGCAATATTGTTCTTTATTTTTTATGAATGTGTATAATTTTTGTTTCAGTATTGAAAATTTATGTTGTGTGTAATTGTAGTGGCAAATAAATGATATGTCTATGTCTATGTCTATGTGACTGTTCTGGAATCCTTACAGCGTTGCCATATAGACTAAAGCTCAAAGAATAGGCAAGCTGAAGTGGCAGTGGGCTGGCCATATCTTGGGAAGAACCAACAACCGCTGGGGTATACATGTTCTTGAGTGGAGACCGCGACTCGCCCTCTAGTCAGGAGGTATGACGATCTGCAAAGATTGCAGTCAGATGCTGGATGCTTTAAGCTGAAGATGGGCGCTATGGCGCTCATAAGAGAGGCCTATGTTCAGCTGTGGACTAATACACTAGGCTGATGATGACGATGATGTAAAATGGAAGCATTAACTCAGAATTATCGTTCTGTGTCGAAATAAATTAGAGGTCTGCCGGTAAGTATAGAGAGCTCATAGAAAGCGATTGTATAGTCTATGGAATGTAGAACTCGTAGGTACCAGATATGTAATCTAGGCAATCGTGTTTAAGGTGTTAATACGTCATTATCATCGAGTTACAATCCACGTTGAACGAGGATTGCGGTCACCATGCAACTAAATAAAAACTCTACGCACTGCGTAACGTGCGCCTAGTTTTGGTGCGGACATTATTTTTGTCTGATTGCGTCTCTACAGGATTGTAACTTTGACTCCATGGTTTAGTTCGAGATAAAACTCTATAAAATGTATAATTTTTTTCCAAAAAAGGTTCTTTATTTTTTAATCCTATTTCAAACCTTTGCTAGTCATTCGAAGCTGACAAAGGTTCAAAAATTATTTAGAATACACAAGATCTATACTTTAAAAGCGCCATCTACGAGCTCAGGGTTGGAAACTCTGCCGGTGAAGAGAAGCTGGCGCGTGGGCTCGTCTTGGATGAAGAAAAGGAACGGTTTGTTTGCCACCACTTCATAGTTGCTCTCTGTATCTTCGCCGAATTTATTGACTAGGGCTATTTCTGTGGAAATATAATGGAATTTTAGTTTGTTCTAAAGCCTAATTTATCAAAGATAAATAAATAATTCTGGACAGTTCATACAGTGTAGTGTAGTGTGTTATGGGTACTAGATAACTGATATACATAACACAATACAATACAAAGTTAGATATTTTTATTATACATAGAAAATTACAAGAACATCCGGAACTAATATCTGCATATAGTACGAAAATTTGTCCCAAGGCGGGAATCGAACCCGCAACCTCCTGCGTTGCAGGCGAACCTTCGCCCACCGCGCCACAGAGATCGTCGAGGTCGTATAATAAGATGGGTTTTTAAAATGGGAGTATCCCACAGACTATAAACGGCGGCTGCGCCCTAAAGGAGTATGTTTAAAATTTAAACATACTCCTTTAGGGCGCAGCCGCCATGGAAGTCCATTTAAACAAAGCAATCCTATTATACGGTGTCCTTTTTGGCCATCCGAAACCATGAGAGTTAGAAAAAGTCGTGAAAGGAGTCATGAGCTCAATTTATGAGAAAATAAAAAGATAATAAAAACAAAATATTTCGTTATTTTATCTACATTATTTTTACAGGAAATAGACCTATTAATTTTCCAAAAAATATGACAGCCTGTTTTTGCACCAACCGATTTGGTTGAAGATATAAAAAAAGCATTTTTAAAATTATAAGAAATGGTTATTTTTAAGCTTAAATTTGGAAACTTTTATGAAACTTTCTCAAAAAATGAGAAGTTGTTTTTATTTCCTTTCACACAACTCTCATTTCGGATTTAGCCGTTCACTCCCATCTCAAAAAGACAACCTTTATAATGAGAGTTTGTCTGAGCGCAGACTTGAGTCACAATTGTTTTAAGATAGACTATTGCTTTTCAAAAATTACAACAAACAAAAGCAATGGTCTCTTAAAACAACCGTGACTGAAGTCTGCGCTCAGGCTTTCTGTATTAGAACTTTTTAAACTTTCGCGATTTGTTTACATATTAAAGATTATTTATCATGTATTTATCGCGAACCTTTCTTTTCCCCAACTTTTCTACCATGCACGTTACAGCGATCGTGGTCATGGGGCGTTGGGGAAAAGAAAGTTAAAGGTACGCGATAAATAATCTTTAATAATTTCTGTATTAGGTTAGCAAGATCTCCATGTCAGATACCTCGTCAGATTCACGGATACCCACCAGTGGCAGTGTAAGCAATGCTGCCTAATTCGTTGACCTCGATGCCTGATCTCTGCAGCACCTTGGAAACTCTCAACTTCTGGTCCAAGGGTTGCCCTCTTGCGATGCCAGGGAAGGAAGCGTCGTCACTAAACGCTGTTCGGACTCCCAGCTATGAAATAAAAAGTTTAGCTCAGTAACTCGAATCTCTATAGTCATTGTAAATTAATAAAAATAACATTATACTACTAGCTAGTAATTTAAGTGTGTCTCCCAACAAACTACCTTACCTTGTAGTCGCAATTATACTCCGATAAAAAAATCTGGATATTTTTTGTTTGAAAAGTTAATTTTATATTCATAAAAGTCTTTGTTAACATAAAATTTCTCGGTTTCTAAATCGGAGTTAAGGTATATCATTAATACAAACGTTTTGAACAGATCGGACTGAAATTGTGTATAGATGTTATTCTAGACCTGGATTTAACAGTAGAGGTCACTTTTCAATCCGGAAAAACGCGTAGTCGACGGCAGATGAAGCTCGTTAATTACAATGGCTAGTATAACATAATCCTCCCTTCAAAACCCAAAAAATAAATAATGTCAACTACACGGTGACCATAAAACAAGTCTAGGTTATATTCCTTTAACGCTTCGTTTGCGTTTGCTTCCATCAATTTTTAGCAGTGACATATAGTAAATTATAAGGAAACTTTCGCTAAGCTATTGAAACACACACAACTGACAATCTTTTCATCTTACCTCCTTCAACACCCCATCAAGTTGCGAGGTGTATTCGAACTTGAACTTCGGCAGAGTGACGTCCACCAGGCGTTCGTTCAGGTTGTTGATCTCTAGCCTAAGGTCGCTAAGGCCGTTCAGTACCCGAGGCAAACCGGATATGGAGTTGGGAACAATAATGTACATGGCGAATTTGTGGCCCTGAAAGAAAAAGATGGGTTGAAGTCATATTTGATCTGGCCACTTAGCATCAGTCTGTCAGACGAGTTTAGACTCTAAACTGTTCATGCTAAGTGACCACATTTGGCCTAACTCTACTTCCAATGTTTAGAGGTAGGCAAAGTGTAGTCTATACCAGTATGGTCTCTATATATGGTCTGGAAGAGCTGGCAAAAATGTACCTACTAAAATCATCGATCAGGTATCCGCCGCCTGGGGGGCCAGCAGATACCTTTATCGATTCCTATACTACAATCCATAAACTAGTATTATAGTATTATCTGTGCCATAAATGTTTTTTTGTATGTGTTGACAATACACACAGGCGACTTTGGTTCGATTCTTTTCTTTTATTCCCTGTGGTAGCCGTTGTTCTTAAGTTTGAAGGTTTTAAACATTTAAGTAGGTGAAATTAAGCCTTTAATTATTAGACATCCGAAAACTATAATTAGGTACCTACTACAGACTTACATGGGCTGTCCTTTAAGGTGACGCAGTAGGGAACTAAAACTGTCAGATTGCACGTCAATTTGTAGTTGACAGAGGACACTTATTTTTTACATAGACGCAATGTAAACATTTGTAGAAGAGATAAACTTCTGTTCTTTTGTTTTATGGCACAATCAAAAGGTATAGGTAATGTAATACTAACATTTTCCCACGGCTTTGCTATCGTTGTAGATACTTAAATAAGTCTGTATCTCCAAAGAGGTAGGTATAATGTCTGTTAAAACTTACCCTGTAAGGCATTCTCAAAATCTTAGCATCGTATTTAGCAGATTCCGTGTAAAAGAAGTTATCTTTTACATTCATGAATGGAACGCTAGATTGTTTTGCAGCGGATACGTAAAACGGACCGTTTTTTGTAGCGTTTGGCGCGAACTGGTGTCGCCAACTGCCCTTGAAGTATAGCGTGTTCAGGATCAGAACGACCATGTTGGCAACATCGGCTGAAAAGGAAACAAAACATTAAATAATTTTATTCGCTTATGGCCCGCGCGGGCTCTCTATTGTAGGTAGGTATGCAATTATTGTTGGTGAATCACCATGGCCTGAAGGTGAAACGGAATCAATTACGTAAGTAAGTACAGACCTTGTGGGTCAAGTCCCAATAACGTAATTTGATTTGAGTCCCTGTCGTCGCTAATTTCTCACTACAATTGAAATAATTGAGCTAACTGCAGACTTGTTGTAAACAATATAAAAGTAAATTGAAATTGATGTAATGGGTCTCAACTCTCAATTGGTATAATAATGTAGTAGCTATAAAATGTAGTATTAGTATTTATTTTATTTCAAACTTAAACTATCATTGCAATTTGATGAGTTTCAAATTGAAACTCATCTTGAAGGTAATACTCTATAGTGGGGTTCCATTTAATTAAATAAAAAAAAATATAATTTTATTTAATTTTTTTTAAATTACAAAGAAGTAATAACTCTTTCGATTCCTATCTTAAAAGCCTATCAGAGTTTTGAAAGGCTTGCATAGTCGAGCTGAGGTACAAACATTTCAAAGGCTCTTTACGCGAGTTAAAATGATGTTACTTTTCCAAAATAGACCTTACCTTCATCAACTAGATCAGGAATCCTCCCCGCAGTGATATTGGAGACCCATCCGTTGATTTCCTTGGCAGCCTCTACTGGTTTGAGGAAGTTAACAGTCTTGAACTCAGTCTTGTACGACTCCTGAGCGATGGCTGCGAAGCGCTGGCGAGGTATGGCGTTGTTGCCGATGTAGATCCGGCTGCCGAGGTTCAGGATGTACTCGGGCGATTGTGTCTGGTGGAGAAGAAGCGGAGTTTAACGAGAACTTGAACCATTATACAACATAATACAAGAATGCTTTGAGAAATGATACATAGGGACAATAGGCAGCCTTATCGCTTAGAAGCGATCTCTTCTCATGCTAGCTGAGCCACGGCGCACATAAACATGAACAGGGAGTCCAATTATTAAAATAATAAAAGAAACACTGAACATAATATTTCAGAAAATCTTTAAAGCCTCAAAATCTTAAAAGTTGTACCCCTGTAAGAAATGTAGGATTAGAATTTACGGGACGCTGAAATATTCAAATAGAAAACATATTCAAATAAATAAATTGAAATTTAAATTATTTTCAAGGTCCAACAGCGAAAAACATTTATAACTCCAAAAAAAAGCATACTGTCAGAACTGGATCGCATCGTTATCCCAATATATACGGAATCCTATTGGTTATCTATGCTTTGGTAAACTAAACACGGTTTTTCTTCACAAATTTGATCACCATCCACTATAGGTATTACCAAAGCGAAGTCGTCCGGATTCCGAGGAAAAATACCTACGTCAGAACTCTTAAGCTCGCTTAGTGGAAGACTTGCTTATAATGATTTTCAGTTCTTAGTCTGCATTCAGAAAAATTTGAATAAATACCAACCTTCAAAGACTCGATGATGGAAGAAAACTTCCTCCTCACAATGTTCCTATCCAGGTCAAAGCCCAGCACTGAAGACAGCTCCGACTGCGTGGCTCCTGTCGCTGCCTCGGTGAGGATCGCCAGCGCCAGCTTCAGGCCAAGAGGGGACAGGAGGAAGTTCTCCTCCGATGATGCTGCTACGCGCTGTAACAAGGAGTTTGAATACTTGATGACCTCTGCATTTTAGGTATTTCTACTTCCTTACTTAGTGCTACGTTTTGTTAGTTTTCTGTTCCTATTAAGTTTATTTTTTCAACGAGTTCTAAGTGCCTACGTAATATAGGTACAATAACAGGAAAATCTATAAAAATAATAATTATTATATAAATAATGTTTAAGTACTTCCTTCTAGAATTCAAGATCTTCTATGTCAACAAAAACATGCATGAATGGAAACCTCACAAAATTAATAGCAATAACAGAAAACAACAAGGTAACAGCAAACTTCTTTGCTTGCAAAAAAATACGAGGACTCTAGAACCGTATGTCAATAATCTCTTGGTGCGACTTGCGTCGTTGGTAGAAAATGGTTGCAGGATCGATTCCCGTCGCTTACAATGCATAGAATCCATAGCAAATACGGTCGGTATGTCGGTATGATAGACAGAGTTGTTTGTATAAATTCAAAATTAAATAGGGAAAATTATTCGATTTCTAGATCATAAACAGGGAGGACTTGTTTGCGTTTCATACCAGACCTCATACATGTGTTGCAACTTTCCAAAAAACTTGTTCTCGTCGGCGGTAAAATTTGTTTAACAATACCATTTCCATAAAAAGCGTATCCTTGAGGTCAGTCACTTTTATATCAAAACAACGTGCGCTGAATTAGTTATTGTGTTATTTCGGGGAAACTCACTTATGTGCTTTGACTTTTAATTCAAATCACAATCTTCTTTATGAGAATACTTAAAAAAACAACAAATAATAATAGGTAATCTTACATATTTGCCAACCTTTGAAAACCATACTAATTCATTCAAACTTGCACGCAGGATGGGTTCCCATCGAGTCACACCAGATTCGGTCACGGTGTGAATCGATGAGATTTTTTTCTCCCGTCGAGTGACACGGTTACACTCATCGATATATATGTACTAAGTGTAACACTTTGGGAGTTCTTCTATAAAAAAAAGTTGCAATGAGTTACACTGTGACTCAATGGGAGAAAAAAATCCTAACGAGTCTCAGCAATTTATTTACCTAAATGAAAATAGCTCTTTACTTTTAAGCAATCCCATTAAAATAAAATTTTGACAGTTGATTAGTTTGATTTTAAAAATACGCAAGTAAGTAGTCAAGTAGAAAAATGTTATTGATTCTAAGTACTGGTACTGGTAGGTAATGTGTATATTGTAATGGTAGAAAAAATAACTGCTTTGCTGATTATCAAATATGTACATATGTACGAGTATATATAAATAGAGAAAACAAAAATTAAAAATAGTTTCTTTTAAGTAATTAAATTTTGATGTCAGTCAGTCTTACTACAGATTGACTACTGCGCCGCCGGTAACAACTTACATGTCCCAATAGTCTGGGTCCAACAGCGTTTGGCCCAGAACGGCCTGCGTTTGCACATTGGATCCAACGTCATACTGTAGTCTTACTTAATGTAGTTATACTACTACACTGGTCATGTGGTCAAAAGCCATCATTAGCCGGCGCTTGCACATTGTACTCCGCGTCAAGCATAGTCTAGAGATTATTTTACCTTTGTAAGAGTCCAATAAAACTTATCATAGTCCGTATTAGCGGGTGTGTAGTCATCAAACATGTCCCAATAGTCTGGGTCCACCAGCGGTAGCCCCGTCAGCGCCTGTGCTTGAACATTGTATTCTGCGTCAAGCTTAGTCTTGAGATTATCTTACCTTTGTAAGAGTCCAATCAAACTTATCATAGTCCGTATTAGCGGGTGTGTAGTCATCAAACATGTCCCAATAGTCTGGGTCCACCAGCGTTGGCCCCGTCACGGCCTGCGCTTGCACATTGGATGCCGCGTGCGCTGGGTCATAATGCGCCGCATCGCCGAATACGCTGAGGAGGGTTGATGGGTCGATCTTATCGTGGGCATTTGCGAGGGCTGTAAAGGGAGAAATTATTAATACAACGTCAATGTTACTTTCAAGCTGAAAATGTTAAAATTCGCGATAAAATCCGTTTCTGAAAATTCAATAGAAGTCCGAGTATTTTGATATAATATAAATCTGTGGCAAGCGTAGCACCCGCGTAGCAAAACTACAGCACGTAGCTACTTCGTAGCATGTCAAGAGCGTAGCACATCTCGATGCATAACTACACCGTAGATCTTCTACGGCGTAGCACACATTGTGTCATACTAACTACAGCGTAGCACTCTCTGTAGCACGTCTACAGCGTAGCACACATCATATCTAGGCTACAGCGTAGCACACTGTAGCACGTCTACAGCGTAGCACAGCGCGAAATATGAATAATAATAATAATGTTTAAATTACTCGGCGCGTATCGTCAGGAAGTTCCTCTCTTTGCAGCCCTAGTCACCGGTTGCTTGAGCCTAGCTTCGCAGCCGGTGATCTACCGTTTTGATATATATTTTTTTACTGTAGAATAGTTTTATAATATTATACTTTCTATAGTAAAAAATGTACTTTTAACGAGATTTAAAATAAACGAAGTATAATAATAATATAAATATGTCTGCCTGCGACGCAGGAGGTTGCGGGTTCGATTCCCGCCACGGAACAAATGCGTGTATGATCTGCAGACATTTGTTCAGGGTGTTCTGGTCGTTTTCTATGTAGGTATAATAACAAATATCTATCTGTGTATTGTATTATATTACCTATTATTATATATTATCATACAGAAGCGACAGAAATCAAAAATATCACTTTATTTCCGTGCCAGTGTTTTATTTTAAGAATTTGACTTTTTCTAAGTGTACATTTTTGTATTTATGGAAATAAAGAATTTTTGACTTTTTGACTTTTAATTATGTATATCAGTTATCTAGTACCCATAACACAAGCTCTGCTTAGCTTGGGGCAGGATAATGTTGTGTCCCCCCCGAGGGGTTCCCGCCTTGCCGGGGCGGGGGGGCTTAGTAATCGCGGACTGGTCACCCGCGGTGAAGCTAAGAGGAACCCATGGGGCCGTGCCAACGCAGAGGGCGAAATGGCCGGCCCCGGGATGGACCGCTCCTCTGGGTTTTGCGCTCTAAGCCCAGTTGGAGTGGTAGTAGGTTGCGGTGCTGTATGGGCGGTGCCGTGACTGAGGCGGGCGGCTGTGCTGTATGGGCGGCATGGCCGCAGGGAGATGGAGGCCGCGGCGGGAGAGGAGTGCCGGTATTGCGGTGCGCCGCTTTCCCTGCCTTCCGCGGCCTTGGCGGGGTCGCCACCGTTTGATGGCGGACGCGGTGGGGTCGCAGGGGAAGAGGAGTGTCGGTGTTACGAGGGCCGCTCTCCCTATCCTCTGCGACCGTGTGGCAGGCGACGGGGCCACTTGACTGACCCGTCGCATGGGGACCATGGGCGTCTGGACACGGGGTCGTTCGGCGCCCTTTTGGCGGGTAAGGTCCCCGAGGTGGTCGCGGCACGTCACGTGTTTCTGGCGTGCTGCGAAGGGGGGTGCTTCACACCCCCCATTGAGGGGGGGCCCGATATCGGGCAGCCGTGGTGGGTTCGTGGATGAGGTAATAAAACGTTCCCATGTTCCCACCACAAGCGGCAGAGACGGAAACACCCTGAGGGTTTTAGTGGGTTGGAGTCCCACATAATCGTACTGTCTCCCCGTGGCAGTGCGATATGCGTGCGCATTTCCCTCAGGATAATAAAAAAAAAAAAAAAAAAGGATAATGTTGTGTGAATTGTCCAGCATTATTTATTTATTAAATAACATAACCTTATCTGTGGTATAGCTATCGTAGCACAGCTACAGCAGCGTAGCATTCCGCAAAGGCGTAGCATACAAAGTGAACCATTAAATCTGATAAATTAATTTCCTGATTCTAAGCTTATTATGTAAATGTAGGTAGCGTGCACTAATGCATAAGAACTTATGTAAGTTACTTATAACTAGCAACACCTCGCGGTTTTACACGCGTAGTTCCCGTTTCCGTGGAAAATCTGGGATAAAACATAGCCTTGGTCACTCCCTCAAAAGTAAACTTTCTAACGACGAAAGAATTTATGAAATAGGTCCAGTAGTTTTTAAGTTTATTCGTTTATGTAATTGGTGTTACCGTATTAATTAAAGTAAATAAATAAATAAATAAAAGTAGTAGTTACATATAAATCTTTCCTCTTTATAGATTAGATTTAGATATCCCTTTATTATATTTATAAAGAAATGTATTTCAATTTTTTTTGCTTCATATGTTGTGATGTACGATTTTCTGTATGCACATAATTCGATCAAGCTGTAATGATCAAGTTCTAAACCCATTTTCATTTTTTTTTGTATATTCTGTAATTTTTTATGTTTTGTGCGTCTCAAATAATAAAGAAATTGAACAAAATTAACTCAATCTGCGATATAAAAACTCAAAGGATTTAAACTATGAGTCATGGCCTGTCTACTTCTGAAAGTAGTATGTAGGTACCTAATGAGTATGATGAATCATATAAAAATGCTGGTTGATATTACTGCGATATGCGACTTTTTACGATCTCAAGCAGCTTGAAAATATGTGTCAGGCGTTATCTTTGGGTATTTAGGTCAATAACCTTATAAAACATGTGGCAAGCAGGATGAAAAATAATTTCTCTGATTCTACTCTCCTTTGGTACAAAAAAAACAGAGTGGATCCAAACGAATAAGAAGAGATCTATAGTCGTCGACCGGAGAAGAGATGGCAAGAAATATTTTTGATTTGAGCTGGTCCTAAAAAGATGACAAAAGTCAGAGACAGAAATATTTGGAAGGGACAGGTGGAGGCCTACGCCAGAAAAGGCGACTGTATTTTATATTTATTGTTGTCATCACTTTGGCATAACAGGCAGGTAATTATCTAAGTATCACTACAATGTGAACCCTGTTGGGCGTAAACAACAAGTGGAAGGCAGACCGAGGTTCCAGATGACTGAGGTAGATAATTGAGATAAAAAATCAGGGGGAGGCCTGCGTCCAGCAGTGGACCATTATAGGCTGTTGAGACGAGATGAATAGATAAATAAGAAATTATTAGAAAATAAAGGCTTAATGTAATATCTATTTGTTTATTAAACCGTAGAAAAAAAAGTGATGAAACTCTTGGAAGACATACAAAATCTGTGGAAATACTGCTATTTAAATACAAAATCCATCGAGGTAGTAAAAAGGTAAATTTAGGAAAATCCTGTTTGGGATTACCCAGAATTGGTTCCTATTTATGACGTAAGTAAGTAAACAAACGCTTGGCAGGTAGGTAAGGGTCGGTTCATACAGAGACGCGACGACGCGATGCTTAAAGAGGTCAATGCTTTCGCGTCTCGTCGCGTCGCATTGTCGCGAGGCGCATCGTGAAGTCGCTGGCAGCGCGACGATGCCATGGAACTTATCTACGTTCGATATTATAATTCCTAACTCCGATTGTAACAAGATCCAAGTCTTTCATTATAATTTTCACTCTACTGAACTACATCAACTCTACCAGAAATCGGGACGGAAAATAGTAGACTAATACCGTAGCCAAACTCTTTGTAGATTTTTTTAACACCAAGACACAAAAAACTAAATTTGACTTGCTTAGCGTCGAGTTTAAGTTATAATTTTAATCAATACATATTTAAAGAAGGATCTCTAATCAACAATCTAAATTGCGTAAAAAATACGGGGTAACAGAGTGAAAGGTAAAGTACGGGTGGTTAATTCACAAAAATTCTACAAGGAGTTTGGCGAATAAAGTCAACGACGCGCGACGGCTTCTGGCGACTTCACGATGCGTCGCGCTATGCACTGCGGCGTATAGCGGCGCATTTTCGTATTACCTCAATAAGTTATGTATCTTTATTTTATTTATTTTTATTTTTATTTATTTGGGAAACAAAAAGCTTATTCTTATTAAATAACAAAACATTTCTAAACTAGAACAAATAAAGCTAGAGCAGTATATAAGTATCTTTTTGAATAGTAAATAAAAGTGCGGTCAGCACGTCGCGTCTCACTGTGAACTGACCCTTAAGAAGACCAGTTATTTACGTCATCAAAGTTGATGAGGTAGTGACTGTGGTAGTGATTAGGATGGTCTTGTGTTGAAGGAAACTTGAAAAACAATAGGTACCTTTTAATGCGGTGGGGTATGTTTGGTTTGGGTATGTTTGTGGGTGCATGCAAAGCTTGCAAGCTAATGTAGTTTCAAAGTAAATGCTTCAGGGTCTCTTCAAACTTATTAAATACTTCTAAATTATAACAGTCAAAGAAATAATGATAGGTAGGTATCTTTAAAACGTATGGTACCAAATCGCTAAAGTTTTTCTTAGTTTATCTAATCCTCTAGTGCCCATAATATATAAATAACAGTTTGAGTGCCCACGACACTCATGCCGGAGAGCAGCTGCATGTGGCGGACAGCGAATGCATTAAAGTGTTAATGTTTTTGTTAAAGTGTATGATTTTGCAAAGTTAGTGAACTTAGCTTACTTGGGGCTAGATGGTGATGTGTATTTTTTATATAATTTTTATTTGTACATAGTTCCTCTGAGTTCTGTGTTTTCTATTTTTGCTGAAAAGTTTGCTGGTTGATGGGTAGCTTAATATTCTTTGTTTTGTTTTATTAACTGTACGTAAATATGTTTCCTATATCTACACTATATTATAAAGAGGACAAATTAACGTCAATATTTAAATTAATATACTAATAATATAATACCTGAATTTAAATTGAAACTAGTATTTTATATAGAAACAATTGAGCTATCTGCTATAAAGAGGATAGATTTATATTTTACTATATAACGAATAAACATAAAAATTACTGGACCCTTTTCAAATTCTTTCACCATTAGAAAGTTTACTTTTCAGGGAGTGACATAGGCTATATTTTATCCCAGAATTCCGACCGGACGAGAACCACGCGGATGAAACCGCGTGGCGTTACTATACTAGTAAATAAATAAAACCTTTATTTTATTATAATAACTATCGTAGTCTCTTTCGCATAATATCTACAACATATTGAATAAAAAAATAACGAACTTTGTAAAACATGAAGGAAGGGGGTTACCCTTCCTCTAATCTTCTACGTCCATAACTATCGCTTCTAATATATAATGAATAAAAGCGAATAATAAATAAATAATGCTAAATCCATACAGCTCATACGGATGTAAGCGGGTTAACTACGAACCTTATTTGTGATTAAGATGTGCTCGAACTAAGCACAGCTTGTGTTGTGGGTGATAACCCTAGATAACTAATAACTATGGTATTGGGTTACAAATCCTAGTGTCCACCAGTGGAGATATCGCTGGTGGAGAACTGTTGTACTATTGCAGAGAATCAAATGTTTGTTTACGTACTCCTAAACGATAACCTTTCACCTTTCTCATCGGTCATCACGAAGTAGGTACCTTCCTCCCTACAATTATTTGTAAGAAATATTTATATAGTTATAATTTCTGTTTTAGTTAAAGTACTTAGGAAGTTTATGTTTCTCGCTTTGTTATAAATAGGTACTTAACTTTTATGAACGTCGTATTTCCATGTTCTATTAGGAAATTTTAATTAATTCTAAGTAATATAAACTCACCGAGGACAAAAAACACAAAACACATTGAAATCATGTTTGCAGCGAACAAGGAAAAACCACTATTTAAGTATTAATGTAGTAGGTTCAAGGATTCTTGTCGAACCGGTTAGGCAGTGCAAATTTTTATATTTTTATATTATTTTATTGTATATCTTAATATTAATATTTAGATATCATTGGCGTTTTTCACTATGCACTATGATATAAAGTTTAAAGTACTGTATAATAAGTTATTTCATTTTTGCTAAGCGTCGTGACAGATCCGTGTCCGAATGGCGACTAACGTACGATACGAAGATTGGTTTTAGTTGAACTTAAAAGACCAAACGAGTTTAGCAATCAGGTTCTCAAAAGATACCTATATAGCTCGTTGACTCTCTTAAATCAACCTTAGAAGATTGATTGATAAAGACAGGTTTCCTAGGTGCCTATCAGAAGACTTGTTGCCGATGATGAAACGGGGATCCCTTAGAATATTAAGCTAGGGCATAAGTTGCAGTTCGTGCGTCGTCGGATTGGAGTTAACAACTCAATAAATCGCAGTACGTGCGTTTTGCTAAGAGGACGAAAAATTACCCAAAGATTTTGTCGCATTTCGTGCATCGAGTACAATATCACTATGTAGGTACAACTAAGTTTTAACCATAGAGCAGCAAAACTAGAGCAAGATTTTGTAGGCAGTCGTAGCATGGAGCTGGCTCAATACCGCTACCTATTTTATTTGTGGACGTTTCGAAAACCACTAATAGTTCGCGAAAAATTATTGTTTTGCTAATTTAAGTGTATTTTTGTGATGGGTAATCTTTGATGGGTCAAGTTTGGGACCACGGGCAAAATAGCATTTGTCATCGGGGAGCGGAGCGAGTCGCGAAAAATTTGTGATATAAATTTTGGTAAAATATCCGCTGTAGTTGGCAAAGTGAGCCTGGGTGGGGGTCGAGCACTGATATGGTCCAGTGCTCTACCTCTTATTATGCTTATATCTTTTTCTTCATCTCTGGATTGCCTGGGAGAAATCGCTCTCAGCTATAAGGCCGCCTATTGTACTGATCATTTTAAAATTTAGATATAAGGTTTATTTTTGTTATTTTTTAAGTGCAATAAAGTATTTATTTATTCATTCGACCCCCACATAAGCTTTGTGTGAACCCAAAATGACAAGATATTATCGGCGAGAGGAGCCAGACGTGATTTTTTTTTTTTGATTGATTTGATTAATTTGTATTTTGCTAGTATTTTGTTACATTTTTGTCCTACATCATCATCATGATGATGATGTACACAGTTAGGTCGACCCCCCACCCCCCCCCCCCCCCCCCCACCCCCTTCCTACAGGCCTGAATACCAGTGTATTTGCAAATAATTTATAATAAAGTATTTGCGAGAGAAACCACATTTTCTAATAATTTCGGAAATAACTCATCAAAGGGCCTCCCATACAACAAACGTATTTTTATTCGACGACCGATGTGGCGCGGTGGGCTAAGGTCTGCCTGCGACGCAGAAGGTTGCGGGTTCAATTCCCGCCTCGGGACAAATGTGTGTACGATCTGCAGACATTTGTTCAGGGTGTTCTGGTCGTTTTCTATATATAATAAAAAATATCTATCTATGTATTGTATTATATTATGTATATTAGTTATCTAGTACCCATAACACAAGCTCTGCTTAGCTTGGGGCTAGATAATGCTGTGTGAATTGTCCAGCATTATTTATTTATTTTTGCTCCTTTTAGCTCGATATTGAAAACGGCAACTGGTAGACGCTTGACATATTCACAGAATATTTAGGTCTTTAAATATTCACAATAAAATAAATAAATAAATTAAAATAAAACAAATATTTAAGCGGGGCCCATACAACAGATATGATTTTATTGCCGTTTTTATATCCTTCATGCGCGAATCCCACTTGCACTTGGCCAGTTTTTTATTTAGTTTACCCTCGTAAACGGTGGCCCATTGCCACTTTTTAAGAGGATTTACGCAAAAAAAACTTTCACTTTTGTATAATCCATATAAAATTCGCTACAAAAAAGATGCTCAGCACTTTTTCGCTGGGTTCAATGTTACGAGTTATATGAAGGGAAGAAATGGACATACATGAACGAATTTTATAGTTATTAGGTCAAACTCGCAATAGAGCAGAAATAGCTCTACAATATCTTTATCGTTCTTTTTTGCCGTAGTAACAGCTCTGAGGAAAATTTACAGAAGATTAACAGTTACTGTCTCACCATTGATTGTAAGTTTTAAATCTTTTTTTACGGTACCTATCCAATATTCGTTATTTTTGCCCGGTTTGTATGTAGGTATAATTGGGTAAGTACCTACCCAATATTCGTACCTACCTACCATAGGTACGAATATATAGGTAAGTACCTAATTATTTATAATTATGAATATGACCTGTTGAAATGTTGTCGTCAGCTTTTCTAGCTTAACTTTCTGGGCATAGAAAAAAATAATTTTCAATTCTGTTTTTAACGCAATTTAAAAGTTGGAGGGAGTTACAATAGGCACTCAATAAATTGGACATTTTCCTATAAATCAATACAATAACCTTTCACCAGCAATCACTTTGTAAACGAACCGAAACGAATCTGTAATGTGAACATGGTGATATAACATGAAGCTGAATTAACTGAAGCAGTAAAAATCAGGCAGATTTGCTATCGAGTTATTCTTCTACTTAGTTTTTAGATTGAGGTTTTGTAAGAAACAAGGAAACAACTCAAAATATACCTACTTACACTTTCTCTTAGTTCGGAATAGAATAAGAAGTATTAAAAACATTGTAAAGAACGACGGGACCGATTTTCATGCTTTTTTATTTGTTAGATTTCTCTTAGTCCGGAATAGGATAAGTAGTATTAAATACATTGGAAAATTGACGAAAAAAAACCAACCCGTGCGATGCCAGGGCGGAACGCTAGTTTTTAATAAAAGACCGCAGACACTGCAGATGAGGTTATGTTACTTTGGTTGTGTTCCGATTTTAGTTCACAAAATTATAACTAGATGTCGCCACTAGAAAGATTAGAAGGCGCTATCGAAGCGTTTCACGAAACGAACCGGCTGAGAACCAAATCTTTCAAATAATAACTTTGCGCAGAGGCAATATCGTAACCAATGAGGTTAATCCGAGGTGCGATTATTGCTAGTTGAAAACTTTACCAATACCCCGCCATGTGGACGTGAAATACCGTCCGCTACGGCAATTTTTGGACGGCCGTATAGGCTCGATAAACGCTATGAACAGGTATTGTGTTTTTTCACACCGTATTAAATGGTGTAAAAAACAAAACAATCCATCGTGCAGGATACAGTTTTAATAGCATTGTTAAAAATGTACCCTGCAATATATATTTATATTTCTGCGGATATATTTTTAATAGCACTTTGTTAAAAATATATCCTGCTAGTAAACTTGCTGATTTATAAAAATTATTTGTGTCAGGTGTTTGCGACGGGCGGTCAAGTGGACTCAATTTACACCGACTTTTCTAAAGCATTTGACAGGGTTAGTCACAAACTGCTATTTCGTTTCGTAAGCTCCTGCAATACGGGGTTCACGGCAGTCTGTACCGGTGGTTATGCTCATATTTGGACAAAAAAAGTCAGCTAGTAGATGGCTCGATTAACGCTATGACACACACACAGGTATTGTGTTTTTTCACACCGCTTGAAAGTGGTGTAAAAAAACAAAACAAGCCCTCTCTACTGCATGCATACTTCTCAAGCAGACACGACGCGAGCAAGGAGTGTGTGTAACTTTTTGCAAAGATCCTAGGATCCTATGTAGAATCTTTGCTTTGCTTTTGAGACTTAACATACACGGTTCATACGTGGTACATACATATAAAACAACGTCGCTTCCTACTGTCTGACTGTCCCTATGTAGTATTTATGCTTAGATCTTTAAAACTAGGCGACGGATTTTAATATAATAGTTAGAGTGATTCAAGAGGAAGGTTTATCCTGCATAATTTAGTACCCGCGCGAAGCCGGGGCGGGTTGCTAGTTACTTAATATACCAAAGGTAGTTCAATAAGAGGTAAGTAGGTAGTAATGGGCGCTCGATAAATAACACTTGTCAAAATTGATTTAATAGTACATAACATTACTGATGAGGTCAATAACGGGCGGGTTGCTGGCCGCGGCTGTTGATGGCAGCGCGGTAGACGCGCGGTCAGCATTGTAGCCCTTGATGGACAAGCTGAAAACGCCATCATACCGTGCGTGGCCAACAGGGCAGTCATTGCGGACCAAGGTTTGTGCTTCACTTAAACAATGCGAGTAATTAAATTAATAATTTCCGTAGGTAGGTATTATGTAATTTCACGAACATTTATGGGAATCGATATGAAAATTTAGAAAAATATCACATACTTAGTACCATAGATAAATTAGGGAAAATTTGTCCATGGTAGTACATTACATGCATTTATATAAACATACATACATTATTATAAAGATAGACATAAAAAATAATGCTAATTTTGTTTTTGTTTCTTTTTTATTAAGGTAAATTGTGATAGTTTTGACATCGACTAAAAAAAATTCTTTTTTAAATATTTTCCATCGATGTCTGGAACCCTTTGTGCGCGAGTCCGCCTCGCACTTGGTCGGTTTCTTTTACTTGTTACACCAGTGTAACATTGTTACTCGATGGGAGAAAAAATCTCATCGAGTCACACTGACCGGTGTGACTCGATGGAAACCCTTCATTTTGATGGTACCTTTGTTACAAAGGTACCATCAAAATGAAGGGTTTCCAAACAAAGGCTTTGTAACTTCATGCACATGCATTACACTCTGTACTCGTATACGACCTATAGGTATGGAGCGGTGGGCGAAGTCTGCCTGCCACACAGGAGGTTGCGGGTTCGATTCCCGCCTCGGGACAAATGTTTGTACGATGTAGGGGATTCGTGATATATGTAAAATTCTGTAGTGACGTCTCATTTTTATATGGAATTTGCGTAGTTTCCTTTTTCGCATGGTAGATGCGCTGCTGAACTAAATCCTATGCGATACTAAGACATGAAAAGATCACGTCTCGAAAATATCGTGTGCTATCGACAAACGAACTCGGGCTCTGTAGATGCCATTTTGTATTGCCTACGCGCATAGGTATTCCTCATTATAAATCGATGTTATCGAAGAACGTGACCGAAACTCGTATATAATTTTCCTAAGGTTTTTCCCTAACCATACAACGCAATATATAAACTATTTCAGCCCGCGACTTCACGCGTGTTTTTCGGGATAAAAAGTAGCCTAGTCCTTCTTCATGCTTGAAAACGAAAGTCATTCAGTGCGTACTTCCCGTCATGACCTACGGATCTGAGACCTAAACATCGCCACAGACAGAAACTCGTCATTTTATTTGTATAACTAGCGACACGCCCCGTCTTCGCACCGTTACTATATTATGCATGTATTAGGTATACCTATAAATCTTCGTCTTGAATCACTTTATCCAGAGAGTATAATAAACTTATGACTCTATTAAAAAAAACGCATCAAAATCCGTTGCGTAGTTTTAAGCATACATAGGGAGTAGGGACAGACAGACAGCGGGAAGGGACTTTGTTTTAAACATGTAGTGATACATAAACTATCTAATAAGTACCTACCTACGTGTTGTGATTTTCCTAACAAATAACCACACAATTTAATAAATTGTAGGTTTATAGCTAATGTATGAGTTTTGACGACCTCTGTGGCACGGTAAGTGAAGGTCCGCCTTTAACGCAGGAGGTTACGGGTTCGATTCCCGCCTCAGAACAAATGTTAGTACTATGTGTTGTGGATGTTTTCTACGTATAATAAAAATATATCTTTCAATGTAGTGTATTAGGTAAATACGAAATAAATACCTATATCAGTTTTCTAGTACTTAATCATAAAACGCTCTGCTTACGTTGGGGCTAGATGATGTTGTGTGAATTTTCCAGCAATAGTTATTTTCCAGCAACTTTGGTCACAGATTTTGTGAATACCATGACCTGTTTAAATATTGATTTTCCTCGAAATCATTTACGAAGAATCGAGTTTTTCGTGTTTGTTAAGTTAAATTTCTGACCAAGGCTTTATGATAATTTTTGGAATAAATTAAAATCAATAGACTTCATAAAAATATATTCTCATTTTTCTTTTAACAAAAAAAGACTTAATGTTTACCCATTATTTAAACACTAATAATTTCTTAACCAAGAATATTAATCACTTTGAAATACACGTCACAATAACTTAATTTAACGGGATTAACCCGGTGGTTTATGAAATATATTTTATGAAATATTATTTATTATACATATAATTAAACAGGTACAAAGGAATGGCCAATTAAGAAATAATAAATTCGATTAATACAATACGGAAACACTAAACAATACTGTTATTAGAAAAATAGCACCATTTTACTAAAAACAATTTTTGCAAATTTTAATATATTTTCTGTTATAACAATCAATCTTCTTAGATAGAACCTCAAAAAATATTTGATAGCTAGCGCCAATTCGAACTGGTGGCAGAAGTAGGAAACTCATACAAGCTCTTCGTAAATAACAGCGTTATTTAGACTACATAATATAAATTATTATTAACTCCTTCGCGCACTTATATGCAATCTAAATAACTCTGTATCAATTTACAAGAAGGCTTAAAATGTTAAATGTTGTATCTTTAAAAATACTAGATACCTTATCTTAGAGCAAAAAAGATTTTGAAAGTATAACTTGTAATTTTCCATTTTATCTTCTCCTAGGCGCCCTGGCTGACCATGGAATTCTTGTGTCTGGGACGTGATTGAGCAGAACCGTCAAAACCCAAAAGTGGAGACATATCTGTGGAGAATACAACGATAATTATTATTACCGACATCATTATCAGACTATATTAGTCCACCGCTGGACATAGGCCTCCGCTAATGAACGCCATAGCGCTCTGTCTTTAGTTTGCCGCATCCAGCATCTGCCGAAAGACTGCAGTCTTTCGCAGTTCGTCACCCTGGCCGGAGGGCGTCCTACACTATGTTCATCGAGTCGTGGTCTCCACTCAAGAACACGAATACTTTACCCCAGCTGCTGTCGGCTGTAGGTTCTTTGCGAGATATGACCGTGTTATTACATACAGTAAACATTATTTTAAAACATTGTAGTGACTAAAGCTAACTGCTAACTGGGGTTGAAGAGGAGAGGGGAGAAAAGGAGCGGAGCGGAGCTAGAGCTGTGCCAATATTAACCAACTAGCTGCGCCCCGCGGTGTTACCCGGGGAGAAGAGGAGCGGAGCGGAGCTAGAGCTGTGCCAATATTAACCAACTAGCTGCGCCCCGCGGTGATACCCGCGATTAAAAAGTATGTCCTTTTCTTCTATGCCCCTTTCTGTACCCCTGGAACCGTGCATTTTTTGTGATAAAATTAGCCTTTGTAATTTTTTGACCCCTGAACTATCAATAATTCACTACCTATGCAAAAAATCATCGAAATTAAAGCCAATCAGGGTCTCCCCCTGCTAATCGCCTTATTGGCTTTTATGAATCCAGCAGTGGACCATTTAAGGTTGTTGAGTTAGGTAAACAAATTATGGTCTATCCAAAAATAGTTATGACTATATTTTCCTCATTCAAAACATAAGAAGTGTTTAAAGAAGAGCCTTGAAAGATTTTAGGTACGGTTTTATTATCAGCTAAAAAAAAGTGTGATTCAAAAGATTGCATGGATGGAAAGAAGTACCAATCATTTGCTATAATAATATGCTTCCGACTGTACTGTATTGATATGGATCAGTTGAGCTACATGTAGATTGTTTTTACATAATATCAGACTATCTAGACTTCTACAGGATAAAAAAGCTTCGGACAAATTTTCCTTCAACTAAAAAACTAACAACCTAACAAGGTAAGGGTTATTATTATATTCTTTGCTTCTTTACTTTACCTTAAAAAGATTGAACAGGACGAAAAATGAAAGTGATAATTTTTTTTTTAGTTTTACTTTTAATTTGAACTTACAATTGAACACATCACACTAATTATAAAGTAGCTACAGAGAGTTAGCTCAATTCTTTCAATTGTGAATACTAATTCTAGTTTGTTTCTATTATTTGAATTAAATTTTCTTTTTAAACATAATTTTTGTTCCTTTTACGCCTAAAATACTGAACGGATCGGGCTGAAATTCTGATAAGATGTAGACCTGAAATAACATAATATAGGCTACTTTTATATGCAGGTAAATCGTGTGGGCAGGAGTTAGTTTATAAAAATTAGTGTCATAATGACGTTGCTACGTCATGGTCATTATGGTTGTTCTACGCGGGTTGACACGAGATTCAATTTTTTTTGTGGAAAAGTAATTTGACGGAAATCGTAAACCAATTTCTATAAACTCATGATAAAACCAACTGGTATTTTTAAAGCAATTGGGAAAATACGAAATGTTGTGTTAAAAGCCTACATTTTTTCCAAATGCTCCCAAAATACAAATGAACCAAAGTTGATTTTACTATAAGTTCATAGAAAATGGTTTACGATTTGCGGTAAATTACTTTTTCGCTAGTTTTGTTGCTAGTGCATAGCAGAAAAAATGTAAAACCTCAAAAAAAATTAAATCTCGTGCCAACCCGTGACGAACCACCTTAAAACTGTATCATGGAGTTCCAGAAATCCTATACAGTCATTTATTTCATCAAATTGTCGGCAATGATGAAGTTATTTACGCATACTCAAACGCAACTCAGATTTAAGCACGTCTCAAGTCGTGATTTTTTGACAGTTTTCAATGAAAATGTGTCATAAATTCGTCACTTGAGACGCGCTTAAATCTGAGATGCGGTTGAGTAATTTGGGAGTCAGTTCCCTGGACAACAACTCACCATATATAAAACGATGAATATCCTAAACGCCGGATGCTGCCTTATAACAGCTGCCATTCTGTTGGAGATGGCCATCAGCGCTGATTCAGAGTGTACCCGTCGGCGCACCTGGTTTTGAACGTTGACTACGCTATGCGAGGATGATTGCGTTAACTTCTCTGAGTATCTCGACTGCGAAAAAAAAAGGAAATAAAGCAGTCGGACAGCGAAATCGATGCTTATAGCGTCAGTTCAGATTCGAGATAAATTAAATTAAATAAGAAATAATCTTAGAAAAAGATAAAGCTACATTTGTTTGACACAACAAGAACAGCACAGACAGACATACACACACAGGGTAGAATACAAAATTAAGGATATTTATTATACATACTTTGTAGATAGATGATTTTAGTAATAATGATTATGCTACCAGCGTATATTTTATACATTTGGTAAAAGTATTTCATAGACTAGTAGATAATCTACTCTAACCTTGTTCATAATACATTTTACAATATAGGTACGTACGTAACGTACATAACATTGAATTGTACCTATATATCTATCTACTACAAGCAAACAGAATAAGAGATGGGTGCAACATTCCAGGTTCTACCAATCTTGCACATTTTTTTTTTGCTTTTTAAACTCTATCGTGTAATTCTCTTCTTCTGTACTTCGTGTGATTGCTGTTCAGGTTTATAAGCTTTCTGAATGATTTTTTCCTCAAACTTCCTCCTCCGCGAATTCCTATCCTTTCCACAAAGAGGGTTACTCTTTGTGGAAAGGATAGGAATTCGCGTTCATAGGAGCGGGAAAAAGCAGAGCAACGTCAGTGCAAAAATCAAGTTTTTGCTTATTATCTATTAACTGTTTAAAATATAAGCATAATATAGAAAAACTAAACGATTACTCAAATAAAGCATTAGTCTGGTTCTATAATTCGTAGAAAATACCACGTTGTCGCTGATAATTTAGAGCATGAATGCTGCATGAAATTAAAACCGTTTTTTATGCGAATTTAGTATTTATTTTACTTAAAAAACCAGTTTATTTTCATAAATTCTATTCGATAACTCGACTTGTACAGCTTTTTTCCCTACCTATAGTTTTATTTTAATCTAAACATTTACGTTCGCTACCATAAATCTAAGTGTTTAAAAATACACATTTTGCTGGATTTTTGAAGCCTGCTGCACAATCCACACAGCATCATCTATAGCCCTAAGCTAAGTAGAGCTTGTGTTATAAGTACTAGACGACTGATATACATAATACATATTAAATAGATTTTTAGACACGGCAGTAAGGGGAAGTACTTATCCAGTGTAGCTATAGGAAACTGATTTAGGTATGCTTCGTGACCGAGCGTTAAAATGACCTCAGTTGAAATCGATAACCAAACTATCAAATGTGTTCTCTTTTCAACTCGCGCACCTGAAGATTGTAACGTGACACGACCCGACCCCTCTGGTCTTCACTGAAAATCAGCGCTGGGGGTACAGTGTACACCCAGCACAATGCTGAGTGAAGGCCATGGATCGTACACACATTTGTCCCGAGGCGGGAATCGAACCCGCAACCTTCTGCGTTGCAGGCAGACCTTCGCCCACCGCGCCACATCGGTCGTCGAATACCAGAATCAAAGCTACGTGCTGTATTATAAATTACCTCCAACTTATCCAGCTGTATTTTGAGCACGTTGTTCTCCGCAAGCAGCTTATCCATCCTATTCTGTTTCTGGACGAGTGTCTGCGTTAGATGATGTATTTTCTCCTTGTCTATGGTATCTTGTGTGACTTCGTAATCGCCAACGTTTAGCGCATGCGTGTCTACTGTTTTCACGGAGGTGGTAGATTCTCTGATGTTGTGTAATTCAGTCTCTTTGTCTCGAAGAGCTGTTCGAAGGCTGGCGATAGTCTGGCCCGTTTCCATTTGGATTGTTTTCAGTTCCTGTGGTATAAAGAATAAAGTTGAATTCCGCGAAAGAAAATTGTTCGTGCTCTCTTCAATACCAGTGTTTGGTTGTGTGCTCGGCCTCTTAATTCATTCGGTATAGCTTGATGATATTTGTTTCGCCACTGCTGGTTGCGGCAAGCTGAAAAGAGGGCGCTGGGGCTCATTAAGTAAGGCGTATCTCGCCTAGTCCTAGCCAGCCGGCCTAGCCAGAGAAGTATCCATAGGCTGATGCTTGGAAAATATATTTGATAAGGGGAATGGGCATCCGTCAAAGAAATTTGATCAAATGTTGGGCATTGAAATTAGACAAAGATTTGACAAGTGGAATACTACCCTTAGCAACAGATTGAGGACCAGCAACAGCAAATGGCGATTATTTTGGCCATAGACAGACAGTTGTCCTCTCTCTTTCTCGCCGCTCGTCTCTCAGCGCGTCCATTAGTGCGAGGACCATAATTATATAAACATACATTACATAGCATATAATCTACCTATCTACTTACCTTGCCATAGACAGACAGTTGTCCCTCCACTCTGTTCCTCGCCGCCCGCTCGTCTCTCAGCGCGTCCCTGAGCGCGAGGACAACTCGCTCCGCGGCTTTATGTCTCGCCTCTATTTGAGTCAGGCACCACAAACATACATAATAATACTCAGGCCATGCCTACCTTACTTACCTTGCCATAGACAGACAGTTGTCCTTCCACTCTGTTCCTCGCCGCCCGCTCGTCTCTCAGCGCGTCCCTGAGCGCGAGGACAACTCGCTCCGCGGCGGTATGTCTCGCCTCTATTTGAGAGAGGTATGCCTTTAGGGTTTCCGATTCGGTTTGGACGCGGGTAATGCAGTCAGAGAGCTCATTTCGTTCTTCTCTGAAAATAAACAAAGAAACAAATATATAATAATGTAAAACGCCTATGGATCCATGCGAACTCGTCTCGCGAGTTGCTTAGGAAGCGACTCAAGGGTATACACCGGAGGCGGGCAGCAGCGCCCCCTGCAGAACAGACCTACTTAACTGCGATTGAAAACTCTGTAGCCAAGCGTGACAATTATGGCAGCCGTCCAATAAATTGCTGTAGGGGCTAGCGATGAACGTCATTAGTTTTTCTCTTTCCGTACCTATTCAACTAAAATTTTTACTCAGTATCATCCAGCCACAAAGTAAACAGAGTTTGAGTTCTTATAGGTTTTTTAGCCCCTAGAAATTAATTAGTCATTCTTCCAACTATTATTATAATCTGTGCTTTTGTGCACGGAAGTCGGATACCCACCCACGAAATGGGCCATTAGCCTGTGGGGCGGTAGCCAATCCATTAAACATACCCGTCTATGTTAATAAGTATACTATTCAATTAAGGTATCATCATCAGCCAATAACAGTCCACTGCTGGACATAGGCCTCCCCTAATAAGCGCCATAGCGCCCTGTCTTCAGCATGCCGCATCCAGCATCTGCCAGCAGTCTTTCGTGGATCGTCATCCCACCTGGTCGAAGGGCGTCCTTAACTACGTTTACAGAGCCACGGTCTCCTTTCCGTTTCAACACTACGGTCCTACCGTCGTGCGTTTTAAGCTACGTCATTTGGCTCCGGCCACGCTGCTAAGGAATACTTGAAACCCTCGGTTTGACTCTATCGCCACATCAAAGAGTCGTGTGTTACGAACTCCGAAGGTCCCATCGTACCATCTTCGCAATTTGCTTGTCCTGGTCTGATCTCACTGACGAAGTCGTTTGGGTGATTTCACGTATTTTCGTCAGAAGCCGAACAGTCTCATCCGAGAGTTTGGACTTCTTGCCAGTACTTTGCTTTTTACAGAACTTGATGCTCGCGTCCCTCAACGTTTTGCCCAGTCGATTCCCGAGAAGCTGCTGAAACTTCTCAGTCCCACCATGGTTTCGATTGGGTTAGTTCGGAGCGTGGACTGTGGACTTCATCAGACGGTTTCTTTCAAGCTTCAAGTTGATATTCACAGAGCCTCGGAGCAGTTGGTGATCAGATCCGGTATAGAGCCTGTTGATCACTGAGACATCTCTGAATGTATGCTTGGTATCCGTCATGCTGATGTCAATCTCATTTTTAGTCACAGTGTCGGGGCTTTGCGAAGCCCACATTACTTAATTGAGTGCTTTCCCATTTTTAATCTGTCCCTAAAAGTACTTTGTTGCTTAACAATTTTTTTGATGACTGACGTACCTAGTTTTTTGTAAATTAGGAAATTGAAACAGACTACAATATTTGTCCCGCGGAGGAAATCGAACCAGCAACGTAAACCTTCTAGGTCTTTTCCGAGGTTGCCACACAACCCGTGTATACTAAGTTTTTCGGGCACGTATGTATCGAAGCAAAACAATGACTCCATTGAACGGTTAGTCGTTCAGGGAAAGGTGGAGAATAAAAGACCGAGAGGTCGATCGCCTATGAGGTGGAGCGATCAAATAAGATCTGCCGTAGGAGTCCCCTCGTATGAATGCTTCAGAATGACCACCAACAGGAAGAGATGACGATGTATCGTGAAGCAAGCGACACTGGCCATTCAACAAGACTCGTCATGACGACCATTTATTTATTTATTTATTTATTAAGGAACTACAAACAGTACTAACATTATGGTATAAACTAGATTATATATATATAACAACTAATGTTAAGGCTAAAGAATGTCAGACCCACAGCGTAGTCCACATGGTAAACATTAGCGGATGTGTGCGCAGGTGCGTTAAGCACTGTTAAGATTAATTTACATACTATAATATACTATTTTAAACTTAGCAGATGTAATGTGTAATGTAACTATGAGGCTAATTATTACAGTTTACATAAAAATATTTAATGTTATGCATGCGAGCATAATATTAAACAGAAGCAAATTAACTGATATTTGAAAGAATTCTTATGACATCATTTTTGAATTTGGCACTAGTTGTTGCAAACATATCCAAGTCTACAAAATGTTTATTATACACATCTACTGCACGAAACAAGGGAGCACGCTTCCCTGCGTTGGTATTACATTTCTTTGTATAAAATACTTTGCGTGAACGGACTTGACGTACGTTACTAGATTTAGGTACAATATAGCACAGATGGTTACAGAGCTCAATACAATCAAACTTGTTGTTACATATGTTGTAAAGAAACATGGTTATGAGTAGTACACGTCGAGATTCCAGACTCAACACCTTATTAGACTTAAGAAGCTCTATATAGCTACTTTTGGGACGACGACACCTATATTGCATGGATCGTAAAAAATTTCGCTGTATGTTTTCCAGAGAATTGATATACTTTTTATAGAAAGGGGCCCAGACGGGGACAGCATGTTCTAGTTGAGATCGCACAAGAGTTTTGTATAGTATTAAGTAAGACGAATGGCGTTTAAATTCTTTCGAAGATCGCATGACAAAGCCATACAATCGATAGGCTTTATTTATGATGTTATCAATATGTACATTAAGGTGTAGCTCTGAATCTAACAGAACTCCTAGATCGCGGACTGAGAATACCCTGGCAAGTTGGAAATCATTGAGTGTGTAAGCAAATGATATTATATTCTTATTTTTAGAGAATACGATTGTATTGCATTTTGAAAGGCTTAATTGAAGTTTGTTATTCCTACAATAGTTCGAGAGTCTATTTAGGTCCTCTTGTAGTTGAATGCAGTCATTAATATTTTCACACCCCTTGTATACTTTTACCATGACCGTTCTGCCGATATTGCTAACAGCATGCTCCGATATTGCTAACAGCATGCTCCGATATTGCTAACAGCATACTCCGATATTAATAACAGCATTTGCGGGTAATCGAATCAGAAACTTCGATTTTCGATTTTACTCATTCTGGCTCTGAGCAGTGTGAGTTATGAGATAAAACAACACATTCAAAGTTATGAAAAACGAAAACTCACTTCAACATTTCCAGCTGTTCCATCAACACCCTCGTATCCTCTGTATCATTCAGCCCATCCTGAAGACTCTTGATAACCCCATCTTTGGACGCCAGCATGTTTTTAACTCTGAGTTTGTACGCTGCCCAGTCTTGCTCAACCTTGAAAGAAATAGATAAAAACCTGTATTAACGTAGATTATTGTTAACTCGTTTCTGCTGGCGGCTTCACACGAGTTTCTATGGAAACGTTTAAAGGTTATTTATATCCCATGGAGAACATTGTGTGAAAACTGTTTATTGGGACAGAAATTGTCAATGTAGCAGCTGACCCGCAATTTCATTCGCGTGAACTTAAGTAATACCCTAAGTAATGTCGGTTTCCATGTAAACTATTAACGCTAAAGTTTTACAAAGCTTCCATGCAGAACAGCGTTTCGGACGTTTTTGACCAAGGTATTTTGCTCTAATGAATGACGAACCACACCGTATTCAAAATTTCAACCTGATCCGTTCAATAGTTTTTACTTGAAGAGGTAACATGCATCCTAACTTGTGCATTTATAATAAATTTTAGAGTGATATGATAACCAAAATTGAATGTTAAAATAACTACATAGTCTGGTCTCTAAAATAACTAAAGTGTTTCATAGTAATAATGATCCATTTTGCGTTCAAACTCAATAATTTTATTTCTTTATGCTTACAAAATAAGCAATTATACAAGTCAAATTTAATACATAAAAAGCTGTATTATTATCAAATCATTAATCTCAAATAAGTCTTTATTATCAAATAAGAAATGAGTTATTGATTTTATTCGCTACAATTTTTTGTCCAGAAGTGAAAACTACTACTTAGTAAGTTAATATAAAACTTAAAATTAATAGGTACATTATATCAGTCTAAATATCTTATTTAGATACAAGTCAATATTTATATAAAACTAACTAAGCTTAACATTATTTTTTATATACGTTGTCCTGTGCCACAAAGAAAACTTGTGTATAAAACGACTGATTTCGCGCGACACAATTGCTTAAAATAATTACGCTCGTTTGGCCTCAGCCCAAGTGTTTCAGCAATATGCACCATCCATGTAATGTATTGTCTAATGTAGGTATCATCATATATCAGTCATCTAGTACCCATAACACTAGCTTTAACAAAGTATACAAAAATAGAGATCCTACTAGGCTTATGTTTCTCTCACACAAAGCTTCACTGAGTGGGAAAAAATTACTCTACCATGACTGTAAAAGTATATAAAAAATATATAGAGACATATGAGAATTGTCTACTAGTAAATTTAAGACAAAACTTCATAGGTGGCTGTTGAAAAACGTTTGTATGACAGTAAAGAATTTTATAATCAATACATTACCTATTAAAGATTATTTATCGGGTATTTATCGCGTACCTTTTGCTTTTTTCAACAACGTTTCAACCGCGTTACAGCGATCGTGGTCACGGGGCGACTCATCGAGTCGCACCGTGACCACGATCACAAAAAAAACTTTTATATGTAGTCTCTTAAAATTCTCTATAAATTAGTAGTATTCTCTTAAAATTCGATCAAATATGTTAACAAATCGCGAAAGTTTAAAAGTTTTAATAAATTACCTAGTTAAATAAGTTAAATATTGTACCTACGTCCATAATTAATGGATAAACCGACCTTTTATATTTATTGTACAGTTTCTACAATAATTTCATTTAATTGTGGCTAAATGACGCTGTTTTAATCGACCAGCATTATTATATCATTATCAGTGGCATAATTGAATGCTTATTTGAATACAATAAAATAATCAAACCTTATTGCAATCAGCTAAGCTCTTGTCCAGCTTGCTCTTTAAGTCCGAGACCTGGTTAATGGCGTTGCGCAGCTCGTTTTCCAGCTTGAGCCGAGCTGTTTCTGTGTTGTCTTTGGTTGTTGACAGGATATTGTTTCTGTTGGTGAAGTAAAGATAAATATCCTTATTGGATAAGCTATCGCTAAATGCTATTTTGTGTTTATTATTCATTAAAAGTATAGGTAACTATTTTTACAGGAACATCCAATACAGCAGCAGCGACACATTTCGTTCAGTTTTGCATTTGGTTTTCCCTTCTGCTCTGGCCAGCGAACATGGTATAGGTCTTAATAGGCCTTAAAGTGGGTGCCATTGCGAACCCAAGACCCCATACAAACGTATCTTTTCAACTTTCCAATACATTTGGAAACTAAATTTTACATAATTTTATTATATCATAATTTAATTTTGCAAACTGAAGGCTGGCCTGGCCCAGGAAATTCAAGAAAGCCAACCCGGCAAAACCTAAACGTCGAGTTCCAGACCTGGCGTAGGGCTCCACCAACTGGTGTCGACCTCTACGCCCCGTTCACCAGAAGAGCATCCATTTTAACCTCAAAACCTTCAACATCTCATCTCCTCAAACCTGCAACATCTCCAGCTTCATTCGAAACCTTCGTCTCAAACTTTTAAAAATAAGTCTTTGTAAATAAAAATAAAATTGTACATAATTATAATATTTTCTTAATTTGTTAGGCTCTTCATCTTTCTGGCTAGAATAATTAGGTAGGTAAAGTAAACGATAACTCAAATAAAACATTAGTATGGCTATGTTATCAATCAATCATCATCAGCCTATAGTCATCAGTCCACTGCTGGATATAGGCCTCCCCTAATGAGCGCCATAGTGCCCTTTCAGTCTGGCTATGTAATTCGTAAAAAGTAATGTGGTGTTGTCGCTGATAACTTAGAGCATTTCAACTAAAACCGTTTTTAAATATTATATATTTTCATAAATTCTACTGGATTACTCGACTTCTAGTACAGGTTTTTCCCTACCTATCTTTTTTTTTCTGTATATTTACGTTTGTTACCAATGTTACCATAAATCTAAGTATTAAAAATACCCATATTGCTCGATTTTTGCATTAGTCGCACTCTGAAGCTTTATTTGTTACTTACCTAGCTTCCAAGTCTTTAACAGCATTTTGCAGTAGAGATATTTGCGTCAGTAGCCGCTCTTTTTCTTCGTCATGAGTACTCTGCAAGTCTGTTATTGCTAATACTTTGGCCTGGACTTGGTCCAACTGTAATGAAAGGTTTTCTCTATCTTCCAATGCTTTTTTGTTTTCCTGCTCGGCGGATTCCAACTTGTATTGGGTTTTACCAAGTGCTGGAAAATAATTACCATGATTTTCATAAAAGGATACTCAAATAAATTAAGGGATACAGTAATCCAGGTTAAGGTGAAATGAGTCTCAAAACCCACATCTTGACTGTACGGAAAATCAAGGCAATAAAACAATTTTTTAAATATTTTTTGATGAGAATCAAAAGTTTAGGATTTCAGTTAGTAAGTTATAAGAGTCGAAACACGATTAACTCAACTTGACTATATAGAAAAAATACTCGCAGTTTCCTCTAAATTTTAATTTTTACTACGAAAAACCAGTTTCATTTGCTAGGTAATTAACATATTTTAATGAAATGTCGTCTAAGAAATAATTGAAGCTAAAGGGAGGCTTACTGCTTTTTATTTATAAATTTGTTATTGCTCTAAAATAATACTCTTTTGCAAAAACATAAATCCATAATCGTCTTAAGTGTTTAGTCAATTATTTCTTAGACTAAACACGACGATTATGGATTTATGATTTATATATATTTTAGAGCAATAACAAATTTATAAATAAAAAGCAGTAAGCTTCCCTTTCGCGCCTTCACCGCGCGGTGTTCGCTCGTCCTTGTCTCGAAAAAGCGAACCTACTTCGCTTCGGTTGGATGTAGGATCGAGTGGGATCCACTAGACCCGTGTAGTATGGATGGCCTTAGCACATTGAAAATAAGACTAAAATTCAATTTCAAATTAATAAAATAATGCTGAACAACCCACACGTCGACATAATTTTATTAAAAAGCAAGCTAATCGTAAGCATTGCTTAACGTCTAGTCTTAGATTCTAGACTATAATATGTACATATTACTATTATTAGGTACGTACGTGTTATAGATAATAGAAAACAAAACAAAAAAATTGATACCTACACACCCAGCCAGACAAAGAACAAATATCTGCAGATCATACAAATACTTGTACCGCAGTGGGAATCGAATCCGCAACCAAACTGTCTTGTCGGAATATCAGCGTTGGTTGAAAACGCGATTAACATTATGCTGAGACAAGGGCCTTTTTGTGACTCGAGCAAGTTGTTATTTTTCTGTGTTTTTTTTATTAATTCCTGCTTGTACGAGTGACAAATAAAGTTTTTCTATTTCAATCTCCTACGTCACAGGGTTTTGTCTGCTTTGTCACCTAGGTTGTTTACTCACAATTTCATTTTTACGGCAATGGTAAGCTGACAAACCAGCTAGTATTGACGACTGTTGTAATTTGACGACCTTTGTGGCGTGGTGGGCGAAGGTCCGCCTGCGACGCAGAAGGTTGCGGGTCGATTTACGCCTTGGGCCCAAATTAATGTTTGTACGATCTGCAGATATTTGTTCGCGGTAATCTGGTTGTTTTCTATGTTTAGTAAAAAATATCTATTAGTGTATTGTATTGTATTATGTATATCAGTTATCTAGTACCCATAACACAAGCTCTGCTTAGCTTGGGGCTAGATAATGCTTTGTGAGTTGTCCAGCATTATTTATTTAGTTATTTAGTTTATTTATTTAGAACTATCAACAGAGAATACACCAAAATACATAAAACAAAGAGCATCATGTATAAGGCATCGCTAGATGTGGACCCCATCTACAACAGTTATACTATCATCCGATTAAAAAACGTGGATATTTTTTGTATACAAAGGAGTTACAAAACGCAAGGAATTTTGATGGAACATATTTAACGACTTTGGTATAAGCTAAAAACAGAAGAGCCAAAAAAATTAAGGTTTTTAAAGCTTTCATTCATCATAAAATCGAAATAAATAAACCTTTAAAGAAAATTACAATCAAATAATAGAATTAAATTAAAACTAGTATTCACAATTAAAACAATTGAGCTAACTGCAGACTGTTGCAAATAATGTACAGTTAGCTCAACTGATCCATATCAATACCAGTTGGAAGCGTGCCCAAGATGCTGGCTGCATTGCTCCGCTGTATGGCAATGCTGATGCGCTATGCCAATACTCACCAGCCTCATTAAATTGATCTCTCAATCGTTCTCGTATTAAAGTTCAAATTTTTTTTACTGCATGTGTGAGATTATGCATTGTTGAAGTTTTTGTTTTAGTTTTTACTGATTACCTTCCTATTAGCTTGTTGTTGTATGTTATCGTTATCAGTTTTTGTTGTTGATTTCTAAATCGGAGTATAGTAACACAAGTACACAAAAGCAGTTCCAAGTTCTAATAATATTGCTCATGGTACCTTCAAGTGGCCTTCAATATTTTGTAAACAACAATTTTCAAGCTCAGGATTTTTTTAATGAAATGCAAGTGCATTTCAAATTTTCATCAAAATGAAAACTTTGTTAGCTATTTTACCATGGAAATATACAAACGGCAGCAGTTGAGCTACAATCATTCACAAAACAACAATAAAACTAAACTGATACTGCATTAAAGGAGTCATAAAACTTGTGAAATGTGTTGCTATGTCAAACGTGCATTAAAAGAACAAATAGAAAAATGCAGCTATGCACACAAAAACAGACTCTAATGCAAGGCAAATACAATATGAAAAGCATTGATATTTTCTGCACACTACCACAACAATTTCTAATGTATTCTATCTACCTGAACTAATTACATCATTACCATCCTCAGAGATCCGTAATCTGTCAATTAATTGTGATACTTCTGTGTTCATGACATTAAGTTCATTTTTCAACATAGCATTTTCTACTTCAAGATTTTGCATCCTAATGGGCCATCCAGATTCAGAATGATCGAGATCAGAAGTTAAAACGAATCCTGTAAAAATGGCTCAATATACCTACAACATTTGACCATTTCTAATACATAGTTTATTTTTGTTTAGACAAAATATATTATTGGTACTTTATTGGTAGAAAATAGAGTAAGTAAATTAGCAGAATTCAAAAATTTTTATGTTCAAATGATACCTATACATTTTAGCATTCCACATAATTTGGCATTCTACATTAAATTGCTTTACAAGTCGAGGCAAAAAAAAAAATTAATTCTGGAAAAGTCAAAGTCAATAACTTTATTTCTTTAGGCTTACAAAATCAGCACTTAGATAAGTCAAATTTAATACTATAAACAGGTTTATAAATAGTCATTATTATCAAATAAGAAATATGATGTTATTGATTTTATTCGCTTCAATTTTTTGTCCACTAGTGGAAGAGTGATCTATGCAAAAGAAACAGTCAAGCTCTGCATGTTTATGTGGTCTGATTTATTAAAGCAAGTCTTATATTTTATGGCTTTTGTATTTTATGGTATACTTACGTCTCTGCTTTGAACAAAAATCAATCATTTCAGTATCCCCTTGAACTTCATCCACCATTGTTTTTGGACAATTATTTAGAAAGAACTTGCCATCAATCGGGCTTTTTCTTCTAGGAGACACCTTTTTTGATTGCACTCCTGATCTATTGTCTGATGCATCTTTGATATGTGAACGGGATTGGTGATGCATTGGTGACGATTTCCTACTTGGTGTGTAGTTTGACTTTGTCTCTGATACTGGAAACCCTTTCTTTGGAGTATGACGAGGGGGTGGGGAACGTCTTTTTGTTGTCATGCTACCTTGCGAGTAATTTTTGTCAAAACTGGTACGTTTTGTGGTGTTGTTGTGGTTTCGGAGCGCAGCGCCGGTGGACTCATCGAGATTGTTGAGAAGGTGCTCTGCCCTACCAGCGAGGTCCGATAACCAGGCCATTTCCTATGTCATGTAGCCTCTGAAAAATTATGAACATTACAAAAAGACTTGGGAGGGAAAGGAGGTGAGTTAAAAAGTCCTTAGACAAATACTTGACAGGGAACCTAGACGATGCGAGATTGAGGAAAATAGTCTGTAAATAATCGCAAAACTAAAAGGAGGTACCTATATCTAACTAAATTTACCAATCATGGAGAAAATAAGAATTTACTGAAGTTTACTGAAAATATAATATTTGTAGGTACATAGATTTGAGTGTTTGTTGGTTTTGCTGAACTGACCAAAGAGAATAAAACCACTACGTGAACTGACCAAAGAAAGAGAATAAAACACTAGGTACGTTGAACTGACTGACGACTAGAGGTGGCCTCAGCACGTGTGCTGCCACAATTGTATCTACTCACTTCCTCAAAAGAGGCCCTCACTCACTCTTCTTAACCGTGGGGGCACGATTGAGCGCCTCGCGAGGTGCTTCTCATCCGAGAAGAAGAGGTGTGCTAATTTTATCCCGCTCGCTCGCGTGTCGCGCCGCGTGAGCGAATGGGATACAATACAACCAATACGTACGAGGCATGAACTCTGTAATTGTGTTCTCTGTATGACTATATCCCGCTCACTCCAGTGGCGCGCTTCGTGAGCAAACGGGACACCGATAGCATGTTTTTGAAAGATAAAACCACTACGTGAACTGACCAAAGAAAGAGAATAAAACACTAGGTACGTTGAACTGACTGACGACTAGAGGTGGCCTCAGCACGTGTGCTGCCACAATTGTATCTACTCACTTCCTCAAAAGAGGCCCTCACTCACTCTTCTTAACCGTGGGGGCACGATTGAGCGCCTCGCGAGGTGCTTCTCATCCGAGAAGAAGAGGTGTGCTAATTTTATCCCGCTCGCTCGCGTGTCGCGCCGCGTGAGCGAATGGGATACAATACAACCAATACGTACGAGGCATGGACTCTGTAATTGTGTTCTCTGTATGACTATATCCCGCTCACTCCAGTGGCGCGCTTCGTGAGCAAACGGGACACCGATAGCATGTTTTTGAAGCGCGCCTCGGGTGAACTCGGCTTGCACTGTGCTACTACTTATAGCTATGCTGTGTGCCATGTTTAGAAGTGTGCTGAGTACGGGACACACATAGCACAATAGAGTAACTACGTGTGGCAGCATACTCGCACACACATTCGTGCCTCTCCTCATTCGTGCTATAACAGTGTGCTGCCTCTTTAAGCGAACGAGGGCCTCGCGAGTGCCTCGCCAAAAATAAGTGTGCGACCACCACTAGCGACGACTGATCTGTATGTATCTGTCTGTCTAAGACTGACTGACTGACGGTTTAAAAAAGTTACTATGACTGACTGATGATGAAGTACTTGATAGTTGACTGACAGATTCAGTCGCGATCAGAAAAAAACTTAGAAAAATGCGTGAATGCGTGGACGGAAGAAATCACTCCTTGATCGTTTTTCAAATCTGCGTATCAGGGACGAGGCGTATTTTAAAATAGCTCAGTATAGTTTTAATTTATTTCTAATGTTTGATTTTAATTTTTTAAACACTTCATTTTTGCAGATCATACATTATTTATTTAATAGCTAAAAATAATTACAACAAATATTCACACTGTACATCTATTTTCTAAAAAAAAAGTCATTTTTGCTAATGTATATTTTATATTTTGTCAGCGTTGACGCTGTCAAAAAAGTTGTTGTAAGTAGTTGTCAATCAAGTGACAGTGACATTGCCGTGGAAACATTTTACATTGGTTGGTTGTCTCGGACGAAGAAAATATCCCCCCACTTTTCTTCGTAGTAAAGACTTTTCAAAGTTTTCATTGCAGATCAAATCAAAGAAGAGGTTGTGGCGTGATTATGGTCGTCACGCACGTCCCATATCACGTCCACACGGGCGTCGTCGTCATCGTGACACGGCCATCATGGTCCTAGAAAACAAGGTCTGAATGAAGCCTATGCATGCAAAGTTAGGCTAGATTATTCTGTGATGCAAATGCCATCTCATTTACACAAGAGAGGGAACAACATAAATTATGCTTAAAGCATGAGAAAATAAGAGATAGAATGAACTGCTTCATGTCTCATCTCTCATCCAGCGCGCCGGTTTTTCAGCACATCTTTGAGCCTAGACATTGCGGCCTGCCGAGGCTGGGCAGTGAATGAGTTAACATTATCTACTAAATAATAACAGAATAAGGAAATATTTTTATGTTTATATGTAAGTTCTTACTTAAATTGACGAAAAAAGCTTATGAATGTTATTATTGAGGTGCCGAAAAAATGCGATAAATAAATCTCATTTTCCTATTCGTATTCGTTGCGCATCCCATAAGGGTACTTTTGTAAAAATAAAATATACTTACCAACGTGATTGAGTTGGTACATATTTACTAAAAAGTTTATCTAGACAGAGTTTTGAATGAATCGATCGAACCAAGGAATAATAATTTTCCATATAAACTTTACCATATTTTTGAACAAAATACTAGTTCTAATTTGTTTTCTATTCTTTCCTGTGTTAAAAAATGATGTGTCTAATGCACAATTAATAAAGAAACTATTAGGTACACATTGGTATATCAGTCAACAGAAAAGGAAAAGTAAAAAAGTAGGGGAGGTAGGGGAGGGACGGGCAGTCGGGAGACATGGGCACCCCCCTTTTATTCTGATCCTGTCACAGATTTTATTTTTTTACTATTTTGGAAGGTTACTTTACCGACTGGCAACACTGCTTATCCATAGACGATCTGTCATTTACGTCAGTTGTTTGACACAGATACGTTTGAAGGTTTTGCGCTCGTAAAAGTGAATATTTTGTTGTGGTTTCGGATCGTAATAAAGGGAAAACTAACAAAAGGTATGTCTGTTTTTATTATTTATCTATTGTATATTTATTAACTTAGAAATTAAACTGAAATTCACGCTTAAATACCTAAACAAAAAAAAATACCGGTAACTTATGTTGAAAATGTATACAGAGGGAGCATTGGGCATTCTGATGTGAGGGAGGTTTGGGCATGCCCAATGCTCCCTTCAAGTTCTCCTATATTGTTGAGTAAAGGAGGATTTTTTTTAAATTCTAATTACTTACCTGCTTTAATTAAACTAGGTATTTAAATTATTTTTTATTACAGAGAATAAAGAAAAGGAAAATGAGCAGTAGTGATAGTGATGTAGAAAATGTTTTACTCGCTGAAAGTTCTGAGGAATCATTTGTTGAAGAAATGTCTGAAGAAGAGTTAGATGAAGATGATGTGATAATGATTGACAGAAATCCTTTACCTATGGGTTATACCTATTCTTAATTCTTTATTGCACTAATAAAACCTTATTTAAACCTTGTTACAAGAGAGGTATCGCAAAGGCGAGCTTAACCTTAAAAAGAGTTCTCTTCCAGCAAACCTTAATGAGAGAGAGAGACATGTATGTAGAAGTGGGCAAGTGTGCAAAAGATATAAAGACAGAAAATACCTACACTAATTGCATAAACTAATACATAAAATAATATATAATACTATAAATCTGAATAAATATCTAATAAATATAATAACGATTCTATATTTATAATAATATATAAAATACTTACCTACATCGAAGTCATGATGATAGGTAATGCTCTAACTAATCTTATATAAGTTAAGAAGATACTAATTAAGATGTTTTTTATTTGCTGTTAACTTTTATTTGATTCTATTATGGATATTTAGTGTTTTATAGGCCATGCCCAAGCCTCCCACAGGTGGTGTCCAAGCCTCCCTGCCATAGGGAGCATTGGGCACTTTTGACTTGTTTCAGAAATGATCTCGTAATGTCGAGACTGATTATAATTTTAAGAAAGTTTTCTCTAAGATATCTAGCCAAATGTGTGCTGCAATAAGAATTGCCAATAAATGTTGATTATCTCTAAAATCTGATTTTTTATGCATTAAATTGTGAAAAAGTGCCCATCCCTCCCCTACCTCCCCTAGTTACCTACGTCTACTGTCACTTCGGGGGTGCCTTTTGAGGAGATTATTTAGTACTTTAGGAGGTGAGTATTAAAAGTAAAAAGAGAGAGAGACAGAGATTATAAAGATAGGGAGCGACTTCGGGATATGTATAGGTCAAAGATCCTAGGATCCTACGTTCCGTAGACTATAATCTTTGGTACAGGTATACTGTGCTTCAGTACTAAAGTACCATCTATTGTGACTTGGGGGGTGCCTTTTGAGGAGATTTTTACTTTAGGAGATGAGTATTGAGAGACAGGGACAAAAAGACAGGAAGTTGCCTAAAGTACCGTGTATTGTGACTTGGGGGGTGCCTTTTGAGGAGATTTTTACTTTAGGAGGTGAGTAAGTATTGAGAGACAGGGACAAAAAGACAGGAAGTTGACTAAAGTACCGTCTACTGTGACTTGGGGGGTGCCTTTTGAGGAGATTTTTACTTTAGGAGATGAGTATTGAGAGACAGGGACAAAAAGACAGGAAGTTGCCTAAAGTACCGTGTATTGTGACTTGGGGGGTGCCTTTTGAGGAGATTTTTACTTTAGGAGGTGAGTAAGTATTGAGAGACAGGGACAAAAAGACAGGAAGTTGACTAAAGTACCGTCTACTGTGACTTGGGGGGTGCCTTTTGAGGAGATTTTTACTTTAGGAGATGAGTATTGAGAGACAGGGACAAAAAGACAGGAAGTTGCCTAAAGTACCGTGTATTGTGACTTGGGGGGTGCCTTTTGAGGAGATTTTTACTTTAGGAGGTGAGTAAGTATTGAGAGACAGGGACAAAAAGACAGGAAGTTGACTAAAGTACCGTCTATTGTGCCTTGGGGGGTGCCTTCTGAGGAGATTTTTACTTTAGGAGGTGAGTAAGTATTGAGAGACAGGGTAAATAAGACAGGAAGTTGACTAAAGTACCGTCTACTGTGACTTGGGGGGTGCCTTTTAAGGAGATTTTTACTTTAGGAGGTGAGTATTGAGAGACAGGGACAAAAAGACAGGAAGTTGACTAAAGTACCGTCTACTGTGACTTCGGTGGTGCCTTTTGAGGAGATATACCTACTAATTACCTACTAGACATAAATTTTACGCTACTTATTAAAAAACACTTGTCACTGTGGGTTTCACTCTTTGGCTAAAATAAGTAATGATAGAAATGCGTGTTCATTTGCTACATAAAATGGATGACACGAGAAAACTTTAGTGAGTAGGTAAATACCTAACCAAAAAGACAAAAATTATATACCTAGCTAGATACAGGTTTAAGAAAAAAAGGAAATAACGTGAAAAGTTTGAATGAAATTGGGGAAATGGGTAAACATATACATTTACTAGGTAGGTGGTAGGTACGAACAGAAGAAGTAAATTTTTTATAATGTATATAAAAAAATTACTTCTTCTGTTAAACGTACATACTTACCTACTTACCTAGAGGTACTTAAGAGCTTAGTGTTTCAAAAAAAATTATTAAAACTTTTACCTGTAAATAGTGAATAGAGTGGACCGTGGCGCGTGACACCAGAGTTTGCCCAGCAGTGGGCGAAATCGGGACTCGGGACGATGATGATAGTGTCAATAGAGAGAAAATATTATGAATATCTTATTTTAGCACAAAGTCCTGTCACAGTTCCTTACGAAGAATGAATGATGGATGACATAGAGAAAAGATGTTATGCAATCACAATAATAACATCTAAACAGGGTTCTAGAATGCATGATATTTTTGTAAACAAACGTGTTACTAAACCAGAAGAAAGATTGGAAAATATTTTACAACAGACAGACTTGAACCATCAAATCGAATCGCAGGATTTCGAAACAATTTTTGGTTGCGACTTTGATAGGTAGGTACCTATATGTATACAATTCACCTCTGCACCATTTTCGAATCCTAATATGAATTTTTTCGCTGAGCGTATTAATACTTTTATTTGGTCACCTCGCTTACTTACTTTGATGTGATTATTTCAATAATGTGCTTATTAAGTTTTTAGTCATAAAATACCTATACATTTATATGTATTATGCCGGACCATACATAAAACACCGGAAACAAATATCTGCATATCTTGCAAACCTTTGTCCCTTAGCGGGAATCGAACCCGCAAAATCCTGCGTCGCACCCGCTACGCCACAGAATTCATTCTCAAGTTCCAGAGCCGAGTAAAGTTGCAAATAAATTGCAAATAATCGGATGACGACAGTAACTAAAAATCAGCAAAATTATGGATCTGAAATTAGGTTATACCGAATTATACCTGAGCCATAATAGATTACAAAACAAGTAAGTATTATATTTTCATTTTGATCTACATATATTATTATTTTGACAAAATATAAAGCTAATCCGCGCAATCAGACAATACAAAGTTGTGACGTCACAACCTAACAGAAAACCACAGGAATATAAGGGAATAACTATGGTACCTAATGAATTCTTCAATCAATAGGTTTCTTTGTTTCTTGTCATTAATTATTAAAAATTCAAAATGTTGTCGTCATTCTGCATCAGGATTCGTGCATCGATGACGTCATAGACACCTGAAGTATTTGTACAGTTTTAGAACGAATTGGTTTAATTTCATCAATTATAATTATAAGCTCAACTTTTCCTCCAAAACATTTTTTTTTGTTTATGAATGCGTAATTTATTTCGGATTATTTTCTCAAAATCAGTCATCATGGCTATTATTGCTCAGTAAAATCACAATGCACACGAATACCTATCATGACAGTGTTTATATTATAATATTATAAACTTTAAATAAACAAAACAAATTCTCTGCGAGGTAACATCTAAATATTATATCTAGCACTGTAGGTACCTACAACAAGCTACCCGTCTAGGAAATTCTATTCCTCCGGAAGTTAGATAGACGCGTAAATCTCTGAGCGCTGAAATCACAGACTTTATACTGGCGAGCATCAAATCAACTTTACCTACAAGTTAACTTGTACTTTAGACCTTGCTTCTTGCCAAATTTCATGATTCTATGTCAACGGGAAGTAACCCTATAGGGTTTTGTGTGCATGTGATTCCCTAGAAAATTTCAAAATATTTGGGCATAAGCGACTGTAGGTAACTTTTAATTGCGTTGACTTAAAAATTTGATTTAAATATCGCGGCTCCAAGAGGTAACGAACTTGAGTAAGTATTAATAAATACCTAACTAAAAGAAAATAACTTAATTTCTTTTGAGGTTTGGAACCCTAAGAAATGTCTTTCCTTTTTCTTCTTTTTAGATTGATGTAGAATTAGATTTAGTTTAACAACCGTTTCTGTCCCCTTGTGACTAACAGGGGGACAGATAAAACTATTTTTTATTTAAAAAGTTCTATCTGTCCCCTTGTGACTAACAGGGGGACAGATAGAACCTTTTTTTCCTATTTGTCCCCCTAAGGGGACAGATCAGGGTTACAAATGGGAATAAACCGATCAGACGCGGAGGGCGAAGGTCCGCCTGCGACGCAGTAGGTTGCGGGTTCGATTCCCGTCTTGGGACTGACTGTTTGTACGATCTGCAGATATTGGTTCTGGATGTTTTCTATGTATGATATGATAATGTGTGAATTTTCTTGCACTATTATTATTATTCAATACGTAACTAGGGGTTCGCCCCGGCTTCGCACAGGTAGTCTATAACCTATGTTCATCAGGGATAGGTAATATAGGATTCTAGTGGTGAACGAATTTTTCATATTGTCCCAATAGTTTTGGAGACTATTCAATTGAAACAAACAAACAAATCTACCGGGGTACCGAGGCTCTCCGGGTCTTCAAAAAATTATCTAAGTGTCTGGTCGAAGCGACGCGTGACCCAAGAGCTGGTATCTGGCACAGCGCATCAGCATCACCATACAGCGGGGCAATGCAGCTAGTGTTTTGCGCACGCTTCCGACTTGTATTGATATGGATCAGTTGAGCTACCTGTAGATTGTTTGCAACAGTTTGCAGATAGCTAAATTTTTTCTATTGTAAATACAAAATAATTTAATTATTTTAATTATAATTTAATTAAATGCTATAATTTAATTCTATTATTTGATTGTAATTTTCTTTCTTAATAAAGTATTTTTCAACAAATCTTATAAGTATAATATATAAGTACAGTAGGTACTATGTCGTATCAAATCAATAACACGATTTGCTAACAGCTTAATAAATTTATTGGAAAGCTATCAGCAAATTAAGATAATGTCCGTCGGTCGGTCGGTAGAAGGCATAAGCGATGATAAGTGATAGATAACTAATCAACTGTTAGGTAGTAGTATATTGATTAATGCAATTAAATATTAGATCCGTAAACCAAGAGTTTCTTGACTTCTTTAACTATGGTATATTTTAGCCTTGAAATAGCTACGTTTTTCGATAATTCCGTACCCAAAGCAAAACATTATTTCATCTGAGGTGCCTATAGGGTGAAAACGGGACCCATCAGAAATCTCCGCAATCTGTCCGGCCGGTTACGGTAGGTACTAGGTACCTACAACAACAGAAAGTCGTTTTTTTAAAATCTCTACACTAATAAAACTAAAATCGCATCTGAAGTTACAGCATCTGAATAAGAAGCAATGTCTTTACCATAAGGGCACACGGGGCCCGTGCCCAGGGCCCCTCATTCTCAGGGGGCCCCGAAGGACCGACAATTTCTCTCAAATTTATTCTCAAAACATTTTTGTCGAGCACAGTACCTAACAGCGCCCTCGTCAAATATTTCGTTTGTCAAGCTCAAGCATCATCATCATCAATTCGACGTTGCTGGAGTCTCTTAATTAGAACTCCTATCGCTTTTGCCACGCTCTTTTGCATAATATTAATTGGAAAAAAATACCAAGAAGAGCAAAATCTCATAAAATTTCACATAAATGGACTAAAAAGAAACATTGTAAAACCAAGAAAAATACCAAGAAGAGCAAAATCTCATAAAGTTTCACATAAATGGACTAAAAAGAAACATTGTAAAACATAACTGAAACTACACTACATTAAGCAAGGGTTTTTTCACTAGAATGTAAACTTGTAACATGTTCATAAGTTTTTAAAAGAGGGGTAAAACAGTTTTATCTCCCACAATTTTATGGTTTAAATTTGGTTGTAGCACACCTACGCCGCGAAAGGGTAAACAGCGAAACCGCAATAGTTTCACCATGACTTGTCGTTGTACGACAAGCGGGACTGAGGTGAGAAACTACCTGAAACAAATTTGATTATATTCGGTTGTTATAATATATATGTATAGATAATACTTTATGTACCACATAAAAACAGTAGGTAGGTACATAAAAGCTGCTAGTTAGTATACGAGCTGCTAATTAGTATACATGTTGCTAATTTTTATGTCGTATAAATGCTGCTAATTAGTATACATGTTGCTAATTTTTATGTCGTATAAATGCTGCTAATTAGTATAAATGCTGGTAATTAGTATACATGTTGCTAATTAGTATAAATGCTGCTTAGTAGGTTGATAGATATACCTAACTACTATATAGGTAGTTAAGTCTGTGTTTTCACCAATATAAAGGAGGGAAGAGTGAAGGAAACAGCTGAAGATAGGAAATGGGACTTCAAAAGATTTGCATACATAGCTTATGTGACACTATGACTAGGCAGTGAAGGCATTTATTTACCTGAGTTGTGAGAGACTGGTGCCTGTAACAGGTTTATGAAAATCCTGTAGCACAGATCACCAGTGTAGGTACTCATTCCGTGGGAGGTATACATGTAAAACTGTTCAAAGTAGGTAGGTATATTACACTTTAGTAAGGTGAGTTACACAGAAGTTGTTTTTGGCTAATAATTACCGTAAAAAAAAATCATATCCTAATTATTCCTTTTTTTTATAAATCAAATGAAAGGCATCGTTTTAACCATTTCAACAAAGTTTTCAAAATTTGTCTAGGTTTTATACTTTTCAAAATATTTTCATTCGAAAAAAGTCGAAAAATTGACTGTCCAACTCCAAATAGTTGGCACATTTTCGAAATCCTAATAATTATTTTACAGTAAAACATAATATTATTTATGATAAAATCCCTACGCTCAGTTGTGTTGTGACCACATGTGACCTTAGGGTCAAGTTCTTAACTGTGCCGGCGACGCCAAAGGGCATTCTGACCATCTGGTCTCTGGTTTTATCTACAGCGTAAAACTGTTTGCTACACTGACTGATTCGTTCGTACCTTAGACAATTTAACCCGCTGTCAAGTTCGTACGTATCATGCGTGAGTAATAGATTCGTGGTGGTGACAGACCACTGAGTTAGGTACTATTACAAAATAGCCGAAAAATTTACTCCGCAATTGCAATGTTCGGAGATAGGGGGATCTCCGAACATTGCAGACCGATCCATGTACAATGTATGTGGCGTTTGTAGATATAAATCTATATTTTACAGGAAAAATATAGAGAAGAAAAATAGTCCAAAAGGGGGGGATTTTTTTTCGAAAGGGCGGCTACTTGCTCGACTGGGTATATCAAATGAAAGGCATCGTTTTAACCATTTCAACACAGTTTTCAAAATTTGTCTAGGTTTCATACTTTTCAAAATATTTTCATTCGAAAAAAGTCGAGAAATTGACTGTCCAACTCCAAATAATTGGCACATTTTCGAAACCCTCGGCGCGTTCACTCGCTCGTCTCTTGTTTTCATCTTTATCGTCGCTTATCTACTAGAAGTCTATGTCGTAGGATTAAGACCACCACGTGACGAACGGAACTGCTCTTCCACACAAGCGAAGCTAGGGCATGTCGCTAGTCACATACACTACTATTATAATGGCGAAAGATTGTATGTAGCAGTGGCGGATTAACCAGCAGGATGAATAGGCTAAAGCATTAGGTCGGCAGATTTTAGGGGCTATACTTTACTCCTAAACTTTAAACGGCCCACTCACAATTCTATAAACGTGTAAAAGGTATGTTCCATCACCATCAGCCTATGTAGTTCCCGTTTCCGTGGGAATTCCCGGATAAAACATAGCCTATATCACTCCCTGAAAATTAAGCTTTCTAATGATGAAAGAATTTTTGAAATCGGCCCAGTAGTTTTTAAGTTTAATCGTTACATAGGTACAGAAATACTAAATCTTTCCGCCATAATATAATAATAATAGTGTAGAATCAAATAATAGAATTAAATTAAAACTAGTATTCACAATTGAAACAATTGAGCTAACTGCAGACTGTTGCAAACAATCTACAGGTAGCTGAAAGTCATTGTAACGGGATATTTTTGACGATTTGAGTTTTTAACTTTCCAAATTATATTAAAAAAGAAAATTACAATCAAATAATGAATTTAAATTAAAACTAGTTTTTACAATAGAAACAATTGAGCTATATGCAAACTGTTGCAAACAATCTACAGGTAGCTCAACTGATCCATATCAATACAAGTCGGAAGCGTGCCCAAGACACTGGCTGCATTGCCCCCGCCCGGGGCAATATCTAATATCGTTCGGAACATTTTCGTGCGCTTTGATCACGGAAATAATAAAGTATTAGCTGCTTTCCGCGGCTTTGCTCGCGCTTTTTAGATATCCTACGTCCGGGATACTATTTTATTTAGGTTCCTTGCTACCAAACTTAATTTTATGAATAATATGAGTAGGTGCCTACTATGGAAAAAACTTAAAACTTAAAGCACCGCCGTCCTTTTTTTTTCTCAGTGTTCTGGTTGCCTGAAAGAAATCGCTTTAAGCGATAAGGCCGCCAAATCTATTGCTGTTCTATTTTATATGTTAAATTTAAAATAATCTATTCTTTTTTTTTCTTAATTGGTGATGAATAAAGTATTCTCTATCTATCTATCTATAAAACCATAAGAAACTAAACTTTTTTTATCATTTTTTTCCTTGATTGATAAGTTTTACCTATCCTAGTTTTTTGCTGATTCGATTCGGTCTTTTTCGTTTTTTTATTGCTCAGTATTTTGTTTTATTTTACAGACTGGCTCTGATAGTGCTCTGGATGTAAAAATAAAGTTATTAAGACGACTTTATTTTTAGAATTTTTGAATAAAACAACAGTAAACTCCGAGTTCCAGAAAATATTGGATCACTAATAGTTATACAATTATCTGTGTATATACCCATATTAATATACTTCGGGTATATCGATTCAATACCAGTGGCTGAACTTCCGGTTTACCTACCTAAATCGTTCATTTTGGCAGCGAAGCAGGAAGTCAAAACAATTTATATTCAAACAATGAAGTTACCAAGTTACCAAAGTATTCAAATCGTTAAATATTCAAAAACTGCGATTATTTAAAACCTATACCTTAGCCAAAATCCTTGTAGAATGTTTGCAAACAAACCACGACACATTTTACTAATTGCTTGGCGTCTAGTTTCAGATGGAATTGTATACAATATTTTATTGAAGGCACACAAATCGACAAGTGAATGTAAATTGCGTAATAAATTCGCGGCAACAGAGTGAATTTTAAGGATAAGTATGGGCGGTTTGTTTACCCACATTCTACAACGAGTTTGTCTAAGGTATAGTCCAAATAACTGCAGGCACACAATATTACAGAAATGACATTCGGCTAGAAGGCATCATCATCATCATATCTACTAATTACCTACCATAAGCTTTGACAAAGGGTTAAATTGTCTAAGACCATAAGGCGATACTTCATAATGAGCAAGTCGACAAGCGATGAAAATGACTGGTCAACGTTAGTCACCTTACACAACACAGTGAGGGGTAAAGTACCGTGGTATGCAATGAGACAAAAATATCACAAATAGCTATACAGTGTGTCCCTGGATAAAGTGCAACCCCGAAAGGGGGTGAAACTAGATCAAAAATTATCGACAAAAAAATAGAAAAAAAAAATTAAAAAAAATCGTATTATAATACCTACTTTATTGATGAATTAAAAAATTTATTACTCACTAATGACTCTATTTAATAAAAAAATTATTTCTTCCAAAGTAGTGGGTCTATTTTGTTAAAATAAAAACCATAATCATGTCAGATATGTTACGATGACGATAAAATAACAAATAACTCACAAACGAGTGGCTATCGTTACTTAAAGTTTAATTTTTGTATTAAAATTACATTTTTATGCTGTTTTTTTCCAATAATCTCCAAAAATCTTAAAATTAAGCCTATAATACTAGATATTTTTATGACTTTTAATTATTGTCTATCATCATAATAGCTTTTAAATAAAAAAAAACCTACGTTCTAACATAAAAAATGCGCTGGCTAGGAGCTTTTAAAGTTGACCACTGATTACGTCACCACTCAGGTAGAGACACTTTTTTTTACTGCTCAGCTAAAAATCAAATTTTAGTTACAACATTTTTATTATATAAGATAAGCTACCTACAGTGGAAGACAATTCTCGCAATATATCGAATAATAAGAAAGTACTTAAAAGAATCATGTACCCCGTTGGGGCGCTGCTCGCTACAAGATAACTTAAAACTAAAATCTAATTCAAAGAATTACCAAATAAGTATGTCAAGAACTGTCAAAATATCGAGTAATTGCTTCGAATCAAACAAGCGTATTATAATAATCAACAATTCGATATATCGACGGCAATTTTTCGATAAGTTGCTCGATATGCAACGAGTGGTCCTAGGCACTCGTTCGAATTACCTATCGAAGAGTGAAAGAAGAACATCATTCATATTTCTCGGTCGCTCACTTTCTTTAGTCTCTGGGCTGGCCATATCTCGAGAAAACCCGACAACCGCTGGGGTAACCGTGTTCTTGAGTGGAGACTGCGGCTCGGCAAACGTAGTGTAGGACGCCCTTCGACCAGGTGGGATGACAATTTGCGAAAGACTGCTGGCAGATGCTGGATGCGGCAAACTGAAGACAGGGCGCTATGGCGCTCATTAGGGGAGGCCTATGTCCAGCTGCGGACTGATATAGGCTATGATAATGATGATGATGATGGATGTTAGGAGTACCTAATCGTTTTCTGTGTGATGGGTAGACACAGATGAAATGATGTTATTTAGCTATTCGACCCCACATTATGTAGCTATAATACCTCATTGAATACAAACCTTACATAATGTGGGTGTGAATTTCCGATCATGGCCAGCCTAAAGGCCAATGTCAATGACCAAAAATGTATTCAAATTGGCCAGAATGAGATCATTGATGATGCATGTATTGTCATGCCTTGCCAGGCAATTTTGGGACTCAGTGAAACCGTAAAGGTGCGAAAATATTTTGCGGATTATGTCAGCGTGAATTTCCCAAACAGTGATATCAACCTATCTTATAAACTAAGCTCTTGTCTTTTAGTCTGTGGTCTCAAATACGAGTTTTAATTCTTATAGGTAGGTCCTTCTTTCTCATCGATTTAGATGCGGCGATGCTGGAGATTACGGATTCCTATCATGCATGATCCCGTATGGCTGGCTGGTACTGTACCGGAGTTGGTCTTGAATACCCATCCTACTACACGTTATGACAGAGAGAGTTGGCCTCCAGAGTTGTGTTGGTGGGCTTCGGTCTCTCATTTCATCATCTTCTTTTTGGGTCTCTATCCTTAGTAAATAATGAGTAAGTATACCAAACTAGCAGACAAATAAACCGCACCGGGGTCGCACAGGTTATTAGCAGATAGTGCTGTTTTGTTTCTGCAGTTTTATAAATCTTTAAGGGAAGTGGAAATGTCTCTGTGGGATTAATTATGATACACCACATATTATGTACCTAATGCTACGTAACCCTACCTAATATGTAGGTACATTGTTTTCAATAAAGGTAACCAAAATACCTATTTGATTTACGCGGCGCACGCCAGCAAAGCTCAGCTCCCTCGTCACATTTTAGCCTCGTCCCTGATTTTAGCTTATTTTTTCCGCAAAATCTCTCTTATTGAATTAATTATACTTAAGTAACTACCTACCTGGTCTACACTTAAACCTTCTTATTGAATCGCTCCGTTCAAGGATGTCGAACTAGGACTAGATCTCAGTACTCACGGGATTCCCGTGGTTAAGAACTCGAATTACATCAAATTCGTAATTTTTTTCTTTGGTTCCTTCTACGTGAAAACACGATTAAGAAAAAAAAATACGATGGAACAAAATCATGAAATTGCACTGCTTTGCACATAATTTGGTCGAGATCTCAGGAACCCTGCGGTTTATTGAAATTACTTATGTTTTGATTTGTAGGTTATTACTAATTACTTGGTTCCTTCAGACAGTTTTTTCATAAGTTGTGTAGTTTTCTTGTAAATATCTAAGCAAAAACTCCATTTTTGCACTTGCACCGTTCCAAAAACGCCTGCTCTATCCCGCTCCTATGAACGCGAAAACCTATGCCTATATCCTTTTCACAAAATGGCGCGCAATGCAAGTTTCACTTTGTGTCGACAAATTAATTTATCTACTTATTACGGAAACCTTTCTAAACAACCTCATGAGCTTCGATTGCGTGCAAAGTGCACTGCACCAAGATTCAGCTCATTCCAAGTCAAGAAAGACAGGTTCGACTGGTTAATCTGGTTATTCTAGTTCTCAAATTGATAGGAAGATGGTAGGTTAATTTGTCGCATAGGTACATTAACGAGTAATTGGAAAAATAAGGTCAAATCTATTACCTAGGCATCTCTACCTAATAAATTAAGACGAATTTCAATTGCTATGTTAAGGTAGGCGTAGGCAGCTGCCATTTTTAATTCGTTTCTTGTAGAATGTAGGTAGAGATGGGTAATCCAAATCGTCTTAGTTAATAGTAGGAGGCATTAGTCACAAATTACCGTGCATTAGTGTTTAGTGCTCTTCGAAAATACAATTTTAACCGACCATGCTGCTAATTGTTTTGTTATCGAAGGAGTAATTTGAAAAACAGCGCTAAAGCTGAAATTGCTCCCATTGCCTTAATTTTTTACTTTATCTTATGTTTAATTGTAATCTGTTTTGTAATATGTAGTGTTTAAGGTAATACATTTATTTTTCTTTCTTTCTTCTTTCTTTCTTTATCTTTAGAAGAACAGCACCCTTACATTTCACGGTTTCTGGGCAGCCGCCCCGGTTGGTGAGGACCTGAGGCGCCGGAGCAGCGGCGGCGATCTATTTTTTGAAAACCAGCACAGGTTAACTATAAGATGAAGGGATTCGTAATAAAAACAAACAAGTCAAAGTCAATAACTTTATTTCTTTAGGCTTACAAAATAAACACTTAGACAAGTCAAATGTAATACCTACTATAAACAGGTTTATAAATAGTCATTATTATCAAATAAGAAATATGATGTTATTGATTTTATTCGCTTCAATTTTTTGTCCAATAATGGAAGAAGCGAAAAATAAGATCCTTAAAGTGCGAGTATAACTCGCGCACCGAGGGTTTCGAACATTTTGCTAATTATACAAATAATTAGGACACTATTACACTATTACCTATAGGAAAAATATAGAGAAGTCCGTAAAAACTGTAGGTTTCACACTTTTTAAAATATTTTGAAACAAATCGAAAAAATTAACTTTCTTTTTTTCGGTAATACCTAATTATTAAAATAGCAAAGTCAAGTATTTTTCCTGTAAAATATGCCTAGACAATCTATATCAAAAAAAAAACGCCGCATACATAGTACCTACCTACACGGATCGCTCTGCAAACTTCGGAGATAAAGAGGAACGGTACCTAAATTTCTCGACGTTTTCAAAATATTTCAAAAAGTATGAAACCTACAGAAATTTGACATAGGTACTGTTTTGAAATGTACAAACCAATACCTTTCAATTGATACCTCACTTGCCCCTAGGTATTTTTTTCTTTAAATCAGTACCTACCTAATGGACTAATGGCGCACGAAATCTATTACTTACCTATTAATCTAGTTTAAGTTAATAGCGTTACTGAGATATTAAACAAAGAAGGGGGACGGACAGAGCGAGCCCATAAGTATGGGTAGTTTAGTAACCTACCTATTTTAGCTTAACTAATAAAAGCAAGTCTTTGATTGAATACTTATACCAAGTTAATAATAAATTACGTTAGGTAAGTACCTACCTACCTAAGATTTAAACCGCTTTGTGAAAAGACCCCCTACTGAGTCACTGTTATTTTTATTTTTAAACACCGCGTTATAGGAATCTATTAACTAATTAAGAAAGAATGAATGATTTCAACCAGCCAAAATATTTCTAAGAGCTTGAGATAAGAAAACATAATCAGTGAAGATTTCGTAAGAGCAGAAGTCAAGAACCTTTGGACGCTGTTATTTGGGCGAAAACTATAAACCCAAATAAATCAACGTTAAAATAATAGATAGGTCTACCAACCTAGTTATTTGTGGTACGTACTTAGAGCTACTTGTTTCCTCGTACTAAGTAAGTACATAATATTAGCATTTTACGTGTAACTACATATAACTAATGGTAGGTAAATAGCAATTCAGCATGTTAAGGTAAATTTCTTTTGTCCGTGTTGAATACCTAGTTAGCAGAGCATGCCAAATCAAATAACTGAATGGAACCAAACTATTGTTAACCCGTCGTCTCTATTTATCTGCTGTAATGTAAATGTAGAGTATATTTATCTATCTAAGTTTATCCGTTTTATAGTGAAAAAATTCTTTGTCTATGGTTTTATTATTTTTCGTCAGTCTACAACACAGAAAACTATTACTCCTAGCGAGGTCTACAAAGTTTCTACCTACATAAATAACGCTCCCCTAAGGAAATTGAATTATAGGAAAACGAAATGTATTACTTACCTAGTAGTTATAATCCTTTTCCTATTAGCTTCTATAACACATTCGATTCTGACTTTACTAACAAGGAAGTTAGATAAAAAACACGATAAAGCGGTTCGGTTTATCCAAGCCCTCTCTTAAATTCCAATCTTCCAGTGATCTTCACAAATAAACCTCGGGTATTATTAACGCAGCGACGCTGACCTACTAATCTGAAGTGGCACAAGAAAATATCAACAAAACAGAATGAAGACGGGCGTTAAGGGCATTTCTTAGAAAAATAAAAAGCACCAAAAAATATTTTAAGGGACGCCTATCGCCTAACTATTTATTTTATCCCTTCAACCCATAATAGGTTGGGAAATTATGTTGTTATATTAAGTACACCTAATGCATTATTATCATTATACTTAGCTTCTAGGCTACTGAAGTCTTTTTAATTTGAATTAGTTGTAGATACTAGGTAGGTTTTTAACTACCTAAGACCTAGATGTTGGTAGGTACTTGTTGTTGGCTCCAACGTCAATGTTAATCACTCGAACAATTTCGTTGTAACGGTTCATTGAGCACAGTTTACAGAGAAACGTACAGAACTGCATACAATTTTGATCTCTATATCCACATAATACTATTTATAATAGCAACAAGCCAACCAGTCGATATCTCGTCACATCGCGGCTTAGACGTTTCCACAATCTCGGAGTTTCCTAGGCACAGATCCCTATTGCATACCCTATTATCGAGTCGCCGCGAATCGGTTCAAAAAGTCGGAAAGTGTAAATATTGACTCGCGTTAACGAATTAGCATTCGGTGTGGATTACAATGAGGCATTCAACAGTATTTGGGACGTTTGTTTTAATATTCATTACATAATGAGCAGTTCGCCGATAGCCCGTGCGGTTCGCTTTCTCTCGGAACGCTATTAATTACGTACACGATTGTATTCAGTTATATTTACTCAACTGGCTTCGACTGAAAGATATAGAAACGGCTAAGTGGCGCGGGGCACGACGACGACGCCCGTATCTTATCGCTACCACTCTATTGATCAGCCACATATCGCGAACGGCCCGCCTTATACGGACGACTGGACTACCTTTATTGACCAATTTAATGTGCAGACGTGTAACTACCATAGGCGCGATGTTACCAGTGAAGTCATAATGTGCGCCGGACAGAAATAGAAATACAGTGTTTACAGGAAAATAGAATCAATAACGTTGTGTTGCGGTTTGTTATCGAGCGGAAATAATGGCAAAAACGCCAACTATGAGTGTGAAGTCACGGGAGATCATCGGCGGCGATCAGTTCAGTCAGCGGCGCGAGGTGTTCGACAAGCACGACACTGTGTTCCTGCCCGCGACTTCGCCAACGACCACAGCGCCCGCGCCAGACGTCGAGCCCATCATTACGTCCAACCACGGCAAGACCACCTCCAACTTCAAACGGAACACTCCTGGATACTCCAGCATGAGGGAATCCCGCACCGAGGAAATGGAGTTTGACTTCAGGCCGAGGAAGTATTCAGACAACTTCATGTCAGAATTAAACCAAAGTGACGATGTGGACTATAGGCGGACGATGACCGACCGTACCCGACGACTGTCCAAACTACGAAGGGACTTCATGACTTCCAACCTACACGAGCCATCCAGTGGTGCCTTCAACCGTGCCGGAACGCGAGCCTCGTTGCCAGCAAAGCCGTACTCTCCCAACTCCCCGATTCAGAAGTACAAAATTGAGAGTCCGAATCTGTACAAATTTCCATTCGCTGAACCGTACAGTACACCGACTCCGACGCGCAAAGTCAGACTAGATTTAGGAGAGTCTGTGGTGGACGGCGAAGGCGGTAAGGAGAACGAGGATCCTAAACAGCGGCATAGGAGTGTTCCAGAAAACAACAACACATCAAAAATCGACCACAACAAATTGTTTGAAGAGTTGGTTAAGAGGTATTCTCCGCAACGCAAGCCTGTAGATTGGAAACTGCCACCGACCAAGCCTAGAGTCATCGGATCCGTAGCTAAGAGTAGCGCTGGCAGTATCGACAGTGCAAAGAAACCAGACGAAAAACCTGGAGATGACGATGTTTTTGAGAATAAAGATAAAGCTGAAGTCAATCCAGACGTTAAGGCTGTTGAGAATAAAACGACAACTGAAAATAAGACGGGTGAAGCTGTACAAAATGGCCCAGGGCGACTGGAAGGCGAATCGAAAATATCCCTGTCAGAACTGGACGAGAAAAACGACAAAGTGCCAGAACTAAGCTTCCAAAGACAGACGAGCAAAGAGTCCGCCAAGAAGCCACCTATAGAATACGTAGACTTGACCATTCCAGACTTGATAGACAAGATGACGGCAGAAGGCAAGGAAATAGAGTCGCACGCGAAGAGCGCTACTAAAGTGAAGCGAAAGAGGAGTTTTATAGATAAGCTTTTAGGTCGTAATAAGAAGGATAAGTAGTATCTTGTAACTGCAAGGATTGCGAGTGATAACGATATTGAAGCAAACCCGCCAAAGAAATCCAAGGTTGTATGTGTTGTAAAGGATTACGTCATAGCTTTAGAGATCTTACGATAAAAGATAATGTGAATTTTATATTTTTTGTATCAAGTATTTATGCAAAATGTTGCCAGTCGTTTCCTAAGTCGTTATCTGCTTTGGTTGGGTTGGGTTATCAATAGTTGATAAAATATAAAGTGCCATGTGACACTCCCTATCGCAATTTCTAAGTGAAGTTAACCAATAAAGTAGATATTTGATTAAGTGGTTTTACAAGAAAAATCAACGCTAGTACAATTTCAACAATAATATAAATTGTTTGTAGGTACATTTTGATCAAGTTTTTGTGTAGGTATAACAGAGTTTCCTTATAAAATTTGCAAGGACTTTTCCTTGTCTTAATATATTGTTATTAATATTATTACGGTTACTATTTTTCAAGCGAGAATTAAAACAGATTTTTCTCTGAATAAATTATTTTTATTATACATTATTGTTTTTTTTTCACAGAAGATATCACGGTATTGAAATAAATAATGTCAGCTCATAAAACTAAGTTAAAAGTAACAAACAACAGAATTAAACGGTAAAAAAACTTAACAATGATAATCATTATACTGTAGGTACTTAAAAATAGCAACTTATTCTTGGAGATCCTAATCACAAACAGGATGAATCATCATATCACAATCACATACAACAATACAATCACAGTTATTTATACATTCACATTGTACTCGGTCAACTAGGTCTTTATGTTGTGTTAAATAGAGCTTATTTTTCAATGATTTCACACATAAATAGAACTGGGACATCACTAGGGAAATAAATGAGATATTTCGAATTTAGAAAACAAAGGCATTTTTGTAATTTTAAGAATAGCTTTGTCTTGATAATTCTGTTTTTGTTCGTTGGGACAGGAGAAAACATAACTATAGGTGGATCGCGCCGCGCGCCACCTGCTGGGCTATTCACGATGGTTTGGAATTAACCCCGAGCGCGCGAAATTAAATTTTTTTGCGGTTTTTAATATTATATTTTCTGCGTTTTGCAAGAAATTTAATTATCAGAAAAGAAGTTTTCCACATAATCATAGACATACTTCTATGAACCCATGTTACAAAAAACTATGAAATTCAAATAATGGAGCAATAGGTAATTTATGTTGATTTTTTGTAATATATCTCTTTGAATAATAATTGCTCCAAAAGTAGCAATAAATCGAAATTTGTCAAAACATAGGTTTATAGAAAATGTTTCACTTTTTATGGAAACTGAAACTTAGTTTCTGGTAGTTTAATTCCATGTAGAACGCAGAAAATATTAAATACCGCTTAAATATTTAAATAACGCGCGTATCAATTTTAGATTTCGAGCCTCGGTTTCATTCCTAGCCATCGTGAATAGCCCTGCTCGACCGGAGACGGAGACAGGAGACCGCGACCGGTAGTTGTCTTCGGAGTCGCGTCTCTGTTTTCTATCGCGGTCGCACGCACGAACCGCTGCCTTTACACAAATTTTGGGTAGGCAAGATAGGTAAACAATCTGGGGAGGCCTATGTTCAGCAAGATGTATGGGCTGATTCAAACGAGTATGGTCCAGAGCTTAAATAAGGGCCCTATCTCACTAGGACACCATGGTGGCACCACCAGTCGTACCACTAACAAAATATGTACAGTATGGAGGATGGCTCACCTGGTATCAGCTCGGCTGGTATAATCTATACATACAGTATTCTATATTGTTATTTAGGAAACAGTTGGATATTTGGTTGCTTTCAAATTGTTTTATAGTGTAAACGAACACTTAAATTTTATTATACGATGATAAGTTATACCTACCTAATAATAATAATGACTATTTAATATTTGCACACCTGCTTGCGGGTCGTATACACTGACATCATCCCATAGCTTTAAGATCTTGGCATGTAATTATTGTATATTTTTTATATTTTAAATTTGTATTTTTTGACCATTATAATATAACATAGGACGTTATACAAGGCGAGTCATATTGTACAATTCACAATTAAAAAAAAATTAACAGTATATACACAATAATTATATTTCATTCATAATTAAGTATTCAAATAATTTCATTTCAGTCGTTAAGAGGTTTTCAATTGACAAAAAATTTCAATAAATTAAATCAGTAGGTAAATTGCTACTCATAAATTCATTAATACTATAAAATGCAAGGCTTTCCAAGAAATTTTTAATTTTAAGTTTAAAATGTTCAAAATTGTCAATGTCTGTGATTTTAATTGATAGTTTATTACATAATTGTATTTTAATAAATTCTCCCTGCCTTTGTACCTTCGCAAGACGTACCGTTGGTTTGACTAGTTTTTCTTTATTTATTTTATTCTGCAAATAAACGATTGATTCTTATTCATACAAACGCTCGGAACATAAGTTATACGAACCACTCGAGTTACAGAAAAGTCGTGAAAAAAGTCATGAGCTCAATTTATGAGTGTTGTTAAATTGTTTAGGACTTGGCCATCACCGCCCTTCTCAAATAACCACGCTGTATATTAAAATATACAATCACAAAACTAGAAAGAAATTCAAGTAGATTAAGGCGAGGCAGTCTGAGAATGGACGAATCTTTTAGGTTTTTTAACAACTGTATCTCTACTGAAATGTAAAAGTTGTGCGATTTTTTTTATTTTTATTATAGTTGAACATATACTCTAGCACTTTGTGAAGATAGAAACGTGAATAATAACAATTTTCTCGAAAAAAAAATCATAATTAAAATACTGCAGGCGGGCAGCCTTACCGCACGATTAGGTATGTTTTATGGTAATTATTTCAATGACAGGGCCGAGTCACAATACTGTACTATAGATAACATTACCGTGCTCTGCCCCCCTAGCACGGCGATTGTTGTCTAGGGTAGAATAGAGGAAAATTACGTCACTTCGTCATCGAATGCGTAAATAATTTGAAATGCATTCCTTCAACTTCAATATTGTACGCAATGTACAGCGATGCGATGTCATTATTGTCTATTCTACCCTAGACAAGAAACCCCGTGCTAGGAGGGCTGGTGTCGCAACCATTTATATGTCTAGATAGAGTTATTTGGCATCTCACTCACTCCACTACTAGTTGATGGTGGTGTCTGTTTTGGTAAGAAAAACCAATTTACACCTTTGTAGCTCAAACTCCACGGTGGCGCGACCAGTGGTATTCTAATGAAATATGGCACACCGTAAGTACCTCTACCAATATCACAGCAATGAGACTACTCTAACTACTTTTATATAGAACTAGAATTAAATCATTTAAATCTGAGTAATAGAAACATTGAGTTATATGTGGTAATAGTTCTTCAGTGCATAGAATGCTTAAATAAAATTTCTTTCCAAACTTGGCTTACTCTTTATCGCGATTGATGATATCTTAGTCACGATTATTAAAACTCAATTTGATAGTAAATTTCAAACATTTGCGCATTTTATGACATATTTTTCTATTATTCCTTGACAAAATCTCTCTTATGTGTATAATGTGCTTTCTGTGTTGGTCCCAATGCTTTTACGAATTCATTGTAAGGTTGATAGTTTCGAGTTGATTAAAGGATCTCCAAGAATAAGTCCACCTCGAAACGATCAACCTTACAATGAATAATATTTCGGCGTTCCACAAGGAATATAATTTGCCGGAAATCCTAAATAATTTTATATTTACTTTTGAGAAAATAATGATTTTAGGCTCAATCAACATTACCTATCTCAAATGGTCTCAAAATACAAATCTATCGAAGTTGGTTTCATTTCAACATGGGCTCATAGAAAATAGTTTACGATCTGCGGCAAATCATTCTGTCTCAATTCATCTTGTAGAATACAAAGAAAAAATTAAAAAAAAAAAAACTCTGACTTTAACTTATTCAAAAAGGTTTCCAGTTTCCACTGAGAAAGGGCGAGGAACCAACAGGAATGAAATTTGTTCTCTTATTACAAATAGCTTTTGCTCCAAGATGAATGTAAATAAATAAATAATGCTGGACAATCCACATAGAAATATCTAGCCCCAAGTTAAGCTGAGCTAGTAAGACTCTTTTAAATCAATAATTAAGGTGTAGAAAGTACCTTATATGTTAATAACTAGTAGCCCATAGGCTTCAAAATGCATAGCAATATAAAACCTAATAAGTCATCCCTGCATTCCACAAATTCCCTTAAACTTTATATATTTTTTCTTTCGCTCTTCTTTCACATAGATATATGATATATGTGTTGATCTATCTAAATCTAGGAAGATAGTAACTTTCAACTACGTTTATCAGGGTCAAGATTTTGTACCGCTTTGTCAAGATCATACAAATGGCTATCCTTGACATGTGGAGCCAGTTGTCTCATTGCTGTGGCTAGCTTGTAGACATACTCCTTGTTAGACCCACTTGGACCGTGGCAGGATACCACCTGCTTTGCTATTTCTTCTATTGATGCTGGACCTGTAATGAGAGTTATGTTTATTGATACTGTGCTCTGGGTGTTTTCTATTTATAATATATAAAATGTCTGTGTATGTAGTGACCCATAAGTCAAGCTCTGCTGAGCTTGGGGCTAGATGATGATGCGTGTCTGGCATTATTATTTTAGTTGCTCTGTTATCAACATTATCTGCTAGCTGACTTTACTCATGATGAGTGAAGATACAAAACTTCTGTGGCTTATGTCAAAATCAACCAATCTTGAAAGTAGAATTAGGAGGCCATCAAGTGTCATTATCATCATCATCAGCCTATATTAGTCCACAGCTGGACAATAGGCCTTCCCTAATGAATCCATACCACCCTGTCGTGAGCTTGTCGCATCCAGCATGTGCCTGGAGTCTTCTGCAGTTCGTCATCCCAAATGGCAGAAGGGTGGCACTATGTTTGCCAAGTTGCAGTCTCCACTTAAGAACATGTTTACATTGTTGTTTCTTCGCAAGATATGGCCGGCCCACAGCCATTAAGCTTGCTGATTCTTTGAGCTATATCGATAACTTTGGTTCTCTATTGGATGTATTAGTTACAAGTTCTATCCTTCAGAGAAACTCCGAGCATAGTTAAGTTCTCTCCATAGCTTGCTGAGCAACTTTGAAATAGTGAACCAGAGCTACCGTGAGTACCCATGTCTCAGCTCCATAGGTTTTCAAATGTTATATCATCTAATTCTAAGTGGGGCAAGCAAGAGTGACTTGTGTGTTTGATGAATTTGTGAATCATCATTAGCCACATTTCACCAAATTCATAAGATAAGAAATTATGGTCAGTAAACTGCACACCTTTGACAGTGTGACACTTGGATCTAAGGAAGACATTTGCTCAGCAGTGGATGTTTGGAGACATTTTAATGTGTGTTATTCAAACCTAAACCTACCAGCGTAAGATTCGTTTTCTTCTGTTGCCACATAAAGTGTTAGATCAAATGGTTTTATATTATTGTCATTTGGGTGGAATGTCAATATTTTCTTTTCATAGCCATTCTTTTCCCTGTAGTCCAACTGATTTGTCACCTTTTCAATATCTTCCTCTCTGATCTTGTATGCGATTCCCCAAACCTCACTGGCAGGGTCGGTGCTGGGGATAAGTGTTACAACTCGGCCTGGCTGAAATTTATAAGGGTACTGTTAGTGTTTTTTAACTGGTTTCCACCATCAGGCAGCAGGTGGCTCTTTCAGCATGTCGGATGGTTAATACAAAAGTTTATTTCCATTTATTGGTTATAAACTGTAAGTACATACTTAATAAATTACTGCATGTGTAAAATATGTCAATGCTTAGAGATATTTAATTTTTCAAACAAATCAAAACATTGTACATTATTTAGTTTCAGAAAAAAAAATAACTACCTACCTACATTATTAGGTGCTTAGCAAAAATATGGATTGCTTTTATCTAGGTTCCTACTTGTATAATAAATTATAATAGATCCTTAAGGTCCCGTAAGGTCTTAAAATACAGAAGGGTTGTTGAAAAACATTTGATTTAGACCAATTTTACATAGGTTGTAGCTAAAGATGGTGTATATGTGTATAATAAATATAAATAAATAATGCTGGACAAATCACACAGCATTATTTATCTAGCCTCAAACTAAGCAGAGCTTGTGAGACAACTGATATAGGTGCATAATAAAATAGGTACATGGGATAGATATTTTTCAATTTACATAGAAAACGAGCAGAACACCCTGAACAAATCTGCAGAACGTATAAATATTTGTCCCGAGGCGGGAATCGAACCCGCAACCTCCTGCGTCACAGGCGGACTTTCGCCCAACGCGCCACAGAGGTCGTCAACACGGACACAGACGAGAGGAGCCAAGTTACAACGACGTGGTGTTTACCTTCTCTGGTACACCTCTGTGGTCAATGCTGAGCTGGTAAAACCTTCGACAGTAGCCCTTGATGGCACCAACCACTTTTTTCTCATAGTTGAAGTCAACCTTCCACACTAAGGATCCGTAACCAAAAATCCACATTTTGCTGGTTATTACAGCTGACGAGGCGACGACGGTGCTCACCGAAACTAAGAATCTAGCCAGAATTTTGAAGATATTTTCTTTTGGGCTTTGTGAAATTATTAATTTTTCAGTAAAATAAAACCAAAGGTTATGTCAGGGTTATGTTCACATTCACACGATCTAATATTCTGTGCATAAACTAAGAAGTAGTATACTACGAAGTTATTGAATACTCATTGAAGTATTCTACATTCTGTGATTCACATCATGGTATAATCTGACTGATAACTAGAAACAAAGACTAACGTATGATTAATTTTACTCCAAGGTTTAAATCCGTAGAAGATAAATTCAGTATTAATAAATAGAGAGTAAGGAGGAAGTCAATGAGTATACAATAACTACGTAAGAGAGGAAGTAAGCTAATCCGACTCTACTCCCTACCCTGATTAAAATTTAATCTGAGGTGCCACCTTTATTTTAGAGACAGAATAAGCATAGACCTTAGATGAATTAAACCTTCCTCTGTGGCATAGACTATCTTGAACCAGCAGGCTGATCATGCAAGGCTAATTTTAACGTAGCGCGTTAAGTGCGCTAATATTAACGCGCTAGTAGGTTTACCGCGTTAGTTTTTCAACTTCAACTTCTTTCCTCTAATTCCGTCTAATTCGGTATGATGAACGAATGAATGAACGATCGAAGTGTCAATTGTCAAATTACCATACTGTCAAAGTACAAGTAACATGAATTGTCAACTTCTATGAAATAGGTGGGGGGCAATTCCGAGTATCACGTGATATTTATCGAGTGATACGCAGTATCACGGGATAAGATATCAAGTGATAAGTATCAATCCTTCGATGATATATCGAGTGCCGCCAAACTGCATTTTCGTGCACTCTTCGATATTTCTAGCATAGACAATTTGATTTCATTATGTCTTGTCATTACATATTTGAACTTCAACTTCTTATTTATCGCAAATAAAATATTTGAATGTCATAATTCCATACTTTACGAATGTCAATATCTGTCATGTACCTATAGTTTGTGTTTCGTCAGTAATTCAAACTTAGTTAATCTTTATCTGAATCTAGAAATTTTAGGAACAACTGTCAACATTTGAAACTATAGATAAGTTAGTTAATGTTGCAACTTTTAATTTGAAGCTGGCATAATTTGATATAATGTTGTTTGTCAAAGACGTATACGATTATAATAGCTGACGGACGACATATCTGGTGTGTCAGAATAGCCGAGCGCAGGGAGCGAAATGAAAATCTAGTCAGCAGGCAACACCGTTTACAATATTTACCATAATTTCGTTTGGGTACCCCGCGCGCGTAAGGAAGTGGAAAAATAGAATTTATATCACCCCTGACTCCAGAAATTATAATGATGCAAAAAGCAATTTTAATTAATAGGTACATTCAATAACAACTAGAGAAACTTGTATTGCACATTGCACTAATAATCTTTGACTTGAGTTGAGAAGCAAGGAACACCGTGAAATTATTTGAAACATCAAACAAAACAAGCAGAGACTAACGAAAGTGAGCGACAGAGAGATATGAATGATGTTCTTCTTTCACTCTTCGATAATGCGAACGAGTGCCTAGGACCACTCGTTGCATATCGAGCAACTTAGGTATCTAAAAAAAGCCCTCGATAAATATCGAATTGCAGATGTTGAGTTGAGAATACGCTTGTTTGATTCGATTCGAAGCAATCACTCGATATTTTGTGACAGTTGTTGCCGTATTTATGTATGAGATATTGCGAGAATTGCCTCTCTCATCTCATCTATGTACTAAAATAAACAAACAAAACAAATAATATGCCGGCACATCGATGGACGTCAACACAGACAGTACCATACCATTTGTTTATTCCACCTAATAATGTTTTCTGATAATTAAATGTGGCAGAGTGACTCTACGGACATTCATTCCTACATCTCACAACAATATATACGATGATGTGATGCTGTGTTATTTGATGTAAAAGTGATGGTGAGCGAAAAGTGCCGAATTTATCATTCCACTCGTAAGTATAAGTTTGTTTGACTTCCAAATTTCATGACGCATTCGCATATTCATAAATACCTACATCCATATTAAATTAAAATATGTTTTTATTTGTTACAGATATTCCAAAAACAATGAACCGTCTCGTCGTAATGAAAACGTCTGCATTGGATAGAAGCCCCGGGTCGCAAAGATTGGTTATCCAAAAAAAAACAAGAATTTGTAGCAAATATTTTAATGAACATCTTTTCATAAAAAAGAAACAGCAGAAGAGCTGTTCCAAAACTGGTAAGTAAAATATATAAATACACAACTAATGGCTGTAAGTGCCACAGTGGGTAAGTCTTTTTGAGACTTCGAGAAAAAAATATTCATACCCTTTGTGTTTTTATCGACCAATCAAATCAAATATATTTATATGGTATTGGGATTTCGTGTGACTAATACTTGCCATATTTATAGTAGGTAGGCACTATTTTATAATATTCATATTTATCCTTCAACGTTTTATTACAGGCATGTAAGATAAATACTACGGAAAAGGTACGTGAGGAAAATCATGAAAACTTTGTAAGAGAAATACAATCCAGAACAAACACACAGTGTAAATTAGTAAGTAGTTATAACAAAGTGTATGAACAATTTACCTAATTTATTAATGTTCATGTTATTTTCATAAAAAAGTATTTAGTACTAATAATATTAATATTATTGAATATAAGACTGATAAAGGTACATTTTCATAAGTTGGATAAGCAGTTGATTTGTGATTTATGATTTATGGAGAATAAATATTGATATATTGTCATATGACAGGTTTATCTGAAGTAGTTATAATGTAAAAGTAAAGCAATCTATGCCTAGGTCTATTATTTTATCAGGCAGACCATCTTGGTTCAATACCTGTGTAATATTAAATTACTTAGCAGAAATGTGATTTCCGTCTTGTGATTTTGGTTGATTTGTAAAAGTATTTTTAAAGAGTTTGAAATGATTTCTACAAGTAGCTAGTAGTTTAAGTGGCGGTGGTAATAAATACAATATATCATTGATACCTAAACGTAGTTTGTGTATAAATATAGATTTTGTTGGTTATTTATGTGATCGGTGTTGCGAGTAGAGCTGCACTTTTCACCCTGGCAACCGCTGAAAACCAGCACTGCTATGGCACTAGAGCAGCATGAAGCTGAGCTGGTGACCTTTTTGTGTTAAATTTAATTTATTATTAGTTATTTAAGCATTGTGATATAAATCCTTCAAATTTTGTTTCACAATTAAACCTTTTCTATACTATTTTAGTTTTATTTACATGCAGTTTACCTATTCCCGCATATTTAGGTACCTAATTCAATAAATTTTAGGAATCCTTTCTCATTAAATAAATTATTAAATCAAAAATTAAATTAAAATTATTTTATTTCAGACAACAATGATCTATAATTTGTTAGTAATTTTGTATGCTAAAGTGCCCTTAAAATTAGTGTTATTATTTCGAACTTAATTAAGTACAATCAAATTAAATTGGACTAAATTAAAATGAAATAAAATTAAAAAAATACCTACTTACATTAAATAAGAATATTAAATTATGTTAATATTAATTAATTAAATTACTTAATTTATAAATTTCTGCCACATTGGCGAATCAATCCTACCTGCAATGGTTTGTATTTGCTATTGGGGCTGTCCCGCACTCGCGCATCAGGGACGCCGTCTTTTTCTGGAGGATGGCAGCAAAACCATCCGTTTCATACTCTGCAAACATCCCGATGCACTGCAGAAACGAGGCAGTCCCAACATCATCCTAAAGATATTATTATATTGCACACGCAGGGTCTCTAGCAACCGTTTGGTGTATCTGGCCCATAGGTTCTTATGAGAAGTAGTCTTGTAGCTCAAGTAAAGGAAAAAAAAAAAGAAATTTGTAGTTAATTCACAAAAAATGTTTGATTTATTTTAATTACACATGATAATTGTTAACCAAATCAGATTTTTCTGTGAACTGTGGGTCTGGGTAAATTTCTGTGCTTATGAGTATGTACACAAATTTGTACGGAACCCTTGATGTGCGACTCTAACTCGCACTTGACGTTTTATTAATATTAAAATACCACCTCCTCAACCTCAATAGCTTAGGTATCATGGTCCACTGCTGGACGCAGGCCTCCCCCTCATTTTTTTATCCCATGAGGGGTAATGCCCATAATCCTCACGCTGGGCATGCAGGTTGGGGATCACAGTTCGGTGGTAGATCTATTCTGCAAGAAGCGCTGCTGTCCGCCCCCCGGTGTCGCGAGTCCATGGACGTGCTGCCTCCACTGCTGCAATTTCTCTTTCCTCTTCAAGGTCCTCTTGAGGTAGAACCCTTTTAAATCAGAATATGTTTTAGTTTTAATATAACATTTTATTTATGTAGTCAAAATAAAATACTATTGTTATAGAATATTATATATAACACTGAGTCATGCATTAAAATAAAGAAGAAAGACCTAGTAGGTGTTTATCATTGTTAAGAATCAACATACCTACCAACTGACAGTTTATAGAATAAATACACTTTCTATTTTTTTAATGTGCAGATTGTGGCTTTTTGGGGGAAACTATGGCTATTTATAGCCCCTAGCACATTATCTACCCCATATTTGACAAGGAAACCATCAGAAATTTCTTTCCGTGTCCTGGGGACACTCACGACACATCCACTTGGGCAGTAATCTGAAATCAAAAGATGATCTGTATACAGGCCATTGTCACTAACAGATACCTGTTATGAAAAGGAATGTTTATCTCTGAAATTTACAAAACCACTAATTCCATAAATAAATTTTACTATTATGAACCTAATAAGGTAGATTAGGTTCATAATAGTAAAATTATTTATAGTTGAGTTCTTTATAATGCCAGACACAAGTTAGTAGACATACTTATATTCGAATTACAGCATGAGTGAAATGCTTCAGAAAATATGATATGGTTGACTGCCCTACGCACAACCCCGGCCTTCCGGCCTGTTCCTCACTGATAACTGCTATCCGCAATGAAACGAAGGCCAATTAGGACCTGTGAGGCATCACATTAAGGCAGATAATTTAGGAGAGATATTTAGGAGTCTACACTGTTAAATAAAAACCCTTTACCTCAGTACCTACCTAAAAGGGCAGTGATTTATTACTGACTTGAGACTTTATAGACTAATATGTAAGAAAGTTACAGCAGGTAAATGTGGGTATTTTACTACCTATTCATCCCTAGTAAACTCACTTTTATATGCACTGGTACCCCTTCTCTGCGGGCAGGCTTGTGGTCAATTTCGAGCTGCTTGGTAACATACATTGCCATTGCTTTGTTGGCTCTAAAGAGAGAAACAAATTCAGCCTCTGGGAGTTCATAAGGGTTGCTTGCGTCTCGCAGAGCTCTACGCTCCAACCGCCTTCGTTTGCTTCTGTTCTGACCCTACGCCGCCGTCGCCACATTTGAATGAATAACTACGTAGAAATCCATTTCCACTGTAAAACCAATATTAACAATAGGTAGGTAATCTTGAAGGTTTTAGTATTTACCTAGTTACCCATGGATGCATGCGCAATTCTATTATTATTTTTATATACCTATATTATTAGGTATTCTATCTTATTTTCTTTTACTACTGTATTTGTAACCAACCAACAAAAAAGCAAAAGGTTAATAATCACATGTTTGTTTACATGCGGCCATATTTGTATGCCGCGTTAATTTTATCCGCCTACAAGTCGACCCGGATAAATTTTTGTACCAATTTCCACTGCCGGCGTCTATTTTCCAAGAATTAAAGCGCCTTAGCGCGCTTAGTGGTAAATAAACGCGCTAAAATGCTATCTAAACGCGTTATCTTTTTATTAGCACCTTTTTGACAGTAATCTGACGTAAAAGGGTGTTAAAATAGGGGTTCATTCAGATAATTCGCTGCATTTCCAATGAAATAAACGCCAAGAAAAAGAAGTTGATGTTGATTTCGAAGCAAAATATTAACACTAACGCGCTAATATAAGCGCACTTAGCGCGCTACGTTAAAATTAGCCTTGCATGATCAGCCTGCAGAACAGAGTATCACAACACCACGCCAAAAACAAACTTTCATTAAAACAGGTTGTCAAACTCATAAATTTTGGCTGTCGCTGTCACTGTCATGAATGTCATAAATATTCATTCATTCCTCACTCTTTTTACTTTTAAACTATGTGGGTTGTGGTTGTTTGGTGTTAACATGCGTTAGCATCCCTAGTACATCTGTGGTGTTAACACACGCGTTAATCCCGAAGTAACGAATGTATTGTTGCTCCGACGACGTTACGTCATGTTTAGTAATAGCATTGTAATATCGAAGTTGATACTCGGCTAGTCTAAGATTAACTATTCTTAGAGTAGTGGCATATTAAGCTAGAAGTAGAGATTTTTTATTAATTAGACTTTTTATTGTAACATACATACCGGGAGGGTGGGTATTTCGATTTGAAAATAAAAATACTTACTATAGTTGTCTAATTTAGGACGATATTTTTGACAGCTCACACCTATGTTGTAACAAATTTTTTTATAAACAAGAATACTTCCAAAATTATTGTAGCACATGGACGAGCACCGCCCACTTAACGTAGTGAATCGCCTTGCAACAATACCGCACAACTGACTAGACAAATAAATCGAATTTATTTTAATTTAGATAGATTTGCACCGGTAAATGAATTAAAAATAGTGAATTTGAATGTTTTTCGCTTATGGGACTCCTATTCTACCTCAACAACCATCTGGACGTGTTTTCTAAATAGGTTGATTGCCGAATGAAAATGTGCAGGATGCGAAATCGTAGTCGTGAGAGGGCTTTTACTGTTAAGTATACAAATATTTATAAAATTATTTTTACTTACTACTTACCTAAAACAATTAAAAAATAAACGTTTTTGTAATTTAGGTACTTATTTATAAAACATACCATGTAACCATCGATTCCAAATTCTATGGGAACGAAAATCGAATAGATTCATTAACGATTATACACTACCCCATCCCTACTGAGAGCTGTCAAAATTATCATCCTAAATTAGATTATACAAACTATAATCTATGAAATGAAATAATATGGATTTTTGGTAACATCTCGACAACTTATCTGAGGAGTAATTTTATTCTGTGACCTTATTAACATCAAAACGCAATGGATCCTCGACGTTATTAACAATGATATCAAATTATTTGTGAACGATAAAACCAGAAAAAATCCATATTCCTTTAGCCATGAATCGCCCGCAATGATCTTTTAAAAAAACATGATCCTGTAAAGGCCTGCTTCATGTACCTATCATCATTTCAATCTCATCAGAAATTATCTAGTAACTGGTAAGAACATTTAAAGCGTGCACTGTAGGGTGTACAGAAACTTGATAGGTATTACTAATGTCTAGAATAGCACAAAAACTTTGCGATGAAATCGTGGATCCTGCTATCAAGCCATCCGGAGAGAGCAATTCGAAGTCACGTAGCAGGCATTACAACCAATGCTGCGATGAAATTGTGGATCCTGTTATTAAGCCATCCGGAGAGAGCAATTCGACGTCACGTAGCAGGCATTACAGCCAATGCTTCAGCAATCTATCTAGCCAGTGCTCCAGTAAACGACCCCGCTCAATCATTATTGACAAAAAAGTGACTAACAAAATATGTCCTAACGAACATAAACCAAGCAAAACCAAGCTGAAAGAGCCGCTTATCAAGAAGAATTACAATAGCAAAGCTGCAAACACTGATATCACAGGGTCCTTTTTTTGTGACACAGATTGCCTGACAAGGGTCCAAAAACGGAGCCACAAATGCACATGTAAATGTAGTCAAAATCACTCAAGTACCAAAACCATTCCAAAGACAATACAGACGTTAAACAATGTAAAATATATTCTTCAAACAGACAAAGCTTGCACTAACTCTGTTAAAACTTATAGCTGTGGAACACAGTTTTCAGATAGATTTAGTGAAGGAGCTACTAAGTCAAATATTAATGCAAACAGAAGATCTAATTTAGAGTCTATGCCTAGAGATTCACGGCCTACATTCCATGATATTATGGGTGCAAGACGGTGGGCATTGTCTCAACACCGAACACAAGGACCTGATTTCTGAATATAATACCTTCATACACAGTTAAAAAGTGCATTTTATTTTATTACAACCTTAGATAAATGAACGTAACCATCTTTCTGATTGATTAAGATTTTTAAACACTAATACATTTGGTGCACTCACTTCTCTTACCTTAGATTATGTTCTGTGGCCTTACCTTCCTACTTAAACAGAGCTAAATTCTTCAGGTGATTATTGATAAGACTATGATTTAGATAAAAAGGTTTATTTGTCTATTCCAGTCGAATTACTACTGCATACAAAATTAGTGCATCCATCTGGTTTTCAACCTAAAAACAATAAAATAATAATAAGGATTTTGACAAAGAGGCAAACAATTAGTTCATTAGGAATCCATTAGTCCAATAAGATCAGATAATATGTTAAAAACAAGAATAATCCGCTTATTTGATTTGGGAAATTGCACCCTTGGTAATAGGCACAACACAATACTGTTAAATTCAGGCAAAATTGTTAAAATAACCTTCTAAACTTTGTAGATTAAGTCCAGGAGTGAGCAATGCATCTTTGAGTAACCTTCACCTCTCAGGAATATTGACTTTAAAAGCCATTAAACAAAATTATAAATAGATAGCTGCAGTCCTATATTTACATCAAAAGGTATACTAGATAATGCTATTTCAGTTTCGTGAAAACAGCATGTTTAGAGGTGTTAACAAAAGTAAGAGAATTTTACTTTCTAAATCATTGACTTCATTATAAACGGATTGTCCTATATTATTACAATTCTATAATGTAATATTTTATTGCAGCAAATATCATAGTAGACATTTATGTCGAAAGGCACACTAGCCCACCACAAAGTAGTAGCATAAATTCACTATGTATAAACTTTCAGCTATGTGATAGGCTAAAACACCAATTTACTTTTTTCTAGGTAGAGATGCAAGGCATGCATTTATTATTCCTATAATAAATAAGCTACTTAAGAAAGTAAAAACCAATTAGATCAACTAGCTATATTGATCCAGGTTTTAATTAGACTATTTGTACTACTTGGCGTTACTGTAGTGGGCATGTGTAGCCTTCTTGGAATTGGAGCTCACAAGTTCTGTTGTGCTGGGCTGGCTGGTGGAGGAGCTGCTTCCAGGTTCTTGATAAGCTGAGCCAGCCAATGCTTGGTGGAGGTGTCCTCTTGCAGGCAAGCAGAGAATGTGGCATCCCTCAACTGGTCTGGCAGACATTGCCGCAGAGCCTCACGTGCCCGTGCATTATCAGACAATCGTAAATAGCACCGAACTACATGCTTCAGTAACCGCGCTGATGGCTCTTTAGCAAGAGATAATACCATCTTTCCCAGAATCATAGCCACATGAGAGAATCTATCATAGGTCTGGCAGATATAGCACAGACCACTGTCATCAAGCAGAATTTTCTGTAGAATGAATGTGGCTACAGTTTTGGAAAGTTCAGATCCATTTTCCATGATGCGAAGGCATAGTGGTATTATCTCAGTTGTTAGCAGGAATGTTATAACTTCTTGCTCATCAGTTTTGACTAGAGCTCCGATAACTCCAAGGCTGGTGAGACGTAGGTATTCAAAGGGGCGGGTCTTGGACACAGTGTGGAGGAAGGGATACAGGAACAGCGGGACGTGGGCTTGAAGGAAGGCAGAGCGCGTCTCGGGATGCGACGCGACGCACTGCATGAGCGCCAAAGCGTTGCACACGCGGTTGCTTTGGTGTGCGGTCAGCGTTGGCGGGATCATAGCCACGTATATGTTAGTAATTTCTTGCAACAACGCAGCTATTGTACCGAAGCTATGCCACAGCATAGGCGCCAGATCTGGCACGACTTCGCGTTTCTTACTGAGCTCCAGCAATGCATTCTCTCGAGTGTCCGGATTGCATAGTTCTAATATCCAAGTATATACTTTCTCTCTATCTACTGCAGCTTGCATATTTGCCGGACTCGGCTGTGAGCTCATGCTGAGCATAATGATTTATGTACTTTGATATTGCCAGTGGCGTCTGGCTCTGTCCGAGATACTTTCCGCGAATTGACCTGTTTTGCACGTTCAATTGATTTATTTAAAACATGGCCTTTATTTTATATTATTGACATGTGTATCCTAAAAGTGATCTGGAAAATCCTGTTTGAAATGAAGAAATTTATTATTTAATTGAATTTTACACAAAAACTAGTCAGACATTAATCCAAATGAATGACTTGCTCATGACATGACAATGACATTTATTTGATTGATTGACAAGACGTTTTTTTATTTGTTCTATTGCATCGTGGACGGAAGAAATCACTCTTGTTTTGGAACTTTAATTTGGTCTAAAAATTGGCTAAAAAAGGCTCGCTTGTAACTCGTTCAACTCCAAACTCAATACAAACTGACTAGAGAGATGCCACACGAGCGCTGCGACGACGCAACGCAACAACTTCGATATAGCGGATTAGCGTCATCATAGCGTCTCCGCACCGCAGCACCCCTTCCCGCCTCGTCTCCCTCACTCCTTGTGCGCTAAGCGTGTGTTGGTATTGGTAGTATACTTCTTAGTTTATGGTGTGTTGTTTCGATGCACGTTGTTTCAGCGCACCGTGTGGCACTCGTTAGAGTAATTTGTTCTGCAGAAGCACGGAGTAGAACCAACGCTGGTTGAATGGATCATTGGCATGCTTAGACTAAGGGCAGTACGGGTAGACACAGACGGAAGCACCAGAGGTGTGATATCAAGGGGATGTCCACAGGGTGGCGTCTTGTCACCGCTGCTATGGAACCTGGTCGCCAATGATCTGATCACCAAGCTTAACGCCCAACGCTTCTTCACGGTAGGCTACGCGGACGACCTTGCGATACTCGTATCGGGACACTTTGCCAGCGTGGCGTGTAACATTAGGAATAACGCACTAAAGGTCATCGAAACATGGTGCATAGAGTACGGATTAACCGTGAATCCAACCAAAACAGAGCTAGTACTGTTCACTAACAAGCGTAAATTAGGAACCTACCAACTTCCGTTCCTTTTCGACACGCAACTTACACTATCTGACAAGGTCAAATACCTAGGTATAACCTTGGACAATAAACTGAACTGGGCAACTCATCTGGAAAGCAAGATAAAGAAGGCCACCATCTCACTCTGGCAGTGCCGCCGAATGATTGGTAGAACATGGGGTCTAAGCCCTAAGATCACCCTATGGCTCTATAACACCGTAATCAGACCCTCGCTGACATACGGTGCCCTAGTCTGGTGGCCTAGAACGAATCAAAGCACTACCATAAATAAACTACAAAAGTTCCAGAGACTAGCCTGTGTAGCGACGACAGGGTGCATGAGAACTGCCCCTACGGCAGCTCTCGAAGCCCTAATAGGCCTTACACCATTGCACCTACACGTGCAACAAGAGGCGGCCGCAGCCGCTTATAGACTCTGGGCTTTACAGATATGGGAACACGACACTAGAGCACAGCACACCCACATCATAGACGAGTATGCAAGGAGCAACCCCATGCTACTCTCACTCTGTGATAGGGTACCCAAAACATACATAAACTCTAAAGGCTTCACTATACAAATGCACGAAGAGCCAAGTGATAGCTCAAATATACGAGAACTACGCATATACACAGATGGCTCTAAAATGAATACAGGTACGGGGGCGGGAACGTTCTCGGAAGACCTTAACATCCACAAAACAACAGAACTGGGTGCCTATAACTCCATCTTCCAGGCGGAATGTGTGGGCATAATCCAGGCTGCGACCGCGGTACTACGGAGAAAGGTAACTGACCAAAGAATCAGGATCCTCTCGGACAGCGCGGCGGTACTACAGGCTCTGAACAGAAGAGAACACAACTCGGGACTGACCATACAGTGCCACCACCTGCTGGAACAAGTAAGCAAGTCCAATAGAGTTACTCTACAATGGATAAAAGGACACAGCGGATCCAGAGGTAACGACGAAGCTGATGCATTGGCGAGGAGAGGTTCAGAATCGCAACCGATAGGGCCCGAACCAATAATTCCCCTCCCATTCAGTCAAGTCCGCTCATGGATCCGGAAACAAACAGTCAAACAACACCAAGACTACTGGGCAAGTATCCCGGATTGCAGGCAGTCGAAGGAGGCCTTCCCGGTTTTAAACCCGAGATTCTTCCGAAAACTCCTCAATCTGAAACGTGACAAATTACGGCAAATCGTCGGTATTGTCACAGGACACTGCATGCTAAACAAACACCTTTTCATATTGGGTATCACGGACAGCCCCCTTTGCAGGGGGTGCATGAATGCGTAGCTTCTCCAAGACCGCAACACCTTGGTACACCGAGGACGCCTGGGGAGGCATGCACCGGCGTCAGCGAGCTGCTGGCCTTCCTAGAGGACATCGGGTGGCTAGATTAGCAGCCCACCACCCGACACGCAAAAAGGGCCCACCTGTGGCCTAGTTGCGGAAACCAGTCCAGAAACAAGTAAGTTATAAATTGCTCTTGTGCATTTTTTTTGCATCACAAATACTGATTGCACTATAACTGAGTTTCCCCAAAAACTCTATCAATTCAAACAAAGTAAACAAACATAGCAAAACCAATATGGCGTCGGTTGTCACTGTTTGATCAGAGACGAGAGGAAAGAAGTGTGAACTCAGAGCAATAACTATAAAAGGAAGGGGGTGGGAATTGTCATATTGGATATGTGAACCCGTAGACATGGACATTAGGTCCATAATTTTGTTCGAAGATAACTTGCCGACCTTGCCGTGTCAAACCTTGTCAAACCCGTAATATTTATATTCTCATAATAAAAGTACTTTGTGTGTTGTGTTGGTGTTGGTTGTGTGCTAAGAATTAAGATATAAGAAGTTTATGATGCGTTAGCATCCCTAGTACATCTGTGAGTAGGTATATGGTTGGTTGTGTGTGTGTGTTTGTAATTGAGTTGTAATCCGATGAATTTATTATTACTTTAGTACATTACATACTATACTTATAAATCTGTGTTTACTATTATCCAAGTTTTCCAGCAGATAATGGTACGTTAGGTACTAGTTCATTATTTATTGCTGCATTGGAAGTGAAGTAATTGAAATATAATGTTTATGTAGAGGACGACCTATTTTTGATCCCACAACACATGCTCCAATCGATTGGCTGTTTGTTTGAAAGCTGGTAATTTGTAGAGAATTTGCTACAGCTGAGGTTTGTAACTCGTTTTACGACTGATTCGCTCTAGTTGTGGTAAAACTAATGTGCATTGTGAAAACCAGGCAGGCCTGTGCTATAGTCTACAGCACACAATATCTACAGCCTGTAGATATTTGGAGTAGGTTAGTAACTATCTTGTTGAATCATCTGACTGATGCCATTTACGACGAGTATGTTTATTAATATACGAACTGGTGCTACAGCTGTGTTTATAATAGGCTAGATACTAGGAATAATCTAGCCATCACCCCTGAATAAGCATTGAGCCAATTGCAAATGATACCAAGTGCAAATTTGCTTCAATAGTGATATAATTTACCTTGATTAATCTGGCCTCCAAGCCATATCGAGGGTGCAGTGATAATACCCGATAAGTGTGCAAAAGTAGTTTACGAGATAATCAATATTCAAGTTTGCTGGCAATATAAATTAGGTTTACATGTAAAGTGAATGCAAATTACTTAGTAACTTAGTAAGATTATATATCTATGATAATATTTTTCATGTTTTTAGTGTATGTTACATAACAAATTTTTGCATAGAATTCAAATTTGTAAATTGGGGGGCTGAATTATTGGGTTTTACCCCAAAATTAAGATACACATTTATTACTTATTGGATTTATTAGTTAAAAAAACAAACTAAAATCACGGTAATGTCTACTAAAATAACTAATCACTGTCGGTTTCAGATTCAGGTATGTCTTTGAATGTTTTCAGGTTGTGTATCCACCCATGAAATTCCTCGGGGATGATTTCTTTTCTACACATTGTTTCCAAATAATTTTTTTTGGCAATGCTGATCAGAAACTGACTTTGGTATAATGGTTCCAACTGTTCTGGTATTTGCATGTTGGTTGATAGTCGCTTTGCCCTTGTTTTAGTTGTATTTGGAGTGTTACTGAAGATGTCTATGTGTCGATAATCCTCACTCAAATCGTAGTTGAAGTATTTCTTCAGATCCCCTTTTACATAGCGTATTTTTAAATTTTTAGCCAGTTTACAGCTTCTTTTGTGTTGTCTTTGTTTTTATTATTCATTAATAGAGTACTCAGCTTTTTTAGGTCTAACATGTCGTCGTATTTAAATTCTTTTATTTTGTTGTTATCCACCACAATTTGTTTTTTCGTTTCGTATGTTTTTATAATTTTTGTTCTCTTTTTTCTGGAATTTTATGGCATTTTCGTGGTCTATGGTGCCATATCCTCCACGAAACCCGGCCTGTTCGGGTGGCTGGAACTCGTCGAGTCTCCTGGCGAGACGATTCGTGACCACTCGTGAGAAAAGCTTATAGACGTGGCTCAGGAGTGCGATGGGTCTGTAGTTTTTAAGAAGGGTTTTATCTCCCTTCTTAAAAAAGACCACCACCAGGCTCCCGCTCCACGCCTTAGGAGTTCTCCCACTGTGAAGAACGGTGTTGAACAGGTTCTGAAGCTCCTGCAAAACAGGGGCTCCTCCTGCCTTCAGAAGCTCTGAAGTGATGCCGTCTTCACCGGGGGCTTTTCTATTTTTAAGCTGCCTCAGAGCCATCACGATCTCGTCTTGACTGATGTCTGGCAGTTCGTCGGTGTAGTGGCGTGTCAGGGTGGCTCGTGAATCGTGGTCGTCCCGTTGGGCACGAGGGGCATGTGCAGCGTATAAACGGCCATAGAAATCCTCTATCTCAGCAGAGATCTCCGGCTTCGACAATACGGTCCTCCCATCGTGCGTTTTAAGCTTCGTCAGGTGGCTCCTGCCAAGCTGCTGAGTGAATACTTTGGACCCTCGGTTTCGCTCTATTGCCTCTTCAATGAGGCGTGTTTTGGAGCTCCGAAGGTCGCGCCGTACCATCTTCGCAATTCGCTTGTTCAGGTCTGACCTCTCTGACGAAGTCGCCTGGGTGGTTTCCCGTCTTCTTGTCATCAACCCGAGAGTCTCGTCCGAGAGTTTGGATTTCTTGCCAGTACGCTGCTGTTTACAAAACTTGATGCCTTCGTGCCTCAGCGTTTCGACCAGATTTTGCAGGGTCTTGTCAGCGTCATCAGTAGGTTCCAAGGCAACAAATCTATCCCCGAGAAGCTGCTGGAACTTCTCGGTGCCCGCCATGATTTGGATTGGGTTAGGTCGGAGCGTGGACTTCATCAGACGGTTTCTTTCAAGCTTCAAGTTGATATTCAGAGAGCCTCGGAGGAGTCGGTGATCAGATCCGGTATTGAACCTGTTGATCACTGAGACATCTCTGAATATGTGCTTGCTATCCGTCATGATGAAGTCGATCTCATTTTTAGTCACAGTGTCGGGGCTTCGCCATGTCCACTTCCTTTGAGGCTGCTTCTTAAAGAAGGAGTTCATTAAGAATAGCTCCTCTTTCTCAAGGAAGTTGACAAGCATTTGCCCCCTGTGATTCCTAACTCCATAACCATGCGGGCCTATTCGGGATTCGTTGCCAATCTGGGTTCCCACCTTGCCGTTAAAGTCCCCCATAACAACGTTGAAGTGGGCCTTAGTGGTGTTATGCAAGGCTCTGGATATGTCTTCGTACATATCCTCCACTTCATCATCCGAGTGTGCCGAGGTCGGTGCGTAGACCTGAATTACCTTCATGCTATACCGTTTGGATAGCCGAAGGATCAGGTACGCTACCCTGGTCGACACACTGGAGATTTCTTGGACGTTGTTAGAGAAGGCCTTATTGACGAGGAAACCTACGCCACCCTGGGATGTTTTATCACCCTCACGAAAGTAGAGAAGATGACCCGAGTCTAGGGTTATGGTGTCCTCCCCCTCTCTGCGGACTTCACATAACCCTAGAACATGCCATTTGATGTTCTCTAACTCCACTTCCAACTGCGCTAGATGTTGGTCAAGCCTCAGAGTGCGTCCGTTATACGTAGCCAGGGTCAGTTGTTGGTGGCAGCCTGATGTAGCCCGGTGATTCCTAGCACCCCCTGCCAAGCCGTTACCATGGCCGCTGCCATGGCCAGGAATAGCGAGGCGGCCGGGAAGTGGGGGCCATTTTTTGTTGCGTCGTACCATTGGGGGGGTAATGCCCATAATCCCCACGCTGGGCATGCGGGTTGGGGATCGCAGTTCTGTAGTGGAGTTGTTCTGCAGGGGGCGCTGCTGCCCACCCCCCGGTTTGTGTCCCTTAGTCGCCTCCTACTACACCCACGGGAAGAGTTGGGGTGGTGCAATTCTAAGCCGGCACCACACGGCTGTTCAGATATAAAAACCAGTAAATATATTTTATTGGATTTCATATCTTCATATTATGTGTATACATGAATTAATCATCTAGAGCTAAAACCCAATAAGTAATTTTAGTTGCTTTTAATTTATGAAAATTTTTGTTTCTTATGAGTTAATTCTCATGTTAAAATCAGTTATACAAAATTATCTGCTTTTATCATTTGTGTTAGTGTGAATAACGTAATTATTATTGAGTTTTAAATACCAATAAATACACATTATGTGGTTCTCTCGCTAAACAAATATAATAAAGTTTATCCATAAGTAGCTTTAGAGTATTTTCAACTAAAATAATTTCTTAGTTATGCACTTACTGGGTTATTTGGTTAGTATATCTCTATGTTACACCTATAAATGAGTTTAACTGTAAACATCACTAGAAAGAGCAAAAAATTCTGATTCTAGTAGGCTATTAAAACGTATTTACGATTTATTTGCATTTATCGGGTTTTAACACTGCACCCTCGATATACCATTAAACTAATAGCCTGTAGTGTTGCTGTTAGATTGAGTTCTCTCGTACATGTAGAAGTTAATTTTTGATTGTATCAATGTTTTTTAGAACCATGGAGGTGTCACATTCCCTGACCCTGAATGAGACAGCTCTACAGCAGCTGCCTGATGACAAGAAGCCCCACTTCATATTTGAATGGCTCAGATTCCTTGACAAAGTCTTGGTGGCTGCTCACAAGGTAAAGTCACTAAATTTTGAAGGATGGATGAGGTAGACTCGCACACACAGTCACAACAGAGCCTATCCAGTTTTAACATGAGAAAACGACTATTAGTTAGGTGAAGGTGCTGGTAGATGCTAGATTTGGATAAAATAATGTTCAAACTCAATACATTCACTGCCCAAACTCTGGTTAGCTATGTATTGTGGGTAATAAAACTGTTAACAATAAAATTTGACAACAAATGTGGTGCAGCTGCGATACAGGAGGGTGCAGGTTCAATTCCCACTTTAGGACAAATGTTTGGGGTATTTTCTATGTATAATAAAAAATACTGTATAATCTACTATCTGATGCCCCCGGCTACGCCCGGGCTTTTCATGTATCCTATTTTTTCAGGTTAACATATTATTATGCCTATGATGCCCACAAATAACGTAGCTCTCTAAGATTAAATTTTTAATATTGTTTAAGTAGATCTAGAGATTACCCCCTACAACCTCACAAACTTTACTTTTTTATATAATATTAGTATAGATTCCATAATATCATCAGTCATCTGGTCCATAACACTAGCTCTGGTTAGCTTAGGGCAGGGTTCGAACCTCCGCCCCGCCCTTTTAGTTTCTTAGAGATTACTCAGAATGCAAGGGCTTACACACAATAATACGAAAACTATATTATTATTTCAGTCTGACATCAAGAGCTGCCAACAGAAACTAGTGGCTCAACTGGTGAATCTTCTCCGTGAGAACCTTGGTGTCCCTGCGAGAAGACTACTGGCTAGATGCCTGGCAACACTCTTCTCTGTCGGTGACACATTCCTTCTGTTTGACACTGTGAATAAATGCAATGACATTATCAAAGTAAAGGATGATTCAACTTCGTACTTGCCCACCAGACTGTAAGTGTTTTGAGCTGTGCTCTGTGCTTATCATCATCATCAGCCTATATTAGTCCACTGCTGGACATAGGGCATTATGACCCTCATTAGGGGAGGTGTGCTCTGTGCTTATCATCATCATCAGCCTATATTAGTCCACTGCTGGACATAGGGCATTATGACCCTCATTAGGGGAGGCCTGTCTTCAGTTTTCGTATCCAGCATCTGCCAGCATATGTGCTGTGATCGTTATTACTACCAAACCAACACAAAACATAATGAACTCTGATTGTGAGTCATCATCATCATCAGCCTATATTTGTCCACGGCTGGACATAGGCCTACCCTAATGAGCGCCATAGCGCCCTGCCTTCAGCTTGCCGCATCCAGCATCTGCCAGCAGTCTTTCGCAAATCGTCATTCCACCTGGTCTGAGGGCGTCCTACACTACATTTGCCGAGTCGCGGTCTCCATTCAAGAACATGTTTACCCCAGCGGTTGTCGGTTCTTCTCGAGATATGGCCAGCCCACTGCCACTTCAGCTTGCTAATCCTTTGAGCTATGTCGATAACCTTCGATAACCTTAGTTCTCTGTCGGATGTATTCGTTACGAATCCTATCCTTCAGAGAAACTCGGAGAGATTGTGTGTGAATGTGCAAAATTGCGGTAAATCTTGTCGGCATTACTCGCCCCTTAACACCTTTAAATATGCACATTTCATAAATTTCATTTCTGTAACCTCAGCACCGCAACAGCCTATTATGGTCCACTGCTGGACGCAGGCCTTCAGCAGGCCTGATTTTTTTTATCTCGTAGGGGTAATTCACGCGCTAGGCATGCAGGTTGTTGATCGCAGTTCGGTGGTAGATCTATTCTGCAAGAAGCGCTGCTGCCCGCCCCCCGTTGTATGTCCCTTAATCGCCTCTTACGACACCTACGGGAAAAGTTGGGGTGGTGCAAGTTCTAAGCAGGCTCTTAAGCTTACTTACTGTAAGCTTAATCGTTATTCGCCTATTCTAATCATGCTCCATAAATAGATACAGTTTCATTTAAAGTGAATACAGGAGTTTCCATCCTTAGTGCTTTGGAAACAGGTGGATTTGATGTTATAAATATTTTCAGAGCTGCAATTTGCTGTTTGGGTGGCATGTATGAGAAACTTGGCAGAATGATGGGCAGGTCTTACGAAGAGACAGTTACTACACTTGTGAGATCATTGAAGAGCGCTGAATCACAGACGAGGCTTGAGATTATGAATACTCTTGAGAAAGTAAGGCTTTTTACTATCTAACATTTCTAATTGCGTACAGTGCAGTTTGATTGTAAGACTGGGCTGTTATTTGTACATTACATACTCTTGCTGCTGCTGCTAGGAACTGAAGAATTTTTTTTTCGGGTCATATCTTACTTCGACATCCTTAACAAAGGGTTAAGGGTTCAATATATAACGCCCTTTAGTGAATAGGATAGGCATGGAATCCTATGAAATTTAAAATAGTTTTTTCATTTTCGAAAAGAAGTTGCCCATTTTACATCTATCGCCGCAATAGTACGTTTATTTGCGGCAGATTGACAGAGCGTCTATGCGGCGAGTGAAGCGATCCGTATTGCCTCACACTTGCGTCCTTAACTTTGTGTTGTCTTGCAAGTAAAATCAATGGTACTATTCAAAAAGATTTCCTGGTTGATTATTCTTGTATTATTGAATATTTATTTGTTGTTTCTCCTGTACACACATAGATAAGTTATTGAAGAGACTTAGTTCTGCAGCGTATGCAGTCAAAAAAATCCGTTTTCTTACAGACGTGGATACATCTAGACTTGTTTATTTCAGCTACTTCCACAGTATTATGTCATATGGTATACTGCTGTGGGGGAACGCTGCAGATATTAACACCGTATTTGTGCTGCAGAAGAGGGCTGTTCGTGCTATCTATAATATGGGTCCCAGAGAATCCCTACGTGATAAATTTAAAGAAATAAACATAATGACAGTCCCCTGTCAATATATTTATGAAAACTTGTTGTACACTCATAAAAATATCAAAAGCTTCCCTAAAAATAGCGATATACATAATATTAATACTAGAAATAAACATAAACTCGCTGTGCCCACAACCAGGCTTCACAAGATAAATGTATCTTTCAAAGGGCAATGTATACGCTTCTACAACAAAACTCCTAGTGAGTTTTTGTATTTATGGAAATAAAGAATTTTTGACTTTTGACTTGACTTGACTTTCCTACTAAAGTTTATGACTCTTTTGACATGGACACTGGCAGAATTGTGGCAACAAAGCACAGCGAGCCATAAAAATAAGAAGAAGAAGAAGCAATGGAAAGCGAAGCGAGCCGTGCTGTGAAACGACAAATACACTGCGCTGGAACGTGGCGCGTTGTACGATGCTGTGCCTGTAGCATCATGCACAAGTTTTACGTTCTCCCTTACGACTGCCTCCTGATAAGCCTACTCGGGATGTTGTTCCAGATATGTGTCGGTATGGGCACAGCCGCCCCGGCCGCGGTGCGAGAAGTCTCGCGCGCGTCCCGCAACGCTCTGATGTCGGACAGAGCGCCGCCGGTGCGGGCGGCAGCAGCACACGCTCTCCGGAACCTGCTGCCTCTGATGAAGCTCACACCCGCGGACCTGGATGCTATAGCCGCCGCCTGTCTGAGATCCGCTCAGCCTAGTGACTATACCCTCAGGTACATACTGTAAATCTCCCTTTTTAGGGTTTCGAGATCGGATTCGAAACCATTTTGGTCTCGCTTTGTAACTCCCCTCCTCTTTTTTGAATATCTCAGTAACTACTGCAGCTATTAACTTGAAATTTGAAATATTGATACATTTCATGCGCCATTACATTACTGATATAAAGAAAAAAATATAAATAAATGAAAAATGAAAATGAATATTTTCAATAGGTACAAATAATGATGTTGAAATTTCAAGAGACCCCCTAGGTCTCTTTGGCCAAATGGGTTATCAAATGAAAGGTACCGTTTTGACCATTTCAAAACAGTTTTTAAAATTTCTGTAGGTTTCATACTTTTCGAAATATTTTGAATCAAGTCGGAATGACCGTTCCGTTAAGGTAATTTTTTCTTATAATCAATAAAATTGGGTCATTTATTCACTTAGGTATTTGTTTGAATTTAAAAAAGTTTTTTTACTTTTTTGTCACCACAACAAAATAAATAAAATATATATAATATACATATATAATATAATTTCAATCAAATCTGTAGTTTAAGGTGGTTCGACGCGGGTTGGCGCGTGTTTTGATGAACATAGGTTATATACTAGTCGTAAATACTCATTATAAAAATAACTTTGATTCATTTCTATTTTGGGAGCATTTGGGAAAATGTTGATTTTTAGCATAAAATATCATATTTTCCGAAACGATTTTAAACAAAAAAAAAAACTTAAAAATAAAATAAAATAAATAAATAATGCTGGACAATTCACACAGCATTATCTAGCCCCAAGGTAAGCAGAGCTTGTGTTATGGGTACTAGATAACTGATATACGTAATATTATACATTACATAGATAGATATTTTTTATTTTATATAGAAAACACCCAGACCAACGGAACAAATTTCTGCAGATCGTACACAAATTTGTTCCGAGGCGGGGATCGAACCCGCAACCTCTGGCGTCGCAGGCAGACTCTCGCCCGCTGCGCCACTGAGGTCGACATAAAAAAAGAATCTTTCGCCAACCCACGTCGAATCACCTTAAAGATGGTGGTGCCTTTATAAACCCCTATTTAGATGTCATCCAGCCTTTGACTCCAACTACGGTAGACATGAATTAATTTAGTTTGACAATGTATTCTTCATGTTTAACATAATATTCCGTTCATCAGATGCGCGATCGCCGAACTCCTCGGAACACTGATAGCAACAACTCAGGCTGGCGAGGTCACAAACCTGAACAAGAAAATCGGCACTCCAGCAGGTATGCATAGTTGTACATGTTGTATACTTTATAATAACAATAATAATTGCTGGACAATTCACACAGCATTATCTAGCCCCAAGCTAAGCAGTGCTTGTGTTATGGGTCATCATCATCATCATCATCATCAGCCTATATTTGTCCACTGCTGGACATAGGCCTCCCCTAATGAGCGCCATAGCGCCCTGTCTTCAGCTTGCCGCATCCAGCATCTGCCAGCAGTCTTTCGCAAAACGTCATCCCACCTGGTCGGAGGGCGTCCTACACTACGTTTGCCGAGTCGCGGTCTCCACTCAAGAACACGTTTACCCCAGCGGTTGTCGGTTCTTCTCGAGATATGGCCAGCCCACTGCCACTTCAGCTTGCTAATCCTTTGAGCTATGTCGATAACCTTAGTTCTCTGTCGGATGTATTCGTTACGAATCCTATCCTTCAGAGAAACTCCGAGCATAGCTCTCTCCATAGCTCGCTGGGCGACTTTAAACTGGTGGACCAGCCCTACCGTGAGTGTCCACGTCTCAGCTCCGTAGGTCATGACGGGTAGAACGCACTGATTGAAAACTTTCGTTTTCAAGCATTGGGGTATGGATGACGACAAGACTCGACGTAGTTTGCCAAACGCGGCCCAACCCAGCTGGATCCTCCTCCTGGCCTCCTTCTCGAAATTGTTTTTACCCAACTGCAGAATCAGAAATGTGTTATGGGTACTAGATATAATACACATAGATATTACATAGATAGATACATTTTTTATTATACATAGAAAACGACCAGAACACCCGGAACAAATACCTGCATATCGTACAAATATTTGTCCCAAGGCGAGATTGAACCCGCAACCTCCTGTGTCGCAGGCGGACCTTCGCCCACCACAGAGGTCGTTTAATTCCGAATGTATTTTCTGATAAGGTGCAGAATGCAGAATAGACGTTTCAGCGACCCGCCCCGTTTTCGCACGGGTACTATATTATGCATATAAACTTTCCTCTTGAATCACTCTGCCCCACTTGCACAACAATATTTAAATGTCTAATTTTGATTAACTTTAAAATAAAAAAATAAATAATGCTGGACAATTCACACAGCATTATCTAGCCCCAAGGTAAGCAGAGCTTGTGTTATGGGTACTAGATAACTGATATACGTAATATTATACATTACATAGATAGATATTTTTTATTATACATAGAAAACACCCAGACCAACGGAACAAATTTCTGCAGATCGTACACAAATTTGTTCCGAGGCGGGGATCGAACCCGCAACCTCTTGCGTCGCAGGCAGACTATCGCCCGCTGCGCCACTGAGGTCGTCAACTTTGACGTATTTGTATGGTTTGACAACTCACTAATCAAAATTAAGAAAGTTAATTATCGTAGTGCAAGCGGCACTTCAATCTATTAAAAAACCGCACCAAAATCCCATGCGTAGTTTTAACGATCCAAGCATTCATAGGGACAGACAGACAGCGGGAAGCGACATTGCTTTATATGTAGTTTTAGAACACAGAAATTTATCGAACTGCCTTAAGGGCTTACACTACCTCAAATAAACTCCATCAGATTTAAATATCTTCAAAACTAACAAATATTTAACTTTGAAAATATATGGTAAAGTTCAGGACTTAGGTACTCTATCGATCATATGTTTCGAAAACGTGATTCCATAAAAAGCATGGTAATAGAACTAAGTTTAAAGAACATTTTATATGTTTCGGTTTTGTTCAAATATAGTCTTAATAGATAATAAGCTAAAGCTTGATTTTTGAGCTTGCGTTGCGTTTTGGCATGCCCTGTCCCGCTCCTATGAACGCAAAATCCTAAGTCTATCCTTTTCACAAAAGGTTGCATAGGCTCTTAACACGATCACTGCTAGCGTCGCCGGTGCGACGCGCAGGGGCGCGCCGTCACGAGACTGATCCGCATATCGCACTCTGTTTTCAGCCATGAAAGTGCTAGTCTAGTTTAACCAAGAATCTATCATGCGTTAGCTAATGTGCCTTCAATATTTTTATTATTTTCCAGTGCAACAAAACAAGAAAGACCCGCCAAAGAACGTGGTTTCCTTGGACGAAGCGCTAAACCTCCTGATGGGCGCGTTCCTTAGAGGTGGCACATCTTTCTTGAAAGGGGAGATCATCAAATCTGGCTCGGGGGTGAACAGGGAAGTTCGCGTTTGTGTAACTAATGTGAGTTTTTTTTCTACCTAACTACATTCACCATTATTATATCAGCCCATAAACATCACCCAGAAGGTGCCACCAATAGCGAACTTGAGCCACTTCTTAAGGTGGGGCGGAACCTCTAAACTCCCATACAAACGTACTTTTCGATTCATTTGGAAACTACGTCCCCGATTTTAAATACATAACCATAATTAGAATTACAGCGAAAGTTATAAAATAGCTTGAAAATGGATAAAAATGACTTTTCGCTCGCACTTAATGATGATAATGTATAAACTTTGTATACAGTTAAGCCTAAGCCTGGAATCAAACATCGCCCATAAATCTGTTGCCATGGGATAGAATCGACTAGAAACGACGCGTAAGAAGCCGTGGACAGGAACTAGTGAAATAAAGCCTGTTTAGACTTAACGCAGCGTAACTTTTCAAGTAATATCCAAACGAAATTCACTGCTGTCACTCTGGGTAGCCAGAGTGACAGCAGTGAATTTCGTTTGGATATTACTTGATTCTGCGCGGCAAAATAAAATTTTGACGTTATATATCGCGGACAGTGTTTTTTTTAAAGCTTGGTATTACATTGAATCTTTATGGAACAGAGACAAGAAAATAAATTACAGCTTTTTATTAAATATAAAAAGAAAAAAAAAGTTGGTCTATTCACACAGCATTATCTAGCCCCAAGCTAAGCAGAGCTTGTGTTATGGGTACTAGATAACTGATATACATAATATAATACAATACATAGATAGATATTTTTTATTATACACAGAAAACGACCAGAACACTGAACAAATGTCTGCAGATCGTACACACATTTGTCCCGAGGCGGGAATCGAACCCGTAACCTCCTGCGACGCAGGCAGACCGTCGCCTACCGCGCCACAGATTTCGTCGATCGAAATACGTTTAGCAATAACGACTTGATTGACACGGTAATAATACAATACAATACAAAATACAAAATTATTTATTTGCCAATTGCTACAGACAAGGTACACAATACTAGCGGCCCCCGCACGAGGCAAGCGTGTGTGAAATAATTTTTTTTTTTCTTACAGGCCTATGTGGTGTTCGTGCAAAACATGGGAGGAGTCTGGCTGGAAAGAAACGTCACGACGTTTCTGAACCATGTCCTGGATTTAGTTGCTAATCCGAAAGCGGCTAGCTCGCATGTCGATGCTGTTTATTCTAGGTGAGTTATTGAACTAACTTTCTTTTTTTATTAATGGCGAATCGTTCCACTTTTCTGTGGGACTAATGGCCGGTTTCTCGAACGCAGATCATCTTCATATTTGACTAATCAATGATCAAATCTCTAGTCAAGTGTCGTTTAGGTTGCTAGAACGTTGATTACGAACTTTGATTTTGAACAGAGATTAGTTGACCGATCTGTCAAATCATTGAAGCAAATCTCTTGTAAAACGTCAAAATGAGTTTCTGGAACGCTAATTAGGCATTTTTCTTTGGTCAAGCGCTTGTCAAATCAATGGTCAAGTAATCAGTGATTTTGCTCTAATTAGCTGAATTTATTACAAAAATTTACTGTGTTTAGCTAAAGTTCTAAACCAAAAATCATCCACCTCCTATCGCTTCAGCTTTTTACTAAAGTATAAAATAATAATTCTTTAAAGAAATCTTATAAACGCGAAAGTTTGTAAGAATGTAGGGGAAGATGGGTAGGATTCGTACACCGGGAGGCTTCGTACAGAGGTCATATCTCGACTATCCAACATGCTGAAGCGTTCAAAGTTGTATACGGGACTGCCCCTTATAATGTATAGGCAACCCTCCAAAAATGATGGTAGTACGCTAGCAAACTTTGACAAAAAGAGTTAATATGTGTTTTGGCTACTCAAAAGTAATTTTTGGTTCCCCTTGGAAGCATCTGTCTTCAATAAGTTTTAATAGAATGAGAAAAAAAAAATTGTCTAGTTTGTAAATACATGCGTAAGATTGTTATAATTAACAATAGTTGAATGATTACCATAACGGTTATTTTTTTATTATATTTTTTTTGTGACAGGTTTGATTGGGGTACCTTCGTACACTTAAATTGTATGTAATTTTTATACTGTACGAATGCACCCCATGGAACTAACAAAAATTAAAATCAAGAATATAATTATTATAAAACTAGGTCAGTAAGATATGCCTAAAAGGTGACTAAAACAGGTAAAATAGCTGAGAAAATAATAAATTCCTAGAAGATACAAATGGTGTGCGAATGTACCCCACGTGTGGGGTGCGTTCGTACAATTCCCACTTTTTGGGAAAATCGTTATAACTTCGCCAAGTTTCTTTGTATCAAATCAGAAATACGCTGTTATTATAGTCAGATAAGTGGACGATGCAGTAGCATTAGATTTATATTAAATTAGCTGTTAGTTTTTATTTTAGAAGGCTCAGAACAAAAAGCGTACGAAGCCTCCCCACCTTCCCCTATGTATGTTTGTTACTCTTTCACGCAAAAACTACGGATTTTGATGAAATTTGGTACAGAGATAGATAATAGTCTAGAATAGCACATAGCCTATATTTTATCCTGGAATTCCGAAGGGAACGGGAACTACTGAGGCGCTGCTAGTATAAGATAAATCATAGGAGAGAAAAACCTTTAGCAAATAAGCATTTGAAAAACGGTTCTTACTTGTCAACTAAAGCAGTCAGAGTTATTTTTTCCCTTTCGGTATAATTTTTTCCTCTGCTGATAGCTTTTTACGTCATAATTATATTATATTCAACTTGGTTTTCTATAGATTCCAAAAAGATTTTTCATTAATCAAATAACGAGAGGATTCGCGGCACAAACATCTATCATTTTTGAAGTTTAGGAGTGAATGATTGAACTAAAAGAATGATTAAATTATGTGTGACCATAAGAAAATATACGCCGATTTGACAATCCTAAGTTGATCATTGATTAGTAAATTTTTGTGTAATCAGCGTTCGTGCAACCCGATTTGATTTGACCAATGTGTCAAGTTAATTGCTCTGTCAACTGATTTGCGATTTGAATAGCGTTCGAGAAACCGGCTGCTGATTTAAGATTGTCACAGATCTAGACCGCCCAGCCCAAAACTGTGCTATCAAATCCATACTAAAATTAAAAATTCGTAAGTAACTCTGTCTGTCTGTCTGTCACCTTTTCAAGCCCAAACGGCTGCACGGATCTTAAGGGGCCTCTTCCAAGGCCGTTTTGTGAAAAGGATAGACATAGAATTTCGCGTTCATAGGAGCGGGACAGAGCAGACCGCGTGTGCAAAAATCAAGTGCAAAAATCAAGATTTCTTCTAAATAAAAGAGTACGGTTCAAGCAATCAAATATTTATTTTACGAATCTGTTAACCTGCCTTTGCTTTATTTTCCCAAACAATATGACTTACTGGCTTGATTTTTGCTCTCTCTGTGTAGTGCCAACTTAGAATTTACACCACCCAAACTCTTCTCAAGCTTTTTTTGACTCTTCCCGTGGGTGTCGTAAGAGGCGACTATGGGACATACAACGGGGGGCGGGCACCACCGAACTGAGATCCCCAACACTCTCATGACCAGTGTGGGGATTTTGTGCATTACCACCCATGAGATAATAACCAATAAGGTTTCATGGCCCAAGACGCAGAAACCTGCTCCGGCTCCGCGGAGCAAGTCTCTGCGGAGGCTGGGCAGTGAATGCTTTAACTGCTGGCCTGCCTCCAGCAGTGGACCATTGGGTTGGATAGATCAACGGTTTGCTACTTCAAACCTATTTGTAAACTAGCTCTTCGTGTCTTCGTAAGTGTAAAACTAATAAGTAGGCTATACTGATTAAGTGGCTGTAATAGAGTTGTTTAATCGACTGTTTAGGGCATAAAACCGTATGAGAAACATTGATTAGTCAATCAGTTTCAGCAATCAGTTAAGCCGAAGTTAGGCCATCGAATCACATTCTCACCTCACTATTGAGAGATCCTTTTGTGCACAGTTCTAGATAGCAAAACGTCCGACCGAAACATAAAATAGAAATATCACGAACTTTTACAGAAAAGTCATTATTTTCCTACATTTTCTACCTGTACTTATTTTTCTACCAGTAGTTCCTAAACTGCGTTGAAATACATAAAACGATAGAATTATAATCTCGAAAACATGTGGATTCCATGTGATATTTTATTTTGACAACTTAAGATATTGCTAATTAATACCTTTGTCTCTGGTTTTTCCTGAGCCATTGCGCGCCATTTTGTGAAACGGATTTGTGTAATTCATCGAATTTGGCGTTCATAAGATCCTCTCCAAAAACGTATGCTCTGTGCTTACATTGTTAGAACGGCGTTGCAAAAATCAAGTTTTTGAAAACACAAAAAAGTACACAAGTTATCAAGAAACTGTTTCAAGGAACCAAAAATAATTAGTTACAGCTTACAAATCTAAACAAGTCATTTCAATAGACCGCAAGGTTCCTGAGATCTTGACCAAATTATGTGCAAAACAGTGCATTTTCATGATTTTTTATCTTTTTTTTCATTTTCGGGGAACCATAAAAAGAATGTTGAATTTTATGTATGTAATATGTACTCATGGAATGGAATGGTGGTACAACCACAGGGATTCCATGAGTATTGAGACCTAGGTTTAGTTTGACAAATAAACCCGTTAGGTTCGCTAAGGTTTAATTAATGATGATCATGATGAATCAATAAATTCTGTTAAGTATAATTTATTTATCATTAATTTATTTCAGAAAATGCATAAACTACATCCTTCGGAACACGCTGGGCAAGATGCTGGGCGAGAAGGCTCAAGCATCCGCGTGTAAGGAAATAATACAGATAGTCATCAAACAGATGAACAGCATTGATTTCAATCCGGAGAACGCTAAGGATTGTAATCAGGTGAGTTCTCGATTCTTATTCTAAGTAGCTGCTGCCAGCAGCTTTGTACGCGTTGTTAGAGGTTTTTTTTCTATCCCATGGGAACTGATTTATGGGATAAAAAACTAACTCTATGCCAAAAATCAAGTCAATTGGTTTCTTAGTTAGGGCGTGTGGAAAGGACAAACAAACAGACGCTCTTTATTTGCATTTATAATATTAAGTATGGGTTCTAGACACTAGTCTGATCAAGCTGTATTTTAGTCAAGTTTGTAGATAATATTATATAAAAAGATTTTATTAAATAATCAATATCTCAAAACTTCGTCCTTCCTTTACAGGAAACCTTATTCAGCCAACACCTACTAGTGTGCGCTCTAATGGAAGCTGGAGAATTAGCCCTCCAACTAGGAACCTCGGTCCAAAACCTGGTATCCGACACATCGCTGAACATGGTTGATGCTATTTGCACGGTGCTGGAGCATCCTTGCGTAGCGGCGCGGTTAGCCGCCGCTTGGTGCATCCGCTGCGTGTGTATAGCGCTACCATCGCAGATAACGCCGCTGTTGGACAAGTGTGTGGATGCTTTAGATGCCGCTCGGCCCACGCCGCATCATATTTCTGGTGAGTTGCTGAAATGTCCGCTAGGTTCATCCGCTGTGTGTTTATAGTAGGTACCCGTAGCAGATACACTATCTGCAGATATTTGTTCCTGGTCTACGTCTATCATTATTATTATCTTACTGCATGCAAACTCGCTGAATCTGCGACGTGAGCTTCGTATAAAGAAGAGCCAACAAACTGAGGAAACACAATATTGCCCAATAGCGACGTGAAGAACTGGTTACCGGACTCGGTGATCAGTGCCTCCTTACCCCCCCCCCACCAGTGAACTCAAAACTAGACAAAATATTTAAGTGCCAATGTAAGTTTAGTGTTCGGGAAGCTGCGCAATATCTTCTCATCACAGATACCGCAGAGCCTCAAGATGAAAGTTTTTAATCAGTGGGTGTTACCAGTGATGTGATGACCTACTGATCCGAGACGTGGTCGCTAACTAGGTCTCGTTCATAAGCTTAGAGTCGCTCAGCGGGCTATGGAGAGAGCTATACTCGGGGTTTCTCTACGTGATAGAATCCGGAATATAATGGAAAGGAAATACTAAAGTCGAAGAACTAAAATCACCGACATTGCTCTCAGAATTAGCAAGCTAAAGTAGCAGTGGGCAGGTCATATAGCTCGCAGAACTGATAATCGCTGGGGAGTAAAGGTTCGCGAGTGGCGGCCGCGATGCAACGCAAAACGTAGTGTTGGGAGACCAGCAACTCGATGGACCGACGACATCGTAGCGGTCGCAGGGAGTCGATGGATGGAGGCGGCACAGGACCGCTCTATGTGGCGTCGTATGGGGGAGGCCTATGTCCAGCAGTGGACGTTTATGGGCTGATATGATGATGATGATAAGTTTAGTGTCTTTACACTAAACTTATCACCATCTGATTAGTTTAGTGTACTGTGTAAACACTGCCTGTGTTTTTCAAATAATTTTTTATTCATGTATTTAATTCTCTTCACAGGTTATTCTGCAGCCTTAGCCGCCATTCTAGGCGCAGTCCGCCTATCCCCGTTAGGAGTTCCCCACGGAAGAGGCAAGATAGCTTTTAACGCGGCAGAACAACTGCTCCGGTCAGCCGGTCAGAGCAGTCGACTAACTGCCGCGAGGACTAACGCTGGCTGGCTGATTGTTGGTGCTATTTGTACATTGGGTGAGTTTGCACCTTATTGTGGACTAGATAAGTGTCATTTTCAATAGGCAATTGAGCAGAGGATAAACGCTGGCTGGCTGATTGTTAGTGTTTTGGACATTGTGTTAGTATTTACAGCTTTAGTGAGTTTGGACCTAGTTGTGTGCAAATAAAACTCACTTTTAAAGTCGACCAGACCAGCTCCATTGTGGTCTAGCCTGGACCGATTACGGGGCTTATGGTTCGTAGCTCTTTCTGTGCAAATGATTATAAACAAAGTGCATTGCTATCTTAGAAAATATGATATAATTTGAAGTAGTTTAAACGTCTAAAATCTGCAATCTGTTTCCCAGGCTTCATGTTTTATAAAAGTTTTTGTTTTAGTTAAGGTTTCAGGGCTAGAACTACTTCATCATCATCGGCCTATATTAGTCCACTTCTGAACATTGGCGTCCCCTAAGAACTACTTACATCTTACATAATTTCAGCTCCATTTAGTCACTTAAGCGTGAAAAAGTGGCAAACATTTATTGGGATAGAATTTAGAATCCATCATCATCACCATCAGCCTATATTTGTCCACAGCTGAACATACTTTCGTATTCAAAATTATGCCATCCGGACTCATAGCTGTAAGAACATTATGAAATTCATTTAATCCCTAATTTACTATATGGTTTTTTCCCTAAAGGTGTTCCAGTCGTAAGAGGGTTGTTGCCGCGAATGTTGCTGCTGTGGCGGAACAGCTTCCCGCGATCAGTCAAAGAGTTGGAGTCTGAGAAATCTAGAGGAGATGCTTTTACTTGGCAGGTAAGCTTTTAAGACCACTTTGACTTGTGATCATCTGTTTATAGGGCAAGGGAGGACGAATAGGCATGATGTTTGATTTTGAGAAACTATTCCAAAATGTTTATCTACTGAATACAAAATAAATGATAATTCTGCAAAAAATATGAATTTTGAGTAAAAATAGAGCTTTTAAAAAAACGAATTCGCTCTGTAACGCTATAATAATCGTGGCATCTGTCTATGACGTCATCATCGCAGAATGATCATAATATTTTTTATTCAATAGAATCTCTTTCTTTATAAAGAAAACGCCTATTGACTGAAACAAATTGGAACTAGTATTTACAATATTATCCAATCCATTTTGTCCTTGCATATTACGATCTTTTTAAAACTGTCAAATCTCAACTCACTAACTCTTATAATATAACAGGTGACATTAGAAGGCCGCGCCGGTGCGTTGTCAGCGTTACACAGTCTACTGATCCACTGTCCATCACTGGTCAACAATGACGACACGGCGAAGCGCCTCGCTCAGCCCATAGAGGGCGCTATTGCAGTGCTCACCAAGTAAGTTGACAGATTGACAGTCCTTTGACAGGTGACACTAGAAACCGGCGCATTTGTCAGCGTGACACAGTCTACTGATCCACTGGGAGACTCCAAGATCTTGTCTCCCAAGCCAACCTAACCTGCACGTGGTGTACCCTGCTAGATAACGAACTAGGCTCTGGTGAAAATATCAGCATTCTTCATAACTTGATAACTCATATTTTACTATTCTTTTCCATTACTTGACCCTGGCAGAAAAGAGTCCAACCAGACTCGTATTGCGATTAACAAAGAATCATCATCATCGCTGGTCAAAAATGACGACACGGCGAAGAGCCTTGCTCAGCCCATAGAGGGCGCTATTGCAGTGCTCACCAAGTAAACAGATAAACCGTAAGATATATGTATAAATAAATAATGGTGGATAATCCACAAAGCGTATTCTAGCCTAGTTAAGTTCAGCTTTTGTCATGGGTACTAGATAACCGATACACATAATACAATACAATACACAGATAGATATTTTTTAGATCTATCTTGACGAAAGTTTGTTAGCTATCAAAGTGAATCGTTACATTATTGAAAAATGAATGAAAATGTGATACAAAAGCGCGGCTCGCTTTTCTCGCCGCATTGAAATAATCGCTAACGATTTTATATATAGATGAACACAATGATTTTAGCTAGTATATGAAAGACGTATCACAGTGTAAAGCCCTATCATGGCTGTTATAGACAGTAACAATTGTTCAAATAACCATAAATAATTGTTGCAGCGTATCAAGCGTAGTCAGAAGCTACGGCGGCGCCCTAAAAGCCCCAGCGGCGTTACTCCGCCTCAGATTGTACCAGGCTTGCAGCGCTTTGACAGGGGCAAGTGCCCCCGCTGCCCCTCTCCTAAGGTTGTTAGCTGCAGAGTTGGCGGGCTCAGCCGACCCGGTTGGAGCGAATGTAGCTACTGGTGAGTTTATGATATCCTGGTACTTAACTAAGTAACATCTTATAGAGAGTGTAAGAAAGAGAGAGTCGTAACACAACATCAGGCTTTACAAAACCACAAGCTTGCCGTCCTCTTCTAAAAAGCGCCTTTGAGCCAGGAAAGAGCTTAGGTACGAGTGGACTTACTTGAATTTAGATTTGTATATGTGTATCGAGACGAGCCGTGTGGTGCCGGCTTAGAATTTGCACCACCCCTCATCCCGTGGGTGTCGTAGCAGGCGACTAAGGGACATGTCTCCTAACAAGGATCCGAATTCGAATGTCAAAAGTTTTCGAATCCGCTGGTTTAAAATAGCGTTCTTCGACAAAGTTTCCGATATCAAATCCGAAGGCCTTTCCGACGAATTAAAATACCCCTGCTGGGGGCGGGCAGCAGCGCCTCTTGCAGAATAGATCTACTACCCGAACTGTGATCCCAACCCGCATGCCCAGCGTGAGGATAACGGGCATTACCCCCCGTGAGAAAAAAAATTAGGGTTAGGCCTACGTCCAGCAGTGGACCATTAAAGTTATGTAGGCTGTTGAGGTGAGGTGAGGTCGAGACTACTATATCACTTAAACAGAAGACTGCCAGACAGGTCTCCCGCTACACCACACATGTGTCTCTAGGTCTGAGGTTCCTGTCTCCTTTGAATGAGCGTGCATGTGGTGCATGGTGCATGACCCCTAAGCTTAAAGCAACAGAGCTGGTATTTGATTAATTCTATTTTTTTGATCATAGGAATGGTAAAAGCTGCTAGACCATAACACGTCTCGGTTTCCTTTCTCCTTTGGTTTCATTTGGTGAAAACGCCCCCAAAGCTTAAAACAACAAAGTTGGTATTAGATTAATTCTATTTCTTTGATCATAGGAATGGTGAGAGCTGCAATGCATCCTCGGGACACAATTCTGCTCGGGGAAGAAGGATGGATCTATGATACCGATCACGCTGATATTGAGGAACAGGTATATTATTTATTTTACAAATACTTTTTCAGGCGAAAGTTGGTGAAGATTACACATAGAAATACATTTTATGGATTTCTTACTATCACATCCCATTATAATATTATAAACGCAAAAATTTGAATGTCTGTTCCCTATTCACGCCAAAACTACTGAAAACCAGGTAGTTCTAGGCCGGGAATAAAACATAGGCTACTTCTTATCTCATTAATCAGATCCCATGAGATGGAAATAACCTTAAAACGTATCCATAGACAAACTCTCTTGTTTATTCTAGCTAACATCACCTCTAAGCGCAAGCGGATCCAGTGCATTGGAACATGAGCCTTGTTGTGTGTACCGAGGGTTGAACGGTGCTCAGCCGCTAGGTGTCGCCGTCATAGACGCGTCGGTGACTCTCTTCCCGCAGATCTTCGCGAGAGCTGCCAACAAACACAGGTAACGTTTTCTTGTGGTTCAAATGCATTGGAATATGAACCTTGCTGCGTGTACTGAGGGTTGAACGGTGCTCATCGGTTAGGTCCTCACATATCACTTTCATTTACTTTGTAGACTGCACAATAAAAAGTTTGCTACTAAACCCTGAAGTCTAAAAAAATTGCGTCAGAAAGTGTCCAACGTAGCCAATAAAATGCTCTTAGAAAAACACCCGCATTGTATATTTTTATCATGTTTTTGTTTTTAACGAGTGTAGTACTCGTTAAAAACAAAAACATGATAAATCTTCTGTGGTTTATCATGGTAAACATTCTGTGTCTAATTTTAGACATTTGAGATTTTTTTCATCTTGAAACCCGAATGTCATTGTAAATTTGAATTTGGTAACCCTGCATTTTTCAAAAAGGTTATCAAATAGTGCAATAAGCTTGCTACCGAATTTTGAACGAACTTTTCTTTATACAAGAATGGATTTTTACAGTACTGGGAAAAACTTAAGTTAAAATAAGAATACATCCTTATTTTCTCTATTCTTTAGGCAACAAATGCTTGAACATTTCACGGAATGCATCAAGATGTCAAAAGGCCCTAGACAAGAGGCTATCCAAATAAACGTGTACACAGCTTTACTATTGGCGTTGAGAACGCTAGCTGAACAGAAGAGCGCTTTAGGACAAGATGTTGTGAAGACTATTGCCACTGATCTGATTATGGTAAGTAATTTTGAACTTTATTCGTTTGTAAACAGGTACGTTTGACGTAGAAGTTGTTTAATGAAAATTCTTCATCCTGATACTCTCGGTAAAGGATGATGGTGGTGTTCTTCCAACACAAACGAGTTTCATAGTTAACCAGCTTACGTTTGTAATGGAAAGCGTTGAGTTTGTTTAACTCTTGAATACTAAACTTAGGACAATGCAGGTGGAACACAAATAAATAACAAAAGTTGCAAGACATTTCTAGCAAAAAATAACAACTGACAATCAACATTAATAATCTCCAGAAATCAAAGCTGATGATGATGATTATGGAGTGGACTGAACTTGATACATGCCCCTTCCCCCCATCATTAAAAGGAACGACCTTCCTTGATCCCGGCCGTCCATCTAGGCTACATGCCCAGGGTCTTACGAACGACAGTTGTTGCCTGAAGTTCTAATCAGTCAGATATTCTTTTCAAATGTTGACGCAGTCTAGGATTTGCACATTTTTTGCTGTACATTTTTTTCTAAACGCTATCTAGCTGATGTTTTTTGAAGTTTTTATGGTACTATACATTCTGGAGCGTGATTACGGTTCTCCATAACAATAAACACCTACGTTGTCTCTGGTTGATTGAAGTTTGATAAGAACGGTCGGTTCTAGCCTGCCACAATTAATTAAAACTTGGAGCTTGGTGTTAGGTATGTCATTGGCGACGGGATCTCGAAGCTGCCGTCCTTAGGATTGGTCGTGGCTCGCCCGTCATATTTTTCTTAGCTGTTAGGAGTTATCAAGAGTCTGTAGGAATTTATTTTTGTTGTTTCCAGGCTGGTCTATCAGCCACCAGTGGAGTAGTCCGCGCGCTGGCCGCGTCCTGCGCGGGCCGGCTGTGCGGCTGCATCACTGAGGCTGACAGCCAGGCACTCAGCGAGAGGGCGATAACGTTAGCCAGGACCGCTGTCAATAGGTAACGTACATTATTGTTTATCAGCCTCGAGTGGAATCAAGCGGCGTGGACCATGGAGTCTACACACAAAAGCCACTGGCATGGCACGCCGAATCAGCTGAGCGGGACAGTGTATATCTATAAGATGATTAACTGTTATTATAAGGCATCTGACCAGAAGCGACATCTATCGCTGTCCCAAAATTTGTAACGCAGATAACTAAGCCTTGTGACCAAGATACCGTTCTATAGTTGAATTAGAGCTTTCGGAAGCTGCACTTCACCCGTTGCGTAGCAAATTGACATTGTAAATACCCGCTTATAAATAAATAAAATAAATAAATAATGCTGGACAATTCACACAGCATTACCTAGCCCCAAGCTAAGCAGAGCTTGTGTTATGGGTACTAGATAACTGATATACATATTAAAACACAATACATAGATAGATATTTTTATTATACCTAGAAAATGACCAGAACACCCTGAACAAATCTGCAGATCTGCAGATCGTAAACATATTTGTTCCGAGGCGGGAATCGAACCAGCAACCTCCTTCATGGCAGGCAGACCATCGCCCACCGCGCCAAAGAGGTCGTCAAACATCAAAGTGCTTTATTTCCCTTAGAGTTTACATGTCTTGGACACGAAACAAAAAATCAAATTACATAAGTTAAACTAAGTAATAAAGTGATCACTTTGATTTTTGTTTACTTCAATCTTTTTAAAGTAAAGTAAAGAAGCGAACAAGAAACCTTAACCTTGTTAGAAGAGTTGAAGCAAAAGTCGTCCCACGTTTTTTATCGTCTAGATAATCTGATATTTTGTAGAAAGCCTTTTTACAAAGGACACGTTTGGCAATTTGTTTGAATTTATTCACCGATAATTTTTGCAACTCACTTGGAGTTTTGTTGTAGAAGCGTATACATATAACCGTTCAGCCCATCGACACCCATTTAATTTAGGTATGGGCTTACCGTCAGCTCAATCGGTCCTGCGAGGCTCTTCTAGTCTTCTGGCTACCCCGACTATATCATTCCCCAAACTTACCTTTAAAATTATATTTTCCTATAGACCTACTAAAGCAGCCGCGGCCGCGTGCGTAGGTGCAGTGCAAAGAGCCAGAGGGGCTGGCTTCAGCGCCGCTGCTTTGCCGGTGCTGAGGGCATTGGCGCAAGACTCTGCGGGACATGAGTTGCAGGCATGTACCTACTATTTATCTTCAAGTTTTTGTTTCAATGTCTGGGCAAATGTAATTTACAGTAACTACCACCTTCTCGTCATCCATACCGCATTGCTTGAAAACGAAAGTTTTCTATCAGTACGTCCTACCTGTCATGACCTACGGAGCTGAGACGTGGACACTCACGGTAGGGCTGGTCACCAGTTTAAAGTCGCCCAGCGAGCTAGGAGAGAGCTATGCTCGGTGTTTCTCTAAAGGATAGGATTCGCAATGAATACATCCGACAGAGAACCAAGGTTATCGAAGCTGAAGTGGCAGTGGGCTGGCCATATCTCGAGAAGAACCGACAACCGCTGGGGTAAACGTGTTCTTGAGTGGAGACCGCGACTCGGCAAACGTAGTGTAGGACGCCCTCCGACCAGGTGGGATGACGATTTGCGAAAGACTGCTGGCAGATGCTGGATGCGGCAAGCTGAAGACAGGGCGCTATGGCGCTCATTAGGGGAGGCCTATGTCCAGCAGTGGACTGATGTAGGCTGATTATGATGACCACCTAACTGATTCAATGAATTATTATAGGAGTCCTGCGGCTGATGATTTGCCCATACAAACGTACTACCAAAATGATTTGTAATTCGAGCATATTCCCACCATATCATGTTGGTTTTCGTAATTCGAATAGTATTTATCTAGGTCCCTGGTTATTTTTTTTGTTAATAATACACACCTGTAATGAAATGTAAGCAAAAATATGCAAAATGCAAATTTGCATAAGTTTACGTCGAAAATGACATGTTTTCGTCCTATTTGTTTTGTATTAAAAACAACAATACCTTACGTTTTGTTTGATAAGGAACATAGCTTATACTGTCTAGTTACATAAATAACAACACCATGTCGACAAAACAAAACGTTTTCAGGCATCATTTTTGGATTACGGAACGCAATAATTTACGAATTGAAGTTGAGAGCAGCTGTCGCCGAAGCCTTAATTCAATTAAACAGGTCTCTGGGCGTCTATTCCTCATATAGAAGTCTAATTGTGTTCCAATTTCAGTCTGCATCGGAAGACCCAGAACTACTTTTAATCAGAATATTCTGAAAGTAATTCCGTTTTATATGTTTGTTATTGTTGAATACCAAGTAAACTTGCTTGTGTAAAATTTATTTCATTAGAACAAATATTTGATTATACCAACTGTGATTTTTCTATCCCCAGGTGTGGTCTCTCCACGCCCTATCGGTGCTAGCGGACGCATCAGGCCCAATGTTC